>CM069132.1:155051501-155270907 GCA_035221665.1 Okamejei kenojei
ATGAAAGATGAAGAGGAGAGAAGAGAGAAGAGGAGAGAGAGAGAGGGAAGAGAGAAGAGAAGAAAAGAGGAAAAAAGATGAGGAAAAGAGAAGAGAAGGAGAGAAAGAGGAAGAAGAAAAAAAGAGAGAGGAAAAAGCAGGAGAAGATAGAGGAGAATGAAGAACGAGAAAGTGGAGAAGAAAGAAGAAAAGAAGAAGAGATAGAAGAGGGAGAAGGAGAAGAGGGGAGAGACGATGAGAAGAGAAAGGAAGAAATTAGAGAAGAGAATGGAGAGAGAGAATTGAATGTAGAGAAAGGAGAGGAGAGAGGATGGAGAGAGAGAAGAGAGCGAGAGAAAGAGAGAAGGAGGGGAGAAAGTAGAAAAGAAGAGAGAGAAGGAGAAACACACACAGAGAAAGAAACAGACAGACAGGAGAGAGAGTGAGTGAAATCAGATAGAGAGACACAGAGACAAGAGACAAGTGGAGTGAGACAGAGACCACGTCACACACAGACAGAGAGTGGAAGTAAGTGTTTGTGGAGAGAAGACGGAGAGAGAGCCCGACAGCAGAAACAGAAGGACAGAGGGACAGGACAGAGAGAAACAGATAGACCACAGAGATGAGACGAGTGACGGCACACACAGAGACAGAGAGTGGGAGTATTGGAAAGAGAAAAAATATATAAATATTTTGCACTGCTCTGCTCCACGTCCTGGTGTGAGAGAGACAGAGTGAGAGAGAGAAAATGGGAGAGAGAGAGAGAGAAGGGAGAAAAGAGAGAGAGACGGAGAGATAGAGAGAGGAATGGGAAAGGGAGAAAATTATAGAGTTGTGTTTGCAATGTAACGCTGCTCCACTAGCTCGTGGGAGAGAGGGAGACGAGGGGAGAGAACGAGAGAAGAGGAGAGAGGAGAGAGAGAGAGAAGAAAGATGAGGGAAAGGGGAGAGATAAGGAAAGAGAGAGATAGAGAGAAAAAGAGGGGGAAGAAACAGGAAGCGTAGGGAGAGAAGAGAGAAGGGGAGAGGGAAAAGAAAAGAAGGACAATTGTAGAAGGGGGAAAGAGTATGGTGTGAGGGGTGTGCATTGGAGGCAATTCCTTGTTCCACACTCCAACACGTGAGTGAGTGAGTGTGTGTGTGTGTGAGTGAGTGGCGAGTGTGAGTTGAGTAGGGGTTGGGGGCCAGCACTGGTTGTAAGGAAAGCGCGACGTGTACAGCCCAAGCGAGAAGGGGAGTTTGATTGTGAAGGCCAGTTCATGTAAATCCTTGCCCGATCTTTACTGGAGGAGGTCGTTGGAAAAATAGCGCAACCACACCATCGACTGCCAAATGAATTAACCCCTTCGTGGCAAAAAAACAAAACAAACCTATTCAGCCCAACTAGGAAAAAAAAACAAAAACACACAACATTAAATACTGGGCACCGTGTTACAGATAGATGTTTTCGAGCTTGGAAAGGGCTGAGAGATTCCACGAGGGGCGTAATGAAGGGGAACCTCATTGAGACGTAGCGAAAATAGTAAAAGAAACCCCTCAGGCTCCTTGTCTCAAATATGAGTTAAATAGTCCCCATCCTTCAACTACCTCCTCTCGGGGCAGCTCGTTTCCATAAAAGCCGCCACCCTCTGTGTGAAAAAAGCTTTGCTTCTTGGAGTAAACACATTTTTTTCTCACAGAGAGCGTGAGACTGTGGAATTTCTCTGCCCTCAGAGGGCGTGGACAGGCCAGTTCTCTGCTTGCTTTCAAGAGAGAGCTAGATAGGGCTCTTAAAGATAGCGGAGTCAGGGATCAACGGGTAAAGGCAGGAACGTGAACTGATTGGGGATGATCAGCCATCGATCCATTGAATGACCGGTGCTGGCTCGAAAGGGCCGAATGGCCTACTCCTGCGCCTAATGTCTATTGTCTCAAGGTTCCCTATTAAATCTCTTCCCCCCCCTCACCTTAAGACCAATGTCCTCTGGTTCTCGCTCGCCCCTACTCTTGGTCAAGAGACTCTGTCGTAAACCCGATCTATTCCTCTCACAGATTTTGTACACCTCCATTAGACATGTTCATGTTCTATAACGAGCAGATTAGGCCATTCGGCCCCATCATGTCTACTCAATCATGGCAGAAAGCGATCTATCCCCTCTCAAGCCCCATCCTCCTGCCTTCTCCCCCATAACCCTCTGACATCCTTACCCCCTCACCCCTAAATCCCCTAGCGCCGGATATCCAGGAGCAGAGTCCACAGCCTACTCAAACCCTCTCCCTAGAGGGGTGGAAGATTGCAACCTTCACGTGGTCCGCCCTGTTTCGACTAATGCAATCAACTCGACGTGCACAAACGGAAGATCAAATAGAACAAGTTGTCCGACAACTTTAGGCTGTGCACGCCACACGAAAGAAGAAGGAGAACCTCTCCCTGTAGCTCACACCCTCTAGTCCTGGCAACATAAATCTTCACTGCACCCTTTCCAGCTTGACAACCTATTTTCCCTGTAACATTGTGCCCATAAAGAACAAGAATACTCTAAATTAGGCCCTCGCCAACTAACACAATGACCTCACTCAAATTTCAATGTGAAGGAAGGAACTGCAGATGCTGGGTTTAAACTCGAAGGATAAGAACACAAAAGTAGACACTCAGCGGGCAGCAAGCATCTCTGAGAGAGGGAAATTAGAGTGACGTTTTGGGTTGAGAAGGACCCTTTTTTAAGTCCTACTCCATATACTCAAATACTGACTGATGAGGCCAATGTTTCGAAGAGCCTTTTTTCCACCGACAGAATCTACCTGCGAATCGACCTTCAAGGAACCATGCACCTTACTCCTAGATCCCCTGCTCTACAACAACCCCCGCAGTAGGCCTACCGACTCAAGTGTAGGCCCGCCCATGGTTAACTTTCTGAAACCAAACACCTCACATATCCTCGGTATTAGTTGGGTGTCGGGGGTTATGGGGAGAAGGCAGGAGAAAGGGGTTGGGAGGGAAATATAGATCAGCCACGATGGAATGGCGGAGTAGACTTGATGGGCCGATTGGCTTAATTCTGCTCACTGAACTGATGAACCCATGAACTAAACTCCATCGACCACTGATGAAGGCCAGGTCTCTTGCGCCAGGAGATAGCGGTTCTACCTGCCGCGCCGCTGTGTCACCCGTGTTCCCGCCAGGAAACGGAAAGGGAGATGCAGATGCAGTTTTGTCCGAATTTCCGACAGAATGGGAAAGCCGGGCTACACTTTTATTTTCTAGAGATGAACTGAATGAACATAACAGATGAACATGCTTAGCTTAGTTTAGAGATACAGCGCGGAAACAGGCCCTTCGACCCACCGAGTCCGCGCCGACCAGCGATCCCCGCACATTAACACAAAGCCTACACACACTAGGGACAATTTACACTAACACCAAGAATACAAATTCACCTACAATCACGGGGAGCACGCACAAACTCTGTACAGTCTGCACCCGTAGTCAGGGTCAAACCCGGGTCTCTGGCTCTGTAAGCATTGTAAAGCAGCAACTCTAACGCATGTGTTGGAAGGAACTGCAGATGCTGGTTTACACTGAAGATAAACACAAAATCCCGCAGTAACTCCACTCAACTCAAACTCGTTTGTCGGCACTGGGCCTGTACTCGCTGGAGTTTAGAGGAACGAGGGGGGACATCATTGAAAGGTACAGAATAGTGAAAGGCCTGGATAGAGCGGATGTGGAGAGGATGTTTCTACTAGTGGGCGAGTCTACGACTAGAATTCATAGTCTCAGGAATAAAGGATGTTCCTTTAGGAAGGGGATGAGGAGAAATGTCTTTAGACAGAGGGTGGTGAATCTGTGAAATTCTTTGCCACAGACGGCTGTGGAGGCCAAGTCAGTGGATATTTTTAAGGCAGAGAGAGATAGATTCATGATTAGTGCGGGTGGCAGGGGTTATGGGGAGAAGGCAGGAGAATGGGGTTGGGAGGGGAGAGGGGCTCATATCACTTATGACCTTATAAGACAGGCCGCAGCAGGAACGGATGACGTTTCGGGTCGAGACCTTTCTTCAGACTGAGAGCCGGGGAGAGGGAAACAAGAGATATGGAAGGGCAAGGTGTGAAAAACGAGAGATCAAAGGGGAAGCAATTCATGGAAAATGTAGACTAGATCATTGTTAGCTGCGGGGAAGGTGACAACAAGGCCTACAGAGGCATACAGAGGCCTAGAGGCATTCAGAGGCATACACGGGCCTAAAGAGGCATACAGAGACAAACAGGGGCCTACAGAGGCATACAGAGGCCTACAGAGACATACAGAGGCCGACAGAGACATACAGAGGCATACAGAGGCCTACAGAGACATACAGAGGCCTATAGAGACATACAAGATACAGACATACAGAGGCATACAGAGACAAACAGCCTACATAGAGACATACAGAGAACATACAGAGACATAACAGAGGCCCCTACAGAGACAAACAGAGGCCTACAGAGACATACAGAGAGGCATACAGAGACATAAGAGGCCTACAAAGACATACAGAGGCCTAGGCCCTCACAGAGACATACAGAGGCCTACAGACATACAGAAGACAAACCAGAGGGCATACAGACCATACAGGCATACAGAGTCTACAGAGGCATACAGAGACATACAGAGGCATTAAAGAGGCCTACAGAGACATACAGAGGCAGACAGAGGCATACAGAGGCATACAGACCATACAGAGGCATACAAGACATACAGAAGGCCTACAGACATATCAGACAGAGACATACAGAGACAATACAGCTACAGATACAGACATACAGGGGCATAAAGAGGCATTACAGAGGCATACAGAGGCATACATACAGAGGCATACAAAGACATACAGAGGCCATACAGGGGGCACATATCAGAGCCATACAGTGGTTGTGTACAGAGGCTACAGGGTACAGCCTAAAAGGATACAGAGGCCTACAGAGAGATACAGTACAGGCATGCACAGAGATAAAGAGGCATACAGAGGCTTATTACAGAGGCCTACAGAGATGGGGGACCTAAGAGGATACAGAGGCATACAGGGGCCATACAGAGGCATACAGGACCTAGAGACATACCAGAGGCATACATTCAGCATTACAGGACTACAGAGACATACAGGGCCTACAAGACATTTTCAGAGGGCATACAGAGGCATTACAGAGACCTACAAGAGACACAGAGGGCATACAGAGGCATACAGAGACCAACAGCATACAGAGACATACCTACAGAGGCACATACAGAGACATTACAGTATTCAGAGGAATTCAGACATGCAGAGGCATACAGAGATCCACAGAGACCTACAGGGGCCTACAGAGACATACAGAGACATACAGAGGCTTAAAGAGGCATACAGAGGTGAACATAATTGGCTTGGTATAAGTGTAAAATTGTCCCTAGTGTGTGTAGGGTAGTGTTAGTGCTCGGGGATCGCTGGTCGGTGCGTACTCGGTGGGCTGAAGGGCCTGTTTCCGCGCTGTGTCTCTAAACTAAACTAAATGAGACGGGGACCTTGAGCTGATGCCTTAGTCACCGACTGAAGTCTGATTGGGCTGGGATGACGTCATGTTTCAATGCAGTACAAGCTCCACACGCTGGGGCTCCTGCAGTACATTTGTCCTTTACAAATGCCGCTCCACTATCACTTGTTTTTGTCAACAAGGCATTTTCTTTATAACGGCTGCGGGAAGGAAAGGCTTAAGGCCGGCTAGAAATCAAAACGATCCCAAATGCCACACAATTATCCTCCGCATTCGGTCTCTCGGTAAAACGTTGTCAAAAAAACCGAAGATAGAGACAATAAAAGCTGGAGTAGCTCCGCTTTGGTTTGACTTTAGAGATACAGCGCAGAAACAGGCCCTTCAGCCCGCGGAGTCCGCGCCGACCAGCGATCCCCGCACAGCTAACACTGTCCTACACACACTAGGGACAATTTTCAATTTTACCTGAGCCAATTGACCCGCAAACCTGCACGTCTTTGGAGTGCGGGAGGAATCCGGAGATCCCGGGGAAAACCCACGCAGGACGTGCAAACTCCACACAGTCAGCGCTGTGAGGCAGCAACTCTACCGCTGCGCCACCGTGCCGCCCTTAAAGACAGCATCTCTGGAGAAAAGGAATAGGTGACGTTTCGGGTCGAGACCCTTCTTCAGACTGAGAGTCAGGGGAGAGGGAAGCAAGATGTAGACGGTGATATAGAGAGATATGGAACAAATTATTGTAGGATACGCAAAAAAAGTAATGATATTTCAAGAAAAGGTGGAGTCCACAAAGGTCCATTGTTGGCTGTTGCCCGGGTGATGATGAGTTATACAGACAGTGAAACTCAACAGGACGACAGTGAAGCTAGTACGATGACTACGGTGGGGGAGGGGACGGAGAGAGAGGGAAAGCAAGGGTTATAGTTGAAGTTGGAGAAGTCACTGTTCATACCGCTGGGGTGCGAGCTGCCCAAGAGACATATGAGGTGCTGTTCCTCCAATTTGCGCTGGGCCTCACTCTGACAGCGGAGGAGGCTCAGGACAGAACGGTCAGTGTGGGAATGGGAGGGGGAGTTAAAGTGTTTGGCAACCAGGAGATCAGGTGAAAAAAAAAAACGATTTGCTTCTATTTGTAAACTTTCAGGAACCAAATCTCAAAGGCCAGAGGATTTTAAGGCCTGATGCGTAGACATGTGACAGCAAAGCTGAATGACTCTTGTAAATAAATCAAACGTAATAATTAAAAATAAAAATATAACATATCGTGGTGTCATATTTCTTGGGGTTTTATGGGGAGAAGGCAGGAGAATGGGGTTAGGAGGGAGAGACAGATCAGCCACGATTGAATGGCGCAGTAGACTTGATGGGCCGAATGGCCTAATTCTGCTCCTAGAACTTTGAATTTATGATAATCTTTGCTGGCTTTGATTTGTTCTTTTCATACTTTTTATTAATTTGTTCTTTGTACCTTTCATAAGTTCATAAGTTTATCACACGTTTATGTGACAGGGGCAGAATTTGTCCATTCGGACCATCACATCTACTCCGCCATTCAATCATGGCTGATCTATCTCTCCCTCCTAACCCCATTCTCCTGCCTTCTCCCCGTAACCCCTGACACCCGTACTAATCAAGAATCTATCTATCTCTGCCTTTAGAATATACATTGACTTGACCTCCACAGCCCTCTGTGGCAAAGAATTCCACAGATTCACCACCCTCTGACTAAATAATTTCCTCCTCGTCCCTTTCTTGAAGGAACCTCCTTTTATTCTGAGGTAGACAAACAAAAAGCTGGAGAAACTCAGCGCGTGAGGCAGCATCTGTGGAGCGAAGGAATAGGCGACGTTTTGGGTCGAGACCTGCTCTATCCAGGCCTTCCACTACTCTCTTCCCCTGACTCTCAGGCTGAAGAAGGGTCTCAACCCGAAACGTCACCTATTCCTTTTCTCCGGAGATGCTGCCCGAGTTACTCCAGCATTTTGTTTCTATCTTCGGTGGTAAACCGAGCACCTGCAGTCCTCTCCCGCACAAAATAAATCTCTCCAAGTACCTCGGCACACGTGACAATAGACTGAACTGAACTCAAGATTCAAGAGTTTATTGTCGCGTGTCCCTGACAAGACAATGACATTCTTGCTTTGCTTCAGCACAACAGAACATAGTAGGCATGAATACAGAACAGATCAGTGTGTCCATATACCATTATATAAGTATATACACACATGAATAAATAAACGGATAAAGTGCAAATAAACAGATAATGGGCTATTAATGTTCAGAGTTTTGTCTGAGCCAGGTTTAAAGCCTGATGGCTGTGGGGAAGTAGCTATTCCTGAACCTGGTCATTGCAGTCTTCAGGCTCCTGTACCTTCTACCTGAAGGTAGCGGGGAGATGAGTGTGTGGCCAGGATGGTGTGGGTCCTTGATGATGCTGCCAGCCTTTTAGAGGCAGCGACTGTGATAGATCCCCTCGATGGACGGGAGGTCAGAGCCGATGATGGACTGGACATTGTTTACTACTTTTTTTAGTCCTTGACTCTATTGTGTGATCAGGAATGCTGCTGTCATTTTAAGTAACGTCCTTTACACAGAGGGCGTCGCTCCGTGTATGTAATGGACCCAGGAATAGTAAAACCGGCATGAATGTAAAAGGTTTCTGGCATTCATCTGTTGTAACTTGAGAAGCTGAACCCGGCTGAGTCCCGCAAGGTTACCAAGTGTAACATTCTGACGTAATCCCGACTGGTTTGTGAACTTTAATACAGAGCAGCAAATGAGCTTAGTCACGGCAGCACACACAATGACAGCGCGTCAGGCTTAGCTTTGGTGCGTGCTCCCGGAGTTAGCTCTCAGCAAATTTATAGCGCACCGAAGGCCTGAAGGTAGACGGAAATGCTGGAGAAACTCAGCGGGGTGAGGCAGCATCTATGGGGCGAAGGAACAGGTCAGAAGAAGGGTCTCGACCCGAAACGTCACCTATTAATTCGCTCCATAGATGCTGCCTTGTACAGATCCTTCTGCAGTTGTGCAGAGCCCTAGTGAGACCGCACCTGGAGTATTGTGTGCAGTTTTGGTCCCCTAATTTGAGGAAGGACATTCTTGCTATTGAGGGAGTGCAGCGTAGGTTCACCAGGTTAATTCCCGGGATGGCGGGACTGTCATATGCTGAGAGAATGGAGCAGCTGGGCTTGTACACTCTGGAGTTTAGAAGGATGAGAGGGGATCTCATTGAAACATATAAGATTGTTAAGGGCTTGGACACGCTAGAGGCAGGAAACATGTTCCCGATGTCGGGGGAGTCCAGAACCAGGGGCCACAGTTTAAGAATAAGGAGTAAGGACATTTAGAACGGAGACGAGGAAACACTTTTTCTCACAGAGAGTTGTGAGTCTGTGGAATTCTCTGCCTCAGAGGGCGGTGGAGGCAGGTTCTCTGGATGCTTTCAAGAGAGAGAAGGATAGGGCTCTTAAAAATAGTGGAGTCCGAGGATATGGGGAGAAGGCAGGAATGGGGTACTGATTGGGGATGATCAGCCATGATCTCATTGAATGGCGCTGCTGGCTCAAAGGGCCGAATGGCCCACTCCTGCACCTATTGTCTATTGTCTATTGTCTATTGTCTATTGTTCAGCATTTTTGTCTACCTTCGATTTTTCTCGCATCTGCAGTTCTTTCTTAAGCACTAAAGGCCTGTATGTGTACAGAGGAGGGGAACTGTGGTGAACATTCAGCTGCCAGCCTCTTTGACCAGATTTTGGAGTACCGTGTCCCACATGTGAGCCCCATATCTGAGGAAGGATGTGCTGGCTCTGGAGAGGCTTCCAGAGGAGGTTTACAAAAATAACCCCAGGAATGAGTGGGTTAACCTATGATGAGCGTTTGACGGCACTGGGCCTGTACTCGCTGGAGTTTAGAAGAATGAGGGGGGGTGGGAGTGGGGGGGACCTCATTGAAATGTACAGATTAGTGAAAGGCCTGGATAGAGTGGATGTGGAGCGGATGTTTCCGCTGGGTGGAGAGTCTAGGACTAGAGGTCACAGCCTCAGATTTAAAGGACGTTATTTTTGTAAGGAGATGAAGAGAAATGTCTTTAGTCAGAGGGTGGTGAATCTGTGGAATTCCTTGCCACAGAATGGCCTACTCCTGCACCTATAGACAATAGACAGGTGCAGGAGTAGGCCATTTGGCCCTTCGAGCCAGCACCGCCATTCAATGTGATCATGGCTGATCATCCCCAATCAGTACCCCGTTCCTGCCTTCTCCCCACATCCCCTGACTCCGCTATCTTCAAGAGCTCCATCTAACTCCCTCTTGAAAGCATCCAGAGAACCGACCAACTTTCTATGTTGCTAAGAAAGGCTCTTGGCAAAGCAACCGGGAGGGCGGCCACATAGTTTGACTGGGCTGCAGGAATGTTCCAAAATGTTGCCAAATGTGTTAGCAAAAACATTGTCCTTATTAAGAATTGGAAAGAGGTTTGGAATAAGTTCCTTAAACCAGAAGGAAACCAGCAAGAAGAAGCAAGAGTATAGAGCTGGGGCATTTCTTAATACAGAGCTTCAGTCAGAGGGTGGTGAATCTGTGGAATTCTTTGCCACAGAAGGCCGCGGAGGCCAAGTCAGTGGATATTTTTAAGGCGGAGATAGACAGATTGTTGATTAGTACGGGTGTCAGGGGTTACGGAGAGAAGGCAGGAGAATGGGGTAGAGAGGGAGAGATAGATCAGCCATGATTGAATGGCGGAATGGACTCGATGGGCTGAATGGCCTAACTCTGCTCTTATCACATGACCTTATGAGACAGGCCGCATCTCTAGAGAGCAGGAACGGGTGACGTTTCGGGTCGAGACCTTTCTTCAGACTGAGAGTCAGGGGAGAGGGAAACAAGAGATATGGAAGGGCAAGGTGTGAAAAACGAGAGATCAAAGGGGAAGCAGTTCATGGAAAATGTAGACTAGATCACTTGGCATCAAGGTCTACAGAGGCATACAGAGGCCTACCGAAGCCAATGGGGTGAGGAGGGAGAGATAGATCACCCATGATTGAATGGCGGAGTAGACTTGATGGGCCGAATGGTCTAATTCTACTCCTGTCACTTGTGACTTTATGAGTTGAGGGACTTCCATTGCAATACTTTCCATTGCAACATTTTAATACAAAAGGCATTTTTACATAGGTTCATAGAAACATAGAAACATAGAAATTAGGTACAGGAGTAGGCCATTCAGCCCTTCGAGCCTGCACCGCCATTCAATATGATCATGGCTGATCATCCAACTCAGTATCCCGTACCTGCCTTCTCTCCATACCCTCTGATCCCCTTAGCCACAAGGGCCACATCCAACTCACTCTTAAATATAGCCAATGAACTGGCCTCAACTACCCTCTGTGGCAGAGAGTTCCAGAGACTCACCACTCTCTGTGTGAAGAAAGTCTTTCTCATCTCGGTCTTAAAGGATTTCCCCCTTATCCTTAAGCTGTGACCCCTTGTCCTGGACTTCCCCAACATCGGGAACAATCTTCCTGCATCTAGCCTGTCCAACCCCTTAAGAATTTTTGTAAGTTTCTATAAGATCCCCTCTTAATCTCCTAAATTCCAGAGAGTATAAACCGAGTCTATCCAGTCTTTCTTCATAAGACAGTCCTGACATCCCAGGAATCAGTCTGGTGAACCTTCTCTGCACTCCCTCTATGGCAATAATGTCCTTCCTCAGATTTGAGACCAAAACTGCACGCAATACTCCAGGTGTGGTCTCACCAAGACCCTGTACAACTGAAGTAGAACCTCCCTGCTCCTGTACTCAAATCCTTTTGCTATGAAAGCTAACATACCATTCGCTTTTTTTCACTGCCTGCTGCACCTGCATGCCTACTTTCAATGACTGGTGAACCATGACACCCAGGTCTCGCTGCATCTCCCCTTTTCCTAATCGGCCACCATTTAAATAATAGTCTGCTTTCCTGTTTTTGCCACCAAAGTGGATAACCTCACATTTATCCACATTATACTGCATCTGCCAAACATTTGCCCACTCACCCAGCCTATCCAAGTCACCTTGCAGTCTCCTAGCATCCTCCTCACAGCGAACACTGCCCCCCAGCTTAGTGTCATCCGCAAACTTGGAGATAGTTCAAATTCCTTCTTCTCCCCGCTCCCGTCCGGCAGAAGGTACAGAAGCTTGAAAGCGCGCACCACCAGACTCAGGAACAGCTTCTTCCCCTCTGTTATCAGGCTTCTGAACGGCCCTTCCATGAGCTGGGGCACTGTCCGATTCACCTCCACCCCATTGCGGACATTGGACTTTGTCTCTGGAACTGATGCGCTACAATGCTGAGAACTATATTCTGCGCTCTGTATCTTCCCCTTTGCCCGAACCATGGTGCTTAAGTTTGACTTGATTGCATTTATGTCTAGAATTATAGACAATATAAACAATAGACAATAGGTGCAGGAGTAGGCCATTCGGCCCTTCGAGCCAGCATTCAACGTGATCATGGCTGATCATCCCCAATCAGTACCCCGTTCCTGCCTTCTCCCCTTATCCCCTGACTCAACTATTTTTAAGAGCCCTATCTTTAAGAACTCTCTCTTGAAAGCATCCAGAGAACCGGCCTCCACCGCCCTCTGAGGCAGAGAATTCCACAGACTCACCACTCTCTGTGTGAAAAAGTGTTTCCTCGTCTCCGTTCTAAATGGCTTACTCCTTATTCTTAAACTGTGGCCCCTGGTTTCTGGACTCCCCCAACCTCGGGAACATGTTTCCTGCCTCTAGCGTGTCCAATCCCTTAACAATCTTATATGTTTCAATAAGATTCCCTCTCATCCTTCCAAATTTCAGAGTATACAAGCCCAGCCGCTCCATTGTCTCAGCATATGACAGTCCCGCCATCCCGGGAATTAACCTTGTAAACCTACGCTGCACTCCCTCAATAGCAAGAATGTCCTTCCTCAAATTAGGGGACCAAAACTGCACACAATACTCCAGGTGTGGTCTCACTAGGGCCCCGTACAACTGAGGAAGACATCTTTGCTCCTATACTCAACTCCTCTTGTTATGAAGGCCCAACCTGCCATTCGCTTTCTTCACTGCCTGCATGCTTACTTTCATAGACTGATGAACAAGGACCCCCAGATCCCGTTGTACTTCCCCTTTTCCCAACTTGACGCCATTTATGTGATGCATTTGGGTAGCATGAACAGCAAGTCATTCACATGACAATAATAAACCTAAACCTAAGCACCGAGAAAAGGCATGAAGAATGCTAAAATACTTGAGGAGTATACAGAATGTTTAAGAAGGAACTGCAGATGCTGGAAAATCGAAGGTAGACAAAAGTGCTGGAGAGGCAGCATCTATGGAGCGAAGGAAATGGGCAACGTTTCGGGTCGAGACCCTTCTTCAGACTGGTGAGATGGTGGGGGGGCGGGAAGAAGAAAGGAAGAGGTGGAGACAGTGGGCTGAGGGAGAGCTGGGAAGGGGAGGAGAAAGTAGGGACTACCTGAAATTAGAAATGTCAATGTTCGTACCGCTGGGGTGCAAGAAGGGTCTCGAAAGCCCGAAACGTTGCCTATTTCCTTCGCTCCATAGGTGCTGCCTCACCGGCTGAGATTCTCCAGCTTTTTTGTCCACCTGAGGAGTATACAAAATAGCCAATGATCTCTGTTCTGTGGTACAGCAGTAGAGTTGCTGCTCACAGCGCCGGAGACCCGGGTTAGATCTTGACTACGGGCACTGTCTGTACGGAGTTTGCACGTTCTCCCCGTGACCTGCGTGGGATTTCTCCCACGCACCAAAGACTGAGAGTCAGGGGAAAGGGAAACGAGAGATATCGACAGTGATATAGCGAGATATAGGACAATTAAATGAAAGATCTGCAAAAATGTAACGATGATAAAGGAAACAGGCCATTGTTAGCTGAGGGCTAGTTACACACAACGAGACTCATCCTACTAATGGAGTAACTCAACGGGTCAGGCAGCATCTCTGGAGAGAAGGAATGGGCGACATTTCGGGTCGAGACCCTTCTTCAGTCCCAAAATGTCACCCATTCCTTCAATCTCCAGAGATGCTGCCTGTCTCACTGAATTACTCTGGCTGTTTGTGTCATCCTTTGGTTTAAACCAGCATCTGCAGTTCCTTCCTGCACATTTCATCGCACGGATGTTATTTTTTTTACAGCAGTTAAGGTTTTTAGTGATGGATTCCGTGAGCTGTTTCTGACAAAGGAAAGCAGCGCTCAAGAGGAACGCCACTGGGGAATTGTGACCACGTTACTAAACGGAATCATGAATGGAAAATGGTGGACTTCCTGCCTGTCCTCTCAAGACTTCCCTGAGATCACCGCTCCTTCCTGGAGAACCCAAATCACCCTTTAGCGTGTAAATTCATAACATAACACAGTTACCACGGAAAACTGTGGAGGCCAAGTCAAGGGATATTTTTAATAGACAATAGACAAAAGGTGCAGGAGTCGGCCATTCGGCCCTTCGAGCCAGCACCGCCATTCAATGTAATCATGGCTGATCATTCACAATCAGTGCCCCGTTCCTGCCTTCTCCCCATATCCCCTGACTCTGCTATCTTCAAGAGCCCTATCTAGCTCTCTCTTGAAAGTATCCAGAGAACCGGCCTCCACCGCCCTCTGAGGCAGAGAATTCCACAGACTTTCTCTGTGTGAAAAAGTGTTTCCTGATCTCCGTTCTAAATAGCTTACCCATTTAGGCAGAGATAGATCGATTCTTGATTAGTACGGGTGTCAGGGGTTATGGGGAGAAGGCAGGACCACCCACTGACTAAAGAAATTCCTCCGCATCTCCTTCCTAAAGGAACGTCTTGTAATTCTGAGGCTGTGGCCACTGGTCCTAGACTCCCCCACTAGTGGAAACATCCTCTCCACATCTGCTCTATCCAAGCCTTTCACTACTTGGTAAGTTTCAATGAGGTGCCCCCTCATCCTTCTAAACTCCAGGGAGTACAGGCCCAGTGCCCTCAAACGCTCATCGTATGTTAACCCACTCATTCCTGGGATCATTCCCGTAAACCTCCTCTGGACCCTCTCCAGAGCCGGCACATCCTTCCTCAGATACAGTGCCTAGAACTGCTCACAATATTCCAAAAGTAATCATATCAGTGCCTTATAGAGCCTCAGCATTCCATCCCTCTTTTAATATTCTAACCCTCTCGAAGACGGATGCAAAGTAATTATTTAATTTGTCATCATTTCATTTTCTCCTTTATTAATACTTCTGTTTCTGTCCTTAAGGAGCTTACATTTTTCCCTAGTCCTGATGAAAAAAAACTCTCTGTCCCGGGCCTCCTCCACCATCAGAGTGAGGCCCAGCGCAAATTGGAGGAACAGCACCTCATATTCCGCTCGGGCAGCTTACAGCCCAGCGGTATGAGGGATAAATTCTCCAATTTTAGGTGTAGTTTGGTTTATTGGCATGTATACGGAAGTACAGCGAAAAGCTTTTAGTTTCGTTCAGTTTGGGTTTAGTGATACAGCGCTGAAACAGGCCCTTCGGCCCATCGAGTCCGCACTGGCCAACGATCCCCACACACTGACTAACTATCCCACACCGCACCAGGGACAATTTACACATACACCAAACCAGCTCAGCTTAGTTTAGAGATACAGCGTGGAAACAGGCCCTTCGACCCACCGACCAGCGATCCCCACACATCAACACAAAGCCTACACACACTAGGGACAATTTACACTTACACCAAGAATACAAATTCACCTACAAACCTGTACTTCTTTGGAGTGCGGGAGGAAACCGAAGATCTCTGAGAAAACCCACGCAGGTCACGGGGAGAACGTACAAACTCCGTACAGACAGCGCCCCTAGTCGGGATCGAACCCGGGTCTCTGTTGCTATTAGGCAGCAACTCTACCCCTGCAGTTGATGCTATCCGGGCAAAAAAACTGTACATCTTAGTTTCGAATGTCTCAGTTTATTGTCACGTGTACCGAGGTACAGTGAACAGCTTCTGTTGCGTGCTAGACAGACATCGGACAGACAATACATGATTACAATCGAGCCATTCACAGTGTACAGATACATGATAAGGGAATAATGTTTAAAGCCCTGTCCTACGGTACGAGTTCATTCCCAGAGCTCTTCCGAGTTTAAAAAAAATCAAACTCGTGGTAAGCACGGAGAATGAACGTAGCGGGTATGTCGGAGCTCGGGGACGTCTCTTAGCGGCTCGTAACGCTAACGGCAGGTTCTCGGGAAGACTCGCTAACGGCAGCTAGGCACGGGAAGACGTGAAGATTTTTCAACATGTTGAAAAATGTCCACGAGAGCCCCGAGTACCGACGAGCGGCCATTACCGTAAATCTCCGAGTTCGAATCAGGGCAAACTCGGGAGAATTGGAATGAACTTGTACCGTGGGACAGGGCTTTAAGTGCAAGATAAAGTCCAGTGAAGTCCGATCAAAGATAGTCTGAGGATCCCCGATCAGGTAGATAGTAGGTCAGGACAGCTCTCCAGTTGTTGATAGGTTGGTTCAGTTGCCTGATGGCAGCTGGGAAGAAACTGTCCCTGAATCTGGAGCTGTGCGTTTTCACACTTCCACGCGCTGACAGCTCATAAGGATGTGAGGGATAGGAGCAGAATTAGGCCATTCGGCCCATCCAGCCTATTCCGCCATTCAATCATGGCTGATCTATCGCTCCTTCCTAACCCCATTCTCCTGCTTTCCCCACGTAACCTCTGACACAGTGTACGCTGGCTAAGGGAAGGAAATGTCATGGACGATAAAGTCAGATTAAAGATAGTTCAAAGGTCTCCAATGAGGCCAACGGGTAACATAGAAACATAGAAAATAGGTGCAGGAGGAGGCCATTCGGCCCTTCGAGCCAGCATCGCCATTCATTGTGATCACGGCTGATCGTCCCCAATAAATAACCCGTGCCTGCCTTCTCCCCATATCCCTTGACTCCACTAGCCCCTAGAGCTCTATCTAACTCTCTCTTAAATCCATCCAGTGATTTGGCCTCCGCTGCCCTCTGTGGCAGGGAATTCCACAAATTCACAACTCTCTGGGTGAAAACGTTTTTTCTCACCTCAGTCTTAAATGGCCTCCTCTTTACTCTAAGACTGTGGCCCCTGGTTCTGGACTCGCCCAACATTGGGAACATATTCCCTGCATCTTCTTCTACAAACCACTCTCTCCCCGCCTCCCCTCCCTCTCATCCCCTCGACACAATCGTGAATAAATAGATTGCAATCCTCAAGCCTGCAGCTATTTCCGGCACCTTTGTAAGCCTCTTGCTTGCCTTTCATTCCTCTTAGCCGCGGGAGAACCACTCATTCCCGCGCACAATCAGATAAAGTTCGGAGATGCGCAGGTAATTCATCAATGTCAACAAGGGTCCAAGATTCATCAGATCCTGCATGACCAAGGGGAGAGAACCGAAGATAGACACATAATACTGGAGTAACTCAGCGGGACAGGCAGCATCTCTGGAGAGAAGGAATGGGTGACGTTTCGGGTCAGACCGAAGAAGGGTCTCGACCCGAAACGTCACCCCTCCCTTCTCTCCAGAGATACAGCCTGTCCCGCTGAGTTACTCCAGCATTTTGTGTCTACCGTCGGTTTAAACCAGCATCTGCAGTTCCTTCCCACACAAGGGAAAGAACATTCACCAGCTGACCGAGACGTGAACTCATTTCCGCCCGTTCTCTCGCCCACAGCCCCACCCTGATGAGCATGTGGTTGGACCTCAGACTTTACACGTTGGAGATACAGCGCAGAAACAGGCCCTTCGGCCCACCGGGTCCGCGTCGGCCCGCGCGGAGAGTAAGCTAGCATTATCCTACACAGGGTACACAAAAGGCTGGAGAAACTCAGCGGGTGCAGCAGCATCTAAGGAGATAGGCGACGTTTCTGGTCGAGAACCTTCACATTATCCTACACAGTATGGATACACAAATCTTACCAAAGCCAATTAACCTTGAAACCTGCACGCCTTTGACAATAGACAATAGACAATAGACAATAGACAATAGGTGCAGGAGGAGGCCATTCAGCCCTTCGAGCCAGCACCGCCATTCAATGTGATCATGGCTGATCATCCCCAATCAGTGCCCCGTTCCTGCCTTCTCCCCATATCCCCTGACTCCGCTATCTTTAAGAGCTCTATCTATCTCTCTCTTGAAAGCATCCAGAGAACCGGCCTCCACCGCCCTCTGAGGCAGAGAATTCCACAGACTCACCGCTCTCTGTGAGAAAAAGTGTTTCCTCGTCTCCATTCTAAATGGCTTACTCCTTATTCTTAAACTGTGGCCCCTGGTTCTGGACTCCCCCAACATCGGGAACATGTTTCCTGCCTCTAGTGTGTCCAAGCCCTTAACAATCTTATATGTTTCAATGAGATGCCCTCTCATCCTTCTAAACTCCAGAGTGTACAAGCCCAGCTGCTCCATTCTCTCAGCATATGACAGTCCCGCCATCCCGGGAATTAACCTTGTAAACCTACGCTGCACTCCCTCAATAGCAAGAATGTCCTTCCTCAAATTAGGGGACCAAAAACTGCACACAATACTCCAGGTGTGGTCTCACTAGGGCCCTGTGGGAGCAAACCGGAGCACCCGGAGAAAACCCACGCAGGTCACGGGGAGAACGTACAAACTCCGTACAGACAGCACCCGTGGTCGGGATGGAACCCGGCTCCCTGGCGCTGTGAGGCAGCAACTCCACTGCTTCTCAGAGATCTTCGGTTTCCTCACGTGGGTTCTCTCCAAAGGCTACAGGTTTGTTGGTTAATTACCTTGGTATAATTATAAATTGAGCCTAGTGTGTGTAGGGCAGTGATTGTGTGCGGGGATCGCCAGTCGGCACGGACTCGGTGGGGCGAAGGGCCTGTTTCCGCGTTGTATCTCCAAACTAAAACTCTAAACTCAAATAAAAAAATAAGCAAAGCAACGAGGCAAAGCCACGCGGCAAAGCAACGCGCTGTACTTCAATGCACAAAAAAGGAAAATTGCACAGATAGGTTTAAAGTGAATGGAGAAAGATTTAATAGGAACCTGAGGGGTAACCTTTTCACACAAAGCATGGTGGGTGTATGGAACAAGCTGCCGGAGGAGGTAGTTGACTATCACAACATTTAAGAAACAGTTAGACAGGTACATGGATAGGACAGGTTTGGAGGGCAGGCAAGTGGGGCTGGCGTAGCTGGGACATGTTGGTCGGTGTGGGCTAGTTGGGTCAAAGGGTCTGTTTCCACGCTGTATCACAAATCAACACGGTGGCGCAGCGGTAGAGTCGCTGCCTTACAGCACTCGCAGCGCCGGAGACCCGGGTTCGATCCCGACTACGGGCGCTGTCTGTACGGAGTCTGCACGTTCTCCCCGTGACCTGCGTGGGCTTTCCCCGAGGTCTTCGGTTTCCTCCCACGCTCCAAAGACGTGCGGGTTTGCCGGTTAATTGCCTTGCTGTAAGTGTCATTGTCCCTGGTGTGTGCAGGGTAGTGTTAATGTGCGGGGATCGCTGGTCGGTGCGGACTCGGTGGGCCGAAGGGCCTGTTTCCTGGGCCCTAACACCACACTAAACTGAACGCGCGGGAAGGAACTGCAGATGTTTTGTTTACACCGAAGATAGACACAGAAAGCTGGAGTAACTCAGCGGGACAGGCAGCATCTCTGGAGAGAAGGAATGGGAGAGGTTCACGGGGGAACAAGGAAAGGCAAACTCCTGGCGATGAAACTCAGTGGGGCATTTTATTCCAGGCAATCCTTGCAGTGAGGAATGCTTTAACAAAGCACTTGCTGGCAGCATTCCAGACTGGGATTTTGGAACGTCTGTGCCTGGTGAGGAAAGTAGGTCACACACTGCTCAGTCAGTTAGCAACAGGAGCTGCAAGGAGGATTGCAATCGCAGCCAATCGCACCGTCGCAGGAAATTGAGAGCACTTTAAGCGCTTCTCAAACGTTGCGATAGCCCCAGCCTCAACGACCTCCTCCCATGCACCCACCACCCTTTGCACGGAAAAAGTTACCCCTCAGATTCCTATTAAATCTTTTCCCCTTCACCTTGAACCTATCTATGTCCTCTGGTCCTCGATGCATCTACCCGATCTATTCCCCTCATGATTTTGTACACCTCTATAAGATCACCCCTCGTTCTCCTGCGCTCCAAGGAATAGAGTCCCAGCCTGCTCAACCTCTCCCTGATAGCTCACACACTCTAGTCCTGGCAATATCCTCATATTAGCATTAGTCCTGGCAATATCATCAGGCTATTAAATGCAACTCAAACAAAACTCTGAACATTAATAGCCCATTGCACTTTATCTGCCTATTCATGTGTGTATATATATATATATTCAATGGTATATGGACACACTGATCTGTTCTGTATTTATTTATGCCTACTATGTTCTGTTGTGCTGAAGCAAAGCAAGAATTTCATTGTCCTCTCTGGGACACGTGACAATAAACTCTCTTGAATCTTGAATCTAGTGTTCTCAACAATTCATAATCCCTAGACTGAAGATAGACACAAATTGCTGGAGTAGCTCAGCGAATCAGGCCTTTCTTCAGACTATGCAGTTCCTTCCTGCACATTCCTAAGACTGAATCGGGTGACGCTGGTATGTTGTTTTGCAAGTTCCCTTGTAACTATGACAACAGGGAAAGGACTTTGCACTTGAGGTGTTGCATTTTGGGAAGTCTAACATGGGCAGAACCAAATCTTTGGGTAGAAGCAAAGATCCTACAGCGAGCAAGATAGATCACTCGACGGAAAAGACGCAGTGCGGTCATGGGCCGGTTCATGGGTAATTTTCGGCCCCATTTCCGTAACCGGCTTCCGTCTCCGCACCAAAGATCCCATCACAGCGGAGCAAAGATAACTAGTGCGGAGACGGAGGCCGGTTACAGAAACATCCTCGTAAAAATAAAAGTTATTTGGTAAAAATCTTCTCCTCATTTTCAGAATTTTAATTTGTTAACACAAACTTGATTAACGCAACATTGATTACACTGCGAGTCGGGTCCGGTCCAGTCTGGTTACGGAAACGGTTGAAAAAAAGGCCCACGTTCCGCTCCGTTGCGTACTACACGTCAGCCCGTTGCATTTAGCAGGAGTGGTCGATCTTGCTCCGCTATAGGATCTTTGGGCAGAACCAACACAGTGAACAGCAGGGCTCTGGGTAGTGTTGTAGAGCAGAGGGATCTAGGAGTACAGGCGCATGGTTCCTCGAAGGTCGAGTCGCAGGTAGAAAAGGTGATCAAAAAAGGCTTCTGGCACTTTGGCCTTCATCAGTCAGAATATAAAGTTAGGAGGTCATGTTTCAGTTGTGTAAGACGTTGGTGAGGCCGCATTTAGAGTATTGTGTTCAGTTCTGGGCACCGTATTACAGGAAAGATGTTGTCAAGCTGGAAAGGTACAGAGAGGATTTACAAGGATGTTGCCAGGAGGGTGTGAGCTACAGGGAGAGGTTGAGCAGGCTGGGACTCTATTCCTTGGAGCGCAGGAGGATGAGGGGTGATCTCATAGAGGTGTACAAAATCATGAGAGGAATAGATCGGGTAGAGTCTCTTGCCCAGAGCAGGGGAATCGAGGACCAGAGAACATAGGTTTAAGGTGAAGGAGAAAAGATTTAATAGGAATCTGAGGGGTAACTTTTTCACACAAAGGGTGGTGGGTGTATGGAACAAGCTGCCAGAGGAGGTAGTTGAGGCTGGGACTATCACAACGTTTAAGGAACATTTAGACAGGTGCATGGATAGGACAGGTTTGGAGGGATATGGACCAAACGTGGGGTGGGTTTTCTCCGGGTGTTGTATTTACTTTAGTTTGGAGATACAATGCATAAACAGGCCATTCAGCCCACCAGGTCCGTGCCGACCAGCGATTCCCGCATATTAATACTACCCTAGGGACACAATTAACACTAGGGACAATTTACAATTTAACCAAAGCCTATTGACCTACAAACCTTCACGTCTTTGGAATGTGGGAGGAAACCGGAGCACCCGGAGAAAACCCACGCGGTCACAGGGAGAACGTGCAAACTCTGTATAGACAGCACCCACGGTCAAACTCCGTACAGACGGAATCTGAATCAAGAACCAGAGGACATAGGTTGTCAAGTTGGGAAAAAGGGAAGTACAACGGGATCTGGGGGTCCTTGTTCATCAGTCTATGAAAGTAAGCATGCAGGTACAACAGGTGGGCTGAATGGCCTGTTTATGCATTGTATCTCCAAACTAAAGTAAATACAACACCCGGAGAAAACCCACCCTACGTTTGGTCCATACCCCTTACCAGGGGTAAGGCCATTTAGAACGGAGATGAGGAAACACTTTTTCACACAGAGAGTTGTGAGTCTGTGGAATTCTCTGCCTCAGAAAAAAACTCTGTAGTTTGGAAGGATGAAAGCGAAGAACTCGGAGAAAACCCACGCAGGTCACGGGGAGAACGTACAAACTCCGTACAGACAGCGCCCGCCGTCAGGATGGAACCCGGGTCTCCGGCGCTGAAAGTTCTGCAAGGCCGCAACTCTACCGCTGCGCCGCCGGTTCAAGATTCTAGCAGGATGAGGGGGTGAATCTGTGGAATTCATCGGCACAGAAAGCTGTGGAGGCCAAGTCAATGGATATTTTTAAGTTGGAGATTGACAGATTCTTGATTAGTACAGGTGTCCGGGGTTATGGGGTGAAGGCAGGAGAATGGGGTTGAGAGGGAAAGATAGATCAGCCATGATTGAGTGGCGGAGTAAACTTGATGGGCCGAATGGCCTAATTCTGCTCCTAAGACTTATGGACTTATTAACTTCAGGATTACCTAATAGTTTAACAAAATGGAATCGATATTACAATGACTCACTCAGTATTAGATATTTATTCTGAGAAAGCACAATGCCAATTCAGCAATGCTTTTTACTTTGATCAATAACGGAGTTATTAATTTTAATACATTTCCTCCTTCACCCATGTCAAGGTTTAGTGAGTTCATGTTCACAAACTCATAAGTTAAAGGGGCAGAATTTGGCCATTCGGCCCATCAAATCTACTCCGCCACTCAATCATGGATGATCTATCGTTCCCTCTCAATCCCATTCTCCGGCCTTCTCCCTGTCCCCTGACACCCGTACTAACCAAGAATCTACCGATCTCTGCCTTAAAAATATCCACCGACTTGACCTCCACAGCCGTCTGTGGCAAAGAATTCCACAGATTCACCGCCCTCTGACGAAAGAAATTATTCCTCATCTCCCTCCTAATAGAATGTTCTTTAATTCTGAGGCTGTGGCCTAGACTCTCCCACTAGTGGAAACATCCTCTCCACATCCCCTCTATCCGGACATAGAAACATAGAAACATAGAAATTAGGTGCAGGAGTAGGCCATTCAGCCCTTCGAGCCTGCACCGCCATTCAATATGATCATGGCTGATCATCCAACTCAGTATCCCGTACCTGCCTTCTCTCCATACCCTCTGATCCCCTTAGCCACAAGGGCCACATCCAACTCACTCTTAAATATAGCCAATGAACTGGCCTCAACTACCCTCTGTGGCAGAGAGTTCCAGAGACTCACCACTCTCTGTGTGAAAAAAGTCTTTCTCATCTCGGTCTTAAAGGATTTCCCCCTTATCCTTAAGCTGTGACCCCTTGTCCTGGACTTCCCCAACATCGGGAACAATCTTCCTGCATCTAGCCTGTCCAACCCCTTAAGAATTTTGTAAGTTTCTATAAGATCCCCTCTCAATCTCCTAAATTCCAGAGAGTATAAACCGAGTCTATCCAGTCTTTCTTCATAAGACAGTCCTGACATCCCAGGAATCAGTCTGGTGAACCTTCTCTGCACTCCCTCTATGGCAATAATGTCCTTCCTCAGATTTGGAGACCAAAACTGTACGCAATACTCCAGGTGTGGTCTCACCAAGACCCTGTACAACTGAAGTAGAACCTCCCTGCTCCTGTACTCAAATCCTTTTGCTATGAAAGCTAACATACCATTCGCTTTTTTCACTGCCTGCTGCACCTGCATGCCTACTTTCAATGACTGGTGTACCATGACACCCAGGTCTCGCTGCATCTCCCCTTTTCCTAATCGGCCACCATTTAAATAATAGTCTGCTTTCCTGTTTTTGCCACCAAAGTGGATAACCTCACATTTATCCACATTATACTGCATCTGCCAAACATTTGCCCACTCACCCAGCCTATCCAAGTCACCTTGCAGTCTCCTAGCATCCTCCTCACAGCGAACACTGCCCCCCAGCTTAGTGTCATCCGCAAACTTGGAGATATTGCCTTCAATTCCCTCATCCAGATCATTAATATATATTGTAAATAGCTGGGGTCCCAGCACTGAGCCCTGCGGTACCCCACTAGTTACTGCCTGCCATTGTGAAAAGGACCCGTTTACTCCTACTCTTTGCTTGCTGTTTGCCAGCCAGTTCTCTATCCACATCAATACTGAACCCCTAATACCGTATGCTTTAAGTTTGTATACTAATCTCTTATGTGGGACCTTGTCGAAAGCCTTCTGGAAGTCCAGATATACCACATCCACTGGTTCTCCCTTATCCACGCTACTAGTTACATCCTCGAAAAATTCCACAAGATTCGTCAGACATGATTTACCTTTTGTAAATCCATTCTGACTTTGTCCAATGATTTCACCACTTTCCAAATGTGCTGCTATCCCATCTTTAATAACTGACTCTAGCAGTTTCCCCACTACCGATGTTAGACTAACTGGTCTGTAATTCCCCGTTTTCTCTCTCCCTCCCTTCTTAAAAAGAGGGGTTACATTTGCTACCCGCCAATCCTCAGGAACTACTCCAGAATCTAAAGAGTTTTGAAAGATTATCACTAATGCATCCACTATTTCCTGAGCTACTTCCTTAAGTACTCTGGGATGCAGCCTATCTGGCCCTGGGGATTTATCGGCCTTTAATCTATTCAATTTACCCAACACCACTTCCCGACTGACCTGGATTTCACTCAATTCCTCCTTTGACCCACAGTCCCCTGCTATTTCAGGCAGATTATTTATGTCTTCCTTAGTGAAGACGGAACCAAAGTAGTTATTCAATTGGTCCGCCATATCCTTGTTCCCCATGATCAACTCACCTGTTTCTGACTGCAAGGGACCTACATTTGTTTTAACTAACCTCTTTCTGTTCACATATCTATAAAAACTTTTGCAGTCAGTTTTTATGTTCCCTGCCAGTTTTCTTTCATAATCTATTTTTCCTTTCCTAATTAAGCCCTTTGTCCTCCTCTGCTGGTCTCTGAATTTCTCCCAGTCCTCTGGTATGCTGCTTTTTCTGGCTACTTTGTACGCATCATCCTTTGCTTTGATACTATCCCTGATTTCCCTTGTTATCCACGGATGCACTACCTTCCCCGATTTGTTCTTTCACTATTCGAGGGGAAAGGTTTAATATGAACCTGCGGGATAATTTTATCATTCAAAAGGGTGGTGGGTGTACGGAGCGAGCTGCCGGAGGAGGTAGTTGAGGCTGGGACTATCCCAACGTTTAAGAAACATTTAGACAGGTACATGGATAGGACAGGATTGGAGGGATATTGGCCAAACGCAAGCAGGTGGGACTAGTGTAAAAGGGACACGTTGGTCGGTGTGGGCGAGTTGGGCCGAAGGGCCTGTTTCCATGCTGTATCACTCGATGATTCTATACTGTGAATTGGCCCAGACTTCACCCTTTCACACTAGTTCTGTTATCCCATTTTCTCAACCACTGCCTGGGGGCAAGGAAAGAGCGTTCACGTCGCGGCCCTGTTTCCACCAATCTTTCCACCACCACACACAAGAAGCGACAAGACAGACACCGTTGTACGCAGATGCCGAGAAGTGTGTTCAGCTCTGGCTGAGCGACTTCTAATCTTGTGATGTTCACGTCACAGGAGCAGAAGTAGGCCATTTGGCCCATCGAGTCTACTCCTCCATTCAATCATATAAGCATATAACCATATAACAATTACAGCACGAAAACAGGCCCTCTCGGCCCTTCCAGTCCTGATCCAGTTCATGGCTGATCTCTCTTTCTTTCTCATTCTCCTGCTTTCTCACCATAACCCCTGACACCCTAACTAATCAGGAATCTGTCAATCTCCGCCTTAAAAATACCCAAAAGTGTCTGGGACTAGAGGTCAGAGCCTTAGTATTAAAGGACGTTCTTTTAGGAAGGAGATGAGGAGAAACTTCCTTAAGGGGCTGTCCCACTGCGGCGACCTAATTGGCGAGTTTAGAAGCGTTTGCCCTCGACTCGTACTCGCAGCATGGTCGACACGAGGTTGTAGGAGGTCTTTGTAACTCTCCTTCATGCTCGACAGTAGTCCCCGCGTGCTCGAGGCCTCAGCTAGGTCGCGGCGTATTTTTTAAACATGTTGAAAAATGCCCGCGAGTAAAAGAAGGTCGCCATGGAAAAAATCGATACTTTCTTTACTCGCAGGTTTAGTCGACGTAGGTCGTAGTAGGTCGGCATGTTGGTCGTAGGTAATCGATGGTAGTCGTTGATAATCTTCATCATAGTTGGAGATTGACAGATTTTTGATTAGTATGGGTGTCAGGGGTTATGTGCAGAAGGCAGGAGAATGGGGTTGATGGATAGGACAGGTTTCCTAAATCCATATACCCATGTAAATCCATGTACACTATCCATGTACCTAAAAAAAGGCCATTGAAAAAATCGATATTTTTTTACTCGTAGGTTTAGTCGAGGTAGGTCGTAATGCTATCGTGGGTGATCAAAGGCAATTGAAGGTAGTCGAACGTATTCAAAGGTAATAGCTCATTGAGAAAAAAAAGGCAAGTCGAAAAAAAGAGGCAAGTTAACAGCAACATTCATGGCTAGAGCTTTTTGGAGGAGTCAGCCTTGTCGTGAGATGGCACCAAAGAAAATGCAACAGCACAGGATAAGAAGATAAGAAGAAGATCCACTCCCGCACACTAGGGGCAGTATACGGAGGGCCAATTAACCTACAAACCTGCACGTCTCGGGGATGTGAGAGGAAACCGGAGCGCCCGGAGGAAACCCACGCAGGTCACGGGGAGTACGTACAAACTCTGTACAGACAGCACCTGAGGTCAGGATTGAACCCGGGTCTCTGGCGCAGTAACAAGTTCCACATTAAGTAAATGATGTGCGGCACGGTGGCGCAGCGGTAGAGTTGCTGCCTCACAGCGCCAGAGACCCCGGGTTCCATCCTGACTACGGGTGCTGTTTGTACGGAGTTTGCACGTTCTGCCCGTGACCGTGTGGGTTTTCTCTGGGCGCTCCGGTTTCCTCCCACTCTCTGAAGTCGTGTAGGTTTGTAGCCTAATTGGCTTTGGTAAAATTGTAAATTGTCCCTAGTGTGTAGCATAGTGCTAGTGTACGGAATGATCGCTGGTTGGCGCGGAGTCGATGGGCCGAAGGGCCTGTTTCCATGCTGTATTTCTAAACTAAACTCATTGGCCAAGTCACTGGATGGATTTAAGAGAGAGTTAGATGGAGCTCCAGGGGCTAGTGGAGTCAAGGGACATGGGGAGAAGGCAGGCACGGGTTATTGATTGGGGACGATCAGCCAAGATCGCAATGATTGGCGGTGTTGGCTCTAAGGGCCGAATGGCCTCCTCCTTCACCTATTTTCTATGTTTCTATGTTTAAACTAAATGGTTCAAAGTCAATGGAAGAAGTTTTAAGCTCAGCAGTTCTTTTCAGTAACTATAAATCAAACTTTCTTACATAATGTCACAATGTCCTAGAAACCTGCTTGCTGACACACCAACAAATCGTGTATATGGGGACCTTACTTCATATCGTTCAAAGTTGCCTTTCCCGAGCTTTGTTTTATGCTTAATCGTGGAGCCAATGTTGGGGAAACCCACGCAGGTAACATACCCTGGCACTTCCAGTCACGGCTTGAAGCAGGGCAGCACAGTGGCACAGAGCAGAGCAGAGCTGCCCGGTTCAATCCTGACCACGGGTGCTGTCTGTACAGAGTTGACCTGCGTGGGTTCTCTCCGGGCGCTCCGGTTTCCTTCCCACACTCCAAAGACGTGCCGGTTTGTTGGTTAATTGGCTTCGGTAAAATTGTAAATTGTCCCTAGCGTGTGTGTGTTAGTGTTAGTGTACGGATTGATTGCTGGTCAATAGAGAATAGACAATGGGAGCAGGAGTAGGCCATTCGGCCCTTCGAGCCAGCACCGCCATTCAATGGGATCATGGCTGATCATCCCCAATCAGTACCCCGTTCCTGCCTTCTACCCATATCCCCTGACTCCTCTATTGTTAAGAGCCCTATCTAGCTCTCTCTTGAAAGCATCCAGAGAGCCGGCCTCCACCGCCCTCTGAGGCAGAGAATTCCACAGACTCACCACTCTCTGGGTGAAAAAGTGTTTCCTCATCTCCGTTCTAAATGGCTTACCCCTTATTCTTTAACTGTGGCCCCTGGTTCTGGACTCCCCCTGGTTCTGGACTTCTGAGGCAGCAACTCTACCGCTGCGCCACCGTGCCACATTTGTAAGTATCCATGTTAATGGAAGTCACACAGGAACTACAGATGCTGGATTGCACCGAATGCTGGCGTAACTCAGCGGCTCAGGCAGCATCTCTGGACAGCAGGAGTGGGTGACATTTTGGGTCGAGAAGGCTCTAGACCCGAAACGTCACCCATTCCTTCTCTCCAGAGATGTGAAATGTGGACCGGTGCTTTATGCAAGACCCAGATCTACCACCGGGGGGCAATGCCACCACACCGTGAACCTGCCACAGAGCAGCAATCTATTCCAGTTCCAGCAAATACTCCTGGTCATAGAAACATAGACAATAGGTGCAGGAGGAGGCCATTCAGCCCTTCGAGCCAGCACCCATGTAATATGATCATGGCTGATCATCCAAAATCAGTACCCCGTTCCTGCTTTCTCCCCATATCCCTTGATTCCGTTAGCTCTAAGAGCTAAATCTAACTCTCTCTTGAAAACATCCAGTGAATTGACCTCCACTGCATTCTGCGGCAGAGAATTCCACAGATTCACAACTCTCTGGGTGAAAACCTTTTTTCTCATCTCTGTTCTAAATGGCCTACCACTTATTCTTAAACTGTGACCCCTGGTTCTGGACTATCCCAAAATGGTGAACATTTTTCCTGCATCTTGCCTGTCCAATCTCTTAAGAATCTTGTATGTTTCTATAAGACCGCCTCTCAACCTTCGAAATTCCAGAGAATAGAGTCCTATTTACAGTTCCAGTTGTAGCTCTACTCAATAACCAAAAATCTGTCGCCCTCTTTTGCTCTGGTATTTGATTTACATGTTTAATCCATAATGTTTTATTACTAATGTTTAATGTTTTATGTGTCATTCCTAACTTTCACTGTATGTCATGTTGTCACTTGCGGACGGAGCACCAAGGCAAATTCCTTGTATGTGAATACTTGGCCAATAAACTTATTCATTCATTCAAATACTCCTACTATTGGGCATCTGATTTCTGAGCTGCATATCAGGGGTTTGTGTGGGACATTTAAGAGTCTTTTTGTCCATTTGTTGTAAATTTGGTCCGTTTTTGGGCCTGAGGGTCGGGGAAGTGCCAATGATTCAGTGATAGTTTATTGTCACGTACATCGGTACAGTGAAATTTCCTTTGCATACAACCTGGTAAAAGGGTGGCACGGTGGCGCAGAGGTAGAGTTGCTGCCTTACAGCGCTTGCAGCGCCGGAGACCCGGGTTCCGCCCCGACTACGGGCGCTGTCTGTACGGAGTTTGTACGTTCTCCCCATGACCTGCGTGGGAGTTGTATTTTTAGTAATTGCGTTTAGTAATTTAGTTAGTAATTGCGGGAGAAAAATAATTTTTATTGCATTAATTCTACCTAGCATTGAAATAGGTAATGTTTTCCAATATAAAATATTCTTATTTAATTTATTCAATAAAAGTGGAAAATTGGATTTAAATAATCAAAACCTTTTGTTACATAAATTCCAAGATATTTGATTTTTTCGTTTGCTATCTTAAAAGGAAATTGTTGTAGTATATGTTAGTTATTTACCATTATTGGCATAAGTTCACTTTTATTCCAATTAATACTATATCCTGAAAATAATCCAAATTCAGCTATTAATTTTGGTAAATTTGGGATACTAATTTCCGGCTTTGTAATATAAAGTAATACATCATCCGCATATAAGGAGATTTTATTTTCAGTATCTCTGGTGTCATACCCATATATTTCAGGATGTAATCCCACACGTTGAGCTAATGGTTCTATTGCAAGTGCAAACAGTAGCGGGGATAAAGGACAACCTTGTCTGCAGCCTCGAAATAGATTAAATTTAGTTGATAGCATTTGATTTGTTAGTATTCTGGCTGTTGGATTAGTGTATAATAATTTAACCCAAGTAATAAACTTCTCTTCCAACTTAAAAGTTTCCATAAGCGAAAACAAGTAGGACCATTCCACCTGGTCAAAGGCTTTCTCCGCATCTAATGATATAATTACTAGGTCTTTATTAATACCTCTTTTCGAATATATGATATTGAATAATCGTCTCAAATTATATGAGGAATATCATTTTGGTATAAATCCTGTTCGATCCGGGTGAATTAATTTATTAATAACTGTGCTTAGTCTGTGCTAATATTTTGGTTAGTATCTTTTGATCAGTGTTTAAAAGAGCTATAGCTCTATATGATCCTGGGTCATCCAGATCTTTGTCTATTTTATGTATAAGTGTTATAATAGATTCATTTAACGTTTCTGGTAGTTTCTGGTGGGTATAGATGTATTCATAGAGTATCTTCAAATGTGGTGCAATCAGATCATAAAATGTTTTATAAAATTCCGAGCCAATACCATCTGGTCCCGGTGTTTTACCATTTTTTAATGATCTGATAGATTCTTCGATTTCTTTTCCTGATATTTCAGCATTTAATGATTCTCTATTTTGTGAATCCAACCCATTCAGATTACTTTTTTTTTAAATGCTTCTATTCCTATCCTGTTTTCTGTCGTTTTAGCCGAATATAAATTTTTATAATATTGCAAAAATCTCTCATTAATATCTTTGGGTTGTACTGATGGTTCCTGTACTTACTTCTAATAAAATTTAAATAAAAATAAAAATAAAAAGGAATCTGAAGGATAACCTTTTCACACAGAGGGTGGTGGGTGCATGGAACGAGCTGCCAGAGGAGGTAGTTGAGGCTGCGCCTATCCCAACATTTAAGAAACAGTTAGACAGGTACATGGATAGGACAGGTTTGGAGGGATATGGACCAAAGGCAGGCAGGTGGGACTAGTATAGCTGGGACGTGTTGGTCGGTATGGGCAAGTTGGGCCGAAGGGCCTGTTTCCACCCTTTATGACTGTAACGCAACGCACGGTGCCAGGGGCGTAGTACCACACAATGTCTGCGGGTGGTGCTACCAAGCAAGATTTCAAACTTAAATTTGACATTAAAGATTTAGTTGAAAATTGAAACCATAGTCAGAATCGAACCCGGGTCTCTTGCGCTGTAAAGGAGCTGTTCCACTTGGGCGACCTAATCCGCGAGTTCTGGCGAGTTTGCCCTCGACTCATACTCGCAGCACGGTCGACACGAGGTCCTAGGAGGTCTTCGCAACTCTCATTCATGCTCGAGAGTGGTCCCCGCCCGCGTACTCGAGGCCTCAGCTAGGTCCCGGCGTAGTTTTCAACGTTGAAAAATGCCCGCGAGTAATAATGGTCGCCATGGACAGAAATCGATGCTTTCTTTACTCGTAGGTTTAGTCGTAGTAGGCCGGCATGTTATTCGTACGTGATCGAGGGTAGTCGAAGGTATTCGTAGAAAGTCTTCATCATGGTCAAAGGAGGTCTTCAACATGACATTTTTTCAAACTCTCCTAAACTCGCCCTTTAACCATATAACCATATAACAATTACAGCACGGAAACATGCCCTCTCGGCCCTTCCAGTCCGTGCCGACCATTTGTTTTCCCCTAGTCCCATCTACCTGCACTCAGACCATACCCCTCCATTCCCTTCCCGTCCATATTCCTATCCACTTTACTTTTAAATGTTAAAATCGATCCTGCCTCCACCACTTCTGCTGGAAGCTGATTCCACACAGCCACCACCCTCTGAGTAAAGAAGTTCCCCCTCACGTTACCCCGAAACCTCTGTCCCTTAATTCTCATGTCATGCCCTCTTGTTTGAAACTTCCCTACCCTCAATGGGAAAAACGTATCCACGTCAACTCTGTCTATCCCTTTCATCATTTTAAAGACCTTTAGGTCGCCCAAGTGGGACAGCCCCTTAAGGCAGCAACTCCACTGCTGCACCACCGTGCCGCTCCAAAGCGCAGGAGTAACTCAGCGGGTCAGGCATCATCTCTGGAGAACACGGATAGGTGACGTTTCGGGCCGAGACCCTTCTTCAGACTGACTGTAAGAGGCAGGGGTGAGAGAAAGCTGGAAAAGAGGCAAATCCAGGCAAGTGATAGGTGGATACAGGTGAGGGGGCGCTAAACAATAGACAATAGGTGCAGGAGTAGGCCATTCGGCCCTGCGAACCAGCACCGCCATTTCAATGTGATCATGGATGATCATCCACAATCAGTACCCAATCAGTGATGGGTGGAGTAAGTGACAAAGGTGAATAAGAGACAAAGGAATCTCAGATAAGGAGAGGATTGGACAGAAATTTAGAGATAGAGGAAAGGTTGTGGGTGGAAAGGGACAGGAGGGATGGGAAAGCTTTCAAGAGAGAGCTAAATAGGGCTCTTAAAAATATCAGAGTGAGGGGATACGGGGAGAAGGCAGGAACGGGGTACTGATTGGGGATGATCAGCCATGATCACAATGAATGGCGCTGCTGGCTCGAAGGGCCGAATGGCCTTCTCCTGCACCGATGTTTCTATTAAATAGTTATATTCTGCACATGTTTCCCTGCAGGTCTTTGCATCTGAAGATTCAGGGACATTTTCTTCCCAGCTGTTCGCAGGCGACTGATCCATCTACACCTCACGCTGCCTCGGCAAGGCCAGCAGCATCATCAAGGACCAGTCGCACCCTGGCCACTCCCTCTTCTCCCCTCTCCCATCGGGCAATAGTTACAGTGTACACTGTGCCTGGGGGTTATGGGGAGAAGGTAGGAGAATTTGGCTTGTAGGTCGATCAGCCACGATAGAACGGCGGAGTAGACTCGACGGGCCGCTTGTGGCCGTAGATTGTCAAACATGTCAGACTGTCACGGTGGCGCAGCGGTAGAGTTGCTGCCTCACAGCGCCAGAGACCCGGATTCGATCCCGACTACGGGTGCTGTCTGTACGGAGTTTGCACGTTCTCCCCGTGACCCGCGTGGGTTTTCTCCGAGTTCTTCGGTTTCCTCCCACACTCCAAAGACATACAGGTTTGTAGGTTAATTGGCTTGGTAAATGTAAAAAGTGTCCCTAGTGAGTGTAGGATAGATAGTGTTAGTGTGTGTGGGGATCGCTGGTCGGCGCGGACCCGGTGGGCCGAAGGGCCTGTTTCCGCGCTGTATCTCGAAACTCTCTTATTAAACTAAACTTTAAAGTGTGAAAACGCACACCTCCAGATTCAGGGATTGCTTCTTCCCAGATGCTATCAGGCAACTGAACCATCCTACCACAACCAGAGAGCGGTCCTGAACTACTATCTACCTCTTTGGAAACCTTCAGGTTATCTTTAATCGGACTTTTCCTTGCACGAAACATTATTCCCTTTGTGGACGGCTTGATGGTAAAGGGAAGTCAGTCACAAAATGCTGGAATTAAGGGCCTGTCCCACTTACGTGTCCTTGGCACGCAAATTACGCAACCTCGTGGTCGCGTTGAGCCGCGACGGTCCCGCGAAGGTCGTGCGCGACTTCATTCGACCGCACGGCCGTCTGGAGCGCGTGACGTCATTTGAAGATGGACACAAAGCTGGAGTAACTCAGCGAGACCGGCAGCATCTCTGCAGAAACGAAATGGGTGACGTTTCATGTCAAGACTCTTCTTCAGTCTGATAAGAAGGGTCTCGACCCGAAACGTCACCCATTCCTTCTCTCCAGAGATGCTGCCGGTCCCGCTGAGTTACTCCAGCATTTTGTGTCCATCTTCAATTTTCTTGGCCCCGCTCTGGGAGTAGAAGTGGGGGCGGATCTGGACCGCAACGGCCGTGAGCCCCAGGCCGAGCTCGGCGATCGTTTGCCTGCTTCTGCTGCTGTTGGAGGTGAGACGTTGCGTCGCGCCAGGGTCTTGGGCCTGTCCCACTTTGGCCGTCAGTTCCGCGACAGGCCGTTGGCGCGCAAAGATTTCGTTCGCTACAAAAATTTCGGAGCCCCGCGCGATGTCACGCACAACTACATACCCCGCCACGCTTCTCAGTGGGACCGGCCCCGTGCGGCCAACACGATGCCCGTGACCATAATTTGCGTGCCAAGGACACGTAAGAGGGACAGGCAGCATCTCTGGAGAAAAGGACAGGCAGCATCTCTGGAGAAAAGGAATGGGTGAGGTCTCGGGTCGAGACCTTTCTTCAGACCTAGAGTCAGGGGAGAGGGGAACAAGAGATACAGGCGGTACTTCGGACAAATGAATGGAAGCTATGCTATAAAAAAAGGCAACGATAATCACGGCGCAAGCGGAGCCCACAATGGTCCATTGTTGGCTGTGGGCTAGGTGATAACGAGTTATAGAAACATAGAAACATAGAAATTAGGTGCAGGAGTAGGCCATTCAGCCCTTCGAGCCTGCACCGCCATTCAATATGATCATGGCTGATCATCCAACTCAGTATCCCGTACCTGCCTTCTCTCCATACCCTCTGATCCCCTTAGCCACAAGGGCCACATCCAACTCACTCTTAAATATAGCCAATGAACTGGCCTCAACTACCCTCTGTGGCAGAGAGTTCCAGAGACTCACCACTCTCTGTGTGAAAAAAGTCTTTCTCATCTCGGTCTTAAAGGATTTCCCCTTATCCTTAAGCGTGACCCCTTGTCCTGGACTTCCCCAACATCGGGAACAATCTTCCTGCATCTAGCCTGTCCAACCCCTTAAGAATTTTGTAAGTTTCTATAAGATCCCCTCTTAATCTCCTAAATTCCAGAGAGTATAAACCGAGTCTATCCAGTCTTTCTTCATAAGACAGTCCTGACATCCAGGAATCAGTCTGGTGAACCTTCTCTGCACTCCCTCTATGGCAATAATGTCCTTCCTCAGATTTGGAGACCAAAACTGCACGCAATACTCCAGTGTGGTCTCACCAAGACCCTGTACAACTGAAGTAGAACCTCCCTGATCCTGTACTCAAACCCTTTTGCTATGAAAGCTAACATACCATTCGCTTTTTTCACTGCCTGCTGCACCTGCATGCCTACTTTCAATGACTGGTGTACCATGACACCCAGGTCTCGCTGCATCTCCCCTTTTCCTAATCGGCCACCATTTAAATAATAGTCTGCTTTCCTGTTTTTTGCCACCAAAGTGGATAACCTCACATTTATCCACATTATACTGCATCTGCCAAACATTTGCCCACTCACCCAGCCTATCCAAGTCACCTTGCAGTCTCCTAGCATCCTCCTCACAGCGAACACTGCCCCCCAGCTTAGTGTCATCCGCAAACTTGGAGATATTGCCTTCAATTCCCTCATCCAGATCATTAATATATTGTAAATAGCTGGGGTCCCAGCACTGAGCCCTGCGGTACCCCACTAGTTACTGCCTGCCATTGTGAAAAGGACCCGTTTACTCCTACTCTTTGCTTCCTGTTTGCCAGCCAGTTCTCTATATATAACGGGTCTGTATAACGGGTTCTACAGACAGTGGAACTCAACAGGACGACAGCGAAACTAGTACGATGACTAGGGTGGGGGAGGGACAGAGAGGGAGAGAGAGAGAGAGAGAGAGAGAGAGAGAGAGAGAGAGAGAGAGGGACGCAAGGGTTACTTGAAGTTAGAGAAACCCTTGACATGACAAAGTCATGACAGACACAAAATGCTGGAGTAACTCAGCGGGGCAGGCAGCATCTCTGGAGAGGAAGAATGAATGAATATGAATGAATGGATAAGTTTATTGGCCAAGTATTCACATACAAGGAATTTGCCTTGGTGCTCCGCCCACAAGTGACAACGACATACAGTGACAGTTAGGAATGACACAAAAAATATTAAACATTAATAATAAAACATTTAGTTTAGAAGGATGCGTCTAGAAGGATGAGAGGGGATCTCATTGAAACATATATGATTGTTAAGGGCTTGGACACGCTAGAGGCAGGAAACATGTTCCCGATGTTGGGGGAGTCCAGAACCAGGGGCCACAGTTTAAGAATAAGGAGTAAGCCATTTAGAACGGAGACGAGCAAACACATTTTCTCACAGAGAGTGGTGAGTCTGTGAAATTCTCTGCCTCAGAGGGCAGTGGAGGACAGTTCTCTGGATACTTTCAAGAGAGAGCTAGATAGGGCTCTTAAAAATAGCGGACAATAGACAATAGGTGCAGGAGTAGGTCATTTGGCCCTTCGAGCCAGCACCGCCATTCAATGTGATCATGGCTGATCATCCCCAATCAGTACCCCGTTCCTGCCTTCTCCCCATATCCCCTCACTCCGCTATTTTTAAGAGCCCTATCTAGTTCTCTCTTGAAAGCATCCAGAGAACCTGCCTCCACCGCCCTCTGAGGCAGAGAATTCCACATACAAGTCAGGGGATATGGGGAGAAGGCAGGAGCGGGGTACTGATTGGGGATGATCAGCCATGATCACATTGAATGGCGGTGCTGGCTATAAGGGCCGAATGGTCTACTCCTGCACCTATTGTCTATTGTCTATTGTTGTTTAAACATGTGATTTAAATAAAATACCAGAGCAAAAGGGGGCTTTGCGGGTCGAGACCCTTCTTCAGACTACTACTTGAAGTTAGAGAAATCAATATTCGTACGATTTGAAGTTGGAGAACTCATATAGAGCGAAGGGAAATGTGGACTTCCGATCCTGCATCTCTGCTGCCAGCTGATGTTAATCTGTCAGAATAACTAAGTGGGTAAACCCCTCCCGCTGTGAGTCCTAGATCAGCCGTATGCTGCACACTTAGTGATCTGTGGGGCGGGAGATTGCAACCTTCACGTGGTCCGCCCTGTTGCGGCGAATGCAATCAACCCGGCGTGCACAATCGCATAAGATCGAATGGAACAAGTTGTCCTGCAACTTTAGGCTGCGCACGCCACACGCAAGAAGAAGAAGGAGAAGTGGTGTATGAAACTACGGAAGGCAGACGGTAATGAAAGCCAACAATTGTGAGGGATCCGCGCCCGTTGGGGCCTGACCCTAACCATCAGTCAGGCAGCGATCATCCACCTGGCCCACACCGGCCAACATGTCCCCTCTACACGAGTCCCACCTGCCTGCATTGGGCCCATCTCTCTCTAAATCTTCTTCTTCAGACTGAGTGGGCCATTGGGCCCATCTCTCTCTACACCCGTCCTATCTCTGTACCTGTCCAAATGCTTTTTCTAATGCCCCAGCCTCAACTACCTCCTCCAGCAGCTCGTTCCATACACCCACCACCCTTTGTCTGAAAACGTTACTCCCTCCGATTCCAATTTCAACTTCTCACTGCTGAGGTCTGAGGTTCCCACCTGCTTCAAGAGGGCATCAATAATACCCGTGCCCAAGAAGAGTAAAGGGCCTGTCCCACGAGCATGCGACCTGCATACGGCGAGCGCGACCAAACTGGAAGCGGGGGCCGTGCAGGGGTCGCGCAGAGGTCGAGTGATCCCCGTACAGGGCCGGAACCACGAACATGCGCCTGCATACGAGGAACGCGGCCAACCTGGAAGCGGGGGCCGCGCGGAGGTCAAGTGTGTGACGTGAAGTTCGAGCGAAGTCCGCCGGAGGTTCGCGCGTGATGTACGGCATCAAGACGCTGCGTACGGCGTCGAGGCGGATGCGGGCCGACAGGCCGCTGCCGCGCGGAATTTTTGAACACGGTCAGTTTTTTGGAGCCCCATTGCGGGACCAGCTCCGCACAACTCCATACGACTCTGGCGATCAAAGTGGGACTGGCCACGCCAGGCCGTACGGCTCAAGCGACCACGTTAGGTCGCGCTCGCCGCATGGAGTCGCATGCTGGTGGGACAGGCCCTTAAGGTGGCGTGCCTCATTGACTATCGACCAGTGCCACTGAGGTCCGTGGAGATTTGAGAGGTTGGTTGTGGGTTACTCACTCTATACTCATGACTGTGCAGCCGGACATAGTGTAAACTCCATCTTCAACTTTGCTGACAACACCACTGTTGTGGGACGTATCACTGATGGGGACGAGTCAGAGTATAGAAGTGAGATCGACCGACTGACCAAATGGTGCCAGCACAACAACCTGGCTCTGAACATCAGTAAAGCCAAGGAACTGACTGTGGATTTTGGAAGGGGAAGGATGGGGACCCACAATCCCGTTTATATCAACGATGGTGGAGAGAGTAAAAAACTTCAAATTCCTGGGCGTGCATATTTCCGACGATCTTTCCTGGTCCCAGCACACTGATGCAAACATAAAGAAAGCATATCAGCGCCTCTACTTCCTGAGAAGATTACGGAGATTGGTTATGTCGAAGAGGACTCTCTTGAACTTCTACAGGTGCACGGTAGAGAGCATACTGACCGGTTGCATCGTGGCCTGGTTCGGCAACCTGAACGTCCAGGAGCGGAAAAGACTGCAGACAGGTGTGACCACTGCCCAGTCCATCACCGGCTCTGACCTCCCCACCATCGAAGGGATCTATCGAAGTTGCTGCCTCAAAAAGGCAGCCAGCATCATCAGAGACCCACACCATCCTGGCCACACACTCATTTCACAACTGCCATCGGGAAGAAGGTGCGGGAGCCTGAAAACTGTAACGTCCAGGTTCAGGAACAGCTGCTTCCCCACAGCCATCAGGCTATTAAGTTTATTTGCAGGCAACGTTGTTTGCTGTATGTACAAGCGAATATTCTCGTACGCAAGTTTGGTGCGTGTACAGATGTGGTGAAGATGTCTCTGTTTAGAGCATATTGTACACCACTCTATACTGCTCACCTGTGGTCAAACTACGGAAAAACAAGTGTGCAGAGACTTAAAGTAGCGTATAATGATGCCATGAGAATACTACTAAAGAAGCCTAGATGGTGTCATGCAAGTGAAATGTTTGTGGCTGCAGGAGTCAGTACTTTAAAAGCTGTCCTAAGAAATCATATGTATAAATTTATTTGCAAGATTAATGACTCCGAAAATGAAATTATCTTGGTCTTTTCAAACAGAAGGTTTAGCACTACACGCTACCAATCCCTCGAGACCTGGGAACATAAATCTTCTCTGTAACCTTTCCAGCTTGACAACATCGTTCCTAGAACGTGGTGCCCAGAACTACAGCCATCAGGATATAGAAACATAGAAATTAGGTGCAGGAGTAGGCCATTCAGCCCTTCGAGCCTGCACCGCCATTCATAATGATCATGGCTGATCATCCAACTCAGTATCCCGTACCTGCCTTCTCTCCAAACCCCCTGATCCCTTTAGCCACAAGGGCCACATCTAACTCCCTCTTAAATATAGCCAATGAACTGGCCTCAACTACCTTCTGTGGCGGAGAATTCCACAGATTCACCACTCTCTGTGTGAAACATGTTTTTCTCATCTCGGTCCTAAAAGACTTCCCCTTTATCCTTAAACTGTGACCCCTTGTTCTGGACTTCCCCAACATCGGGAACAATCTTCCTGCCTGTCCAACCCCTTAAGAATTTTGGGAGCGGCTTTGATGCAGAGGATTATTAACGGATTGGTTCCATTGAATCACTTAATGAGTTTGAAATTTAATCTTGCTTCAAACCTGTCGGGCAAGCGAGGCAGATATTGGTTCACCTGTTGTGTCCTAAACAATATTTAATATTCCTCTTCCCTGTAGCTCAGGCCCTCGAGTCCTGGCAACATCTTTGTTAATTAAGATCAAGTTCAAGAGAGTTTATTGTCATGTGTCCCTGATAGGACAATGACATTCTTGCTTTGCTTCAGCACAACAGAACACAGTAGGCATTGACTACAGAACAGATCAGCGTGTATATATATCATTATATAAATATATACACACATGAATAAATAAACTGATAAAGTGCAAATAACAGATAATGGGTTATTAATGTTCAGAGTTTTGTCCGAGCCTGGTTTAATAGCCTGATGGCTGTGGGGAAGTAGCTATTCCTGAACCTGGTCATTGCGGTCTTCAGGCTCCTGTACCTTCTACCCGAAGGTAGCAGGGAGATGAGTGTGTGGCCAGGATGGTGTGGGTCCTTGAAGATGCTGCCAGACTTTTTGAGGCAGCGACTAAGGTAGATCCCCTCGATGGAAGGAAGGTCAGAGCCGGTGATGGACTGGGCAGTGTTTACTACTTTTTGTAGTCTTTTCCGCTCCAGGGCGCTCAAGTTGCCGAACCAAACCACGATGCAACCAGTCAGCAAGCTCTCTACTGTGCACCTGTAGAAGTTAGAGAGAGTCCTCCTTGACAGACCGACTCTCCGTAATCTTCTCAGGAAGTAAAGGCGCAGATAAGCTTTCTTGATAATTGCATCTGTGTTCTCGGACCAGGAAAGATCTTCAGAGATGTGCACGCCCAGGAATTTGAAGCTCTTGACCCTTTCAACCATCGACCCGTTGATATAAACAGGACTGTGGGTCCCCATCCTACTCCTTCCAAAGTCCACAATCAGTTCCTTGGTTTTGCTGGTGTTGAGGGCCAGGTTATTGTGCTGGCACCATATGGACAGTCGGTCGATCTCTCTTCTATACTCTGACTCATCCCCATCAGTGATACGTCCCACAACAGTGGTGTCGTCAGCGAACTTAATGATGGAGTTCGCACTATGACCGGCTACGCAGTCATGAGTATAGAGTGAGTACAGCAGGGGGCTGAGCACGCAGCCTTGAGGTGCTCCTGTGCTGATTGTTATCGAGTCTGACACATTTCCACCAATACGAACAGACTGTGATCTGTGAATGAGGAAGTCGAGGATCCAATTGCAGAGGGATGCGCAGAGACCCAGTTCTGCGAGTTTGGTAACCAGCTTGGAGGGGATGATAGTGTTAAATGCCGAGCTGTAATCGATAAATAACAGCCTGACATTTTTGTTGTCCAAGTGGTCCAGAGCGGAGTGGAGGGCCAGCGAGATCGCGTCCACCGTTGATCTGTTGCGGCGGTAAGCGAACTGCAGTGGGTCCAGGTTTTTGTCGAGGTAGGAGTTGATTTGCGCCATGATCAACCTCTCAAAGCACTTCATCACCACACTAATCTTCTCTGTACCCATGGTAACAGCTTGACAACATCTTTCCTATAACACGGTGCCCAGAACGGAACACACGCTCTTCTGGAGTCTGAAGAAGGGTCTCGGGTCTCGACCCGAAACCTCAGCCGTTCCTTCTCTCCAGAGTTGTTGTCTGACCCGTTGAATTACTCCAGCACTTTGTGTCCATCTTCCGTTCTGTTCTCTGTTGACAAAGGACAAATGACACATCGTAAAACAATAAGATCAGGTTGAAAGGGTAACAGGACATTGGCTTATCTGTAATGGGGTGGATTTGTAATTTCTCTGCTGTGTCTTTCGTAGCTACATGTATTGTTACAAGACCAAGGGGGACCCGTTGGGTCCCGTCCCATCAACGCGTGGTTGTGGTGGGAGGGAGTGGCCTGCAGCATCACACACACACACTAACCACCCCCCCTTGATATAATATTAATATTATTCATTCGCTTCTTTTCGCCATCCCCGCCCTATCCACTCACGCATAGCCCTCAACTCGCGGGTGCGGTTAGAGAGGGAGAGGGTAGAGAGAGAGGGACACAGAGGCACAGACAGGGACACAGAGGCACAGAGAGGGGCACAGCACAGAGAGGGACACAGAGGCACAGAAAGGGACACAGAGGCACAGAGAGGGACATAGACGCAGAGAGAAAGAGGGAGGGGGAGAGGGAAGGGGGAGGGAGGGGGGAGAAAGGGGGGCGAGGGGGGAGGGGGAGAGGAGGGAGGGAGGGGTGAAGGGAGAGGGCGGAGTTGAACTTGACGAGCGCGCGGCACAGACACTGAGTGGGCGGGGCTGACTGTGAGCGGTGCCAACTGCGAGCGGGTGGCGTGCCTCGGGAGCGCTCAGGACCTCGCGGGACCTCGGAAGCCCTCAGAACCCCAACCAAATTACTGCGTGTTCAGCGGCTTCAATCCAGAGCCCGGGGGAGGGGAGGGCGGCTGGGCGGGGCAGGGCGGGGCGTAAACGGCCAGCCGAATGCGAGTCGACTGCGAGCGGGCGGCGACCAAATGACTGCAAGTCGGGGGTGGGGTGACGTAACTCGCAGCGCATGGAAAACAGTATGCAGCGGGCCGCGAAGATCAGAGCCATTGTGACATCATCAGCTCGTTAACTTTAAAAAATATTTCAGATTTGTGAACAATTTTAATAAATAACTCAAGAAATACATTCATCAAATTTTCAGATAAGGTGCTTTTTGACACCTTGGCATAAATCTCTATCGGAATATGTAAAAATGTCACCGTTAGCTCATCCTGTTTTTGAGGAGATGTGAAACGCAGATGAACATCACACACACACACAAATAAATACAGACACATCCAAGATCAGACTTTTAATAGTTACTAGACCAAGAGGGACCCGTTGGGTCCTGTCCCCTCAATGCGGTGGGGTTACTGAACATCCCGCGGTCTAGGCATAAGCTCAGGGGCGACCGCGCCTTTGCGGTTGCAGCTCCTACACTGTGGAACAGCATCCCTCTTCCCATCAGAACTGCCCCCTCCATCGACTCCTTTAAGTCGAGATGTAAAATCCATCTTTACTCTCAAGCCTTTCTTGACATCCTCTGAGGGAGGGCTATATGTATGTATTTATGTATGTACTTAATCTAGGAACCAATTTTGTATAACGTTAGTACCTCCACCAATGTAAAGCACTTTTACAAACGAGAGTTGTTTTTTAAATGTGCTATAAAAATAAAAGTGACTTGACTTGACTTGACTAACCCCCCCCTTGATATTATATTAATATTATTCATTCGCTCCTTTTACCCCATCCCCACCATATCCACTCATGCAGAGCTCCCAACTTGCAGGTGCGTCTGGTAGAGAGAGAGGGGTAGAGACAGACAAAGAGGGGTAGAGACAGAGAGAGAGGGGCAGAGGCAGAGAGAGAGGGGCAGAGAGAGAGAGAGAGAGGGGGGGAGAGAGGGGGGGAGAGAGAGAGGGGGGGGAGAGAGAGAGATGGGGGAGGGAGAGAGACGGGGAGAGAGGGAGGGAGGGGAGGGGGGACAAGGGGAAGGGGGAAAGGGAGGGGACGGGGAAAGGGTGGGGAAAGGGAGGGGGACGGGGAGAGGGGGGATGGGGTAGAGGAGTAGATGGGGGTGGGGGAGGATGAGAGGGGGCGGGGGAGGGGAGGTAGGGGGAGGGGTGGAAGGGGTGAAGGGGGTACGGCATGGGGAGAGAGAGGGGCAGAGACAGAGAGAGGGGGGAGAGAGAGGAGGGGGGAGAGAGAGAGAGGTGGGGAGAGAGAGGGAGGGAGGGAGAGGGGGAAGAAAAGGGAAGAGAGGGGGGCAGAGAAAGGGGGTAGAGGGGGTGGAGAGAGTGGAGGAGAGGAGGGAGAGGGGGAGGGGGGGGATAGAAGGGGAAGAAAATGGGGGAGGGAGGGGGGAGAGGGGGTGAGGGGGAGAGAGCGAGAGAGAGGGGGGAGAGAGCGAGGGGAGAGAGAGGGGGAGGTAGAGAGGAGGGGAGAGAGGGGGGGAGAAACTGCACGTTAAAAAACAGTCTTTGAAAGTAAATGTTATCTTTAAGAATTAGTACAGTGTTTTAAAGAACAATAAATTCAACGATAATGTATTAAAATTTTCGTGGTTAAACCAGTTAAGGAATTTCAATCGGAATCTTCAAAGATTTGGAAGTCAGCAAACAAAGTGAGAATGTCCGTTGGTGAAGGAGATCTCGGGAGTTCTCGGGAAACGGCGAGAGCGTACGTCGTGCATCGACCTTGGAAGCGCTCAGAAGCACTCGGAAGTTGCAGAACAGAGGGAGGGAGAGGGGGGTGACGTCACTCGCTGCGCGTGGAACATAGAGCAGCAGGCCGAGAGGAGCAGAGCCATTGTGATGTCATCAGTGAGACCATCTTGTTTATTTTCCAAGTTATTTGAATTTTCTGAACATTTTTATAAATAACTAGAGAAATAATGCATCATGGCATAAATCTGCATCAGAATATGTAAATATGTCACCGTTAGTGCGCCGTGTTTTCAAGGAGATGTGAAACGAACATCACACACACACATACACAAATACAAATGCATTCAAGATCAGGCTTAATAGTTATAAGATAAGAAAATAATAAGTTAAGATCTATCTATCTATCTATCTATCTATCTATCTATCTATCTATCTATCTATCTATCTATCTATCTATCTATCTATCTATCTATCTATCTATCTATCTATCCATCCATCCATCCATCCATCTATCCATCCATCCATCCATTCATCCATCTATTTATCTATCTGCCACTATATCTTCTATCTACTATCTATATATCTTCTATCTATTCTATCTATATCTATCTATCTATATCTATATCTGTTCTATATATATATATATATATATAATATATATCTCTATACTTATAAAAATCTGATCGTGGATGTGTGTGTATTGTGCAATGTTCGTCTGCGTTTCACCTCCTCAGAAACACGATGCGCTAACGGTGACATTTTTACATATTCCAATAGAGATTTACGCCGTGATGTCAAACATTCCCTTATCTGAAAATGTCATGCATTATTTCTCGAGTTTTTTATGAAAATGTTCAAAAATTTAAAATCTTGGAAAATAAACAAGATGGTCTCTCTGATGACGTCACAATGGCTCCTCGCGGCCTGCTGCACTATGTTCCACCCGCAGCGAATGACGTCACCCCCCACCCTCTCACCACCGTTCTTCAAAAGACGCAGAAAGAACGAGCAAGTGGGCTTCGTACTGCAGCTCCTGAGCGCTCCCGAGAGCTTCCGAGGTCACGAACGCTGCACGCTCGCGCCTCGGCTCGGGTTTCCCGAGAACTCCCGAGCTTTCCCTCAGCACCTCGGTCACCTCTTCCCTCTCCCCCCGGGCTCTCTCTCTCCCCGGGGTTTAATTTCCCCACCCCCGGGCTCTCCCTCACCCCCTATCCGGGCTCTCACCCCCCCCACCCACCCCACCCCCCCCCGCTGTGCTCTCTTCACCCCCGGGCTCTCTCGTGGATGCATTGGTGATAATTTTCCAATGTTCTACAGACTCAGGATCAGTTCCTGTAGATTGGAGGGTAGCTAATGTTATCCTACTTTTTAAGAAAGGCGGGAGAGAGAAAACAGGGAATTATAGACCAGTTAGCCTGACATCGGTGATGGGGAAGATGCTGGAGTCAATTATAAAAGATGAAATAGCAGTAACAGGATCGGTCCGAGTCAGCATGGATTTACGAAGGGGAAATCATGCTTGACTAATCTTCTGGAATTCTTTGAGGATGTAACTAGGAAAATGGACAAGGGAGAGCCAGTGGATGTAATGTATCTGGACTTTCAGAAAGCATTTGATAAGGTCCCACATAGGAGATTAGTAGGCAAAATTAGGGCATATGGTATTGGGGGTAGAGTGCTGACATGGATAGAGAAGTGGTTGGCAGACAGGAAACAAAGTGCAGGGATTAACTTGTCCCTTTCAGAATGGCAGGCAGTGACAAGTGGGGTACCTCAAGGCTCGGTGCTGGGACCGCAGCTATTTACAATATATATTAATGATTTGGAAGAAGGGATTTAAAGTAACATTAGCAAATTTGCAGATGACACAAAGCTCTGTGGCAGTGTGAACTGCGAGGAGGATGCTATGAGGATGCAGGGTGACTTGGACAGGTTGAGGGAGTAGGTAGATGCAAGGCAGATGACGTTTAATGCGGATAAATGTGAGGTTATCCACATTGGTAGCAAAAACAGGAAGGCAGATTATTATCTAAATGCCTTCAAGTTGGAAAAAGTGGAATTACAACGGGATCTGGGGTTCCTTGTTCATCAGTTTATGAAAGTAAGCGTGCAGCTACAGCAGGCAGTGAAGAAAGCGAATGGCATGTTGGTCTTTATAACAAGTCGAGTATTGAAGTACAGAGGTCCTTCTGCAATTGTATAGGGCCCTAGTGAGATCACACCTGGAGTATTGTGTGCTGTTTTGGTCTCCAAATTTAAGGAAGGACGTTCTTGCTATTGAGGGAGTGCAGCGTAGGTTTACAAGGTTACTTCCCGTGATGGCGGGACTGTCATATGCTGAGAGAATGGAGCGGCTGGGGTTATACACTCTGGAGTTGTTGGGGGAGTCCAGAACCAGGGGCCACAATTTAAGAATAAAGGGTAAGCCATTTGGAATGCAGACAAGGAAACACTTTTTCTCACAGAGTTGTGAGTCTGTGGAATTCTCTGAGGGTGGTGGAGGCCGGTTCTCTGGATACTTTCAAGAGAGCTAGATAGGGCTCTTAAAGATAGCGGAGTCAGGGGATATGGTGGAGGTGTTGCATTGCTTGTCAGAGAGGATATTACAGCAGTGCTTTGGCAGGATAAATTAGAGGGTTCGTCTAGGGAGGCTATTTGGGTGGAACTGAGAAGTGGGAACGGTGTAGCAACACTTTTAGGGGTGTACTATAGACCGCCAAATGGGGAGCGAGAATTGGAAGAGCAAATATGTAAGGAGATAGCAGATATTAGTAGTAAGCACAAGGTAGTGATTGTGGGAGATTTCAATTTCCCAAAAATAGACTGGGAAACACATTCTGTAAATGGGCTGGATGGTTTGGAGTTTGTAAAATGTGTGCAGGATAGTTTTTTGCAGCAGTACATAGAGGTACCGACCAGAGAAGGGGCAGTGCTGGACCTCCTGTTAGGAAATGAGGCAGGACAGGTGGACGGAGGTATGCGTTGGTGAGCACTTCGGGACCAGTGATCACAATACCATTAGTTTCAATATAAATATGGAGCGAGTCAGAACAGGACCTAGAGTGGAGATTTTTGATGGAGAAAGGCTAACTTTGAGGGAATGCGTGAGGATTTTTAAAGGAGTGAATTGGGACACTTTGTTTCATGGGAAGGAAGTAGAAGAGAAATGGAGGACATTTAAAGGGGAAAATTGTAAGAGTACAGAATCTTTATGTCCCTGTTAGGTTGAAAGGAAATAGTAAAAATTGGAAAGAGGCATGGTTTTCAAGGGAAATTAGACACTTGTTTCGAAAAAAAGAGTGATATCTACAAGAATTATAGGAGGCATGGAGTAAATGAGGTGCTAGAGGAGTATAAAGAATGTAAAAAGAATCTTAAGAAAGAAATTAGGAAGGCTAAAAGAAGATATGAGGTTGCTTTGGCAAGAAAGGTGAAAGTAAATCCAAAGGGTTTCTACAGCTATATTAATAGCAAAAGGATAACGAGGGATAAAATTGGACCATTAGAGAACCAGAATGGACAGCTATCTGCAGAGCCAAAAGAGATGGGGGAGATATTGAACAATTTCTTTTCTTCGGTATTCACCAAGGAGAAGGATATTGAACTCGGTGAGTTAAGGGGAAAAAGAGTAGAGTAGCTATGGAAACTATGAGATTTCAAAGAGCAGGAAGTACTGACACTTTTGAAAAATATAAAGGTGGATAAGTCTCCAGGTCCTGACAGGATATTCCCTAGGACATTGAGGGAAGTTAGTGTAGAAATAGCAGGAGCTATGACAGAAATATTTCAAAATGTCACTAGAAACGGGAATAGTGCCGGAGGATTGGCGTACTGCGCATGTTGTTCCATTGTTTAAAAAGGGTTCAAAGAATAAACCTATCAATTATAGACCTATTAGTTTGACCGTCAGTGGTGGGCAAATTAATGGAAAGGATACTTAGAGATAATATATATAAGCATCTGGATAAACAGGGTCTGATCAGGAACAGTCAACATGGATTTGTGCCTGGAAGGTCATGTTTGACAAACCTTCTTGAATTTTTTGGAGCGGTAACTAGGGAAATTGATGAGGGTAAAGCAGTGGATGTTGTCTATATGGATTTCAGTAAGGCCTTTGACAAGGTTCCCCATGGAAGGTTGGTTCAGAAGGTTCAATCTTTGGGTGTTAATGGCGGGTAGCAAGATGGATTCAACAGTGGCTGAATGGGAGATGTCAGAGAGTAATGGTGGATGGCTGTTTGTCAGGTTGGAAGCCGGTGACCAGTGGGGTGCCTCAGTGATCTGTGTTGGGTCCACTGTTGTTTGTCATGTATATCAATGATCTGGATGATGGGATGGAAAATTGGATAAGTAAGTATGCAGATGTTACTAAGATAGGTGGTATTGTGGATAATGAAAGTAGATTCTCAAAGTCTACAGAGAGATTTGGGCCATTTGGAAAAGTGGGCTGAAAGATGGCAGATGGAGTTTAATGCTGATAAGTGTGAAGTGCTACATCTTGGCAGGACAAATCAAAATAGGACGTACATGGTAAATGGTAGGGAATTGAGGAATGCTGTGGAACAGAGGGATCTAGGAATAACTGTGCATAGTTCCCTGAAGGTGGAATCGCATGTAGATAGGGTGGTAAAAGAAAGCCTTTGGTGTGCTGGCCTTTATAAATCAGAGCAATTGAATATAGGAGTAGGGAAGTAATGTTAAAATTGTACAAGGCATTGGTAAGACCAATTCTGGAGTATGGTGTACAATTTTGGTCGCCTAGTTATAGGAGGATGTCAACAAAATAGAGAGAGTACAGAGGAGATTTACTAGAATGTTGCCAGGGTTCCAGCAACTATGTTACAGAGAAAGGTTGAACAAGTTAGGTCTTTATTCTTTGGAGCGCAGAAGGTTAAGGGGTGACTTGATTGAGGTCTTTAAAATGATGAAAGGGATAGACAGAGTTGACGTGGATAAGCTTTTCCCATTGAGGGCAGGGAAGATTCAAACAAGAGGGCATGACATGAGAATTAAGGGACAGAAGTTTAGGGGTAACGTGAGGGGGAACTTCTTTACTCAGAGGGTGGTGGCTGTGTGGAATGAGCTTCCAGCAGAGGTGGTGGAGGCAGGATCGATTTTAACATTTAAAAGTAAAGTGGATAGGTATATGGACGTGAAGGGAATGGAGGGGTATGGTCTGAGTGCAGGTAGATGGGACTAGGGGAAAACAAATGGTCGGCACGGACTGGAAGGGCCGAGAGGGCCTGTCTCCGTGCTGTAATTGTTATATGTTATATGGTTATATGGGGAGAAGGCAGGAATGGGGTACTGATTGGGGATGATCAGCCATGATCACATTGAATGGCGGTGCTGGCTCGAAGGGCCGAATGGCCTACTCCTGCACCTATTGGCTATTGTCTCTCTTTCTCCCCCTCCGGCACTCTCTCCCCCCGGCCTCTTTCATCACCCCCCTGGGCCTCTGTTCCACCCCCCCTCCTCTCTCACCCACCCCCCTCTCTCTCTCCGCAACCTTCCTCTTCCTCCCCCCCCCGCCATGCTTTGAGGGGACGGGACCCAACGGGTCCCCCTTGGTCTAGTATATACTTATAAAACTTATGGATGTGTATTTATTTGTGTGTGTGATGTTCGTGTGCATTTCACATCTCCTCGAAAACACAACACGCTAACGGTGACGTTTTTACATATTCCAATAGAGATTTATGCCATGATGTCAAAAAGCGCCTTATCTGAAAATTATCATGCATTATTTCTCGAGATTTATGAAAATGTTCAAAAATCTCTAAACACTTGGAAAAAACCAACTGTCTTTCACTTATTCCCCGTGCTTAGCCCAGCTCACAACATTGTTGCTATCCAAGTACACTGAGTTCTGTTAGCCAGCAAGTGCAAATGCATTTTTTTTAAATTTAAAAAGAGGCTGAATAAGGCAAAATGAGCAGTTGTTGGCTATGCGTGAGTGCTGGAATACGGTGTCGGGGGAATGGGTTGTGTTGGAGAAAGGGGAACCGGTTCCGTTGGGGAACCAAGCCTCCCATGGGGGCTATGGGTGAGTGGTGGAATATTGCGTTGGGGAACGGCTTGCGTTGAGGGACCAGGCCTCCCATGTGACAGGGACCCAACATCTCTCACTTGGTCTAGTATTATTTATATTTCTATTATATTATATTTTTTATTATTATTATTATTTACGTAACAAAAACTCTGATCTTGTTATCTTCCGGTTTGTGCGTTTTTTCTACGATAGCGCTACGATTTTTCGCCAGCTCACTCGCCGTTCGCCTGTGCTGCGAGTGCCAGCAAGTCTCGTTCCAATTGGTGGAAAAGTAAAAAAGTTATTTGTTTAAAAATTGTAAAAACCACGCGTGCGCAGATTTATCTTCTCTCCTGCCATTCGCCAGGACGGCGACGCCTCTTCCAGCACCTGCTTTCAATCACCGGCGGCGAGGAGAATAAAGCTGAGGGAACCAAGTGGGGAGAGCGTGTGGGAAGACCATCTGTGGCGACCACCGCGACGTGCCGGGAACCACTGAGTGCGGTGAGGAGCCGCTGAGTGAGGCCGGGACCTGGGTCGGGAGCTGCTGAGTGGGGTCGGAGCCACCCCCATTCCAATCATGCTCCCCCCTGACTAGCCCCCGACAGCCCCAGCCAGGACCGTCTTCCCCCCCCCCCCCAACCCCTACTGGCCCCCAACAGCCCCCGCCTGAAGCCGTCCCCATCCCCAGCTGCAGGATGTTCCGGACCGGTCCCAGACAGAAGCTGGTGGGGAGCGGCAGCGACAGGCCATGACACCATTAGGCAGCGGTAGTGGCAGGCCACTTCAAGCGGCAGGGGTAGGCAACGGTAGGCAGTGGCAGCGGTAGGCCACGACAGTGATAGGCTAGGGCAGCTTCCCCCCCCCACCAACCCCCGACAGCCCCCGCCTGAAGCCATCCCGCTCCGCCGGCTGCGGGTCGCTCCCCCCCCACCGGCCTCCGACTGAAGCCGTCCCCCTCCCCAAGCTGTAGAACGCTCCCCCCACCCCTCTCCTGAAGGTGGGCTATGGCAGCACTCCCCCCCCCCCCCCACACTGGCTCCTGACAGGCCCCACACGAAGCCATCCTCCTCTCCCAGCTGCAGAACACAACAAGGGATGCAACAAGAAAGAATGGACTGAATAAATCTCATCCTCAACGTGTAAATTGTTGTTATATGTTAAGAGTTTTAAGCTTTAATAAATCCCCTTTCCACTTGCCGTGCCCGTTAGTTGGGGGCTATGCGTGAATGGTGGAATATTGTGTTGTGAGACCAGGCCTCACTGTGACACTGGCACCCAACGGGTCCAACTTAGTCTAGTAAGAGTTGACGTGGATAAGCTTTTCCCGTTGAGGGTAGGGAAGATTCAAACAAGAGGGCATGACATGCGAATTAAGGGACGGAAGTTTCAGGGGTAACGTGAGGGGGAACTTCTTTACTCAGAGGGTGGTGGCTGTGTGGAATGAGCTTCCAGCAGAAGTGGTGGAGGCAGGATCGATTTTAACATTTAAAAGTAAAGTGGATAGGTATATGGACGTGAAGGGAATGGAGGGGTATGGTCTGAGTGCAGGTAGATGGGACTAGGGGAAAACAAATGGTCGGCACGGACTGGAAGGGCCGAGAGGGCCTGTTTCCGTGCTGTAATTGTTATACGGTTAAGCAGATTAATCTGTGTTTGTGCAGCTGCTGCCAGTGATCAGTGTATTCGGCCCTCTTGTAGTCTTTGAGATGCGTTTTGAAGTTTTCTTTAACAGAGCCGGACTCTTTTCGTCACGTCATGATGACCCCACTGTCCTTGGCTGGGATTGTGCAGTCTGACAAATCCTGGCCCAGCTTGCCGTAGTTTTCCTTTTGTCCACTGCACACCTGGAAACACGGGAAAACGGGGAAAACCCAGGAAAATGTTAGAGGAGACATCAGTCACGGAGGCAGAGATTCACGTGGGCCGCACTGGAATAGGCCCAACTCATATACGTCACGTGAGCATAATCTTATATGTTTCACAGGGGATCTCATTGAAACATATAAGATTGTTAAGGGTTTGGACACGTTAGAGGCAGGAAACATGTTCCCGATGTTGGGGGAGTCCAGAACCAGGGGCCACAGTTTAAGAATAAGGGGTAAGCCATTTAGAACGGAGACGAGGAAACACTTTTTCTCACAGAGAGTGGTGAGTCTGTGGAATTCTCTGCCTCAGAGGGCGGTGGAGGCAGGTTCTCTGGATGCTTTCAAGAGAGAGCTACATAGGGCTCTTAAAAATAGCGGAGTCAGGGGATATGGGGAGAAGGCAGGTACTGATTGGGGATGATCAGCCATGATCACATTGAATGGCGGTGCTGGCTCGAAGGGCTGAATGGCCTACTCCTGCACCTATTGCCTATTGAGTCACAGAAGGCTGTGGAGACCCAATCAGTGGATATTTTCAAGGCAGGGATAGATTCTTGATCAGTACGGGTGTCATGGGGTGGTGGGGAGAAGGCAGGAGAACGGGGTTAGGAGGGAGAGATAGATCAGCCATGATTGGATGGCGGAGTAGACTTGATGGGCCGAGTGGCCTAATTCTGCTCCCGTCACATGATATGGATCAAGTGCAGGCAAGTACGGGTTGGTGTTGGAATCGTGTTCAGCACAAACATTGTGGGCCGAAGGGCCCCTTCCTGTGCTGCTGTACTGTTCTATGTTCCAACAGATTAGTTTAGTTTTGGTTTGGAGATTCAGTGCGGAAACAGGCCCTTCGGCCCACCGAGTCCGCACCGACCAGCGATCCCCGCACATTAATACTATCCTACAAAACACCGAAGATCTCGGAGAGAACCCAAGCAGGCCACGGGGAGAACGTATAAACTCCGCACTATTAAGCACCTGTAGTCAGGGTGGAACCCGGGCCTCTGGCGCTGTGAGGCAGCAACTCTACCGCTGCGCCCCTGTGCAGCCCACGATAATGCTAGTGATGTGGGACAAGCTTTAGATTCAGGTTTCAGGTACAGTTTGTAATCAGCTGTAATCAGGCAACTGAACCATCCTTGTCCTGAGCTCATCTCCTCATTGGAGACCCTCGGATTATCATTGATCGAACCTTACTGGACTTTATCTTGCACTAATCGTAACTCGAACCTTATTCCCTTTATCATGAATCTGTACACTGCGAATGGATCGATTGTAATCACGTATTGTCTTTCCGCTGACTGGTTAGCACGCAGCAAAAGCTTTTCACTGTACCTCGGTACACGTGACAATAAACTAAACTGATTAGTGTTTAAGATGCTGGAAAATCGAAGGTAGACAAAAGTGCTGGAGAAACTCAGCGGGTGCGGCAGCATCTATGGAGCGAAGGAAATAGGCAACGTTTCGGGCCGAAACTGAAGATAGTGTTAGTGTGCGGGGATCGCTGGTTGGCGTTGTCTCGGTCGGTTAAAGGGCTGGATTCCGCGCCGCATCCCGATAAAAAACAAAACTAGTTTCAATTTAGTTTATTAACAAGTGTGTTATCACGTTGTGGTAGGATGATTTGGTTGCCTGGTAACAGCTGGGAAGAAACTGTCCCTGAATCTGCGTTTTTAGTGTGAAGTGTGCGGGGATCGCTGGTCGGCGCGGACTCGCTGGGCGAAGGGCCTGTTTCCGCGGTGTATCTCTATTAATAAGAAACGCAACTGATTTTATCCAACGCAAATTCTAGCTGACCTACCTTGATCAGAAGACAGATTAAACAAAGAGCGCACAGGCCACTTGCCATGGATACCATCAACCACATGCTCGAGACCGTACTTTCTGTTCTTGCACCACCTAGATAGGAACAAATTTCACTAATTAAACAGAAACATAGAAAATAATTGCAGGTGTAGGCCATTCGTCCCTTCGAGCCAGCACCGCCATTGAGATAGTATTTTCTCAGTATTGCAGCCTCTGCAGTTCCTCGTGCCTCCGCGTTTAACACCGAGAAGTTTAACACGTTTAAGAAAGCTGTAAGAATGGTATATGGACACGCTGATCTGTTTTGTAGTCAATGCCTACTATGTTCTGCTGTGCTGAAGCAAAGCAAGAACATCATTGTCCCGTCTGGGACACGTGGCAATAAACACTCTTGAATCTTGAACACGGGAGGAGTTCAGAATGACCTGTTCGACGTCTTGCGTCGACTATCTACGAACAGCCCCTCCACCACTCTCGCTCTCCCGGAGGGCTGACCGGTAACCATGGCAACTCCTACACTGTGGCTGCCGTCGAGTTAACACGGACACCCGGCGGGCGTGCCGAGAACGGTGGCGGACCTACATTTGTGGGGGCCCTGAAGCTTGAGCTGTTATAAGATTATTAAGGGTTTGGACACGCTAGAGGCAGGAAACATGTTTCCCATGTTGGGGGAGTCCAGAACCAGGGGCCACAGTTTAAGAATAAGGAGTAAGCCATTTAGAACGGAGACGAGGAAACACTTTTTCTCACAGAGAGTGGTGAGTCTGTGGAATTGTCTGCCTCAGAGGGCGGTGGGGGCAGGTTCTCTGGACACTTTCAAGAGAGAGCTAGATAGGGCTCTTAAAGATAGCGGAGTCAGGGGATATGGGGAGAAGGCAGGAACGGGGTACTGATTGGGGTTGATCAACCATGATCACATTGAATGGCGGTGCTGGCTCGTAGGGCCGAATGGCCTACTCCTGCACCTATTGTCTATTGTTATGGGGGGGGGGGGGCCTTCGCAACCAGCAACGAGGTCCGGGCAACCAGTTATCTTCTTCAATGGGGTTGTTCCACGACAGATCACCACACATTTAAAAAAATGTAACCACTACATCTCAGACATTGCTGAACTGGATCATCTCACATGTCAAAGTCACTGGTGTGAATAAAAATGTCCTATGTCTTATAGTTTTCAAGTTGGGGGGGCGGGGGGGGGGGATGAAAATTAGGGGAATGTTATATACATGCATGATGCATCATAGAAAGATGAAATAAAACATACAAAAGGCCACAGCCAATATAATATTTTATTTTAGACACCTTGAGAATACATAGTACATCTTCTTCTTGCGTATGGCGTGCACAGCCCAAAGTTGCAGTATAACTTGTTCTATTTGATCTTATCTGATTGTCTGGGTTGATTGCATTCGTTGAAACAGGGCGGACCACGTGAAGGTTGCAATCTTCCCACCCCACATAGTACATCAAGCACATCTTACAAATTACTATTGCTTCTCGTTTTTTTTTTGCGACATATTCACGTACAGTTTTGTCACACGAGAGCTTCCTGGCAATGTTATTTTCTCGAGACAATATGCATCAAGAATTTAAGTGCTCTTCAGTCAGGGTAGGCCGAAATTTGTTCTTCATAAAGGATAGCTTTGAAAAATGTCTTTCTGCTTCACAGCTTGTGAGAGTTGTGAATTTATGGAATTCCCTGCCACGGAGGGCAGTGGAGGCCAAGTCACTGGATGGATTTAAGAGAGAGTTAGATAGAGCTCTAGGGGCTAGTGGAGTCAAGGGATATGTGGAGAAGGCAGGCACGGGTTATTGATAGCGGACGATCAGCCATGATCACAATGAATAGCAGTGCTGGCTCGAAGGGCCGAATGGCCTCCTCCTGCTACTATTTTCTATGTTTCTATGTTTCTATAGGCGTTGTCAAGTACAGCTTGAAGCGCAGTGGTTTTTAGATTCTAAAGTGCGAATATTCTGTCAACCGATAACACACGTTTACTAGTTTGTGTCCATGTATTGTCTTTCCGCTGACTGGATAGCACGCAACAAAAAGGCTTTTCTCTGTACCTCGGTACACGTGACAATAAACTAAAATAAAACTAAAAAACTAAAACTAACCAACAAACGCGCACGTCTTTGGGATGTGTGGGGGGGAAACCGGAGCATGCGGGGAAAACCCACGCTGGTCACAGGGAGAGCGTGCAAACACCACACAAACAGCATTCAAAGGTAATGATTGGTGAAAGGTTGCGTGTTTGCACCGAAGATAGGCACGAAACGCTGGAGACAAGGGCGTGTCCCACTCTCACCACCTAATTCACGACTTGATTGAGGTCTTTAAAATTATGAAAGGGATAGACAGAGTTGACGTGGATAAGCTTTTCCCATTAAGGGTAGGGAAGATTCAAACAAGAGGGCATGACATGAGAATTAAGGGACAGAGGTTTCGGGGTAACGTGAGGGGGAACTTCTTTACTCAGAGGGTGGTGGCTGTGTGGAATCAGCTTCCAGCAGAAGTGGTGGAGGCAGGATCGATTTTAACATTTAAGAGTAAAGTGGATAGGTATATGGACGTGAAGGGAATGGAGGGGTATGGTCTGAGTGCAGGTAGATGGGACTAGGGGAAAACAAATGGTCGGCACGGACTGGAAGGGCCGAGTGGGACGGTTTCCGTGCTCTAATTGTTATATGGTTATATGGTTATATGTGCTTTGCACCTCCCCTGCTCCACTCGTAATCTGTTGAGGGTCTTCCAGGTTGGCCACGGGAGGTCGTGCCCGCTGGCGAGGCATTCAGCTGGAATGATTCCTCTCTCCATCCAGTCGTGGGCTCGTGTGTTGAGCTGGTTCCATTCATCTTTCCAGATGTTGGTCCTTGCTGTTTCTTTGGTTGTCTGGGGAGGTGGGACTGTCTGCAAGAAACTGGCTCTGGATTTGGAAGTGGTTGGAGAGTTTGTGGCCATCCCATGAGACGCTCAGTTGTTTTCCTGCATCTCGATTTTTAAGGTGGAAGCTGCATAGTTGGGTTTTTGATGGGTTGGGTTTCAGGTGGTTGTTATTGTAGTAGGTTGTCATCTCTTGGTGGGTGCTTTCCAGGACAGACTCGATCTTCTGGAGGTTCTCCTGTTGGCTGGTGATGCAGAGGTCATCAGCATAGATGGAGCGGCGGCATTGTGGGGGAAGTGGTTGGTCGTTGGTGTAGATGTTGAAGAGAAGGGGGGCCAGTACGCTGCCTTGTGGTAGGCCATTCTTTTGGGCTTTCCATTTGCTCTTCTTGTCGTTTAGTTGAACGAAGAAGCACCTGTTGTTGTGGAGGCTTTTGATGACTTGGCACAGGTCGAGGTCACCAGTCATGTCAAAAGGTTTTCTGATCATGGTGCGGTGCTGGACAGTGTCGTAGGCAGCGGTGAGGTCTATGAAAGCTGCTCCGGTGATGAGTTTACACTCAAAACCGTCCTCAATGTGTTGGGTGAGGTTCAGTAGCTGCCCGGCATAGGAGCGGCCAGGGCGGAAGCCAGCTTGATCGTTAGTAAGCTTGGAGTCTATAAGTGGCATAAGGCGTTGGAGTAGTAGCCTCTCGTAGAGCTTGTAGGTGATGCAGAGGAGGGAAATGGGTCTGTAGCTCTTTGGGGATGATGGGTCCTTTCCAGGTTTGGGAATTGCGAGTCATAAGTGAGAATAGACAATAGACAATAGGTGCATTCACCGGCCCTTCAGGCCAGCACCGCCATTCACTGTGATCATGGCTGATCATCCACAATCAGTACCCCGTTCCTGCCTTCTCCCCATATTCCCCGACTCTGCTATCTTTAAGAGCTCTATCTTACTCTCTCTTGAAAGCATCCAGAGAATTGGCCTCCACCGCCCTCTGAGGCAGAGAATTCCACAGATTCACAACTCTCTGGGTGAAAACGTTTTTCCTCATCTCCGTTCCTAATTATCTACCCCTTATTCTTAAACTGTGGCCCCTAGTTCTGGACTCCCCCTACATCGGGATCATGTTCCCTGCCTCCAGAGTGTCCAAACCCTTAATAATCTTATGTGTTTCAATAAGATAACCTCTCACCCTTCTAAATTCCAGAGTATACAAGCCCGCCTCAAAAAATATCCATTGACCTGGCCTCCCACAGCGTCTGACCTCTGGTCCTAGACTGTGACCTCTGGTCCTAGACTCTCCCACTCTTTGGAAACATCCTTTCCACATCCACTCTATCCAGGCCTTTCACTATTCGTTAAGTTTCAGCTAGGTCCCCTCCCTTCATCCTTTTAAAACCTTGAAACGCCGGCACAGCGGTAGAGTTGCTGCCTCACAGCGCTTGCAGGTTCGATCCCGACGACGGCCGCTGCCTGTACGGAGCTTGCGCGCTCTCCCCGTGACCTGCGTGGGTTTTCTCCGAGATCTTCAGCTTTCCTCCCGCACTCCCAAAGACGTGCAGGTTTGAAGGTGAATCGGCTTGGTGCGAGCGCAAACGGTCCCTAGTGCGTGTCAGATAGTGTTAGTGTTCGGGGAACGCTGGTCGGCACGGACCCGGTGGGCCGAAGGGCCGGTTTCTGCGCTGTATCTCTAAACTAAACTAAAGTCTCGGCCTACTTACCCTTGACAGTCACTCTCACTTCTCCACTTTTATTTTCCTCGCCAATCGGCGCCCACAGGGAACAACGATATGTTCCCAGGTCTTGACTGGAGACGTTGTAGATGGTCAAGGTATAGGGACTGACGGATGAGGCTGTGACAAACATGGTGCATCCTAAATATTTCTTCACCTTCTTCTCCTGGAAATTCCTCAGAACAATTCCCGACAACCTGATGCCATCATCACCTACCTACAGAGGCAATAAACAGATGAGGGAGAGTTAGAGTCAATGATCCATTGATGCTTGACCCCAACGTGACCTTTCTCTGGCCTTTGAGATTTGGTCCCTGAAAGTAAAGAGAAGCAAATCGGGTTTTTTTTTCACCTGATCTCCCGGTTGCCAAACACTTTAACTCCCCCTCCCATTCCAACACTGACCTTTCTGTCCTGGGCCTCCTCCATTGTCAGAGTGAGGCCCAGCGCAAATCGGAGCAACAGCACCTCATATTTTGCTTGGGCAGTTTACACCCCAGCGGTATGAACAGTGACTTCTCTAACTTCAGACAGCCCTTGCTTTCCCTCTCTCCATCCCCTCCCCATTCCCAGTTCTCCCACCAGTCTTATGCCCCTGTCCCACTTAGGAAACCTGAACGGAAACCTCTGGAGACTTTGCGCCCCACCCAAGGTTTCCGTGCGGTTCCCGGAGGTTTTTGTCCTCCGGCAACCGCCTTCAACAAGCATCGCAATTGGCTTCGACTAAAAAAATTATCGATTTTTAAAACAGAAACCACTTTCGACCATTAGGGAGACTGACAAAAACCTCCTGGAACTGTACGGAACCCTTCGGTGGGGCGCAAAGTCTCCAGAGGTTTCCGTTCAGGTTTCCTAAGTGGGACAGGGGCATTACTGTCTCCGACTACATTCTATGTCTGTCCCGCCCTCTCCCCTGACATCGGTCTGAAGAAGGGTCTCGACCCGAAACGTAGCCCGTTCCCTCTCTCCAGAGATGCTGCCTGTCCCGCTGAGTTACTCCAGCATTTTGTGTCTACCTTTGATTTAAACCGGCATCTGCAGTTCTTTCCTACACATGCTTTATCGTCACATCTACCTGGTTACAATAAAATGCTTTGCATACAACCATGGATGGGGAAATAGTTGTTTAATAGTATATTGAATATAATATTTGTTTATATGGTGGTGGGTTTTGTTTGAATTATTTTGTACTGTACATGTTATTGTAAGTTGAGTCATAGAGTGATACATACAGCGTGGAAACAGGCCCTTCAGCCCAACATGTCCCAGCTACACAAGTCCCACCTGCCAGCGTTTGGCCCATATCCCTCCTAACCTGTCCAATCCATGTACCTGTCTAACTGCTTCTTAATTGTTGAAATAGCCCCAGCCTCACTTACCTCCTCCGGCAGCTCGTTCCATACACCCACCACCCTTTGTGCGAGAAAGTTACCCCTCAGATTCCTATGAAATCTTTTCCCCTTCACCTTAAACCTATGTCCTCTGGTCCTCGATTCCCCTACTCTGGACAAGAGACTCTGTGCGTCTACCCGATCTATTCCTCTCATGATTTTGTACACCTCTATAAGATCGCCCCTCATCCTCCTGCGCTCCATGGAATAGAGTCCCAGCCTGCTCAACCTCTCCCTGTAGCTCACACCCTCTAGTCCTGGCAACATCCTCGTAAATCTTCGCTGAACCCTTTCAAGCTGAACAATATCTTACCTATAACACGGTGGCCAGAACTGAACACAATACTCTAAATGCGGCCTCACCAACTGCAACATGACCTGATCAGTCTGAAGAAGGGCCTCGACCTGAAACGTCAACTATCCCTTCGCTCCATAGATGCCGCCTCACCCGCTGAGTTTCTCCAGCATTTTCGTTTACCTCAGACTATCTTTGATCGGACTTTGCCGGCTTTCTCTTGCACTAAATGTTATTCCCTTATCATGTTTCAGCACCCTGTAAATGGCTCGATTGTAATCATGTATTATCTTCCTGCTGACTGGTTAGCACGCAACAAAATCTTTGCACTGTAACTCAGTATACATGACAATAAACAAAACTGTAAACTATGCAAGCTCTTCGTGAACTCTGCCTCGAGATGTTTTTCTTCATAAACTGGTTGAAACAAGTTTATGATTCATTTAAAACTATTTTTGACGTCTTCTGATTGGACTTCAAGTTGCGGCAAATACAAGATTTTACAGCCGTTGATTAAGTGAACAAAGGGAGCAATATTTAAAACTTGGATGTGTGTCAATAGGTATATTGCCAAATGTAAGGACAGCCAACAGTCCCATTGGCAGGACTCGAGGGCCTGAGCTAAAGGGAGAGGTTGAGCAGGCTGGGACTTTATACCTTGGAGCGCAGGAGGATGAGGGGAGATCTTATAGAGGTGTACAAAATCATGAGAGGAATAGATCGGGTAGAGGCACAGAGTCTCTTGTCCAGAGTAGGGGAATCGAGGACCAGAGGACATAGGTTTAAGATGAGGGCGGAAACATCTAATAGAAACCTGAGGGGTAACTTTCTTACGCCGCAGTGGGTGGTGGGTGTTTGGAACGTGCTGCCAGAGGAGGTAGTTGAGGCTGGGAACTATCCCAACGTTTAAGAAACTTTCCTTCTCCGTGGATTGTCACCTTGTCGTGGTGGAGAAGCTTGTGTGGTCCTGAGATCCTGAGAGCGATGCCGTCTGGAGCTGTGCTCCTGGTAGGGCCACCCATGGCGGTAAGGTCGAGGGGGAGGTCTCTGACAAAGAGCAACGCGACCAAGACCTCAACGGTGGAACAGGCGGAGGACGATGGCTGACCTTAGTGGAGCGTCACCGCGGCTGGGAAGGCGGATGAAGGCTGCAGCAGAAAAGGGTCTCCGGTCGTCTTGGACTCCATGCCACTGGATCCTGACCCAGATCTGTCAAGGACCGTGGGGTGGCCGTCTGTGCACCAGTCTCCCCACGTTAAACAAAGTCACGCATGGGCGTCCTCCATGAGAGGACAGTCACACTCGTTTCGAGTGACCGTCGATGAAGAATGTTTTGGACATGGTAATTGGATAGGACCGGTTTAGAGGGATGTGGGCCAAACGCAGGCAGGTGGGACTAGTGTAGATGGGACATTTTTGGGTGGCGTGGGCAGGGTGGGCTGAAGGGCCTGCTTCCACGCTGTCTCACTCTCCGACAGTTTAGTTTATTATCGCGTGTACTGAAGTTTTCGTTGCGTGCTATCCAGTTGCTGAAAGACAATACATGACTTGAAACAATGGAACTGCATTGGGTAATTCCTGGGGTTATTAACACTTTAGCTGGGGTTGTTCTTCTGTGGCAGTCCCCACCCACCACAAAAAATATGAGTTTCGGTTCCACTTCTCACATTGCAAAGTGAATATTTCCAAAAATAACCCCATGAGAGATAGGAGAATTAGGCCATTCAGCCCATTGAGGTCATCCGCCCATTCTGTCCTACCCAAGATAGTTCAGTTGATTGTCACGTGTGCTCTCCCCATAAGTGATCAGAGCAGAAATAGGCCATTTGGCCCATCAAGTCTACTCCAAAGGGCCTGCTTCCGCACGCACTGTATCTATAAACTGTAATGCTAAATGCAGTTTCCACGTCCTATCTCTAAAGTCCAAAAGTCTACAGTGAAACCCTTCTTCATATATACATACAGAGAAAGTAGCAAAAAATGCTGGGGAAACTCAGCGGGTGGGGCAGCATCTAGGGAGCGAAGGAATAGGTGACGTTTCGGGTCGAAACCCTTCTTCATACATACATACAGTCTGAAGAAGGGTCTCGACCCGAAACGTCGCCTATTTCCTTCGCTCCATAGATGCTGCCTCACCCGCTGAGTTTCTCCAGCATTTTTGTCTACCATACAATACAGAGAGATCGTTTGCAATATTTATCTTTCCCCGGCCGATGCCAGGAATCTTATTATGGAAACAACATGATGTAAAACCCGTAGCAGAGAGACAGCGCCCTGTGAACAGTTGGCGACTCTACTGGGCAGACCAGTCTTCCAAGCTAGACAAGAGTGCTGGAGAAACTCAGCGGGTGAGGCCACGTCTATGGAGAGGAGGTATCGGCGACGTTTGTTAATCAGTAGCAGAGGTTTGTTAATCAGTAGCAGAGATGGAAAAAACCTTTCTACTTGGTTAGCCATGTAAGAACAAGGAACTGCAGATGCTTTAAAAAACATTTAGACAGGTAGAAACATAAAAAATAGGTGCAGGAGTAGGCCATTCGGCCCTTCGAGCCAGCACTGTAATTTAACATCATCATGGCCGATCATCTAAAATCAGTGCCCCGTTCCTGCTTTTTCCCCATATCGCCTGATTCCTTTAGCCCCAAGAGCAAAATCTAACTCTCTCTTGAAAACATCCAGTGAATTGTCCTCCACTGCCTTCTGTGGCAGAGAATTCCACAGATTCACAACTCTCTGGGTGAAAACGTTTTTATCCTCATCTCAGTCCTAACTGGCCTACCCCATATTCTTAAACTGTGACCCCTGGTTCTGGACTCCCCCAACATCAGGAATATTTTTCCTGCATCTGGCCTGTCCAATCCTTTAAGAATTTTACAAGTTTCTACAAGATCTCCTCTCATCCTTCTAAATGCCAGTGAATACCAGCCCAGTCGACCCTTTCTTTCATCATATGTCAGTCCCGCCATCCTGGGACCTGTACATGGATAGGACAGGTTTAGAGGGAGATGGGCCAAACGCAGGTAGACGGGACTGGTGTAGATGGCACATGTTGGTCGGTGTGGGCAAGTTGGGCCGAAGGACCCGTTTCCACAGTCTAAACTCTACGACTCTAACCTGGTTCTGGAGTAACTCAGCGGGTCAGGCAGGGCAGCGTTTCCGGAGAACATGGATAGTTGGTGTTTCGGGTCAGTGTCACCCATTCGTACAGGTGTCAGGGGTTATGGGGAGAAGGCTGGAGATTGGGGTTGAGAGAGAGAGAGAGATAGATCAGCCATGATTGAATGGCAGAGTGGACTTGACGGGCCGAATGGCCTCATTCTGCTCCTAGTGCTTATGAACGTTTGAATTTATAATTCAGGCAGCATTTTGGGACACCTCTTTAGTTTCGTTCAGTCTTGTTTTGTTCCCCTGCCGCCCACATCCTTCCTGCAATGAGGGCGACCAGAATTGCCCGCAAAACCTGACCACAGTTTGACAAAGAAACAACATGTCGTCCTGACTTGTACTCAATCCCCCTGGCCGATGAAGGCCTGCATACATTACACCTTCCAATTGAGTTGCCACTTTCATAGAGTTAGAGACGTGGACCCCAACATCACCTCTGTTAAGGGTCTTGGCATTAACTGCATATCCAATCTCCCAAAGTGGAAGTACTGACAGATGCTCGAATTAAACCCCTTCCGCTATTTCTCTGCTCATTTCTGCAATCGCATTTCATTTCCCTGTACCTTAGTTAGCACATGAGACGAATAAATGTGACTTTGCCTTTTGATCTCTATCTTGCTGTATACTTTGTTAACCTTCCTCACAGTCAGCAACTCCACCGGTGTTTGGTATCAGCTTACAAACTAAAGGGCCTGTCCCACGTGGACGACCTAATCCACGAGTTTAGAAGACCCTAGACGAGTTGAAAAAAATGTCACGGTCGTGTTGACTCGCCAAAGTAAAAGACCTCCTACGACTATGTCTACCACCTCCTACGACCATGTCTACGACCTCCTACGACCATGTCTACGACCTCCTACGACCATGTCTACCACCTCCTACGACCATGTCTACCACCTCCTACGACCATGTCTACGACCTCCTACGACCATGTCTACCACCTCCTACGACCATGTCTACCACCTCCTACGACCATGTCTACCACCTCCTACGACCATGTCTACGACCTCAGTCTTCCACACCCAAGACCAACTACGACTAGCTACGAGCGGAAAATGATCACATGATAAAATGATGGCATGCTTTGCATTTTTTTTTCTCGGGCCAGTTATCGACCTACGACTATCTACGACTACCATCACGACCTACCTACGATCTCCCTACGTGTAAAAAGTGTCCGTTTTTTCCTTGACGACCTTTTTTTTACTCGTGGACATTTTTTATCAAACTGGAAAAAACGGCGCGACCTACTTGAGGCCACGAGTACGCGGGGGCCACTCACGAGCATGAGGAAGAGTGAAGAAGACCTCCTACGACTGAATGCCACAGATTCACCAGCCTCTGACTAAAGGAATTCCTCCTCATCTTCTTTATGAGGGTACACCCTTTTATTCTGAGGCTGTGGCCCACTGGCAGAAACACCCTCTCCACATCCACTCTATCCAAGGCCTTAATATATATCACAAACAACATGTCCCAGGACAGAATCATGTGCAACGTGGCTGGGCACGACTACAATCACGAGGACTCTTGTATCCCACACTTCTGTATCTTGTGCCTCAGGGGAGAATTAATTAATCATTTCTTGTCGCATGTGACAAGTCACAGGGAAATTCTTTGCTTGCCATTAGTGATGTATGCAAATAGCTGCCACATAAGGGCATTCACAAAGTATACACAGTGACCTCGCCAGGTGCCCCTCTGTCCCCCTTTCATCCAGAGAACCGGCCTCCACCGCCCTCTGAGGCAGAGAATTCCACAGACTCGCCACTCTCTGTGTGAAAAAGTGTTTCCTCGTCTCCGTTCTAAATGGCTTGCCCCTTATTCTTAAATTGTGGCCCCTGGTTCTGGACTCCCCCCAACATTGGGAACATGTTTCCTGCCTCCAGCGTGTCCAAACCCTTAATACTCTTAAACTGTGGCCCCTGGTTCTGGACTCCCCCAACATCGGGAACATGTGGCGGGGAGAACGTGCAAACTCCGTACAGTCAGCACCCGCTGTGGCTGTCCTTACCTTGTACCAGCTGATAGCGCTGTAGCCAACCTCCTGCTTCTCGTGAGCTTCACAAGGCAACACCGCTCGCTCGCCCAGCACGACATAGATTTCCGTTGTATCTTCTGTGCTCAGAGCGAACAGCACCGCTGCAACAGTGAGGCGTTCACAAGTTAGGGGCATCGTCACAGAGTCACACAGCGAGGCTTATGTACAGGCATTCCAAGCAGGGTCATAGGGTGATACAGCATGGAAACAGGCCCTTCGGCCCAACTTGCCGAAGTTTAAGAATAAGGAGTAAGCCATTTAGAACGGAGACGAGGAAACACTTTTTCTCACAGAGAGTTAGTTGTGAGTCTGTGGAATTCTCTGCCTCAGAGGGCGGTGGAGGCAGGTTTTCTGGATGCTTTCAAGAGAGAGCTAGATAGGGCTCTTAAAGATAGCGGAGCCAGGGGATATGGGGAGAAGGCAGGAACGGGGTACTGATTGGGGATGATCAGCCATGATCACATTGAATGGCGGTGCTGGCTGGAAGCGCTGGATGGCCTACTCCTGCACCTATTGTCTATTGTCTCTTGCCCACATCCACCCTAACTCCACTAGTCCCACCTGCCCGCGTTTGGCCCATATCCCTCCAAACCTGCGACAGAGATAAAACGCTGGAGTAACTCAACTGGTCATCCCTGCACCGATTCAATATGATCAAAGGAACAGCCACAAGGGCCACATGACGTTTCGGGTCCAAGACTCTTCTTCTTAGACTCTCTTCCTCTATTCTAAACGTCACCTATTCCTTTTCACCAGAGATGCCGCCTGACCCGCTGAGTTACTACAGCTTTTTGATTCTGTCTTCGGTTTGAACCAGCATCTGCAGTTCCACCCCACACATTCCCTCGGAACCTATGCACGGAAACAGGCCCTTCGGCCCATCGAGTCCGCACCGACCGGCTTACAGCGAATGCAGCGCCGGAGACCCGGGTTCAATCCCAACTACGGGCGTTGCCTGTACAGAGTTTGTACGTTCTCCCCGTGAGCTGCGTTGGTTTTCTCCGAGATCTTCAAGTTCCTCCCACACTCCAAAGACGCACGGGTTTGTAGGTTAATTGGCTTGGTAAATGTACAATTGTCCCTAGTGGGTGTAGGATAGTGTTAGTGTGCGGGTATCGCTGGTCATAGAATCATAGAAAATAGGTGCAGGAGTAGGCCATTCAGCCCTTCGAGCCTGCACCGCCATTCAATATGATCATGGCTGATCATCCAACTCAGTATCCTGTACCTGCCTTCTCTCCATACCCCCTGATCCACTGCCCCCAACTTCGTGTCATCCGCAAACTTGGAGATGTTGCATTCAATTCCCTCATCCAGATCATTAATATATATTGTAAATAGCTGGGGTCCCAGCACTGAGCCTTGCGGTACCCCACTAGTCACTGCCTGCCATTCTGAAAATGGCCCGTTTTCTCCTACTCTTTGCTTCCTGTCTGCCAGCCAGTTCTCTATCCACATCAATACTGAACCCCCAATACCATGTGCTTTAAGTTTGTATGCTAATCTCTTATGTGGGACCTTGTCGAAAGCCTTCTGAAAGTCCAGATATAATACATCCACAGATTCTCCCTTATCCACTCTACTAGTTACATCCTCAAAAAATTCAATAAGATTCGTCAGGCATGATTTACCTTTCATAAATCCATGCTGACTTTGTCCAATGATTTCACCACTTTCCAAATGCACTGCTATCCCATCTTTAATAACTGACTCTAGCATTTTCCCCACTACCGATGTTAGACTAACTGGTCTGTAATTCCCCGTTTTCTCTCTCCCTCCCTTTTTAAAAAGTGGGGTTACATTAGCTACCCACCAATCTTCAGGAACTACTCCAGAATCTAAAGAGTTTTGAAACATTATCACTAATGCATCCACTATTTCTGGGGCTACTTCCTTAAGTACTCTGGATGCAGCCTATCTGGCCCTGGGGATTTATCGGCCTTTAATCTATTCAATTTACCTAACACCACTTCCCGGCCAATCTGGATTTCACTCAGTTCCTCCATCTCATTTGACCCCTGCTATTTCCAGCAGATTATTTATGTCTTCCTTTGTGAAGACAGAACCAAAGTAGTTATTCAATTGGTCTGCCATGTCCTTGTTCCCCATGATCAATTCACCAGTTTCTGACTGCAAGGGACCTACATTTGTTTTAACTAACTGGTGCAGACCCGGTGGGCCGAAGGGCCTGTTTCCACGCTGTTTCTCGAAACTGGAAAAAAAACCCCATCAATGTAGAAAGAAAGAACTGCAGATGCTGGTTAATACACAAAAAGTCACAAAGTGCTGGAGTAACTCAGCGGGTCAGACAGCGCGCATAAACAATGATTCAATGCTATGTACCTAGGTACAGTGACATTCTTTGTTTTACATACAATGCTCAAAGTACACAAAGAGGCACCACGTGCGTAACTGACACCGACAAAGTTACAAAAGTAATCATTAGTCCCTGTAGTCCCTCCTCACAACCTTCAACCCCCCGCCCACCCCCCCCCCCCCCCCCCCTTGCTGGGACCCTGTGTGTTCTTGGTACAGAACTGCAGATGCTGGTTCACACCGAAAACACACACAGAGTACTGGAGTAACTCAGCGGGTCAGGCAGCATCTCTGGAGTAAAAGGATGGGTGACGTTTCTGGTCTGAAGAAGGGTCCCGAGCCGAAACGTCACCCATCCTTATTCTCCACAGATGCTGCCTGACCCGCTGAGTTACTCCAGCACTCTGTGAAACGTCACCTATCCATATTCTCCACAGATGCTGCCTGACCCGCTGAGTTACTCCAGCACTCTGTGAAACGTCACCTATCCATGTTCTCCACAGATGCTGCCTGACCCGCTGAGTTACTCCAGCACTCTGTGAAACGTCACCTATCCATGTTCCCCACAGATGCTGCCTGACCCGCTGAGTTACTCCAGCACTCTGTGAAACGTCACCTATCCATTTACTCCACAGATGCTGCCTGACCCGCTGAGTTACTCCAGCACTCTGTGAAACGTCACCTATCCATTTACTCCACAGATGCTGCCTGACCTGCTGAGTTACTCCAGCACTCTGTGTCTATCTTACCTCTAAACCTGTCCTATCCAAGTTCCTGTCTAAATGTTTCTTAAGCATTAAGTCTCAGCCACAACTTCCTCCTCTAGCAGCTTGTTCCACACACCCACCACCCCTTGTAGAAAATAAGTGATCCCTCAGATTCCTATCCCCTTCACTTTAAACCTATGTCCTCTGTTCCTTAATTCGCCTACTCTGGGCAAGAGACTTGGTGCATCTCCACTTGGTCTATTCCACTCATGACCTTGTACACCTCTATAAGATTACCCTCTCACCCTCCTGCGCTCCAAGGAACAGAGTCCCAGCCTGCTCAACCTCTCCCTGTAGCTCAAAGATAGACACAAAATGCTGGAGTAACTCAGCGGGACAGGAATGGGTGAAGTTGCAGGTCGGGACCCTTCATCAGACGAGTGTAGCTCAGACCCTCAAGTCCTGGCGACATCCTGGTAAATCATCTCTGCACCCTTTCCAGCTTGACAACACCTTTCCTGCAACATCAGTGCCCAGAACTGAGCACAATGTGGCCTCACCACAGTCTTATATAACTGCACTACAACCCCCGTTGAGCTTTTCCCAGCTGTACGCGAAGGAACAGCAGACGCTGGTTTAAACCGTGGACTCAAAAAGCTGGAGTAACTCCTGACCGCATATGTCCGAGACACTACATTTAGAAAACATTAGGCATGACTTGGCTGAACAAGCAGACCAATATCTCAAAACATGGTCTCCTTTCACTGAATTTCTGCAACAGCAGAATGGTTGAACACAAATTTAACCCAATGCCAGGATATGGTATATCTCTTTTCTTCTTTCTGTTCGCATTCTTTGGTAGATTAGGGGTCTTATTCCTAATTGTATGTCGATTGTCTTATTCCTGTACAATTGCTTCTAATAAAATTTTTTTTTTTTTAAACTCCTGACCCGCTGAGTTAATTACGCCCCTGTCCCACTTAGCAAACCTGAAACCTTTGGAGACCTTGCGCCCCATCCAAGGTTTCCGTGCGGTTCCCGGAGGTTTTTGTCCTCTGGCAACCACCTTCGACTAAACAAATGACCGATTCTTAAAACGGAAACCACTTTCGACCATTCGAGAGACTGACAAAAACCTCCGGGGACCGCACGGAAACCTTGCCTGGGGCGCAAAGTCTCCAGAGGTTTCCGTTCAGGTCTCCTAAGTGGGACAGGGGCATAACTCCAGCCGTTTGTGTCCGTCTCCCAGGGGCGTGTTTTTGTTTTGCTCCAGGTTTCTCTTTGTGTTTGCAGCTCCAGCAGACCAGTGCGCTTGCAGAGCTGCTCAATGTTTGCACTAACAAGGGAACTAAAGCAACGCACCTGGAGTTGGCCGAATGCAGACAATGATAAAAACACGCAAATAACATAATAGAATAATAAAAGCGCACAGACAACATAATAGAATAATAAATACCAGGTTGCAACATTAAGAGGTGGAGAGCGCTGAGACCCAGCTTCTGCATGGCCGCTGTTACTGAGGCCAGCCTCTGATACAGAGCGTCTGTTCAAAGCGCAGTACAGAGCGGATCTGATCCTAGGCACACAGCGCAGTACAGAGCAGACGCACAAATTACATGTCTCGACAGCTTTCAGTTCAGTTTTAGGTTTCGTTTTCCCGAACACAACTGTGACCTTGTTTACAAAATAAAGGGGGCGGGAGCTGCTGCTGGAGGAGGAGCTGGGCGGGACAGGCAGCGTTTGTGGAAAAATACTCACACACACACACAAAGATGCTGGAGTAACTCAGTGGGTCAGGCAGCATCTGTGGAGAAATACACACACACACACACAAAGATGCTGGAGTAACTCAGTGGGTCAGGCAGCATCTGTGGAAAAATACACCCCCACACACACACACACACACAAAGATGATGGAGTAACTCAGGGGGGCAGCAAAAAAGCTGGAGAAACTCAGCGGGTGCAGCAGCATCTAAGGAAAAATGCGAAGGGAGATCAGTGGTCAGGCAGCATCTGTGGAAAAATGCACCGATGGAGTAACTCAGTGGGTCAGGCAGCATCTGTGGACACCCCCACACACACACACACACACAAAGATGCTGGAGTAACTCAGTGGGTCAGGCAGCATCTGTGGGGAAAAATGCACACACACAAAGATGCTGGAGTAACTCAGTGGGACAGGCAGCATCTGTGGAAAAATACACCCACACACACAAAGATGCTGGAGTAACTCAGTGGGTCAGGCAGCATCTGTGGAAAAATACACCCCCACACACACACACACACAAAGATGCTGGAGTAACTCAGTGGGACAGGCAGCATCTGTGGAAAAATACACCCACACACACACAAAGATGCTGGAGTAACTCAGTGGGTCAGGCAGCATCTGTGGGGGAAAAAAGGCTCAAGAGTTTTATTGTCAAAGATAGACACCGAGTGCTGGCGTTACTCAGCTTTGTGTCTATCTTTGGTATAAACCAGCATAGAAACATATAAAAAAAGGTGCAGGAGTAGGCCATTTCTGCCCTTCGAGCCATATTGATCGTATTGATCATGGCTGATCATCTAAAATCAGTACCCCGTTCCGGCTTTTTCCCCATATCCCTTGATTCCTTTAGCCCCAAGCGTCTGCTCTGTACTGCGCTGTGTGCCTAGGATCAGATCCGCTCTGTACTGCGCTTTGAACAGACGCTCTGTATCAGAGGCTGGCCTCAGTAACAGCGGCCATGCAGAAGCTGGGTCTCAGCGCTCTCCACCTCTTAATGTTGCAACCTGGTATTTATTATTCTATTATGTTCTCTGTGCGCTTTTATTACTCTATTATGTTCTTTGCGTGCTTTTATTATTGTCTGCATTCGCCCAACTCCAGGTGCGTTGCTTTAGTTCCCTTGTTAGTGCAAACATTGAGCAGCTCTGCAAGCGCACTGGTCTGCTAGAGCTGCAAACACAAAGAGAAACCTGGAGCAAAACAAAAACACGCCCCTGGGAGACGGACACAAACGTTATGCCCCTGTCCCACTTAGGAAACCTGAACGGAGACCTCGGGAGACTTTGCGCCCCACCCAAGGTTTCCGTGCGGTTCCCGGAGGTTTTTGTCAGTCTCCCTAATGCTTTCAGTTCGTCTTATGGCCCTGTCTCACGGTGCGAGTTGACCCACGAGTGACCCCGAGTGACAGACTCGTGGTTGTTCGCGAGATCCCAAGTTGATGTTCAAGTGTTTGAACCGAGTTCCCACGGGTATGGTATTTTGACGTTCACTGCGATGTTCCAAGTTCGTCTCCTGAGTTAACCAAGTTCCTCTCCCGTTTACTCTTGAGCTGACAACGTCTCCTGAAAAGTGACACAGCGTTTCTAACGTGCCCTTCGGCCCACCAAGTCCGCGCCGACCAGCGACACTAGCACCATCCTACACACGGGAGACAACTTACATTTTTAGTTACATTTACATTTACTAAAATTTACATTTTTAGTTACATTTTTAGACAAATTACAACCAAAGCCAATTAGCCTTCTTCAGAAAAAAATCAGCGATTTGAAGAATTGTCCGAAACGTCTCCTTCCCATATTCTAGCGAGGCCCACTGAGTTCCTCCAACATTTTGGGTTTTGAGTGACATTGGTAGGATTGCTCTGATAGCATCAATAGACTCGATGGGCCGAACAGGCCCCGTGTCAGAAGGAAATATGAAGGATTCTGCGTTTCGGCCGTGCGCCTGTTCACGCTGGATATCGGGGCCAGATCGCGCTTTCAAAGTTCATGTTAGAAAACGAGAGGGGACATTCCAGGTTAACAACTGAGATGAAGCATTTGTAGTGAAGAAAGCTGCTGTTCTTTCACATCAGTTGCACATCAGATTGTTGGGAGACGGAGCTCAGGGTTCGCCTGGGGGAGGGGGGGGGTGACAGACAAGGCTCTTGGGTGCTGGGATCATTCTCTGCGGGATGGTCTTAGTGCGGGAGACATGTGTAGGAGAGGTGTCTGACTGCAGGCAGACACTTTGGTAGTGATTGCCCACCAGTCTCAAAAGCCGCTGTGTCTCCCTGTCTCTATGATAGCAGGGGGTAAGCAAGCAGCACAATAGCCCCCTCGCCCTCCACGCCAACACAAAGGGCATTGATCCCAAGGCTTTAGGGGCAGAAACAGCGGGCAGGGGACTATCACCCGCCATAACGCGAGAGATATCATGCGCTATTGTAGGTCTCCTTTGCACGTTGGTGTTTCTGTATTTTTCCATCTCATTGTTGGCCCTGTCTGTCATTCTCCCCGTGATCTGCGTGGGGTTTCTCAGAGATCTTTGGCTGTAGGTTAATTGGCTTGGTAAATGTAAAAAAATGTCCCTCGTGGGTGTAGGACACTGTTAATGTGCGGGGACCGCTGTATATCTCAACTCAACTAAACTAACTATATCACGACACTACATCGACAGTCCCGGGCTAGTGAAGGTGTCTTGGCCATTTCCAACTAATTCCACGAGGGAGGGGTCATTTGGACATTAAACTGACCTGAATATAGACGAAAGCTGAGAAAGGGGTTTGGGAAAAGCCTCAGGTGTAACCTGACGAGGCGTTGCACCTGTTGGGCAGTGGAACCCACCGATCACAGCCCGGGGTCAGGACGGAGACCTCCCTCCAGCCTTATTTTAATCCACAACAGTCTGCACCTGTCTCTCATGCAGCAGTCTTGTTTATTATTTAAAGGATATTATATGACCCTTTAATATTGGGGGGGCGGGGGGTTTGGGGGGGGGTTGTCCTGATTTGTGTCTATCTTTGGTATAAACCTGGCTTTGAGAGAAGGAATGGGTGACAGGATGACATTTCCAAATTTCTCCAGCCCCATTATACCGTCCATTAAATGTAAATGTGTTTTGAACAAGTATTAATGACGCCACGTTCCTTTGAATAAAATTCACGCGGCGTCATTAACACTTGTTCAAAACACAATGACATTTACTGAGGAATGTAGACCGATGCATTGATGACACATTGAGAATTTCTTAAAACTCACCGTCCTGATTGAGGGCTCCGGACCGCGAGAAGGGGCTTCTTCTTTGGTGTGTAGGTTAGTCATTCACCTACCGACCCACGTTGTGTCTCTCTGTCTTTCGCTCTCTCCCTCCCTCTCTCTCTCCCTCCCTCTCTCTCTCTCCCGCTCCCCATCTCGTCTCTCTCTAGCTCTCTCACTCTCTCTCTCTCTCACCCTGTCGCCTCGGCATTCCCGGAATCATTGGCGTTGGAGAAACTCAGCGGGTGAGGCAGCGGCCTTGCCCGCTGAGTTCCTCCAGCATCCTGTGTTTTTTGTTTGGCTCGGAAGTTGAAGGTGGCTCAGCGGGACGGGCATGGGCTCTGGGGAGAGGGTTGCGTTTCTGGTCGAGGCCCTTCTTCAGACAATCACAAGTACTCTCACCGACGAGAGTTCAGATCAGTCTGAAGAAGGATCTTCTCTCCAGAGTCGCTGAGCTGCCTGTCCTGCTGAGTTATTCCAGCTTTATGTCTATCTTCAATTTCAGATAAATAAAATTTCTCACGAGGGGCTTATAGCATCTACACCCCCCTTCCTTCCCAACCTCAGCCTCACGGACCTTAGCGTACCCCTAGTTCCTAAAACCCATTTGCATCACTCTTCATGTTCCACTTATAATGCAGAGACCGGGCTTAGAAACATAGAAACATCGAAAATAGGTGCAGGAGGAGGCCATTCGGCCCTTCGAGCCAGCACCGCCATTCGTTGTGAATACGGCTGATCGTCCCCTATCAATAACCCGTGCCTGCCTTCACCCCATATCCCTTGATTCCACTAGCCCCTAGAGCTCTATCTAACCTGCTCTTAGAGAGAAAAGACTTTGCCCTCAGTGAATCTCCTCCTCACTGTGATGGATGTTTGTGTAAATTGAATTGTTTGTGTGTCTTGTAGGAATTGTCTTTGTTTGTATGGCTGTAGAAATGGAGTTTCGTTTGAGCCTCACTTTGGTTCAAATGACATGGAATAAAATATTGTATTGTATTGTTGTAAATCCATCCAGTGACTTGGCCTCCACTGCCCTCTGTGGAAGGGAATTCCATAAATTCACAACTCTCTGGGTGAAAAAGTTTTTTCTCACCTCAGTTTTAAATGGCCTCCCCTTTATTCTAAGACTGTGGCCCCTGGTTCTGGACTCGCCCAACATTGGGAACATTTTTCCTGCCTCTAGCTTGTCCAGTCATTTTATAATTTTATATGTTTCTATAAGATCCCCCCTCATCCTTCTAAACTCCAGTGAATACAAGCCTAATCTTTTCAATCTTTCCACATATGACAGTCCCGCCATCCCAGGAATCAATCTCGTGAACCTACGCTGCACTGCCTCAATCACAAGGATGTCCTTCCTCAAATTAGGAAACCAAAACTGTACACAATACTCAAGATGTGGTCTCACCAGAGCCCTATACAACTGCAGAAGAACCTCTTTACTCCTATACTGAAATCCTCTTGTTATGAAGGCCAACATTCCATTAGCTTTCTTCACTGCCTGCTGTACCTGCACGCCAACTTTCAGTGACCGGTGTACAAGGACACCCAGGTCTCGCTGCAGCTCCCCCTTACCTAACCTAACCCCATTGAGATAATAATCTACCCCCTTGTTTTTGCCACCAAAGTGGATAACCTCACATTTATCTATATTATACTGCATCTGCCACGCATCTGCCCACTCACTCAACCTGTCCAGGTCACCCTGCAACCTCCTAACATCCTCTTCACAGTTCACACTGCCACCCAGCTTTATGTATTCCGCAAACTTGTTAGTGTTGCTCCTAATTCCCTCTTCCTAGTCATTAATATATATGGTAAACAGTTGCGGCCCCAACACCGAGCCTTGCGGCATTCCACTCGCCACTGCCTGCCATTCTGAAAAGAACCCGTTAACTCCTACTCTTTGCTTCCGGTCTGCCAACCAATTTTCTATCCATGTCAACACCCTACCCCTAATACCATGTGCTCTAATTTTAGTCACCAGTCTCCCGTGCGGGACCTTATCAAAGGCTTTCTGAAAGTCTCGATACGCTACATCCACTGGCACCCTTCATCCATTTTACTTGTCACATCCTCATAAAATTCCAGAAGATTAGTCAAGCATGCCTTTCATAAATCCATGTTGACTTGGACTAATCCTTTTACTGCTATCCAAATGCCCCATTATTACCTCTTTAATAATTGACTCCAGCATCTTTCCCACCACCGAAGTCAGGTTAACGGTCTGTAATTCCCCGTTTTCTCTCTCGCTCCTTTCTTGAAATGTGAGATAACATTAGCTATCCTCCAATCCACAGGAACTGATCCTGAATCTATTGAACATTGGAAAATAGTGTTCCCCGTATAATATAGGAGTGATCCTTCTTTCCCCGATGAAACTGAACAATATAATATATAAGAAGAATCCAATTATTCGCAGTATAATACGAATTTGGAAACAAATAAAATTAACTTTAAAATTAAGAAATGTATCGCTTCTTTCCCCAATAGCTAACAATCCCTCATTCAAACCATCTATTATTGGAATGAAATGTTTGGAACTTTGACAAAACTATTTAACACAAAATTGAACCCCAATACAGAACTGATTATCTTTGGATCAATGGAAGAGGGAGGTAAATTTACTATGTTCCGAGAAGCTCTTCTTAATTATGGTTTAATAACAGCAAAAAACTTATACTCAAATTCTGGAAAAACGCACCTACGCCAACGTTCAAAATGTGGATTTCAAATATGTCGGAAACGCTACATCTTGAAGAAATGAGATTCCTCCTACTAGGCAAAGTAGACATTCCTTAAAGACTTGGTCTCCTTTTATCGACTTTTTAGAAGCATATGGTGCAACATAACATAACCTTAGAAATTAAATGGTTCAGAACCGGGTGACGGATGGGGAAAGATACGAAATAGGTAGATCTCTCCTAATTTCTTTTCTCTCTACTTTCTCTTTTTCTTTCAATCTTCTTAGCTTTTTATCTCTGCTCTTTAACTCTTTCGCTATCTGTTTCTACTCGCTTGTCTATCGATTTCAACACTCTTTACTTCCCTTTTTCTTTCACTGTTCTTTATTATTAAATTAAAAACACAAAGTTGTACAAGAATGGTAACGTGTATGTATGTATTAGGTACTTAGGTACCACACTACTGTACTCCTTTTTTTCCCCACTTTAGTTTTTATTGCTTTTATGCATACACAAATAAAACACAAATATAAAAACGAAACATACAACAATGCAGTGAAACGTACAACAGTGTAGCGGGGGATCAGTTTACAATTAATGATGCCGCATACAGAACTATTTTCATATTAAAACATTTTCCAATAACTTACATTATTGGCAATAACATTATACAGTGTAGATGTCTTTATTTCTGTACCTAATCCATTTTTCCCATTTTCTGTTAAACTCGTCTTCTTTCACTCTTAGAGAATATGTCATTTTCTCCATGACAAATATTTCCTGTACTATGTCTAACCATTGTTTACGTCTGGGTGTGTCCGCTGCAAGCCAGTTTCTTGTAATGGCCTTTCTGCCAGCTGTGAGTAGGATTTTAACCAAGTAATGGTCTTCCTTCAGCACCACTGGAGTTATATTACCCAGGTATAAAATGGAGCACTTCTTGGAGACTATATATCCTAATACCTCCGCTAATTCTGAATTCACTCTGTCCCAAAATGGTTCTATTTTGGGGCAACTCCAGAAGATATGTGCATGGTTTGCGTCTGTTTGACCACATTGCCTCCAGCATGTTTGCTGCCTTAGAATTTGCTTGCTTTTTATGTTAGGCGAAATAAAGAAACAAATCAAATTTTTCCAATTAAATTCTCTCCAATTTTGTGAATTGGTGGATGTCTGTAGTGTTACACACATATGATGCCATTCTACTTCTGAGATTGTAATGTTCAATTCCTTTTCCCACTTAAATTTTACATAAAATGTAGTTTCAGCTTGACATTCCATTAAACTATGATAAAGTTTAGATATAATCCTTAATGTTTTTTGATGATACGCATTAACTATCACTTCTATCACTGGATTATTTTCTTCTAGTGCCTCCCTTTTCACCTTACTTCTATTGTACTTACTTCTAATAAAAATACAAATTCAAAAAAAAGAACATTGAAAAATGATCACCAATGCGTCCACTATTTCTAGAGCCACCTCCCTGAGGACCCTGGGATGCAGACCATCAGGCCCAGGGGATTTATCATCCTTCAGTCCCATTAGCCGACCCAATACTATTTCTAGTCTAATGAAAATTTCTTTCAGTTCCTCTACTAGGATTTTCTGTCCTCCAGTACATCTGGGAGATTGTTTGTGTCCTCCTTAGTGAAGACAGATCCGAAGTACCTGTTCAACTCTTCTGCCATTTCCTTGTTGCCCATAATTATTTCACCCGTGTCTGCCTTCAAGGGACCCACATTTGCTACTCTTTTTCCCTTAACATTTCTGAAGAAGCTTTTATTGTCCTTCTTTATATTCCTGGCCAGCTTCCCTTCGTGCTTCATCTTTTCACCCCTTCTGTTGTCCTATGAAAGTTTCCCACTCCTCTGGCTTCCGGCTACTCTTTGCTGTGTTATACATCTTTTCTTTTAGTTTTATTCTATCCCTAACTTCTCTTGTCAGCCACGGTTGCCTCCTACTCCCCTTGGAATCTTTCTTCCTTTTTGAAATGAAATGATCCTGCGTCTTCCAGATTATGCCCAGAAATTCCTGCCATTGCTATTCCACCGTCATTCCTGCTAGGATCCCTTTCCAGTCTACTTTGGCCAGCTCCCCTCTCATGCCTTCATAGTCCCCTTTGTTCAACTGCATCACTGACACTTCCGATTTAACCTTCTCCTTCTCAAATTGCAGATTAAAACTAATCATATTATTATCACTACCTCCAAGCAGTTCCTTTACCTCGAGTTCTCTTATCATATCTGGTTCATTGGACAACACTAAATCCAGAATTGCCTTTTCTCTGGTCGGCTCCATTACAAGCTGCTCTGAGAATCCATCTCGGAGGCATTCTACAAACTCTCTTTCTTGGGGGCCTGAACCAACCTGATTTTCCCAGTGATTGAAGCGTGAAGTGATTCTGGGAAACAAAAAGATAAAGAGCTGGTTTCAGTCCAACAGCAGCCTGAAGCACTTCAGCCTCTTAGCCCTGTGACCAGCTGTTTTTGCCTTTTTCCCTCAGGCCATCAGACTACTCAACTCACTCAAGAAAATTACATGAACATTACACAAACAAAGATCAACTGACTGTCAAATAACTTTAACTCAATGTCTGCAGTATGCTATTTGCACTTTTCTATATTGTACCTTTTATTATTGCACTTTAATAACATACCTCAAAATGTTACTAAACTCTGGCACACTATAAAAAATGTCTATTTTTAATGGTATATTTTTTTATGGTATTTTAATGGTAGATTGTCTGTCTGTGTTATAAATAAATATTGCTTGCACATTTGGAGTATGGGGAAACACAATTTCAATCCTCTGTGTAACTACTTGTTGCCTCATTTGACGTGGATACGTTTTTCCCATTGAGGGTAGGGAAGATTCAAACAAGAGGGCATGACATGAGAATTAAGGGACAGAGGTTTCGGGGTAACGTGAGGGGGAACTTTTTTACTCAGAGGGTGGTGGCTGTGTGGAATCAGCTTCCAGCAGAAGTGGTGGAGGCAGGATCGATTTTAACATTTAAGAGTAAAGTGGATAGGTATATGGACGTGAAGGGAATGGAGGGGTATGGTCTGAGTGCAGGTAGATGGGACTAGGGGAAAACAAATGGTTGGCACGGACTGGAAGGGCCGAGAGGGCCTGTTTCCGTGCTGTAATTGTTATATGGTTATATGGTTATATGGTTATTATTTGAATTGACAATAAAGTTTACTTTACTTTACTTTACTTTCAAGCTTTGTACTGCTGTTGGACTGAAACCAGCTCTTTATCTTTTTGTTTCACCCTCCTGTCCGTCCACATTCATCTCCCTCTCCCCCACCTTCCTCCCACGGTGCCTGCTGCTTTGGTGTCAGGCCCACCATCACGTTTACATTGCCAGTTAACCACTGATTTATTTTCAAGTGGTCAGTGCAAAGTCTGCCTTCTTAAAAACTGGTATCGTTGCCAAAAGAGACTTGCTTCGTGAAAATGGGCATTTGTAAAATTAAACCCCAGTGTCCTCTGAGCTACGTGTTACTGTATTGTTCAATATTCTTGCTAATTGTCGTATTAGCATTTCAATGCTGCGTGTGCTTCAGCTTGGGCCATCCATGAGTTGGATCGCAGCGAACATAGTACTAAATCGCAAGCGACTGCAGATGCTGCAGATCTTGAGCGAAAAAAACAAACCGCTGGAGGAATATTGAGCAATTTAGTGAAGCCACATAACAAAGGTTTGCTCTTTGGAGGCGAATAGTCACTTCCTGACTAACTGCTGACTATTTTTAACTTGACACGAGTGCTATGGTTACCCGTTTCATAGAAACATAGAAATAGGTGCAGAAGGAGGCCAGCGGCCCTTTGTGCCAGCACCACCATTCATTGTGATCATGGCTGATCGTCCCCTATCAATAACCTGTGCCTGCCTTCTCCCCATATCCCTTGACTCCACTAGCCCCTAGAGCTCTATCCAACTCTCTCTTGAATCCATCCAGTGATTTGGCCTCCACTGCCCTCTGTGGCAGGGAATTCCATAAATTCACAACTCTCTGGGTAAAAAAGTTAGTCTTAAATGACCTCCCCTTTATTCTAAGACTGTGGCCCCTGGTTCTGGACTCACCCAACATTGGGAGATTTTTTCCTGCATCTAGCTTGTCCAGTCCTTTTATAATATATACGATCAATGAATTTCCTATTGCACAAATGCATGAGTGGAGAGTCGAGTCAAAAATGTATAATTGTCATGTGTACCCACAACAGAACAATGACATTCTTATTCGCAGAAGCATAACCGGCGTGTAAACACAATATTCATAGATTGTAATAGAACAAATGAGAAATGACTAAATTCAATAACTTAACCCAAATACTAGTGCATAAAAGCTCAGGGTGCCCCATCAAACCTTATCAATCGCTTGCTAATCGCATGACAGCGTCCAACTGCTGTCTGGTCCGTTGATTGTATTGCTAGATATGAACTGTTTTGGGAGAGAAAAATGCTCACGGCAGACCAAACGTGTTAAACAGAAATTGGTCAGATACTGAGCTTTACACAGTGAGAAATCTTGTGAAATAATCACTGAATGTTATTTTAAATGAATGTACCTGCATGTTATACTGTTTAGCTTGGATATACAGCCAGATAGACAACTGAGCTCGCACTGACCAGCGTTTTTTGTTTTCCTATTTATCAATTTTTTTGGGCCTGCTTATTTGGCGGCCAATCAATCGCTGTCTCTAAGGGGGTTGCGTCCAATCACCAAACAGCTTGCCTTAAAATTCCCGTCCAATCAACAAATAGGTCTCCTCCTGTCTAATCAGCCGCTGTCTCCAAGGGCATTGTGTCCAATCACATAATGCAGTTTAGTGTACAATTTCATAATATATACTAAATAACAGGGCTGACAGACCTTGGCTGGGAACCTGGGGCTCACCAAATTGTTCCCAATTGGGTCCCGCACTCCCCTAAGGCCGGCCCTGCTGACACCATTCAAATAATAATCTGCCTTCCTGTTCTTGCCACCAAAGTGGATAACCTCACATTTATCCACATAAACTGCATCTGCCATGCATCTGCCCACTCACCCGACCTGTCCAAGTCACCCTGCAGCCTCATAGCATCCTCCTCGCAGCTCACACTGCCACCCAGCTTTGTGTCATCCGCAAACTTGGAGATGTTACATTTAATTCCCTCGTCTAAATCGTTAATATATATTGTAAACAACCGGGGTCCCAGCACCGAGCCTTGCGGCACCCCACTGGTCACTGCCTGCCATTCTGAAAAGGACCCGTTAATTCCTACTCTTTGCTTCCTGTCTGCCAACCAGTTCTCTATCCATGTCAATACCCTACCCCCAATACCCCATGTGCTCTAATTTTGCACACTAATCCCTTGTGTGGGACCTTGTCGAAGAATTTTTGAAAGTCCGGATGCACCACATCCTCTACCTCTCCCTTATCCATTCTACTTGTTACATCCTCAAAAAAAATCAAAAGATTAGTCAAGCATGATTTCCCCTTCATAAATCCATGCTGACTTTGACCGATCCCGTCACTGCTTTCCAAATGCGCTGCTATAACATCTTTAATAATAGACTCCAGCATCTTCCCCACTACTGATGTAAGGCTAACTGGTCTATAATTCCCCGTTTTCTCTCTCCATCCTTTGTTAAAAAGTGGAGTTACATTGGCTACCCTCCAGTCCACAGGAACGGATCGAGAGTCGAGAGAACATTGGAAAATGATCACCAATGCATCCACGATTTCTAGGGCCGCCTCCTTGAGTACTGTGGGATGCAGACCATCAGGCCCTGGGGATTTATCTGCCTTCAGTCCCAACAGTTTTCCTAACACCATTTTCTGACTAATGTGGATTCCCTTCAGTTCCTCCCCCCCACTAGATCCTCGGTCCCCTAGTATTTCCAGGAGATTGTTTGTGTCTTCCTTCGTGTTTTTGTTCTGTTCTGTTTAACTGTTCTGCCATTGTGGTCACTGTTGCTCAAGGGCCTTGCACAACAAGATTGCTAACTAATCCTTCCTCATTACACAATACCCAGTTTAGGCTGGCCTGCCGTCTAGTCGGTTCCCCTACAAATTGGTATAAAAACCCATCCCGTATACATTCCAGGAAATCCTCCTCCTCAGCGCTGTTCCCAATGTGGTTGGCCCAATCTAAATGTAGATTAAAGTCACCCATGATAACCGGTGTCTCTTTGCTACACACATCCCTAATTTCCTGCTTCATGCTATCCCTAACCTCCCTACTGCTGTTTGGTGATCTGTATACAAATCCAACAAGCGTTTTCTGCCCTTGGCTATTTTGCAGTTCTACCCATACCGATTCTGCAGCATCCAAGCTAATGTCTCTCCTTGCTATTGCATTAATCTCCTCTTTAACGAGCAATGCCATCACACCACCTCTTCCTTTCTGTCTATCCTTCCTGAATATCGAATACCCCAGCACGTTTAGTTCCCAGCCTTGGTCACCCTGGAGCCATGTCTCCTTCATTCCAACTATATCATTTTCGCTTAACTACTAACCGCGCATTCAATACATCCACATTATTTCAAATGCTCTTCTCATTAAAGCACAAAGCTTTCAGGTTAGTTTTTCTTATCTCTCCTCTACCTTTTGTTTCAGCCCTCCTTGTATGGCCCTCTGTCTCCTTGCAATGGTTCCCATCCCCCTGCCCTGTTAGTTTAAACGTGACCTTTCCTGCACTCTCTTTCCCGTTAGCTGCACGGACACATGTCCACGTCGTTGACTCCACCCCCCCACTGTTTAGTTTAAACCCACCCGTGTAGATAGTAATTCAGGACTGCTGTGTAGTTGTGGTAGGGTGGTTCAGTTGCCCCCCACTCCCCCTTAATTACTAATCCCCCCCCTTCTTTAATCAGTCTCAAGCTTCAGCTGGTGCGGCCTTCACAGCCTGGGATCCCTCGTGGGGGACCCGGGAGAAGAAGAGGCCACCACTGCCAGCCCGCGGCCTACTTCTCCCGTGGGCCCGGCGTGCACTTACCATCACCCCTGGAGGGGAGCTTCGACCGCCGGCCCTGCGGCCTGCAGTGCTTCTGGCTGTGGCGTGGCGGGAACTTTAGATCTTCGACGGCCGGCCTGCGGCCTGCGGCCTACACCAACCTAAAGCCGCGGTCTCCGGTGGGGAGGAGCCGGCTCTGGACTTACCTGGACTTTTTAACCTTGTCTGCATATCTGGACGCCCGCAGCGACGGCTGCGGAGGGTGGAGGTCCCGACCACGGGGGAAAATGGAGGAGGACTGGACAATTTATGTGCCTTCCACCACAGTGATGAATGCTGTGGTGGATGCTTGTGTTAAATGTTTATTGTGTATTGTGTGTTGTTTTTCATTGTACCGCTGCTGGCAAATTCATTTCACTTGCACTTTATGTGCAATGTGACGAACAAAACCGTATTGTATTGTAGGAGGGTCCCGACCTGAAACGCTGCCTGTCCATTCCCTCCACAGATGCTGCCCGACCCGCAACATTCCTCCATCACTTTGTCTTTTGTTCAGGATTTCTGCATCTGCAGTTCCTTGTGTCTTCAAAAGAAACAAAGAGTTGGGCTTCTAATTTCATTGCTCTCTCTGCATTTAATTGATTCACTAGTCATAGCAAATTAAAGATAATTAATATCGGGGGAAAAACACAATTTGGTGTCTGTTTTCCAAGAAATGTATGTGAGTTTTTCAGTTCAGTTTAGTTCATTGTCACGTGTACTGAGGTACAGTGTAAAGCTTTTGTTGTGTGCTGACCAGCCAGAGGAAAGACAACACATGATCACAATCGAGCCGTCCACACAGTTGGGGGTGGAGGTGTGCGGAGAGATGATGTGTTTGTCAAATCCAACAATTGGGCTGTGTGATCTTTACATTCAATGTTCATAACACTGCTACAGCTTCCAACAGTGAAACTGTGGGCGTTAATAGGTTAAGAAACAACAACATGCGTGCAGGTATCAAGACCTGTTGTGTTGTCAAGCTGGAAAGGGCACACTTGTTTGCCAGGTCTCGAGGGCCTGAGCTACAGGGAGCGGTTGAGCAGGCTGGGACTCTATTCCGTGGAACGCAGGAGGATGAGGGGTGATCTTATCGAGGTGTACAAAATCATGACAGGAATAGATCGGGTAGACGCACAGAGTCTCTTGCCCAGAGTAGGGGAATCGAGGACCAGAGGATATAGGTTTAAGGTGCGGGGGAAAGATTTAATAGGAACCTGAGGGGTAACGTTTTCACACAAAGGGTGGTGGGTGTGTGGAACGAGCTGCCGGCTCTTCAGTCAGAGGGTGGTGAATCTGTGGAATTTGTTGCCACAGAAGGCCGTGGAGGCCATGTCAATGGACATTAAGGCAGCGATAGATAGATTCTTGATTAGTACGGGCGTCAGGAGTTATGGGGAGAAAGCAGGAGAAGGGGGTTAGGAGGGAGAGATAGATCAGCCATGATTGGATGGCGGAGTAGACTTGATGGGCCGAATGGCCTAATTCTGCTCCTATCACTTATGACCTTCTCCCCGTAACCCCTGACACCCTTACGTGTAAAGAATCTGTCACGGTTTAGAGGGATATGGGCCAAACGCGGGCAGGTGGGAGTGTTGTAGATGGGCCATGTTGGTCGGCATGGACATGTTGGGCCGAAGGGCCTGATTTCACACTGTATGTCTCTATGACTCTATTAGTTTTTTTTATGGTCACGTGTACCAAGATACGGTGCAAAGCTTTTTTGTTGCATGCTATCCAGTCATGGAAAACACTTTACACACGATTACAATCAAGCCGCCCACAGATGCAGGATAAAGCCAGTATCACTTAGCGGAAAGATCAAGTCTGAATAAAGATAGCCCGAGAATCACGAAAGGAACATGCAAACAAAAGCTTGGCAATGCACTTTGGTAGGTGCGACAATGATAAACCAAGATCAATAGACACACAATGCCGGAGTAAGGGGCCTGTCCCACTTGGGCATCAATTACGCTTCGTGGCGCGTGGTGAGGCGTGGTGGCGTATGCAGTGACGCGCGGTAATTGCGCGATGTTTCCCTATCGCCCCAGGATTTTGGAATGTTCAAAATCTTCGCGCGCCACCTGCGTGACGTGTCCCCTGCGCACACTGACGTACTGAATGCGTACGTGTAGCGTGCGGCGACGCATGGTTACGCACGGGTGACGCATGAACATTGCCTATGGTAATTTATTATGTGCCACCGTGCGTCAATGTCCGCAACCATGCGTCGCTGCGTGCGCCATCGGCGCGCCATATGCACGTCAGTTGAACGCCATGCCGCGCCACGTGACCACCCGGGTATAAAGCGTGCCGGGTTTGGAAAACATTTCACTGGGAAAATCCTTGCCGCGGAGATCGGACATCGCAAATGGCTCCCAAAAGAAGCAGGGCCCTCGAGAGCACCTGGCGCGCGGCTGTCGTACTGCTAGACGATTTTTGCGCAACTGTCGCACGTCAGTCACAACCGACCTGTCGGATAAATGGCGTGCAAATGACGCCCAAGTGGGACAGGCCCTTAACTCAGCGGGACAGTCAACATCTCTGGAGAGAAGGAATGGGTGATGTTTCGGGTGGAGACCCTTCTTCAGACAGTTCCTTCCTACACAGCCTTAACCGGTCTGGTTTTGCCTCTTTGAACGAGAACACCGCACCACAGTCACCCATAGACAGATCCGATCAAGCGCTACTGACAACACACAGTGGCAAGGCTAGACCGGCTTCATCAGTCTCCGCTCCAGGGTGGAAGCACGAAACCGTGCCAAATGCAGGAGGAAGAACAGTCATATTCAAATTCATAAACAGACTTTATTAGTCACGTATGTGTTGCAACGTATGAGGAATTTCATTTAGAAACATAGAAAAATATGTGCAAGAGTAGGCCACTCGGCCCTTCGAGCCTGCACCGCCATTCAATATGATCATGGCTGATCATCCAACTCAGTATCTTCTCTCCATACCCCCTGATCCCTTTAGCGACAAGAGCCACATCAACTCCCTCTTGAATATAGCCAAGGAACTGGCCTCAACGACCTTCTGTGGCAGAGAATTCCAGAGACTCACCACTCTCTGTGTGAAAAATGTTTTACTCATCTAGGTCCTAAAGGAATTCCCCCTGATCCTTAGACTTTGCCAGACAGTCATACCAATAATGGGTAACAGAACACTGAAACATTTTAACATGAACATCCACCACAGTGACTCCTACACATTCCTCACTGTGATGGAAGGCGAAAAAAAGTTCAATCTCTCCCCTTCTTTGTTCTGCTGCAGTCGGGGGCCTCGAGCCTTCCGTTGACGGGGTTATCTTGACTCCCGTAGCCGGCGGTCCAGCCCTCTGCGTTGGGGCGATCAAGCCCCTGCATTGGGGGGGAATCTCAGCTCCCCCGCGCCGGGCGATCGGTCCCCGGGTCGGGGCTGGTCGAAACCTTCTGTGTCGTTTGGAGCTTCCTGACATCGGTCTCTACCCGAGACTGCGAGCCCCTCGATGGTGAAATCCACAGGCCGCGGTTGGAGCGTCGATCCCAGGCAAGTCCACCTCCCCACGGTGGGGCCTCAAAGTCAGTCCCGAGCAAGGTCGCCAGCTCCATGATGTCAGGCCGCAGAGCGACCTGAGATACGATCCGGAAAACAATCGCATCTCCGGCAGGGTAAGGTTTCCCCCGACCCCCTCCCCCACCCCCCACCCCCCACATAAAACAGACCAGAGAACATTAACACAAACTTTAAAAACACACTAAAAATAACAAAAGAAAGACAAAAAGACAGACAGACTGTTGGCGAGGCGCACCTGGTGGCGCCCTCTATGTGGTGACTGTTTGCATACAATGAGTTTCTTCTCTAACTCATCACATGTCACATGTATTCATTCAAGTCAAGCGGAGTCTTTCCTTAACTGGATAGCACGCAACAAAAAGCATTTCACCTTACTTTGGTACACGTGACAACAAACTTGAGAGTCATAGAGTCACCCAGTGTGGAAACAGGCCCTTCGGCCCAACTTGCCCATGGCAACCAACATGTCCCAGCTACACTAGCCCCACCTGCCTGCGTTTGGCCCATAATCCCTCCAAGCCTGTCCTATCCAAATGTTTCTTAAACACTTCTTGAATGTTTCTTAAAATAGTTTCTGCCTCAACTACTTAGAAACATAGAAAATAGATGCAGGAGTAGGCCATTCAGCCCTTCGAGCCAGCACCAGCCTTCAATGTGATCAGGGCTGATCATCTAAAATCAGTACCCTGTTCCTTTTTTCCCATATCGCTTGATTCCGTTAGCCCTGAGAGAATTCCTCCTCTGGCAGCTTGTTCCATACATCACCCGCCCTTTATGAGTGTAAGTTACCCCTCGGATTCCTATTAAATCTTTTCCCCTTCACCTTAAACCCATGTCCTCTGGTCCTCGATTCCCCTACTCTGGGCAAGGGACTCTACCCGATCTATTCCCTTCATGATTTTGTACACCTCTATGAGATCACCCCTCATCCCCCTGCGCTCCAAGGAATAGAGTCCCAGCCTGCACAACCTCTCCCTGTAGCTCAGGCCCCTCGAGTCCTGGCAACATCCTCGTAAATCGTCTCTGTGCCCTTTCCAGCTTTCAACATCTTTCCTACAACACGGTGCCCAGAACTGAACACAATACTCTAAATGCAGCCTCACCAACGTCCTATATATCCGATCTATTCCTCTCATGGTTTTGTACACCTTCATAAGATCAGCACTTCCGTGATCTCAAGATAAATTTGAGAAGAACACAAGAGTCTGTCAGACTATTATTCTTACATCTTAGAGTAGAAACAAGGAACTGCGGATGCCGGATTACAAAATCTTTCCTTCCCTCTCCCACCCCACCCTCAAAATAATCAGTCTGAAGAAAGGTCCCGTCCAGAAACGTCACCTATCGCCACAGATGCTGCCTGACCCGCTGAGTTACTCCAGCACTCTGTGAAACGTCACCTATCCATGTTCTCCACAGATGCTGCCTGACCCGCTGAGTTACTCCAGCACTCTGTGAAACGTCACCTATCCATGTTCTCCACAGATGCTGCGTGACCCGCTGAGTTACTCCAGCACTCTGTGAAACGTCACCTATCCATGTTCTCCACAGATGCTGCCTGACCCGCTGAGTTACTCCAGCACTCTGTGAAACGTCACCTATCCATGTTCTCCACAGATGCTGCGTGACCCGCTGAGTTACTCCAGCACTCTGGGTCTTTTTTTCTATTCCTACATTTTTATTGGGTAGACTTTTTTCTATTTCCAATTTCATCTGAAGATAGACACAAAATGCTGGAGTAGTTAGTTTTTTTAGTTAGTTAGTTTAGTTTATTGTCACGTGTACCGAGGTACAGTGAAAAGCTTTTGTTGTGTGCTAACCAGCCAGCGGGAAGACAATACATGATTACAATCGATCGCGGTAACTCAGTGGGACGGGCACAATCTGTAAACCAGCATCTGCAGTTTCTTCCTACACATTTCATCTGAATATCATCTAGTTGATTCATTTATTGATTCGATTATTAAAGATGAAATAGGGGCACATTTGGACAGCAGTAACAGGATCGGTCCGAGTCAGCATGGATTTACGAAGGGGAAATCATGCCTGACTAATCTTCTGGAATTTTTTGAGGATGTAACTGGAAACTCTCTCTGGGTGAAAACGTTTTTTCCTCATCTCAGTCCTCAGATTAGTTGGAAGATTGATGTTTCCGTTTTCTAAGCACTCATTTGCACCAGCGGACACCATTTTCACACCCTCAACACACTCCTGTTCCAGTTTTCCACCTTTTCACGCTGCCGGTCGCCTTGTGCTTTGTAGCACCACGTTCTACGGGCCGTATGTTTGTAGCTTTGATCAGCTCATTCCCTCCCACCCCTTCATTCCCATGAGGTTCAGGACTTTTCCCAATACGTTGTCTACAAGTCTTTACATGCAATGTGTAGAGAATTGTAACTCCGGTAACCAAGGTTTGGCACCGCACTCTACAGACAGAAATACTGCAGAAACATCTGTCTTCAATCAATGTGCTGGAAGGAACTGCAGATAGAAGCAGAGAAACACAGAAGCACAGAAAAACAGGTGCAGGAGTAGGCCAATCGACCCTTCGAGCCAGCACCGCCATTCAATGTGATCATGGCTCACCATCTAAAATCAGTACCCCGTTGGACACGCTAGGGGCAGGAAACATGTTCCCGATGTTGGGGGAGTCCAGAAGCAGGGGCCACAGTTTAAGAATAAGGAGTAAGCCATTTGGAACGGAGATGATGAAACACTTTTTCTCACAGAGAGTGGCGAGTCTGTGGAATTCTCTGCCTCAGAGGGCGGTGGAGGCAGGTTCTCTGGATGCTTTCAAGAGAGAGCTAGATAGGGCTCTTAAAAATAGTGGAGTCAGGGGATATGGGGAGAAGGCAGGAACGGGGTACTGATTGGGGATGATCAGTCATTGAATGGCGGTGCTGGCTCGAAGGGCCGAATGGCCTACTGCACCTATTGTCTATTGTCTATTGTTCTTGCTGATCCCCCCTATCCCTTGATTCTGATAGCCCCAAGAGCTAAATCTAACTCTATCTTGAAAAGCCCAGTCGTCCCATTCTTTCATCATTTGCCAGTCCCGCCATCCTGGGAATTACATGTCCACCTTGTTGACCACCCCCCCACTGTTTAGTTTAAACCCACACGTGTAGCCCTAGCAAACCTGCCTGCCAAAATGTCGGTCCCCCTGCAATTAAGGTACAACCCGTCCCTTTTGTACGGGACACCCCTGCCCCAGAAGAGATCCCAGTGATCTAGAAATCTAAATCCCTGCCCCCTCCACCAACTCCTCAGCCACACATTCAGATCCCCTTTCTCCCTGTTCCTACTCTCACCAGCACGAGGTACTGGAAGCAACCCAGAGATAACCACCCCAGAAGCCCTGCTTTTCAGCCTCCAACCTAGTTCTCTACACTCACGTTGCAGAACCTCCTTCCTCTTCTTACACACCTCGTTTGTGCCTATTTGCACAACTACTTCCGGCTGTTCACTTTCCCTCTCGAGGATGTTCTGAAGTCGGTCTGAGACGTCTTGGACCCTGGCACCAGGGAGGCAACACACCATCCTCGAGCCTCGCCTGCCGTCACACAATCTCCTGCCCGCACATCGGACAATGGAGTCCCCCACCACCATGGCTCTGCCCGACGTCAGATCAACCATTCCTCCGCCCACCTGGCCAATCGATCCAGATCCTGCTGCTATCGTTCACAACCATCTTCACTATCTGCAAAACCACTCACTTTTGTATCATCAGCTAACTTGCTAATCTTGCCCTGTATGTTCTCATGCAGTGGTCTGTGACACCAGCGGTGACCCTGGCATCCCACATCTTGCAACAAATGCACACTGCGATAACATTCCTGCCGCCGCAAGTTTAAATATTTAAATTAGACCACCAGGGGGGCCGGGGAGATGGCCAGGCCTGCCGGCAGTCCGTTCGTTTTTTCATCTTTCGTTATTTTTAGCGTCTGTTAAGAGTTTGTTTTAATGTACCTCAGTTTGTTTTATGTGGGGGGAGGGGGGGAGGATCGGGGGAAACTTTTTTTTCAAATTCTTACCTTCGGATCACATTCTCCGGGCTCTGCGGCCTACCATCGCTGGAGCTGGAGGCCGCCTCGGACTGTCGTGAGCCCCACCGCGGGGCGCAGACTTAACATCGGAGCGGATCCCTTGCCTGGGATCGCTCCCACCGCGGACTTACCATCAAGGGCTCGCAGTCTCGGGAGAGGCCGAGTCGGGAGCTCCAACGCCGCAGAAGGTTCGACCAGCCCCGACGCGAGGTTTGATTGCCCGGTGCAGGGAGCTGACATCCCCCCCGATGCAGAAGCTGAATGCCTCGACGCAGAGGGCCCAAACGCCGCCAGCTACGGGAGTCAATACCATCCCGTCAACGGAGGGCTCGAGGCCCACGACCGAGGAAGAACTAAGGGAAGGCCTTGAACTTTATTCCGCCTTCCATCACAGTGAGGAGTGTGTAGGAGTCACTGTGGTGGATGTTCATGTTAAAATGTGTTTTTGAGTCTGTTGCTTTTTAATTGTATGACTGCCCTGGCCAATGGAATTCCTCGTATGTTGCAAAACATACTTGGCGGATAAAATCTGATTCTGATTCTGATTCTGATTCTGAAATTAAACACACAACCGAAGCAAGTGTAGCCTCCTTGGCTCAATCCTCCTCACCGAAGACTCTTCAGCCAAAGACTCCCGCTTAACCTCACCAAGGCACTTCCCCTCAACAAGGCCGTTCCCCCAGACCTCAACTTAATTTTACCTCATCAAGTCAACCATCCACACAACTAATTAGGATGTCTCAGCCAATCCACTCACTCGCTGGTCTGGCTGCTGCTCCTCTGCGACCTTCAAGGTGATTGCAAGGACATTTCAAGGTAACTGGAGCTTTGCTCTCTTGCTCTCATCTTCCTGTGCTTCAGTTCACTTCAGTTTATTGTCACGTGTACTGAGGTACCGTGAAAAGCTTTTTGTTGCGTGCTAACCAGCCAGAGGAATAGACAATATATGATTCCAATCGAGCCGTCCGCAGTGTACAGAAACATGATAAAGGGAATAACGTTTCGTAAAGTCCGATCAAAGATCATAGAATCATAGAAAATAGGTGCTGGAGTCGGCCATTCGGCCCTTCGAGCCTGCACCGCCATTCAATATGATCATGGCTGATCATCCAACTCAGTATCCCGTACCTGCCTTCTCTCCATACCCTCTGATCCCTTTAGCCACAAGGGCCACATCTAACTCCATCTTAAATTTAGGCAATGAACTGGCCTCAACTACCTTTTGTGGCAGAGAATTCCACAGACTCACCACTCTCTGTGTGAAAAAAGATCTTCTTATCTCGGTCCTAAAAGAATTCCCCCTTATCCTTAAACTGTGACCCCTTGTTCTGGAGTTCCCCAACATCGGGAACAATCTTCCTGCATCTAGCCTGTCCAACCCCTTAAAATTTTGTAAGTCTCTATAAGATCCCCCCCTCAATCTCCTAAATTCCAGTGAGTACAAGCCGAGTCTATCCAGTCTTTCTTCATATGGAAGTCGTGCCATCCCAGGAATCAGTCTGGTGAGCCTTCTCTGTACTCCCTCTATGGCAAGAATGTCTTTCCTCAGATTAGGAGACCAAAGATAGTCCAATAGTAGTTGAGGACCACTCTCTGGTTGTGGTCGGATGGTTCACTTGCCTTGAACTGGTGTGTGAGCTATAGGGAGAGCTTGGGCAGACTTGGCTTTTATTCCTTGTAGCGCAGAAACCTGAGGTGTGATCCTATGGAGGTGTATAAAAGCACGAGGGAATAGATAGAGTGAATGCAGAGTCTTTTACCCAGAGTAGGGGAATCGAGAAGCAGAGGAGGAACCAGCTGCCAGAGGAGGTAGTTGAAGAAGGTACTAGAACAACATATAAAGGACATTTGGACAAGTACATGGATAGGAAAGGGATGTGGGCCAAACGCAGGCAGGTGGGACTAGCATAAATGGAGCACCTTATTTGGCTTGGGCAAGCTGGGTGGAAGGGCTTGTTTCTGTGACCATGTGACTCTATGAACAGGTGGTCAATGTGGACACGGTGGGCCAACGAGCTGTATCTTTCAATCAACCAATCAGGGACGGCACGGTGGCGCAGCGGTAGAGTTGCTGCCTCGTAGCCCCAGAGACCCGGGTTCGATCGCGACATAGTCAGGGGATATGGGGAGAAGGCAGGAACGGGGTACTGATTGGGGATGATCAGCCATGATCACATTAAATGTTGGTGCTGGCTCGAAGGGCCGAATGGCCTACTCCTGCACCTATTGTCTATTCCCAAAAGTGTGCGGGTTTGCAGGTTAATCGGCCCTCTGTAAATTGTCCCGAGCGTGCAGGGAGTGGATGGGAAACTGGGATAACACAGAACTAGTGTGACCGGATATTTGATGGTCAACGCGGACTCGGTGGGCCGAAGGGCCCCTTTCCACGCTGTATCTGTGAAACAAAAAAACAAACTAAAACTTGGAATTTGATGTTCGTTGTGGTGTGAGATGGTGGTGAATGCGAGAGGTGTATTCTGGGGTCAGAAACTATGAGCAACAGGTGTTGCATTTGGAAAGCATGCATATGAGTAAAGGGGAGAGCGTTGTGGTCTCACGGGCCGATTGATCTTGGTTTCATCCTGATCTCTGGTGCTGTCTGTGCGTAGTTTGTTCATTCTACTTGTGACTGTGTCCCCTGAATGCTCTGGTCTCCTCCCACATCCCAAAGATGTGTGGGCCGGTGGGTTAATTAGAATCATAGAGTCATGGAAACATGCCCCTTGGCCCAAATTGCCCACACCGGCCAACGTGTCCCATCTAGTCCCACCTACCTGCATTTGGCCCATATCCCTCTAAACCTGTCATATCCATGTACCTGTACATGTCTCTTAAACGTTGGGATAGTCCCTACGGTCACAGAGGCCGACGTCAGAAGATCCTTCAGAGGGGTGAACCCTCGGAAAGCATCTGGACCTGATGGTATACCCAGTCGTGTTCTCAAAACCTGTGCGGACCAACTGGCTGGAGTTTTTACGGACATTTTCAACCTCTCACTTCTGAGGTCTGAGGTTCCCACCTGCTTTAAAAGGGCATCAATAATACCGGTGCCCAAGAAGAGCAAGGTGACGTGCCTCAATGACTATCGACCTGTGGCACTAACGCCTGTGGTGAGGAAGTGCTTCGAGAGGTTGATCACGGCGCAAATCAACTCCTACCTCGACAATAACCTGGACCCACTGCAGTTAGCTTACCGCCGCAACAGATCAACGGTGGATGCGATCTCGCTGGCCCTCCACTCCGCTCTGGACCACTTGGACAACAACAACTCATATGTCCGGCTTGAAATCTGGAACATCCAGGTTCAGGAACAGCTTGAAACTGACCCTGAATCTGGAGCTGTGCGTTTTCACACTTCTGTGCCTCTCGCCCGATGGGAGAGGGGAGAAGAGGGAGTGGCCGGGGGTGTGACTGGTTCTTGATGATGTTGCCAACCTGGCTTTCTTCTTCTTATCGAATCCGCATACAAGATTAGAACATGTTCAGCCAGAGCTGAACACACTTCTCGGCATCTGCGTACAATGGTGACGGTCTTGTCGCTTCTTGTGTGTGGTGGTGGAAAGATTGGTGGCAACAGGGCCGCGACGTGAACGCTCTTTCCTTGACCCCACTGGCCTGTCCAAGGCAGCGTGAAGTGTAAATGGAGTCAATGGAAGGGAGGTTGGTTCGTGTGATGTTCTGAGCTGTGCCCTCAATAATCTTACTGAACTGCATGCAAAAAAAAAAGAATCTCACCGCACCTTGGTGCACCTGATAATAAAAGAACGATTGATTAAAATGATTAAGAAGGAACGGCAGATGCTGGAAAATTGAAGGTAGTTAAAAATGCCGGAGAAACTCAGCAGATGAGGCAGCTTCTGGGGAGCAAAGATGCTCAGACTGAAGAAGGGTCTCAACCCGAAACGTCACCTATTTCCTTCGCTCCCTAGATGCTGCCTCACCCGCTGAGTTTCTCCAGCATTTTTATCTACCTATTGATTAAAATGAGATTAGTGTAGGACTAGTGTAAATGGGCGATTGGGGATGAAGGGTGGGTCTCTGTTTATGACTACAAAACATAAAAAACAAATGAAAAGCATCTGAGTGAAATGAGTTGCCTGTAAATGGGAATAGTAAGTGGTCGAAGATAGAACCTCTGATCGAGACAGAAACTCAATAGGAGAGTCTTTTAGTCACATATTAGTCACCTATGTAACCGCACAGCAAAGTTCTTTTTACATATATTACAGATGGGGGCGCCGCCAGTTTCTGCACCGTTACTCAAAGTCTGGTCAGCCCACACGCTCGATGTACCGGTGTTGGGAGGAACTGCACATGCCAAAGATAAGATACAGTGTTGGAGAAAACTCAGCGGGACAGCAGCATCTGTGGAGAGAAGGAGCGGGGGAGATGTTTCAGGTCGGGACCCCAACTTCTGAAGAGGGGCCTCGGCCCGAAACGCCCCCCATTCCTTCTTCTGAAGAAGGGTGTCGACCCAAAAGGTCATCCACCCATTCCGTCTCTCCAGAGACGCTGCCTGTCCCGCTGAGTTACTGAGTTACACCAGCATTTTTTTGTCTCTCTCGATGTACTGGAGCAGTTTCCCGCGAACCCACGTCCCTCTCCTCTCCTCCCCGCCCATCTTTGTGTCCGGTGGAGGGGGGGGGGCACCTCCTGCAACCAACCTTGAAGATGCTTGAGGCATCACCCTGATCCACCTCCTACCAGCCCTTGCTCTCTCGTCCATGCCTCCAGATCCACCCCCCCGGTTATGCCAACCCACGAGCCTTTAGGAGAGTTCTCACCAACCACAAGGATGCGGCCGATTAATTAATTCGGCTGATTAATAGACCCCCAGCATGGTTAAATAACACATCATATATGAGACAATTTGGTCTGTATTTCTTGTGTGGGCTTTTTGGCAGTTTCCAATAAATTCCAACTCGCTGCTGGATGTATTTTTCCCGCAGATAGTATTTTATCGGGATGCATCACAGCACAGTTTGGGAACAGCCCCATGCAAGACCGCAAGAAATTGCAGCGAATTGTGGACGCAGCCCAGACCATCGCACAAACCAACCTCCTTTTAAACACCTCACGCTGCCTCGGCAAGGCCAGCAGCATAATCAAGGACCACTCGCACCCCGGCCACTCCCTCTTCTCCCCTCTCCCATCAGGCAAGGGGTGCAGAAGTGTGAAAATTCACACCTCCAGATTCAGGGCCGGTTTCTTCCCAGCTGTTATCAGGCAACTGATGGGTAACTGATAACCGACAGGCAACGTCAGGCCTTGCTGAGGCAGCGGGAGGTATTTAAACAAGTGGACAGCGGTCCTGAGCTACTATCTACCTCACTGGAGAACCTTGGACTAGTGGGCACCTTGACTGTAATCATGTATTGTCTTTCCGCTTTTCACGGTAAACTAACCAAACAAGCCAATAAATGAACAAAATGCATACTCTTGTGAAATATATGGTGTGCACTCATTTGCTTTAGCAGGTAATAAAAAACATTAACGCAGATAAACTTCACAGCTCAATTTATTTACAAATAAATAATTACATAGATGCAGAAATTCACAGAAAGAAACCCATGGTACAATATTTGAAAACATTTAAATATCAAGAGTTTCAAAGATTTTATCTGAAGCAGGTTCTTGATTAGTACGGGTGTCAGGGGTGATGGGGTGAAGGCAGGAGAATGGGGTTGAGAGAGAAAGTTAGATCAGCCATGATTGAATGGCAGAGTAGGCTCGATGGGCCGAATGGCCTACTTCTGCTGCTAGAACTTATGAATCTTTATGGCACACACAAAATGCTGGAGTTACTCAGCGAGACAGGCAGCATCTCTGGAGAGAAGGAATGGGTGACGTTTCGTGTCGAGACCCTTCTTCAGACTCCATGTTCTCCAGACGCTGCCTGACCCGCTGTGTCACTCCATTACTTTGTGTCTTTTTGTGTATACCGGGATAGAGTCACAAGAGTGAGACAGCGTGGAAACAGGCCCTTCGGCTCAACTTGCCCACACCGGCCAACAATGTCCCCAGCTATACCAGTCCCACCTACCTGCGTTTGGCCCATATCCCTCTAAACCTGTCCAAATGTTTTTTAAACAATCGGCAGTTCCTTGTTCCTACATTGCTAATCAAAGGACAAAAGGACAAAGGTACATTTATTGTCACATACACCAATTGGTGCAGTGATATTTGAGTTACCATGCAGCACACAAATAAGATAAACACAACACTATAGAATTTAACATTAAACACAAAAAAACTTCCCCCCACAGTGAAATCAACGTTTTCCAACGTGAGGGAAGTTCAGTCCTCTTCCTCATGTTCACCCGTGGTCCCATCTAATCATGTAGAAAGGGTTTTTCCATCTCTGCTACCGATAAACAGACCGGCTGGAAAGACCAACCGTTCACAGGCTTTACATAATGTTACGTGTTTACATATTGTTGTTGCCACAATAGGATTCCTGGCATCGGTTAGTGAAAGATAAATATTGCAAGTGATCTCTCTGTATGAGGGATCTAGGAATAACTGTGCATAGTTCCCTGAAGGTGAAAACTCATGTAGATAGGGTGGTAGAGAAAGCTTTTGGTGTGCTGGCCTTTATAAATCAGAGCATTGAATATAGGAGTAGGGAAGTAATGTTAAAATTGTACAAGGCATTGATAAGACCAATTCTGGAGTATGGTGTACAATTTTGGTCGCCTAATTATAGGAAGGATGTCAACAAAATAGAGAGAGTACAGAGGAGATTTACTAGAATGTTGCCAGGGTTCCAGCAACTATGTTACAGAGAAAGGTGAACAAGTTTAGGTCTTTATTCTTTGGAGCGCAGAAGGTTAAGGGGGACTTGATTGAGGTCTTTAAAATGATGAAAGGGATAGACAGAGTTGACGTGGATAAGCTTTTCCCATTGAGGGTAGGGAGGATTCAAACAAGAGGGCATGACATGAGAATTAAGGGACAGAAGTTTAGGGGTAACGTGAGGGGGAACTTCTTTACTCAGAGGGTGGTGGCTGTGTGGAATGAGCTTCCAGCAGAAGTGGTGGAGGCAGGATCGATTTTAACATTTAAAAGTAAAGTGGATAGGTATATGGACGGGAAGGGAATGGAGAGGTATGGTCTGAGTGCAGATAGATGGGACCAGGGGAAAACAAATGGTCGGCACGGACTGGAAGGGCCGAGAGGGCCTGTTTCCGTGCTGTAATTGTTATATGGTTATGTATAATTCTTTACACTGTAGACCTTTGGACCAGAGATAGAGCGTATAAACAGCATTTAGCATTACAGTTTAGCGATAGAGTTTAGAGATACAGTGCGCATGAAACAGGCCCTTTGGCCCGCGCCCACCAGCTATCGCCCCGTACACTAGCACTATCCTGCACACACGAGAGACAATTTATAATTTTTACCGAAGCCAATTAACCTACAGACCTGCACGTCTTTGGAGCGTGAGGGGAGAAACCGGAAAACCCGGAGAAAACCCGCTGCCCTGGTCACAGCATTGCCAAATTAAATATACATTTACAGGAAACTAAATCAGATTGCTTCACAGATTCTTACAGGATGGACTCTGTTTCACATTACAGCCTCCGTTTGTTTTCACTTTTGGTTCTACTTTACTCCTTTACTTATTCCTCTAACCCAGGCCATTTTCAAGAACAGACACCTTTCCATTGTCTCCACCTACACCTCACGCTGCCTCGGCAAGGCCAGCAGCATCATCACGGACCAGTCGCACCCTGGCCACTCCCTCTTTCCCTCTCCCTTTAGGCAAGAGGTACAGAAGTGTGAAAAGGGGCAGAGAGAGAGGGGCAGAGAGAGAGAGAGAAAGAGAGGGGGGCAGAGAGAGAGAGAGAGGGGGCAAGAGGGTGAGGGGGAGGGCAAGAGAGAGAAAGAGGGGGGGCAGAGAGAAAGAAGGGGGCAGCAGAGAGAGAGAGGGGGCAGAGAGAGAGAGGGGCCAGAGAGAGGGGGCAGAGAGTGGAGGGGGGCAGAGAGAGAGAAAGGGCGGCAGAGAGAGAGTGGGAGGGAGGCAGGCAGAGAGAGAGAGAGGAGAGAGAGGGAGAGGCAGAGACAGAGAGAGGGAGAGGCAGAGACAGAGAGAGGGAGAGGCAGAGAGAGGGAGAGAGAGAGAGAGAGAGAGAGAAGAGAGAGAGAGAGGGGGAGAGAGGAGAGACAGAAACGGGATGAGAGGGGGAAGAGGGAGAGAGAGGGGTGGAGAGAAAGGGAAGAGGGGGAGAAGAGAGAGAGGGGGAGAGAGAGAGAGGGGGAGAGGGAGAGGGGGAGAGGGGAGAAAAGAGGGGGAGGATATAGAGCGGGGGGAGAGGGGGGATAGAAAGAGAGGGGAGGGGAAGAGTGTGAGAGAGAGAGAGGGGAGAGAGAGAGAGAGAGAGGGGGGAGGAGAGAGAGGGAGTGGGGAGGATAGAGTGGTGTGAGAGAAACATAGAAACATATAAATTAGGTGCAGGAGTAGGACCATTCGGGGCCCCTACTGAGCCTGCACTGCCCATGCAATATGATTCATGGCTGATCATCCCAACTCAGTATCCTGACCGCCTTCTCTCCATACGCCCAGGATCCCTTTAGCCCACAAGGTCCACATCCTAGCTCTCCTCTTAAATAAAGCCAACGACTGGCCTCAACTACCTTCTGTGGCAGAGAATTCCACAGATTCACACCACATCTCTGTGTGAAAAACGTTTTCTCAATCTGGGTCCAAAAGACCTCCCTTTTCCTAAACTGTGACCCCTTGTCCTGACTTCCCCCAACTTCGGGAACAATTCTTCCTGCAAATCTAGCCTGTACAACCCCTTACGAATTTGTAATTCTCTATGAGATCCCCCCTCAATCTTCTAAATTCCAGCGAGTACAAGCCGAGTCTATCCAGCCTTTCTTCATATGGAAGTCGTGCCATCCAGAGTGTGAGAGAGAGAGAGAGAGAGAGAGAGAGAAGAGGAGAGATGAAGAGAGAGAGAGAGAGAGAGAGAGAGAGAGAGAGAGAGAGAGAGAGAGAGAGAGAGAGAGAGAGAGAAGAAGAGAGAGAATGAGAGAGAGGAGGAAGAGAGGAGGAGAGAGAGGGAGAATCCAATCAAAGTCTATTAGGGCTCCAAACCTCTCTGCAAAAATCTATGTCAACAATTTAGCTTTCCCACCATCACTCAGTATTGTAGTGAAAATCAGAAAACTTTTTGGGAGATTTAAAAAAAAAAAAAATCACTAGTGACAAGGAAGGCAGTTTGATGATGACTTGTTTTTCCGCTTCCGGTGCCTGTTTTTACGTTATACAAATTGTCTTTCCTACTGGATTTTAGGTTTAGTTTAATATAATTTAAAATTTAAAAGATAAGATTGCATCAGCAATAGGCCACCTTCGGCCCTCCAAGTCCGTAGCCAACTATCCTTCACCACATTAAGGGACAATTTAACAATATAACCTAAAGCCAACTAACCATACAAATCTGCACTGTCTTTGGAGTGTGTAGGAAACCAGCAACACCTCCTGACCCCCACCCGGAGAAAAACACACACCACGCAGGTCACCAACTCACGGTAGAAACGTACAGAGTCAACCTCCTCTCCGCACAGACATAGCACCCCCACCCGTAGAGAATCGGGATGGAACTCCGAGTCTCTGGGCCGCTGTGAGTGCGGTTAACTCTAATCCCTATCGCACTGCTCGCTGCGCCTCCCGTGCATCATATCTGGGAATTCAATCCTGAAAAGCAATTGGGAAACAGGTCTCTTTGCTGCTCGGAAGTGGCAGGGTCTCCTCTGCTAAATTATACGCGGAAAAAAAAAAAAAAAAACAACTGAATAACAATTACTATTTCGGAACTATTCGTTTCGGGGGGTTTTACACAGGCAGAGGCGTGGGAAGAGGGCAAATCTCACTAGAAGATTGAACAGACAGGGAAATGGTTTATGTTTTCCTAGTGGTCGAAAACGATCTTTTTGCCTCTAGATACATAAAGGAGTACTAGGAGACACGCCTTTTTTAGAATAATTCGAGAGGATTTTTCAATTAGTCAGGGGATGATGAAATCTGTTGCGTTCAATTGCCACAGACATCTGTGGAGGTCCGCAAATTGTATATATTTAAGGCAGAGATCGAACAAGATTATATGGTTAGTACGGGACGGGGGGTGTCAGGGGTTTATGGGTGAGAAAGGATCAGGAAGAAATATGGGGTGGGTATATAGAGATGGACAGATAGAAGACAAGGCCATGTATTGAATGGGGCGGAGTAAGACCCGATGGTCCCAAATGGCCAAATTCGGCCTGCAGTCTATGACCTATGAATAAAGGGGATTTTTAAAAAAAAGAAAAAAGACTGAGGTGAGAAAAAAAAACTTTTCAAACCCAGAGATTGTTTGATTTATGGAAATTCCCAGCCCAACAATTGAGGGCAGTGGAGGCCAGTCCCACAACTACACTGGATGGATTTAAGAGAAGAAGTTAGATATAGAGACTCTAAAGCTAGGGGCAATGTGGAGTCAAGGGAATATAATGGTGGAGAAGCCAGCGCACGCGGGGTTATTTTAGGTGGACGATCACCATGATCACAATGAAATGGATGGCGGAGTGCTGCTTGGAAAGGCTTTCAGGAGCTGAGGCTCAAGGGCTGAATGGCCTCCCTCCTCTCACGTGCACCTTAAATTACATTCCCGATGTTTCTATGAAAGAGCCTTTATTTGCAGTGGAACTGGCAGGCCTTGAAGGGGTCTGAAGGCAGTCAACTTCTCTTAATATTCTTGTTGTGTTTAAAGGCGGCATTGTAAAAAAAATCGAGTTTTTTAAGATAAAGAAACTGAAAATATTTTTCCTTAGTAACTCCCTACCATTCAACATGTGTACGATACAGCCAACTATTTTTCCCCTCATTAAGTAAACTCACTTGTGTAAGTTTGAAATATTTCCCCCCCTCTTTCTGCACCAAACTTTAATAAATGCTTCTAATGCTTTCTCCTGAGTCTATACTAAACCTCTTCTGAATGCCTCTTACACTATAAGGCAGGTCCCAGAGATCACTCATATTTCCCCAATGCAGTGCCGAGCTGACACAACGACGAGTGATGCCTTCTGGTCTGAAACCTGAAAGTTTAGAGATACAACGCGGGAAACAGCGCTCTTCGGACCCACCCAGTCCCGCAGCTATAGACCAGCCGAGATCTGACCAGCGATCCATCCCCACCCTCGCCCCCACAATAACAACTATCCACACATCCACTAGGACCACGGGGAAAGGTAGAAACCCATAACACGGCCAGCAGCGACAACCACGTAGATCGGGATCGAAAACCCGTTTCTCTGGCTGATTTACTCTGGCGCCTTGAGGCAGGCAGCACAGTCTGCCCTTGATCTCTCCTAATCCTGCAAGTCCCTGGTTTGTGTAGTAAGCGAACTGCAGGTGCTGGTTTTACACAACCGAAGGACGGAAAACACAAAATGCTGGAGTACACTCATAGCGGTGAATTATGCGGGTCAGGCACATCTTTGGAGAAAAAAAAAGAAATAGGTGACATTACAGGTAGGAGACCCTTCCTCTTATCGAGGCCGGAACAGATCAGTGGCTTGGCAACAGAGACCCCTCAAGAAGGGTGGAGTGCATAGTGACCATTGTTTTGGCTGGGAAGAGTGCTAACGACAGTGGATACAAGGAATGGGGAGCAAGTGGGGACTAGGAGACAACCCAACTAGGGTGTGAGATGGGGTAGGTGGGGAGGGACGGGGCGAAGAATGCATCTCTGTTGCAGGGCCTGCCTTTGTTCTGGTCTTCTCCATCTTTCAGTCTGAAGAAGGGTCTCGACCCGAAAAAGTCACCTATTCCTTTTTCCCCAGATATGCTGCCTGACCCGCTCAGTTACTCCGCACCTCGTTGTGTTGTCTTTCTTTAGCCTCTGTTCAGGACTGTATTCAGGGAGAGGTTGCGGGGAGGTTTTTTAATTTTAAAAAAAAAATTAAAAAATTATAAAATAATAAAATTTAAAAAAACCCCCATCACCGAATCATGCACACTGCACATAGAGTTAAAATGGTTCATTTTAATGCAATTTTACATGCAATGATGGTCCAATTCTACACGGCCATCGTAGAGTCTGTCCTCACCTTCTCCATCATGGTCTGGTTTGGCTCAGCCACCAAGCACGACACCTGGAGGCTGCAGCGAATCGTCCGATCAGCAGAGAAGGTTATTGGCTGCAACCTTCCCTCCATTGATGAACTGTACACTGCAAGGGCCAGGAAGCGAGCGGGCAAGGGGCAAGATCAGGTGCAAGATCATCTGACCCCATCTCACCCTGGCCACAAAACTCGTTGAATCACTTCCCTCTGGAAGGCGACTCCGGACTGTCAAAGCTGCCACAGCCAGACATAAAAACAGTTTTAATCACGAGTAGTTGCTCTAACTCAACAAGCCAAAAAATCTGTAGCCTCCCTTTGATCTGGGATTTTGTTGGTTCACCCATGCTTGATCAATGGTGTGTTTTTGTTTTATCATTAATGTTTTATTATTATTAATGTTTAGTGTTTTCTGAGTCATTCGTAACTGTCACTGTATGTCATGTTGTTACTTGCAGGGCGCGAGAGCACAGAGAAAGCAAAGAAAAAAAATAATTAATGCAAAGGAAATTAGCAAAAGCATAAAGAGAGCCCCGAAAAATAGAGCACAAGCACATGAGTATGCATGCACGTGCCACGAAGCAGCAAAAATAGAGTTGAGAGATAAAGCTTGCACCGAGGCAAATTCCTTGTATGTGAACACTTGGCCAATAAACTTACTTACTTACTTAAGATAGCAAAATTAATCCTTGCGGACTTTAAGCGGAAAAACAAAACTGAAAGAAATTATCAAAACTGAAAGCAGTCTATGTTTAAATATATATTATTAGTTTACTAGAGCTTATGGTCCCCGACAGCTGCCGCCACTTTAACATCAACATCGAGGAGTATAATTGTGTTTTATGGAGAGCCAGATGGCAAATCAGCTTATCGGTTGCCCACATGCTTCAGGTTAATCTGCTCCATCACATTTGCACAGTTGCACGCCAGAGCTCCAACATGCTTGCCCTTGTAATATTCCCAATCGATTCATAATGTAAACAGCCAGAATACAAAAAATCTATTTTATATATGACAAGATTACAAAAAATCAATTTGCACAACCTCCAGGCAGCAGTCTCCAAGTTTCTGACCCCGTACTGTTCAGACAAGCTGATTGAGGACGATTTGTCACCAATGAATTCACACCCCCAGGGTCCCCCCCCTCCCCCCACCCCCCCCCTCCCCCCCCCCCCCCCCCCCCCCCTCCCCCCACCCCCCCCCCCCCCCCCCCCCCCCCCCCCCCCCCCCCCCTCCCTCCCCCCCCCCCCCCCCCCCCCCACCAATTACAGCCAATTTTTTTCTCTTGTTCGGCCCGAATCCGGGTCGGACAAACAGCACATCTTAAAAATTACATACACACACACAGATTGCGGTTTACACCGAAGACAGGAAATCTTTAAGCGTGGCCTTTGTGCTCTGCTGCTTCTGCTCAGAATTCAACAGCATCTTGAGGCGAGAGCATTGCAGCTTCTTCCCCTTGACTGACTTCAAAGAGGGCGAAGATGTGGAGGGAGTGACAACAGACGTCCTGGAATGGTAAACGCAAAGTTTATTAAAACAGCAATGCTCAACACATTTATAGTTGAGGCAGCGTGGCCAGGAATCCAGGGCCTGCGCTATTGGGAGACGTTGGACGGGCTAGGACTTCATTCAGAAGTTCACGTTCAAGGGGCAAAATTAGGCCATTCGGCCCATCAAGTCTACTCCACCTTTCAATCATGGCTGATTTATCTTTTCCCACTCAACCCCATTCTCCTAACTCCGGACACATGTACTAATCAAGAATCTCAATCTCCACCTTAAAAATAATGTTGCTTGTTAGTTTAGTTTGTTGTCATGTGCACAGAGGTACAGTGAAAAGCTGTTAAAGTGCAGAGCTGTGCTGCCTTGCCAGCATCTAAGGAGCGAAGGGATATCCAGACCCTTCTTCCAGCTGACATCATTTTTTGTGTATTGAAAAAGCTGAGTTGTTGCCTGCTATGGCCAGCACTGAATATCCATCCACCTCACACGCCATCCATTGCAATGAAATTCACAGATTCACCACCAAATGGACTAAAGAAATTCCTCTTCTCTCATACTCTTTACTAAAGGCAAAGTCCTGAGGTGACCTACCAGACTCTCCCACTAGTGGAAATATCCTCTCCACATGCACTCTATCCAGGGCTTTCACTATTCAATACGTTTCAATGAGCCCCCCCCCCCCCCCCCCCCACACACATCCTTCTAAACTCCAGCGAGTACAGGCCCATGGCAAATGCTCATCACATGTTAACCCACTCATTCCTGGGATCATTCTTGTAAACCTCCCCTGGACCCTCTCCAGAGCCAGCACATTCTTCCTCAGATACGGAGCCCACAACTGCTCGCAATATTCCAAATGCAGTCGGACCAGCGCCTTATAGAGCCTCAGCCTTACATCGCTGTTTTTGTATTCCTTGGAATGCAGGAGGATGAGGGGTGGTGAGAGGAATAGATAAGGTAGATACAGAGTCTTTTACCCAGAGTAGGGGAACCAAGAACCAGAGGATATAGGTTTAAGGTGAGAGGGGAAAGATTTAATAAGAACCTGAGGGGCAACATTTTCACCCAGAGGGTGGTGGGTGTATGGAACGAGCTGCCTAAGGAGGTAGTTACTATAAGGACATTGGAAAGATATTCAGATAGGTACACGGATGGGACAGGTTGAGAGGGATATGAGCCAAACACAGGCAGGTGGGACTAGTGTTGGTCGGCATGGGCAAGTTGGGCCAAAGGGCCTATTTCCATGTTGTATGACTATTACAATTAGACATACCAAAGCCTTCAAATCTAGAAACACTAGTGGTTAGTTTAGAGATACAGCTCAGAAAAAGGCCCTTCGGTCCACGCTGACCAGCGATCCCTGCTCACCAGCCCTATCCCGCACCAGGGACAATTTACAATTGTTACCGAAGCCAATTAATCCTCAAACGTGGACGTCTTTGGAATGTGGGAGGAAAATCCATTCGGTCACAGGAAGAATGTACAAAGTCTGTACCGACCGCACCCGTAGACGGGATGGAACCTGGGTCTCTGGCGCTGTGAGTCAGCATCTCTACCGCTGCACCACCGAGCCGTCCATTTACTATTATTTATTGTTACTACAAACACTGTGCTTAAACAAGCGTTGCAGGACATTCTATTTCTGTCACACACCGAGTATAAATACACACAAGGCTGCAGATGCAGAAACGCTGAGCAGGCCACAAAGTGCTGGAGGAACTCAGCGGGTCAGACAGCATGAGTAGAGGGAAATGGACAGGCAGAGGACAGTCTCAGTCTGAAGAAGGCTTTCTACCCCAGACGTCACCGATTCATTTTCTCCAGAGATGCTGCCTGAGCTGCCGAGTTACTCCAGTATTTTGTGTCCATCTATCTTCGGTGTAAACCAGCATCTGCATGTTCCTTCCTGTGCAGATGTTGGTTTCGGGTCGCGACTCTTATTCAGTCCCGTTTTCTCACTGATCATCTTCTTCTTCTTGCGTATGGCGTGCACAGCCTAAAGTTGTAAGTCAACTTGTTCTATTTGATCTTGTTTGTGCACGTCGGGTCGATTGCATTAGTTGAAACATGGTGGACCGGGTGAAGGTTGCAATCTCCCACCCCGCGCACTGATCATGAATCGAGTTGACGTTGACATTTTCTTCCATGCGTTCCTTGCTTACCACAATCAACTGATTGTGCGCATACTGGCCAAAAATGGACTTTGTAGTTCCACGCTCCCCAGCTTGTGGCTGCTGACGGTCTACATTAGAGACTTCAAGTGGTCACAGAGTGGAAACTGGACCTTCAGCCCAACTTGCCAATACCGCCCAACATATCCTATTTACACTAGTCCCAACTGCCCATATCCCTGTAAACTTCATGTATCTGTCCCTATGTCTCAGAAACATTATGATCATACCTGCCTCAACTGCCTCCTCTGGCAGCTCGTTCCCTACACCAACTGCCCTTTGTGTAAAACGTTACCCCCCCCCCCCCCCCATGAGTCCTATTAAATATTTCCCCCCTCACCATAAACCTATCTCTTCTAGTTCATTAAGCAAAATCCCTGCTGTTATTGAGTCATACAGGGTGGAAACAGGCCCTTCGGTCTTACCTGCCCATGTCGACCAACATGTCCCATCTATACTAGTCCCACCTGTCTGCGTTTGGCCCATATCCCTCTAAACCTGTCCTGTCCATGTACCTGTCCCAATGTTATAACATATACCTCATCTACCTCCTCCGTCAGCTCGTTCCATGAACCCACCACCCTGTGGGTAAAGAAGTTAGGTTCTCCCTCAACGTCATCATCATCAACATCATCGTTGAAAACATCAACGGGCACGATGCCTCACAATGCTGTGTACGACAGTGATCGCAACTTCTACTGAAGTGTGAATGGCCGTTGGCTCGCTAGGAGCTCATCCGCCCTTTGACAGGTCTTGCTTTTGGTCCTGCTGGGGGTCCACAGCCCCCAGGGTGGGGGAGAGGGTTTAGTCGCTGACTATCCGTCCATGGAGCGGGTGCACGGGATTACATGGTACTCGTGGCTGGGGGATTTCCCTCCCTCAGGTCCCCTTTAAATCTTTCTCCCCTCATCTTAAACCTATGTCCTCTGGTTCTCGATTCCACTACTCTGGGCAAGACAATTCTGTGCATTGACCCGATCTATTCCTGTCATGAACTTGTTCACATCTATATCACCCCTTATCCTCCTGCGCACTAAGGAATAGAGTTCGAGCCTGCACAATCTCTCCCTGTAGCTCAGACCCTTGAGTCCTGGCAACATCCTTGTAAAGAGTCAAGTTTCAAGTTTATTCATGGATAACCCCTTGAGATGAACAGTCATCTTGTTTTCGAGGGGGTCCAACATAGAACATACAGCACAAGACATAACATACATAGAGGCTCTCATTGACACACCTACCCACACACCAATCCCAGTCTTATATAAAAGATCAAGAAAGCAGTAAAAATATATAAATACCGTGGAGTTGTAGCTGGGCTCTTGCTTTCTGAGCTGGATTTATTCACACTTGGGGAGTATTTGTTTGCTTTCTCTGTAGACTGGGGCATCCTCCTTGCTTCGAGTGCCTTTAAGTCAGTTTTTGCCTTGGTTAAGCTTCTTGGGATGTGAGGCCTCACAGCAAGAGATCTCCTTCTCGCTCCATTGAATCTTGAAGTTTCCTTACAGGTATAGCATGTAACTAACTGCAGGGAGGGAAGAAAGCTTAGTTAGTGTACGTCCGCTCAGAATCAAAGCTGGAATCCAATTTTTGTTTAAAAATAAACGTACATCGTTTTTGAACGAGTAAATTCTTTCAAGGAATTCTGGAAATCATTTGCATCGTAAAGTAAGTAAGTAAGTATTGGCCAAGTATTCACATACAAGGAATTTGCCTTGGTGCTCCGCCCACAAGTAACAACATGACCTTAAACCTATGTCCTCTGGTCCTCAATTCCCCGACTCTGGGCAAGAGCCTCTGCATTTATCTGACCTATGCCTCTCATGATTTTATACACTTCTATACGATCATCTCTCATCCTCCTGCGCTCCAAGGAATAGAGACCCAGCCTGCTCAACCGCTCCCTATAGCCCACACCCTCTAAGCAAGTAAGTAAGTAAGTAAGTTTATTGGCGAAGTATTCACATACAAGGAATTTACCTTGGTGCTCCGACCACAAGTAACAGCATGACATACTGTGACAGTTACGAATTACTCAGAAACACAAAACATTAATAATAATAAGACATTAATGATAAAACACCATTGATCAAGCATGTGAACCAACAAAATACCAGATCAAAGGGAGGCTACAGATTTTTGGCTGTTGAGTAGAGCAACTACTCGTGGATAAAAATTGTTTTTATGTCTGGCTGCGGCAGCTTTGACAGTCCGGACGATTCGCTGCAGCCTCCAGGTGTCGTGCTTGGTGGCTGAGCCTAACCAGACCATGATGGAGAAGGTGAGAACAAACTCTACGATGGCCGTGTAAAATTGGACCATCATTGGACTGGGATGTCAGGATTTTCATATGAAGAAAGACTGGATAGACTTGGCTTGTACTCGCTAGAATTTAGAAGACTGAAGGTGGATCTTATAGAAACTTACTAGATGCCGGAAGATTGTTCCCGATGTTGGGGAGGACCAGAACAAGGGGTCACAGTCTAAGGATAAGGGGGAATTCTTTTAGGACCGATATGAGGAAAACATTTTTCACACAGAGAGTGGTGAGTCTCTGGAATTATCTGCCACAGAAGGTAGTTGAGGCCAGTTCATTGGCTATATTTAAGAGGGAGTTAGATGTGGCCCTTGTGGCTAAAGGGATCAGGGGGTATGGAGAGAAGGCAGGTACAGGATACCGAGTTGGATAATCAGCCATGATCATATTGAATGGTGGTGCAGGCTCGAAGGGCCGAATGGCCTACTCCTGCACCTATTTTCTATGTCTATGTTTCTATCATTGCCTGTGGCAGATCGCTCTTCATTAGTTCTCATCGCTAACATCGCCTGTTCAGGCCGACCCCTATAACTGCATCTCAGTGCCGCTGCCAGGACAACGGGCCTTTATGGCCAAGATTAGACTATGCTTTTAAAGGGGTGTCATGGTGGCGCAGCGGTAGAGTTGCTGCCTTACAGCGCCAGAGTTCGATCCCGACTAAGGGTGCTGTCTGTACGGAGTTTGTGCCTTCTCCCCGTGACCACCTGGGCTTTCTCCGGTTTCCTCCCACACTCCAAAGACGTGCAGGTTTGTAGGTTGATTGGCATCGGTAAAGTTTGTAAATTGTCCCTGGTGTGTGTGGGATAGTGCTAGTGTACGGGGTGATCGTCGGTGGACCAAAGGGACTATTTCCGCGCTGTATCTCTAAACTAAACATTGGACTTGAACAGGGTACCAGATCGTGCCGGAAATGTGGCGACTCGCGTACTCTCTCAGTGTTTTAGTTTTAGAGATACAGAGGGGAAACAGGTCCTTCGACCCAATGAATCCGCGCCGACCAATTATCACCCGTACACCGGTTCTCTCAAATAGACCAGGGACCATTTTCAGAAACCAATCAACCTACAATCCTGCACATCTTTAGAATGTGGGGGGGAAACCAGAGCACCCGGAGAAAATCCACACAAACTCCGTACAGACAGCACCCATAGTCAGGATCAAACCCGGGTCTCTGGCTCTGTAAGGCAGCAACTCTACCGCTGCGCCACTGTGCCGCCCCCAGTGTAATCTACTATTCTGACATTGTAATAATAGATTACCTGGCAGTACTCGTGTATGACTGTGCCTATGTATCTTGTCCCTTGTTTATTTACATCTGCAAGGTTCTGTGTTATGCTGCCATATTAGAATGACATGAAAGCTGAATGAGACAAGAGGCCGTTTGCAGATGCTGGAATTGTAAGTAAAATAAAACAAACCGCTGGAGGAACTTGGTGGGTCCTGTGGAAGGAAATGGACAGATGACAGTTTGGGTCAGGCTGATCTGAACGACTTTGGATAGTTAGAGATACAGCGTGGAAGTAGGCCCTTCGGCCCACACCGGCCTGTTCACACGTTAACCCATTTCTACATCCACGCCCAACACGAGGTGTGATTTACTGCGACCAATCATCCTACAAACCTGAACATTTTTGGGATGTGGGAAGAAACCGGAGCACCCGGAGGTAACCCATGATGCCACAGGGAGAACGTGCTGGAGTAATGCTGGATAGCATCCAAGGTCAGGATCAAACCGGGGTCTCTGGCACTGTGAAGCAGCATTATTGCGCCGTCACAGAAATGTTTACTTTCTTACCAATACCTACTATATTGTGTTGTGCTGAAGCAAAGCAAGAATTTCATTGTCCGATCTGGGACACATGACAAGAAACTCTTGTGTTAAAGAAGGAACTGCAGATGCTGGAAAATCGAGGATACACAAAAAGCTGGAGAAACTCAGTGGATGCAGCAGCATCTAAGGAGCGAAGGAGATGGGCAAAGTTTCGGGCCGAAACCCGTCTGCAGACTGATGGGAGGTGGTGGGGGGGGGGGGGGGGGGGGGGGGGGGGAGAAGAAAGGAAAAAGGAGGAGGAGCCTGAGGGCTGAGGGAGAGGTGGGAAGCGGAGGAGACAGCAAGGGTTAACAGAATTGAGAAAATTCAATGTTCAAGCCCTGAGGATGCAGACTCCCCAAGCGGATTATGAGGTGCCTGGTACTTCTAAAGACTGTCAGAGATGCTGCCTGACCCGCTGAGTTACTCCAGCACTCCTGTCTGTCTTTGGTATAAACCAGCACCTGCAGTTCTTTGTTTCTGCACTTCCTTGTTTCGACAAGAGTTAAATATCCTGGGAATCAATGGAGGGAACAGGCCCACAGACTAATCCCCTTCCTGCGAATCACCTCACACAATAGCACAGTCAGCCGTGCCAAGAAGCACTTCAGTGCAATCTCACTTTTGTTGCTATCGAAGTGAGGAGTTCAGAAACTTTGCATATGGCAGAAATATCCAGATCTAAATCCTGCATTTGTCACGGTTAAACAAAGCAGGCTTCAAATTCCAGTATGAAAATAAGGGAGAGTTGGGAGTTGTCCGAGAGGGACGAGTGATCGAACCGGCAGAGCAAACAGTTTAGTTCAGCGCTGGATGGGGGGAGGCAGATTCTACCACCTGTTCGCATCTGGAGCTTGGAGTCTGTGGGCACAGCATCAACGGGCACTCTGTGGGTTGGGGCAGGGAGAGGGCAGAACTGAGGCAGCACACACGACTACACACTGGGCTTACACACCATTGCATGCTAAGGCACTACACTTACACACTATTTCACGCCAAGGTGCTGTATTTACACTTCTGCACACTTGCGCACTACACTCACACTTCTACATGCTAAATCACAATACTTACACACTATTAAACACTAAGACATTACACTTTTACACATTATTGTACACTATCGTATGCTACATGTGTGTATGTACACACTGTTGCATGTTAAGACACTATATATATATACACACAATTGCACACCAATACACTACACCTACACACTATTACACACTTGTGCCACTACACTCACTATTGCATGCTAAGACACTGCACTTTCACACTGTTGCACACTAGGATGCTACACGCGCACACTTCTGTACACTCTAGCTTACTATACTTACACACTTTTGCACACTAACACACTATACCTATGTACTATGGCCCAGGGCAGCCGTCCCTCCCAGCGCCAGAGACCAGGGTTCAATCCCGAGCTCTCCCGTGACCACGCGGGTTTTCTCCGATGCTCCGGTTTCCTCCCACATCCCAAAACCATGTGGGTTTGCAGGTTACTTGGTCCCATGTAAAACTGTCCCTAGTGTGTAGGAAGTATCCCGACATGCTTTGGGAGGATGCCACTAGCTAGGGACGGACACAGCAAAATGCTGGAGCCCGTAGAACAAAGGAGCGCAGTGAAAACGGGCACGTCATTGACATCTGGTGCAGGCAGAGCTGTAGGTAACTTCACGGCTAAGACAGTACGGCCTTGAGAAGATAAGCCTGGAACGCACATATTGCAAAATCATCATCATCGGCGGTCACTCGAAACAAGTGTGACTGTCCTCTCATGGAGGACGCCTGTGCGTGACTTTGTTTAATGTGGGGAGACTGGTGCACAGACAGCCACCCCACGGTCCTTGACAGATCTGGGTCAGGGGATCCAGTGGCATGGAGTCCAAGACGACCGGGGACCCTTTTCTTCTGCAGCCTTCATCCGCCTTCCCAGCCGTTGTGACGCTCCACTAAGGTCAGCCATCGTCCTCCGCCTGTTCCACCGTTGAGGCCTTGGTCAGATTGCTCTTTGTCAGAGATCTCCCCCTCGACCTTACCGCCATGGGTGGCCCTACCAGGAGCGTAGCTCCAGACGGCATCGCTCTCAGGATTACACAAGCTTCTTCACCACGACAAGGTGACCATCCACGGAGAAGAGACTATTGCAAAAATAGTAATGAGAAGGAGATTTGAACAAGCAACATAATTAAGTAATCCCTAGCCTGATAAGGAATGAAGATGTGTTTTGTTTATTCAGCCCTTGGAGGAGTGACAGCTTGAAATGATTCTGTAAAGCCATAAGCCTTGAGTTAGAACAAAGGCTTCCTTTAGGAGAATGAAGGAAAATGAATATAAAAGAAGGGCGGTCCGAGACATCGGTAGCGACATCCCAGGAACAACCACCACAGGAAGGAGGGACCCGAGCTCAAAGCTCAGAGAAGACTACCCCCCACCAACGGAGTGAATCTGGTCAATTCATTCATACAGGTAATATCTGACTCCAAGTCATGAGTTTTGTGATTTAGTTTAAGAAGTGATGTTGAAATAGTAAAGTAAATGAGAAGTTATTAGAAGTCAATTGTTTGCATGCATGTTTAAAGTTAGTCGAGTGTTAATAAAGATTAAGTTGTACTGAACTAAATTAAACCTTTATAGAGTCTTTTGTTCGACGAGTCAGTTGATACCCTATAGAGTTAATAGGGTCAACAAGTCCTTACAAGGACGTCTTCTCAATGCAGTTTTCCGACAGTGAACCAACGACTTATTCTCAAATAGTCTGAAGAAGGGTCTCGACCCGAAACGTCACCTATCTCCTTCGCTCCTTAGATGCTGCTGCACCCGCTAAGTTTCTCCAGCTTTTTGTGTAACCAACCGACTTATTCTCAAATGTTTTCCAAGGAATCGTCTGTTGGGGGCGGCATGGTGACGCAGCGGTAGAGTCGCTGCCTTACAGCACCAGAGACCCAGGTTCGATATCGACTACGGGTGCTGTCTGAGTGTGTGGAGTTTGTACGTTCTCTCCGTGACCACGTGGGTTTTCTCCGCGTGCTCCAGTTTCCTGCCGCACTCCAAAGACTTTCTTGGTTTCTAGGTTAGTTAGCTTTGGTAAAACTGTAAACTGTCCTTGGTGTGTGTCGCGGGGTGACACCTGTATGGTCGTGAGTAGTCGCCCAGAGTCGTATCTTTTTCTGGTCGCCGCTGGATTTTCAACATTTTGAAAATTTTCGGCGACTTGCTGCGACTATGACGGGTGCCGGCAGTCGCCGCGAAAAAAAAATTGCGTAAATGGGACAGTCCCTTTATGCGGTCAGAACCATATATAATTTCAGAAATTTGGTTTATCCTCACGCGCGTATAAAATAACACAGCAACTGTTGTTTTGTCAAACTGAATGATAGTAAAACATATAATTAGAATTTCAAACAAATTAGCACCAACACTTCCTCCTTGATAACAATCAGCATAGATAGGAGCACCTGAAAGCTGTGTGCTCAGTCCCCTACTCTACCTCTCGCAATACCCATGTTGGTGTAGCCAGACAGCTCTAATGGCAGCTTTAACCTTGCTGACGATACCACCTAATGTTGGACGAATACAGGAAAACGATGAGTCACAGAACAGGAGGGTGATTGATAACCTTTTTGAATGGTGCCAGAGCAACAACCTTGCGCTCAGCATTAGTAAGGCACAAGAGCAGGTTGTTGAAAGGCAGCATAGCCCTGGCGTCTGCTGACTTCAACATCATGAAGTCCCTGGAGAGTGGCTGGTGTGACCCCTGGCTAAACCCTACCTGGACCCCCTGCATTTCGCTTACCAAAAAAGATGGGGGTCAAAAAAAGGACGCCACCATCCACCTGCTCCATCATTCCTATGCCCACCTGGATAAGCCTGGAGGCACTGTAAAAGTCATGTTTTTTTTACTTCTCCAGTGCTTTTAACACCATCCGGCCTGCACTGCTAGGGAGATAACTGACGAAGATGTGTGTGGATGCTCCATTGGTGTCCTGGATCACCAAACTACCTGATGTCAGGCTAGAAAACTGTGTCTCGGACATGGTGGTGAGAAACACAGGGGACGGTCCTCTCTCCCTTCCTGTTTACCATCTCCACCTCGGACCTCAGGTATAACTCAGACTCCTGCCACCTGCAGAGGTTTTCAGCTGTTTCTGCAATTGTGGGCTGCATCAATGAGGGGAGGGGAGGGAAGCTGAATACAGAGGTGTAGCCAGCGATTTGCTGAGCAGTGTGGGCTGAATCACCTGCAGCTCAACACCGACAAGACTAATGAGTTAGTGGTGGACTTTAGGAGGAGAGGAACACCCCTGTCCCCTGGCTCCATCTATGGTGTGGATGTGCAGTTTACCAAGGAGTACAAGTACCTTAGAGTGTACCTGGACAGTAAACTGGACTGGTCCAGGAACGCTGAGGCCCGGTACAAGAAGGGACAGGGCCGGCTATACTTTCTGAGGAGGCTCTGTTCTTTCGACGTCTGCAGTAAGATGCTGCAGATGTTCTACCAATCGGCGGTAGCTAGTGCCATCATTTTCGCTGCCGTGCGCTGGGGCAGCAGGGCGAAAGCCGCGGACGCCAATAGGATTAACAAACTCTGTCTGGCTCCGTCCTGGGGGTGGATTTGGATCCACTGGAGATGGTCTCGGAGGGGAGGATGCTCCTCAAACTGCAGACAATACATCTCACCCCCTCCATGACACACTGGTCAACCTGAGGAGCACCTTCAGCAACAGACTGGTTCCACCAAGATACAGCACAGAACGCCATGGGAGATCCTTCTTCCCTGTGGCTATCGAACTGTAGAAATCCTCCCCCTTCTGTCCTGGGGCAGACTGATTCTCCTCCCCTATTCCCACCCCAATCTTTGCACGTCCCCAATCCTTTCCACTCGTCACTTTAATTTCATGCTTCATGTATTTTGTGTTTCATGACTGTTTGCAGATCAATTTCCCTCCTGGGATAAATAAAGTTTTATCATATCGAGTAACTCAGCGGGTCAAGCAGCATCTCTGAAGAACGTGGATGGGTGATGTTTCAGGTCAGTACCCCTTTTCAGACCCGTAAGGTCACCTGTCCATGGTGCTCCAAGGATGCTGCCTGACCTGCTGAATTACTCCAGCGCTTTGTATCCATTTGTGTAAACCAGCATTTGCAGTTCCTTTTTTCAACAAGCTGATTGTTGATTTCAGGAAAGGAAAACCAGGGATCCATCAGCTTGTCTTCTACGACGGGACAATGTTTATATGTCTATGAGTGATAGGAGCAGAATTAGGCCGTAAGGCCCATCAAGTCTACCCCGCCATTCAATCATGGCTGGTCTATCTTCTCAAACCCATTCTCCTGCCTTCTCCCCATAACCCCTGACTAATCAAGAATCTGTCTTAAAAATATCCCCGCCTTAAAAGTATCCATTAACTTGGACTCCACAGCCGACTGTGCCAATGAATTTCACAGATCCACCATACTCTGATTAAAGAAATTCCTCCTCATCTCCATTCTAAAGGTACATCCTTTTATTCTGGGGCTATGGCCTCTGGTCCTAGACTCTCCCACTAGTGGAAACATCCTCTCTATCCAGGCTTTTCACTATTCGGAAAGCCAATTCAGGTTTCTGGATAATTGGGATCTCTTCTGGGGCAGGCGTGACCTGTATAAAAGGGACGGGTTGCAATTAAACTGGGGGGGGGGGGGGGGGGGGGGGGGGGGAAGGACCAACATCCTTGCGGGAATGTTTGTAAATGCTACACGGGAGGGTTTAAACTAGATTGGTAGGGGGGTGGGATTTCGTGCTGGACAGAGGCACGTGAGAGACTAGAAGTTGGTGTGGAGGGTGGTGTGGGAGAGGGTAGTGGATAGTCGGTCAAAGGCGAAGGAGGAAGGCACGGTGGGAGCCTGGGGCTCGCCTGGATCATGAACTGCTGCGGTAGACCAAGCATGCGAGCGGACTGGACTTTGGAGCGGAGCCTCAAAATACTGAGAGGAATAGATCGGGTAAACGCACAAAGTCTCATGCCCAGAGCATGGGAATCGAGAACCAGAGGACACAGGTTTAAGTTGAGGGGGGAAAGATTTAATAGGAGCCTGAGGGGTCACTTTTTCACATAAAGGGTGGTGGGTGTATGGAACAAGTTGCCCTCGGATGTAGTTGAGGCAGGTACGATCGCAACGTTTAAGAAACATTTAGACAGGTACATGGTTAGGACAGGTTTAGAGGGATATGGTCCAAACGCAGGCAGGTGGGACGAGTGTAGATGGGACATTGTAGATGGTTTATATGCAACCAATAACATAGTTACCTCAGTACCATTAACCCCGCCTAGTTAACATCAATCATAACGCCTTCCCCTTCCTGGGTACAGTTCAGTAGAAGAATGTAGCCAGTGCTTGAGGATATATGTAATACCCTGTGCTATCATTAAAAGATGTTGCACACTTTAAGAGTTTGTGAATTGCTTATTTACATGGTGTCGAAGCTGGAAGACACTTGCATCTCCTGCCTACCGGGTTTTATTTCTTTTTTTTGATTTGTGCCTTTTTGTGCTTAATCTCTCTGACCATGGCATCCTCTTGCAGAAAGCCTGCGCAGCTTGTCTTTGATGCCGACATCTTCGAGTGGCGTGGTAACCACTACCTTGTCCTGGTCTACTCGTACTTAAACTGGTTCGAAGTGGAAGAAGATATGGATTTACCGACATCCCTCACGTCGGAGATGGTGATCCGAAAGCTGCGGAAACACTTCTCCACTTTTGGGTCCCCTTTCAGGCTGCAGACTGACAACGGCAGGCAGTTTACCAGCCGAGAATTCAAAAGTTTTGCCGACAAGTGGAATTTCGTGCATTTCACCAGCAGCCCAGAGTACCCACACAGCAATGGCCTTGCCGAACGGGCCGTCTGCAGCGCCAAGCGTCTGATGGAACAGGCGAGACTATCCAACTCTGATTTGTATTTGGATCTCCTGAACCTCAGGAATGTTTCCAGGGATCCGGCCATGGGGTCACCTGCTCAGCATCTGATGTCCAGAACAACCAGATCTACCATCCCGATTGCCCAGCGCCAGCTGCAACCTCGGGTTGCATACTTAAAGAGTTTGTGAATTGCTTATTTATAGACATGTTGGTCGATGTCGGCAAGTTGGGCCGAAGGACTTGTTTCCATGCTGTACACCCTGGCCATGCTCTCATTATTCAATTACCATCGGGATGACTGCGCCTAAGCCTTAAAGCCATGACCACCACTGCGCAACGCGAACCACCATCTCAGCAACTATGATCTTCTATGGACTGTTTCTGGTTGCATTACATGTTTTAGTTTTACACAATTATGGTCATGTATTATAATTTTGGAAAGTCTAACATGGGCAGGACCTACATTGTGAATGGTAGGGATCTGGGGAGTGTTGTAGAGCAGATGAACCTAAGAGTGCAGGTACATATTTCCTTGAAAGTGGCGTCCCAGCTACATAGGGTGAAATCACCATATAGCCATACAGTATACAGCCCCGAGTCGCCCTCCTCCTACCGGAGTGCGAGGCTCCCAAAGTCCGCAGGCCGCGCCGGGCGGCGATACAACACTGGCGGCCCACGGCAAAGGGCCCCAGGACTCCACAAAGTTGTTCAGCGCCGCCTGCGTTGGAAGTTCTCCCAAACCAGAGCTCCACGATGTTGGAGCAGCGGCCCAACGCTCCGGAGCTCCAAATGGCGACCCAGGTAGGTATCGCCCGCTCCGCCGTGACTCCAGCGCCGCCGCTGTTGTAGTTCTGGTCCGGTTCCCGGTCCCCGGCAGGAAAGACCGCTCCAATCCAGGTGGTAGGCCGCGAGGTGGGGGACGAGGACGCAATTCGGAGAAATAGTCGCGTCCCCGCCAGGAAGCGACTGGGAGTTAGTTTCCCCCTTACCCTGCCCCCCTCTCCCACATATAAAAGTTGACTCCCCCAAAAACAAACTTTAAACTGACTAAAAATTAAAAAAAAGATGGAAAAACAAACGGGCTGCAGGCAGAGACTGCTGTCAGTGCAGCGACCCTAGTGACCGCTCACAGAACCATACGTTCATAAGTTATAAGAGCATAGAAACATAGAAAATAGGTGCAGGAGTAGGCCATTCAGCCCTTCGAGCCTGCACCGCCGTTCAATATGATCATGGCTGATCATCCAACTCAGTATCCTGTACCTGCCTTCTCTCCATACCCACTGATCCCTTTAGCCACATCTAACTCCCTCTTAAATATAGCCAATGAGCTGGCCTCAACCACCCTCTGTGGCAGAGAATTCCACAGATTCACCACTCTCTCTGAAAAAAACAGAGAAAAACAGAGCAGAATTAGGCCATTTGGCCCATCGAGTCTACTCCACCATTCAATCATGGCTGATCTATCTTTCCCTCTCAACCCCATTCTCCTGTCTTCTCCCCATAACCCCTGACACCCGTACGTACAGTCTTCCAGTCAGTGTCTCAAAGTCCCACAGCAATATCAGTGATGCGCACCGAGGTACAGTGAACATCTTTTCGTGGCGTGATAGCAACAGTCAGCAGAAAGACTATACATGATTACAATCGAGTCATCCACGGTGTACAGATACAGCATAAAAGGTATAACGTTTAGTACAAGATAAAGTCCAATAAAGTCTGATTAAAGATAGTCTGAGCGTCTCCAATGAGGTAGATAGTAGTTCAGGACCGCTCTCTAGTTGTTGATAAAATGGTTCAGTTGCCCGATGACAGCTGGGAAGAAACTTCCTGAATCCGGAGGTGTGCGTTTTACTACTTCTATGCCACCAACTCAGTGGGTCAGGGAGCATCTCTGGAGAAAAAGGATGGGCGACGTTTTGTGTTCTTGATTAGTACAAGTGTCAGAGGTTATGGGGAGAAGGCGGAAGAATGGGGTTAGGAGGGAGAGATAGATCAGCCGTGATTGAATGGTGGAGTAGACCTGATGAGCTAAAAGGCCTAATTCTACTCCTATCACTTACGACCCTTCTTCAGGCCAAACACATGTAGTTGGGACTTCTTGGTAGCTTTGGCAAGTTGGGCCGAAGGAACTGTTTCCGTGCTGTGTGACCCTCCTGGCAAAGCAAGCTTGCAACTAGTAATGATCCAATGCAAATAGGAAAAACCTATTTCATCATTACCTCAGGAAATTATCTGCAGCACATGCTGCAGCACCATGTCCATTGGTAGAATGGCGGACCATGCAGTTCTTGTGAATATGAAGCGCAGCCTCAAAGCACTGCCCCATGTCACCAAGTTAAAAAAAGATCAATGTTAAGACAGATCAAAAAATTAGAAGCTGGAGATCTGTAAAGTACTCTGGTCTCACCACAGCAGAATTATGTTTAATCAAATTTGTACCCTCGTGATCTAGCACGTGCCTCACTCATGGAGTCATGCAATGTGGAAACAAGCCCTTTGGCCCAACTTGCCCACACCAGCCAACATGCCCCTTCTACACTAGTCACACATGCCTGCGTTTGGCCCATACCCCACTAAATCTGGCTAATTGTTTCTTAACGTTACAATAGTCCCTGCCTCAACTACCTCCTCGGACAGCTCGCTCCATACACCAGCACCCTTTATGTGAAAAAGTTACCTCTCAGATTCCTACAAGATCTTTCCCCCTTGACCTTCACCTTATGCCCTCTGGTTCCCAATTCCCCAACTCTGGGCAAGAGATTGTGCTTCTACCCGATATATTCTTCTCATGATTTTGTACACCTCTATAGGATCAACCCTCATCCTCCTGCGCTCCAGGGAATAAAGTCCCAGCCTGCTCAGCCTTTCCCTATAGCTCAGACCCTCAAGCCCCAGTAACATCCTTGAAAATCGTCTCTGCACCTTTACTAAGCAACACTGGTTCAATGAGTGCGGGAAAACAAACCGGCATAGCAGCCCAATCGTGCTACAGTCGGGCCATATACAATAGACAATACAGGTCAAATAGGCATTTTCACCACCAACAGATCAAATGAAAACTTTACAATTCTGCCACCAGCAGGTTATTAATGACAATGCACAAATATACTAAAGAGAGGAAGAGAAACATCTCCTTTCCCAGCAAATGTAGAGTCTACCACATTTAGACAGGGACATGGATAGTACAGGTTTAGACGGAGATGGGCCAAAAGTGGGCATGATGGATTAGTATTAGTATGGACAAGTTGGGTCAACGGGCCAAGTTCTGTGCTGTATGACCTTATAACTCTATAACATTTAAAAGACAATTAGATAGGTACATAGATAGGAAAGCTTCGACGGGAGATGGGCCAAACTCAGTCTGAAGAAGGTTCTCGACCCAAAATGTCACCTATTCCATTTCTCCAGACATGCTGCCAGACCCGCTGAGTTACTCCAGTTTTTTATGTCTATCTTAGGGTGGTTCATTTGCCCGAGGGTCAACCAAGGGTCTACAATGAGATTGATAGCATGCAGCTCAGGACAGCTCCAGTTGTTAATAGGTCAGTTCAGTTGCCTGATAACAGCTGGGAAGAAACTGTACCCGAATCTGGAAGTGTCCATTTTCAAATTCCGTACATTGTGCCTGATGGGGTAGGGGGAGAAGAGGGAGTGACCAGGGTGAGACTCGTCCTTGATTATCATAAGGTCTTAGGAGCAGTAATAGCAGTAAAGTAATAGGAGCAGAATTAAGCCATTCGGCCCATCAAGTCTGCTCAGCCATTCAATCATGGCTGATCTATCTCTTCCTCCTAACCCCATTCTCCTCCCTTCTCCCCATAACCCTTGATTATGCCATGCTGTATTAGGAAAGCAAATATCTTTTCCCAATAGTGATAAAACGATGATGACCTTGAAGAAGGGTCTCGAGCCGAAACGTCACCCATTCCTTCTCTCCAGAGATGCTGCCTGTCCCACTCCAGCATTTTGTGTCTACCTTCGATTTAAACCAGCATCTGCAGTTCTTTCCTACACATGATGACATTGGCACTCTTCTAAGGTCCGAAAAATTACGCAATGTGTCCTCCGGTGATTTGACTCATACCTTGCCCTATCAAACTCTTGATGTGCATCAGAGACTGTGAAGGTTATGGGTCTGGCAGGACGCCGAAGAGTTTTGCTCATGAGCCAGGTGCATCTTTAGTCAAGCTGTTCCAAACTGTTACAACACTGCCATCTTTCCAATATTTTAGGAAAGAGGATTGTGGACTCAGCCAAGATCATCACACAAACCAACCTCCCTTCCATTGACTCAATTTTCACCTCACGCTGCCTCAGCAAGGCCAGCAGCATCATCATGGACCAGTCGCACCCTGGCCACTGCCGCTTCTCCCCTCTCCCATCGGGCAAGAGGTACAGAAGTGTGAAAACCCACATCTCCAGATTATAACATATAACCATATAACCATATAACAATTACAGCACGGAAACAGGCCCTCTCGGCCTTTCCAGTCCGTGCCAACCATTTGTTTTCCCCTAGTCCCATCTACCTGCACTCAGACCATACCCCTCCATTCCCTTCACGTCCATATACCTATCCACTTTACTCTTAAATGTTAAAATAGATCCTGCCTCCACCACTTCTGCTGGAAGCTCATTCCACACAGCCACCACCCTCTGAGTAAAGAAGTTCCCCCTCACGTTACCCCGAAACTTCTGTCCCTTAATTCTCATGTCATGCCCTCTTGTTTGAATCTTCCCTACCCTCAATGGGAAAAACGTATCCACGTCAATTCTGTCTATCCCTTTCATCATTTTAAAGACCTCAATCAAGTCCCCCCCCTTAACCTTCTGCGCTCCAAAGAATAAAGACCTAACTTGTTCAACCTTTCTCTGTAACATAGTTGCTGGAACCCTGGCAACATTCTAGTAAATCTCCTCTGGACTCTCTCTATTTTGTTGACATCCTTCCTATAACTAGGCGACCAAAATTGTACACCATACTCCAGAATTGGTCTTACCAATGCCTTGTACAATTTTAACATTACTTCCCTACTCCTATATTCAATGCTCTGATTTATAAAGGCCAGCACACCAAAGGCTTTCTTTACCACCCTATCTATCACTGCATTAATTTTACATTTCATTATAAAGTGGTCTGTAAATGCGGGCAACAAAACGTAATCAGATCCTGCTTGGATGTTGTCCAAATGGCAAGTAACACTTACGCTTTACAAGTGTCAGGCGATGGCCATAAACAGGACTCTAAATACCTCCTACTGACACTCAGTAACATTAACAGCAAATACCTCACCATCAATACCTTGGAGAATGCATCCATAAACTGAATTGGACCAGGCATGTAGATATTCTGCCGACAATAACAGATCAGGAAATTCTGTGGTAATTACTTCCCCCGCCCTTTTTTAAGATATGGTTGGGAGCACTCAATGGTACTTTATTATCACATATACCTAGATACGGGTTAGAATGGGTGTCAGGGGTTATGGGGAGAAGGCAGGAGAATGGGGTTGAGGGAAAGATAGATCAGCCATGATTGAATGGCAGAGTAGACTTGATGGGCCGAATGGCCTAATTCTGCTCTTACAACTTTAGTTTAGAGACACAGCGCGGAATAAGGCCCTTCGGTCCACCGATTCCTCGCGGACCAGCAATCGCTGCACATTAACACCTGTACATCTTTGGTGGGTGGGAGGAAACCGGAGTTCCTAGAGTACACGCAAACTCCGTACAGACAGCACCCGTAGTTAGGATTGAACCCAGGTCTCTGGCTCTGTAAGGCAGCAACTCTACCGCTGCGCCTACCGTGCCACCCTAAGCATGAACTATGCGTGTATCAATCCAAGTATCTTTTAAATGCTGTTATTGTACCTAATTTATTTAGTCATTGTATTCATCACTCTAAACCAGGGGTTGGCAACCTACGGCCCACGGGCTGGATCTGTCCCGTAACCTGAAATCATCCCCGCAGGCATATTTTTTTTCTGAGGACTTCCGTCATCTAGAACCCTAGAACGAGCGCAGACAAACGAGCGCGCAAAACTACGATTAGCTGCGGCAGAATGCGACTCTCTCTCAAGACCCTCCCTCCCTTCCGCTCAACAGCTAATCACAGCCCGGTCTACAGTTGAGATATGGGGCAGTGAACGAAGCGCTAGGAAGGGCATGAAAAGGCGATAGATCGAATCCAGACATATTATGAAGTGACTACTTTCACGTTACTTTTAGCAAAAACTGGTTAAATTGCTAATAGATTTATGATGATTCTAACATTGGTTGTACTGTTATAGTAATAACAATATTTGATTTTTTTAAATGTGGCCACCATCCGCTCACAGACATGGATCAAGAACAAGGTTGCCGACCCCTGCTCTAAAACATACTACCCCCACTAGTGTAACTTGCATTAGATACAAGATGTACTGCTGCCACTTACTACGGTTTCTTCATTACACTCTCTCAAACTCACACTTGCAAGAACAGCACCACCTCCTGCTGTAAATCACACATCATTCACTCATAGAAATAAATTACTGCTTCATCATCATTTCAAACTCCCAATGGACACTTTAACATGCATGTGTAAGAAATAACGGCAGATGCTGGTTTAAATCGAAGGTAACAAAATGCTGGAGTAACTCAGAGGGTGAGGCAGCATCTCTGGAGAGAAGGAATGGTGACGTTTCGGGTCGAGACCCTTCTTCAGATTGATGTCAGGGGAGGGGGCGGGACAAAGATAGAATGTGGTCGGAGACAGTAAGACTCTTGGGAGAACTGGGAAGGGGAAGGGGATGGAGAGAGAAAGCAAGGGCTACCTTAGAGAAGTCAATGTTCATACCGCTGGGGTGTAAACTGCGAAATATGAGGTGCTGTTCCTCCAATTTACGCTGGACCTCACCCTGACAATGGAGGAGGCCCAGGACAGAAAGGTCAGATTGGGAATGGGAGGAGGGGTTGAAGTGCTGGGCCACTAGGAGATCAGGTAGGTTAAGACGGACTGAGCGGATGTGTTCAGTGAAGTGTTAGTTTCACTCAACAACTCCGCTCAGTCAGTCTTAACCTACACTGAACACCAGCTTCTACAGATGTGTTGTTGAAAGCATTTTATCTGGATGCATCACAAAGCATGGTATGGGTAAAAACACTATCTGAGATGTGGACACAGCCCAGACCATCACACAAACCAACCTCCCTTCCATTGACACCATATATACTTCACACTGCCTCAGCAAGGACACCAGCATCATCAAGGACTAGTCTTACCTTGGTCAATCCCTCTTCTCCCCTTTCCTATCAGACAATTTCTTCCCGGCTGTTATCAGGCAACTGAACCGTCCTCTCGCCAACTAGAGTGCGGTCCTGACCTCCCATCAAACTTATTGAAGACCTTTGAACTATTTATTATCGGACTTGCCTTGACTTTACCTTGCACAAAATATTGTTCCCTTTATCTTGCATCTTTACACTGTGGACAGCTTGATCATTTATAGTCTTTCCGCTGACTGATTAGCATGCAACAAAACAGCTTTTCACTATATCTCGGTACACGTGACAATAATACATAAACCAAACAATAGACAATAGACAATAGGTGCAGGAGTAGGCCATTTGGCCCTTCGAGCCAGCACCGCCATTCAATGTGATCATGGCTGATCATCCCCAATCAGTACCCCGTTCCTGCCTTCTCCCCATATCCCAGGACTCCACTATTTTTAAGAGCCCTATCTAGCTCTCTCTTGAAAGCATCCAGAAAACCTGCCTCCACCGCCCTCTGAGGCAGAGAATTCCACAGACTCACAACTCTATGTGAGAAAAGGTGTTTCCTTGTCTCCGTTCTAAATGACTTACTCCTTATTCTTAAACTGTGGCCCCTGATTCTGGACTCCCCCAACACCGGGAACATATTTCCTGCGTGTCCAAGCCCTTAACAATCTTGTTATCAAGCCCTTATAAATCAAACATCTTCAGGCATTGAAAAGCTGAAATTAAAAAAAGCTAACTGAAAACACCACAATTCAAGTAACAAATGTGGAGACAAACAGTTAACAGTTCAAATGGCCTTTGAACAAGGACATGTTGGAAATCAAATAAATTTAAAAACAGACACAAATTGCTGGAATGACTCAGCCGGTCAAGCAGCATCCCTGGAGTATATGGATAAGTGACGGGTCAGGTCAGGACCCTTCTTCAGACTAATTTTAAAAACAGGTATGATTTCTAATATTTTCCCATTCTGATGATTGTTCATAAACCTGAAACCTTGCCATTTCTGAACCTGAAACCGTCCCAAGCAGAAACATCACCAATCCATTTTCTTGAGAGATGCTACTCGACCCGCTGAGTTACTGCAGCCTTTTGTGTCTATCTTTGGTATAACCCAGCATCTGCGATTCCTTTTTATTACAACCTTAATGCTGTCCTTTACTTCTTTGCTGCAGCATTTTCTACTGCATTATGTCGAGATCATGTATGATCGCATCTGGAGTACTCTGCACACCATGAGTCTTCACACCCATCACCTTAGATGCAACAAAGGTTGACTATTTTCAGGGTGAGATGGGCTCACCAATGAAGATATGAGGCAGAATAATGCCTATATGTTCTGGACAAATGAGATGATCTCACTTAAACAGGCAGGAAGGACACAGTGCTGGAGTAACGCAGCGGGTCAGGCAGCATCTGTGGAGAACATGGATAGGTGACGTTTCACAGAGTGCTGGAGAAACTCAGCGGGTCAGGCAGCATCTCTGGAGAGAAGGAATGGGTGACATTTCGGGTCGAGACCCTTGTTCAGACTGTTCAGGCCACCCTGATAAACGACCACATCTGTGGTGAATCTGTGGAAATCATTGCCAGAAAAGGCAGTGGAGACCAAGTCAATGGGGTATTTTTGCATGAGTACGGGTGTCAGGGGTTATGGGGAGAAGGCAGGAGAATGGGGCTAGGAGGGAGAGATGGATCAGCCATGATTGAATGGCAGAGTAGACTTGATGGGCCAAATGGCCTAATTCTGCTCCTATCACTGATGAACATCCCTTGAATAGAACACACAAGAGCTAAACCTGGATTGCACAATAGCTGTTAACATTAGCAAAATTGAATGCGCTCTCCAAATAACCAAATTATGTTAAATAACCATTAGATTTCTCTCCACAACAATCTGTATGAAATTGGAATTTTCCTCATTATGATTTATCTTCTACAAAATTCCTGCAAAAAAAAAAAATCATTGCCATGAAATAATTTAGCATATTAGTGTTTTTGCAGAGCTAGCCATTAACGATCCCCAACTCTATATATGTTTCCAATTCATAGAGCTCTCTGATGGAAGCACTGAAGACTAAATCTGACCCCATGGCAGAGTAAGAAACATAGAAATTAAGTGCAGGAGCAGGCCATTCGGCCCTTCGAGCCTGCACCGCCATTCAATATGATCATGGCTGATCATCCAACTCAGTATCCTGTACCTGCCTTCTCTCCATACCCCCTGATCCCCTTAGCCACAAGGGCCACATCCAACTCCCTCTTAAATATGGCCAACGAACTGGCCTCAACTACCTTCTGTGGCAGAGAATTCCACAGATTCACCACTCTCTGTGTGAAAAACGATTTTCTCACCTCGGTCCTAAAGACTTCCCCCTTATCCTTAAACTGTGACCCCTTGTCCTGGACTTCCCCAACATCGGGAACAATCTTCCTGCATCTAGCCTGTCCAACCCCTTAAGAATTTTGTAAGTCTCTATGAGATCACCCCTCAATCTTCTAAATTCCAGCGAGTACAAGCCAAGTCTATCCAGTCTTTCTTCATATGGAAGTCGTGCCATCCCAGGAATCAGTCTGGTGAACCCTTCTCTGTACTCCCTCTATGGCAAGAATGTCTTTCCTCATATTAGGAGACCAAAACTGCACGCAATACTCCAGGTGTGGCCTCACCAAGACCCTGTACAACTGCAGTAGAATCCCCCTGCTCTTGTACTCAAATCCTTTTGCTATGAATGCCAACATACCATTCGCTCTCTTCACAGCCTGCTGCACCTGCATGCCTACTTTCAATGACTGGTGTACCATGACACCCAGGTCTCGCTGCATCTCCCCTTTTCCTAATCGGTCACCATTCAAATAATAGTCTACCTTCCTGTTTTTGCCACCAAAGTGGATAACCTCACATTTATCCACATTATACTGCATCTGCCATGCATTTGCCCACTCACCCAGTCTATCCAAGTCATCCTGCAGCCTCCTAGCATCCTCCTCACAGCTAACACTGCCCCCCAGCTTCGTGTCATCCGCAAACTTCGAGATGTTGCATTTAATTCCCTCGTCCAAATCATTAATGTATATTGTAAATAGCTGGGGTCCCAGCACTGAGCCTTGCGGCACCCCACTAGTCACTGTCTGCCATCCTGAAAAGGACCCGTTCACTCCTACTCTTTGCTTCCTGTCTGCCAGCCAGTTCTCTATCCACATCAATACTGAACCACCAATACCGTGTGCTTTAAGTTTGTATACCAATCTCTTGTGTGGGACCTTGTCGAAAGCCTTCTGAAAGTCCAGATACAACACATCCACTGTTTCTCCCTTATCCACTCTACTAGTTACATCCTCAAAAAATTCAATAAGATTCGTCAGACATGATTTACCCTTCGTAAATCCATGCTGACTTTGTCCAATGATTTCACCACTTTCCAAATGCGCTGCTATCCCATCTTTAATAACTGACTCTAGCAGTTTCCCCACTACCGATGTTAGACTAACTGGTCTGTAATTCCCCGTTTTCTCTCTCCCTCCCTTTTTAAAAAGTGGGGTTACATTAGCTACCCTCCAATCCTCAGGAACTACTCCAGAATCTAAAGAGTTTTGAAAAATTATCACTAAGGCATCTGCTATTTCTGGGGCTACTTCCTTAAGTACCCTGGGATGCAGCCTATCTGGCCCTGGGGATTTATCGGCCTTTATCGGCATTTAAGAGGATGTATTCTTTTATTAATACTGCAATTTTATCATCTTGCAAAACAAATCCTAGTCAACATTGTGTTTCTGGATGTGAATTATTATAGACAATAGACAATAGGTGCAGGAGTAGGCCATTTGGCCCTTCGAGCCAGCACCGCCATTCAATGTGATCATGGCTGATCATCCAACTCAGTATCCTGTACCTGCCTTCTCTCCATACCCCCTGATCCCTTTAGCCACAAGGGCCACATCTAACTACCTCTTAAATATAGCCAATGAACTGGCCTCAAATACTTTCTGTGGCAGAGAATTCCAGAGACTCACCACTCTCTGTGTGAAAAATGTTTTCCTCATCTTGGTCCTAAAAGAATTCCCCCTTATCCTTAGACTGTGACCCCTTGTTCTGGACCTCCCCAAGATCGGGAACAATCTTCCTGCATCTAACCTATCCAACCCCTTAAGAATTTTGTAAGTTTCTATAAGATCCCCCTCAGTCTTCTAAATTCTAGCGGGTACAAGTCAATGAGAATCAGGCCCCTCAGCTCATCTAGCCCACACCGATCAACATGTCCCATCTACACTAGTCCCACTTGCCTGCATTTAGCCCATATCCTTCCAAACTTGTGTCTAAATGTTTCTTAAACGTTGGACATGGGGAGAAGGCACGCACAGGTTATTGATCGCGGACGATCAGCCATGATCATATTGAATGGCGGTGCTGGCTCGAAGGGCTGAATGGCTTCCTCCTGCACCTATTTTCTGTTTCTATGTTGCTATGTTGCAATTGTACCTGCCTCAACTACCTCCTCCGGCAGCACGTTCCATATTCCTGCCACCTATTGTGTGAAAAAGTTGCTCCTTAGGTTACTTTTAAATCATTCCCCCCTCATCTTAAACCTATGTCCTCTGGTTCTCGATTCCCCTACTCTGGACAAGAGATCCTGTGCATTTACCTGATCTATTCCTCTCATGATCTTGTACACCTCTAGAGATCACCCCTCATCCTCCTGCGCTCCAGGGAAAAAAGTCCTAGCCTGCTCAACCTCTCCCTATTGCTCAGGCCTTCGACATGGCAATATCCTCGTAAATCTTCTCTGCACCCTTTCAAGTTTGAGAAAATCTTTGCTATAACATGGTGCCTAGAACAGAACACAATACTCTAAATACAGCCTCACCAACGTCTTATTCAACTGCAACATGTTGTGGGAGAATAAGATAACAAAGAACAAGAATTCCCTGCGACGTTTCAGTAGGTCTTTAAAGGAGAAAAACGTGAAGAAATGTAATTTAACAAAGCGTTCCAAAAGCATGGAATACTTCTTCATGAAATGTAGTTAAGAAAGAGACCTTTTTATTAAGGAAAAGTTAAATAAATGTAGACTACTGAAGATGCAAGGCTGTTGGGAAGAGCAGGAATGGAGGCAGCAGCATGGAAACTGCCTCATGTCCACAGAGTCCTAGCCACCTATGGATGACCCGTTCATACTAGTTCTATGTTGTCCCACTTTCTCATACGCTCCCTGCACACTAGAAACAATTTTCAGAGACCTGTTAACCTACAATCCCCCACGCCTTTGGGATGCTTGAGGAAACCGGAGCACCCAGAAGAAATCCGCGCGGTCACAAAGAGATCGTGCAAACTCCACACCGCCAGCGTTCGTGGGCAGGATCAAATCTGGGTCTCTTGGCACAGTGGTGCGACAGGTCAACCAGCTGCGCCACGGTGTGCCACCCGCATCCTCTGGTGCTTTGTTGTCTTATTCAAATACAGAATCTGACAATGGAGGTGGTGTGTCAAAGTAAATTTCCATAAACTCCAACCAGGCACAAAGGGAATGGCCCAACTCAATTTGATTTAGTCTACTGTCAAGTGTAAGGTGAAAAGCTTTGGTCAAATTTACACAGAAACATAGAAAACATAGAAAATAGGTGCAGGAGGGGGCCATTTGGCCCTTCGAGCCAGCACCGCCATTCATTGCGATCACGGCTGATTGTCCCCAATCAATAACCCGTGCCTGCCTTCTCCCCATATCCCTTGATTCCACCAGCCCCATGAGCTCTATCTAACTCTCTTAAATCCATCCAGTGACTTGGCCTCTACTGCCCTCTGTGGCAGGGAATTCCATAAATTCACAACTCTCTGGGTGAAAAAGCTTTTTCTCACCTCAGTCTTAAATGACCTCCCCTTTATTCTAAGACTGCGGCCCCTGGTTCTGGACTCGCCCCACATTGGGAACATTTTTCCTGCATCTAGCTTGTCCAGTCCTTTTATAATTTTATATGTTTCTACAAGATCCCCCTCATCCTTCTAAACTCCAGCGAATACAAGCCTAGTCTTTTTAATCTTCAAACTCAAAGCATAGAAGAAGTAGAGAGATCACAGAAGTCCCAGGTTTACCATTCTATGGCAAATCCGCCATTTTAGTGAGATTATCAGGAAAGAAGAGAGATAGAGTCATGGGATGGAAGTCAGAACATTATAAATTGTCCTCAGGCTCCCTGGACTGGTCAATGTCTATTACCAAATTAAAACTGTTGTTCAGTTCAGTTTATTGTCACGTGTACAGTGAAAAGCTTCTGTTACGTGCTAACCAGTCAACGGAAATGCAGTTGGCAATACCCGTGATTAAAATCAAGTCACTTACATCTAAGTCGTTTATTTTAGTTTAGTTTATTGTCACATACACTGAGGTACAATGAAAAGCTGTTGTTAAAATGCTTTCAATATGCACACAAAGATAAACACAAAAAGCTGGAGTAACTCAGCAGGACAGGCAGCGTCTCTAGACTCCAGCAGGACAGGCAGCGTCTCTAGAGAGAAGGTATGGTTGATGTTTCGGGTCGAGACCCTTCTTCAGACAAAGATAAGTTGTTATACAAGGGTGGAATTCATTACCACAGAAGGATGTGGGGACCAAGTCAATGTATATCGTTAAGGCGGAGATTGATAGATTCTTGATTACATTGGGATTACTATGATGGGGACAAGGCAGGAGGATGGAGTTGAGAGGGAAAGATAGATCAGCCATGATTGACTGGCGGAGTAGACTTGATGGGCTGAGTGGTCTAATTATGCTCTTATAACTTTTGACTTGTATCATCGGTTGACCAGAACATGTCTTTGCCAGGGGACATAAAAATGTCAGTGGATAACAACATGGATAAGATATGGAAACAAAGAACTGCAGATGCTGTTTTTTTTTTTTTAACGACACAAAGTGCTGGAGTAACTCAGCAGTCAGGCAGCATCTCTGAAGATTATGGAGGGGTGATTTGTTTCCAGTTGGGACCCTTCTTCAGAGTGATTCAAAACTTGAACAATGTATTTTGGTACTACCGGTATGAGATGAACTTCTTACCCTAAACAATTGTTAAAAGCCCAGTGTAGTCACACGCCTAGTCAAAAGGTTAGTTGCATAACTAAATACAGTTACTCATAACTCGGTGAAGCAGGTTTTGCTTAGTGGGCCAGAACAAAATGGCACAGAATAAAAATGTGGGCGGGTAATTGTCATATCAGATTTTGACAACACAAAAGCCTTGCAGAAATTCTTTCGTCATAAACTGTTGTTGAAGCAAAGACCATTTCTAAACCAGGGGTTTGTAGGAAGGAACTGCAGATGCTGGGTTTGCACCGAAGATAGACCCAAAATGCTGGAGTAACTCAGTGGGTCAGCCAGCATCTCTGGAAAAGAGTAATGGGTGACGTTTCGGGTTGAGACCCTGCTTTGGACTGCGAGTGAGGGGGAGAGGGAAACTAGGGGTATGAAAAGTTTCCGAATAAATCAGAGCCAGTGACCAAATCACCAATGACCAAGGGAAGGTGGAGCCCACAATGGTTAATGGCTATGGAAGAGGTGATAACAAAGGGAGACATGGATACGAACAGTGGAACTGGCAGGACAACTAAGGGGGAGGAGGGATGGTGAGAGAGGGAATGCAAAGGCTACTTGATATTAGAGAAATCAATATTCATACCAGCAAAATATGAGGTGCGGTTCCACTAATTTGCGTGTGGCCTCACTCTGACAGTGGAGGAGGCCCAGGACAGAACAGTCGCTAAGGGAATGGAAGGTAAAATGTTTGACAGCTGGGAATCTAAAAGAGAAATGTTTGAAATCAGCCATGATTGAATGGCGAAGTAGACTTGATGGGTCGAATGGCCTATTTCTGCTCCTGTCACATGGAAAAAGAGGAAAGGTAATAGATATAGAGATATTGCAGTATTATGAGACTTTACAATGAGACATTATTTTGACAAAGTAATGGCTTGCCTGCACTAAAATAATTTTAGGATTGTATTTTATGACTGGTAGCATTAATCATCCTTTCCCTCTTCACCTGGAGTCAAGTGAATTAGAGACACCATGATGCGAAGAAGCAATTATTAATATGCTATACTTTTAAACAGGAGATGGCTGAAATCAGCCATGATTAAATGGCAGAGTAGACTCGGGCCAAATTCTGCTCCTATAACTCATGAACGGGAAAAGGGGAACATTTAAAGGATATGAATATATCCTGGATAGAGTGGATGTGGAGATGATGTTTCCACTAGTGTGAAAGTCTAGGACCAGTTCAGTTTAGTTTATGACCAGAGGTTCAAGTTCAAGAGGGTTTATTGTCATGTGTCCCTGATAGGACAATGATATTCTTGCTTTGTTTTAGCACTTCACAGTTATGGTATATGGACAGCTTCACAATTAAAGGACGTTCCTTTAAGAAGGAGATGAGGAGGAATTTCTTTAGTCAGAGCTTGGTGAATCTGTGGAATTCATTGCCACAGAAGATTGTGGTGGCCAAGTCAATGGATATTCTTTAAGGCAGAGATAGATGAGATTCTTGATTAGCACAGGTTTCAGGGGTTATGGGGAGAAGGCAGGAGAATGGGGTTGAGAAGGAAAGGTAGATCAACTATGATTGAATGGTGAGTAAACCTGATGGGCTGAATGGCCTAGTTCTGCTCCTACAACTTATGGCCTTATAATGCAGTACTATGGGACTTCACACAATGAGAGATACCTGGGTAATGTTGACCAAGTAATGGCTTGTTTGCGCTAAAGCAATTCTAGGATTTTATTTTATGATTGGAGTCAGAGTCAATTTGAGACAAACAATTATTAATAAGCTGTACGTTTAAACCAGAGCTGGTTGAAATCAGCCATGATTAAATGGCAGAGTCTATTTGATGGGCCGAATGGCTTAATTTTGCTCCTGCGACTTATGAACATGACAAAAGGGGAAAATTAAAGGATATGGAGATATTGCAATATTATGGGACTTTACAATGAGGGATACCTGAGTAATGTTGACAATCTAATAGCTTGCTCGCACTAAAACAATTCTACAATTTTATTTTAACGACTAGTAACATCAATCACCTCCTCACGTGGAGTCGAGCAAATTAGATACACCATGATTCCGAGGAACAATCATTAATACGTTATGTATGCAGTAAACATAATAATGCTGCCTGTCCCGCTGAGTTACTCCAGCTTTTTGTGTCTATCTTCGGTTTAAACCAGCAAGTGCAGTTCATTCTTATACAGTGCCCTCCATAATGTTTGGGACAAAGATCCATCATTTAATTATTTGCTGCTGTACTCCACAATTTGAGAATTGTAATAGAAAAAGAATCACATGTGGTTAAAGTGCACATGGTCAGATTTCATTAAAGGGTATTTTTATACATTTTGGTTTCACCATGTAGAAATTACAGCTGTGTTTATACATAGTCCCCCCCCCCCCATTTCAGGGCCCCATAATGTTTGGGACAAATGGCTTTATAGGTGTTTGTAATTGCTCAGGTGTGTTTAGTTGCTCTTTAATGCAGGTATAAGAGAGGTCTCAGCACCTAGCCTTTCCTCCAGTCTTTCTATCACCTTTTATTGCTGTTTATCAACATGAGGGTCAAGGTTGTGCTAATGAGTCAAATAAGCCATTATGAGAAACAAGAATAAAACTGTTAGAGACATCAGCCAAACCTTAGGCTTACCAAAATCAACTGTTTGGAACATCATTAAGAAGAAAGAGAGCATTGGCGAGCTTACTAATTGCGAAGGGACTGGCAAGGCCAAGGAAGACCTCCACAGCTGATAGAAGAATTCTCTCTATAATAAAGAAAAATCCCCAAACACCTGTCCGACAGATAAGAAACACTCTTCAGGAGTCAGGTGTGGATTTGTCAATGACCACTGTCCACAGAAGACTTAATGAACAGAAATACAGAGGGTACACTGCAAGATGCAAACCACTGGTTAGCTGCAAAAATAGGATGGCCAGGTTACAGTTTGCCAAGAAGTACTTAAAAGAGCAACCACAGTTCTAGAAAAAGGTCTGGTGGACAGATGAGACGAGATTAATTTATATCTGAGTGATGAAAGAGCAAATTATGGAGGAGAGAAGGAACTGCCCAAGATCAAAGCATACCACCTCATCTGTGAAACACGGTGGTGGGGGTATTATGGCCTGGGCATGAAGGGCTGCTGAAGGTAATGGCTCACTTATCTTCATTGATGATACAACTGCTGATGGTAGTAGCATAATGAATTCTGAAGTGTGTCGACACATCCTATCTGCTCAAGTTCAAACAAATGCCTCAAGACTAATTGGCCAGCAGTTCATTTTTCAGCAAGACAATGATCCCAAACATACTGTTAAAGCAACAAATGAGTTTTTCAAAGCTAAAAGATGGTCAATTCTTGAGTGGCAAAGTCAATCACCCGATCTGAACCCAATTGAGCATGCCTTTAATATGCTGAAGTGAAAACTGAAGGGGACTAGCCCCCAAAACAAGCATAAGCTAAAGATGGCTGCAATACAGGCCTGGCAGAGCATCACCAGAGAAGACACCCAGCAACTGGTGATGTCCATGATTCACAGACTTCAAGCAGTCATTGCATGCAAAGGAAATGCCACAAAATACTAAACATGACTACTTTCATTTACATGACATTGCTGTGTCCCAAACATTATGGTGCCCTGAAATGGGGGTGGGGGGGAGACTATGTATAAACACTGCTGTAATTTCTACATGGTGAAACCAAAATGTATAAAAATGGTCTTTATCAAAATCTATCAAAATGTACACTATAACCACATGTAATTCTTTTCTATTACAAATCTGAAATTGTGGAGTACAGAGGAAAATAAATAAAGGATGGGTCTTTGTCCCAAACATAATGGAGGGCACTGTACATAATAAACAACTGTGTACAAATGCCAAATGCACAGACGATACATTGTTCTAAAGCACAATCAGGCGTAAAACCCATTGTCAAACGGTTTCAGCGAATCTAGGTTACCACCATAATTAACACAGAATTCATTAAATGGCCTTGAAAGCAGTGTAAGGCTAATCCAGGAATGTAATTTAAAACACATTTAAATCCAGCAGCAACCAAGTATGACCGTCCGCAAATCCTACAAAATATTCCTGTTGGGAGATATTTATTTGTGGCGAGGAATTTATTCAGCACAGCGTGCTTGCAACAGCCTGTCAAACTCTTTGATGCACACTTCTAGTTATCTAAACCCACAGGGCTTCTCGAGCTGAGCAGACATGCACTGCATGCTTAAATCTGAAGGTCAGTGGGATTTTATTTTGCAATGCAGAGTGGCACATTTCCTTTTATAATCACTTGAAAAGGATTCTATTTGCACACAGTCAGGCAGCATCGAAAAGATCGGCTACAAAAATCTCCATTCGATATCTTAATTGCAATCGCAGCCGAGATTTTCCCCTTTTAAAATACCCATCTACAGGTAACGGCAAAGAACTAAGCAGTCCAATTAAAAAAAAGACCGAATACTCACCGACACAAATGCAGCCATAACAAAAGGTGGTTAGCATTTACAGTTGAAGCTGCAGAGCTGAGTTGTAATGAACATTTGTTCCGACGAGAGCAGATAAACAAACGCACCAGCTTCGAGAGGAGACTGGGTTACTGATTTGGGTGGGGTTCTTTGAAGCCACTGTCACATTTTACACAGAATCTTGAACCAATACCCTGCTACGAGGGAGGGTCGATGGCACATTCATGATGGTTTGTCTCCTGACGACTAGGCAGAGGCACAAAACCAACGCAGCAGAGCAGCAGGTTCACCCGATGTGACAATTACAATATTACCATACTACGCTAAACACAGTCATTCATGCCAGGGGTATGGCTCATAATACAAAGTGTTGTTTGACAAAAGGACAATTTTTGTGACATCAAATGGAAGCCATTTGGATTTAGTTTTAAAGAAGGAACTGCAGATGCTGGAGAATCGAGGGTACACAAAAAGCTGGAGAAACTCAGCGGGTGCAGCAGCATCTAAGGAGCGAAGGAGATAGGCGACGTTTCGGGTCGAGACCCTTCTTCAGACTGGTCAGGGATCAGGGAAACGAGAGATATAGACGGTGATGTGGAGAGATAAGGAACAATGACTTTCACTCATTGTTCCTTATCTCTCCACATCACTGTCTATATCTCTCGTTTCCCTGATCCCTGACCAGTCTGAAGAAGGGTCTCGACCCGAAACGTCGCCTATCTCCTTCGCTCCTTAGATGCTGCTGCACCCGCTGAGTTTCTCCAGCTTTTTGTGTACCCCCGGAAGCCATTTGGAGATGGGCGGGGGTGGGGGGGAGCGCGAGTTCCTTCAGCGGGGTAGTGGGTGGGAGGGATCGCAAGAACAAATTTCAGGTGAATAGACTCACGGCAACTAATGTTATGGCAACACGACGATCCCTACCCAAGGGACAGTGAATTCTTTGATAATCTGCTGCTGAAAGTAGGACAAGTGGATTTAATGATCTGTATACATTGTTGGTGCGGTGCTGCTCTCGTGTAATTTTACTTTTGAAAGCATTTACAGTGATTTTTCTGTTTAGTATGCATTTCACTGGGAACTGACTGTGCTAATATAAATTTAAACCACTGTTACTTTCTCCAAGATGGAATGGATTCATTCATTTCAAACTGATAACGGCTGCTTACAGTGTTACTGCTAAATACAAACCATACGGAATAAGAAGCGGGAATAGCAGTAGTGTCCATATGACCTCTTGAGCCTGCTCTGCCATTCAACAATCATGGCTGATCTTCATAAGTTCTAGCAGCAGTATTAGGCCATTCGGCCCATCAAGTCTACTCTGCCATTCAATCATGGCTGATCTATCCTTCCCTCTTAACCCCATTCTTCTGTCTTCTCTCCATCATCCCTGACACTCGTACTAACTCTGACAATCTCCACCCTAAAATTACCCATTGACTTGGCCTCCACATCCTTCTGTGGCAATGAATTCCACAGATTCACCACTCTCTGACTAAGGAAATTTCTCCTCATCTCCTTGGTAAAGGTACATCTCCTTGGTAAAGGTATTCTGAGACCATGGCCTCTGATACTGGACTCTCCCACGAGTGGAAACATCCTCTCCACATCCACTCTATCCAGGCCTTTCACTATTCCGTAAGTTTCAATGAGGTCCCTCCTCATCCGTCTAAACTCCAGCGAGTACAGGCCCAGTGCCGCCAAACGCTCACCGTTAACCCAATTATGCCTGGGATCATTTCCAAAAACGTCCTCTGGACCTTCTCCAATGACAGCACCACCATCCTCAGATATGGGGCCCCAAAACTGCTCACAATACTCCAGATCTTCCTCCTCAATGCCATCCTCTTATCCCCACAATGTCCAGAAATCTATCGACTTTTAGTGCTGTTTAGAAATACAGCCCTTCCATTTCTATTCTATACACTAGGGGCAATTTACAACGGCCAATCAACAAAAAAACCTGCACGTCTTTGGAATGTTGGAGGAAACTGGAACACCCGGAGAAAGTCCACACAGTCACGGGGAGAACGTACAAATTCCGCACTGACAGCACCCGTAGTCAGGATGGAACCTGGGTCCTTGGCGCACCAAGTGGTCCAGCAACTCCACCGCAGCATCATTCTGAATTAACTCAATGGCTGTGCCCAAGGGGGCAGAACACTACAAAGGTTCACCAACCAGTCTTCCCATAAGCTAGGGTATAGTCCTTATTATGGGGAACAAGGAAATGGCAGATGAGTTGAACAGGTACTTTGGATCCGTTTTCACTAAGGAAGATACAAACAATTTTCTTGAGTTACTAGTGGCCAGAGGATCTGTGGTGATGGAGGAACTGAAGGAAATCCACATTAGGCAGGAAATGGTGTCGGGTAGACTGATGGGACTGAAGGCTGATAAGTCCCCAGGGTGATGGTCTGCATCCCAGGGTACTTAAGGAAGTGGCTCTAGAAATCGTGGATACATTGGTGATCATTTTCCAATGTTCGATAGATTCAGGATCAGTTCCTGTGGATTGGAGGAAAGGCGGGAGAGAGAAAACAGAGAATTATAGACCAGTTAGCCTGATATCGATGGTGGGGAAGATGCTGGATTCAATCATAAAAGATGACATAGCGGCACATTAGGATAGCAGTAACAGGATCGGTCTGAGTGAGCATGGATTGATGAAGGTGAAATCATGCATGATTAATCTGGAATTTTTTGAGGATGTAACTAGGAAAATGGACGAGGGAGAGCCAGTGGATGTAGTGTATCTGGACTTTCCAGAAAACATTTGATTAGGTCCCATATAGGAGATTAGTGGGCAAAATTAGGGCACATGGTATTGTGCTGACATGGATAGAAAATCGGTTGGCAGACAGGAAACAAAGTGCAGGGATTAACGTGTCCCTTTCAGAATGGCAGGCAGTGACTAGTGGGATACCGCAAGGCGCGGTGCTGGGACTGCAGCCATTTACAATATACATCAATGATTTAGATGAAGGGATTCAAAGTAACATTAGCAAATTTGAAGATGACACAAAGCTGGGTGGCAGTGTGAACTGTGAGCAGGATGCTATGAGAATGCAGGGTGACCTGGACAGGTTTAGTGAGTGGGCAGATGCATGGCGTTAGATATCCATTTTTGGTAGCAAAAACAGGAAGACAGATTATTATCTAAATTGTGTCAAGTTGGGAAAAGGGGAAGTACAACGGGATCTGGGGACCTTGTTCATCAGTCAATGAAAGTAAGCATGCAGGTACAGCATGCAGTAAAGAAAGCGAATGCCATGTTGGCCTTTATAACAAGAGTTGAGTATAGGAGCAAAGAGGTCCTTCTGCAGTTGTACAGGGCCCTAGTGAGACCACACCTGGAGTATTGTGTGCAGTTTTGGTCTCCAAATTTGAGGAAGGTCATTCTTGCTATTGAGGGAGTGCAGCATAGGTTCACAAGGTTAATTCCCGGGATGGCGGGACTGTCATATGCTGAGAGACTGGAGCGGCTGGGCTTGTAAACTCTGGAATTTGGAAGGATGAGAAGGGATCTTATTGAAACGTAAGATTATTAAGGTATTTGGACACGCTAGAGGCAGGAAACATGTTCGCGATGTTGGAGCCCAGAACCAAGGGCCACAGGCCTTTGAGCCAGCACAGCCATTCAATGTGATCATCCCTAATCAGTACCCCATTCCTGCCTTCTCCCCATATCCCCTGACTCCGCTGATAAGAGGTAAGCCATTTAGAACTGAGATGAGGCAACACTTTTTCACACAGAGAGCTGCGAGTCCCCATAACCCCTGACACCTGTACTAATTAACAATCTATCTCTGCTTTAAAAATATCCCTTCAGTTCCTTGTTTCAAACTATATTCTGATATTTTTTCCTCTTTGCTCTACCTGTTGTACACTTGTGTTAGGCCTGCTTGATTAAATATTGATAATGAAAGGACAACGCCTCATATTTCGCTTGGGCAGTTCACGACCCAGTGATATGAACGTTGATGTCCCTAATTTCTAGTAACCCCTGCAATCCCTCTCTAGTCGTCCTACTAGTTCCACTGTTCACATCCCTGTATCCCTTCGTTTTCACCTCTTCCCCAGTCAACAAGGGGCCATTGTGGGCTCCATCCGTCCTCACTCATCTGTTGCCGGCTCAGTTTTGTGCTTGCATTTTCCCAACCCCAGCTCCCTCCCCTCCACTTTCAGTCTGAAGGAGGGTCTCAACCCAAAACGTCACCTGTTCCTTTCCTCAAGAGATGCTGCCTGACCTGCTGAGTTACTCCAGCACTTTGTGTCTGTCTCCAGCATGTGATATCCCATACATTGCATCCACTGGTTCCCTCTCAGTAGTTACATCCTCAGAGCTCCTGCAGATTAGTCAAACATTATTTAATTTCATAAATCCAGACCAACTCTGCTCACTTCTATTATTCCTTTCATGGTCTTGTTCAAATAACCTTGATTACAGATTCAACAATTCCCTGCCATTGTCATCAAGCTAACAGATCAATCATTTCCTATTCCAACCACCTCATTGGAGACCTTCAGACTATCTTTACTCAGACTTTATCTTGCATTAAATGTTATTCCCTTTATCCTGTGTCTATACACTGCGGGCGGCTTGATTGTGATCGTGTATAGTGGTTTTAATGACTGGATGGCAAGCATTAAAAAGCTTTTCACAGAACCTCGGTACATGTGACAATAAACTAAGCTAAACTTTATTCCCTTTATCTTGTACCTGGATAGCAAGCAACAAAAGGCTCTTCACTATACCTCTCTACATGTGACAATAAACTAAGCTAAATTTTTTTCCCTTTATCTTGTGGGTAGACAAAAATGCTGGCGAAACTCAGCGGGTGAGGCATCTATGGAGCGAAGGAAATAGGCAATGTTTCTGGTCGAAACCCTTCTTCAGACTGATATGGGGGTGGGAGGTGGGGAAGGAAGAAAGAAAGAGGTGGAACCAGAGGGCTGAGGGAGAGTTGAGAAGGGGAGGAGAAAGTAAGGACTACCTGAAATTAGAGAAGTCAATGTTCATACCGCTGGGGTGCAAACTGCCTTTATCTTGTACCTGGATAGCAAGCAACAAAAAGCTTTTCACTGTACCTCACTACATGTGACAATAAACTAAGCTAAACTTTATTCCCTTATCTTGTACCTGGATAGCAAGCAACAAAAAGCTTTTCACTGTACATTGGTACACGTGACAATAATAAATGAAACTCCTTTGTTAAATAGCAGGTTGTGTTTTCTACCATGCAATCCATAGGAACAATTCCAGAACTCATTGAATGCTGGAAGATGACATGTGCAGGAAGGAACTGCAGATGCTGGTTTGTACTGAAGATAGACATAAAAAGCTGGAGTAACTCAGCGGGTCAGTCAGGATCTCTGGAGAAAAGAAAAAGGTGAAGTTTCAGATTGAGACCCTTCTTCAGACAACTGGATCATCTATTACCTCATTTGACACCTGCATCAAAACACTACAGCACAGAACATCAGGTCCTTAAGATAGAAACATAGAAAATAGGTGCAGGAGGAGGCCAGTCGGCCCTTTGAGCCAGCACCGCCATTCATTGTGATCATGGCTGATCGTCCCCCTTCAATAAGCCGTGCCTGCCTTCTCCCCATATCCCTTGACTCCACTAGCCCCAAGAGCTCTATCTAACTCTCTCTTAAATCCATCCAGTGATTTGGCCTCCACTGCCCTCTGTGGCAGGGAATTCCACAGATTCACAACTCTCTGGGTGAAAATGTATTTTTTCATCTCAGTCTTAAATGGCCTCCCCTTTATTCTAAGACTGTGGCCCCCTGGTTCTGGACTCGCCCAACATTTGGAACATTTTTCCTGCATCTAGCTTGTCCAGTCCTTTTATAATTTTATATGTTTCTATAAGATCCCCTCTCATCCGTCTACACTCCAGTGAATACAAGCCTAACTCCAGTGAATACAAGCCTAACAAGATTTATCAAGATTTATCAAGAATACAAGCCTAACAAGATTTGTTCCTTTTGTACTGTAGTTCTTGACTACCCACTTGAATATCTAATATATCCAGCAAGTTTTACATATCTTCATGAAGACAGACTCAAAGCACTTGTTTAATCCCTCTGCCAGTTCTTTCATCCCCATCAATTCCCCTGTACGGAGCCTTTGCTAATCTTTTCTCCTTGAATATCTATGAAAGCTCTGACACCTTTCTACGTTTAATGCCAATTCATTTTCATGTTGTAAACTTCCAAACATGCCTTTTAGAAACATGAGGGGGGACCTTATTGAAACATGCCCAATAGTGGTAGGTCTGGATAGAGCAGATGTGGAGAGTGGATGTGGATCTTCCACTGGTGGGAGAGTCTAAAACCAGAGGGCATTGCCTGAGAAAAAAAGGACGTACCTTTAGAAAGGAGATGAGGAAGAATGTCTTTGGTCAGAGGGTAATGAATCTGTGGAATTCATCGCCACAGCCAGCTGTGGAGGCCCAAGTCATTGGGTATTTTTACAGCAGAGATTGACAGATTCTCGATTAGTACGGGTGTCAGTGGTTATGGGAGAATGGGGTTAAGAGGGAAAGATAAATCAGCGATAATTGAATGGCAGAGCAGAGGGTGGCACAGAGGCGCAGCGGTAGATTTGCTGCATTACAGCACCAAAGACCCAAGTTTGATCCTGACTACGGGTACTGTCTGTACAGTGTTTGTACGTTCTCCCTCTGATTGCGTGGGTTTTATCCAGGTGGTCTCGTTTCCTCCAACATTCCACAGACATGGAGGTTTGTAGGTTAATTGGCTTCAGTAAGAAGAGCAAAGTGTCCCAAGTGTGTATGATAGTGTTGGTGTACGGGGTAATAGCTGATTGGGCATAGATTTGGTGTAGCCAAAGGACCCGTTTCCCTGCTGTATCTCTAAACTAAAACTAACGTAAAACAAATGATCAATTCCCCTGTACGGGGCCCTTGGTAATCTTTTCTCTTTGAGTACCTATGAAAGCTCTGACAGTTTGCTACGTTTATTAACAGGTCACTTTCATGTTCTATGCTTCCAAACCTCAAGCCTATTGCTAATTAGAAGGCTTAGGAAATTTGGCATGTCCCCTACAACTCTCACCAACTTCTACAGATGCATCATGGAAAGCATTTTATCGGGATGCATCACAGCACGGTTTTGGAACAGCTCCATCCAAGACTGCAAGAAATTGCAGCAAATTGTGGATGCAGCCCGGACCATCACACAAACCAACCTCCCTTCTATTGACTTCATTTATACCTCACGCTGCCTTGGCAAGGCCGACAGCACAATCAAGGATGAGTCGCACCCTGCCCACTCCGTAACATTTAGTGCAAGGTAAAGCCAGCAAAGTCCGATCAAGGATAGCCCGAGGGTCACCAAAGAGGTAGATAGTAGTTCAGCATTGCTCTCTGGTTGTGGTAAGACGATTCAGTTGCCTGATAACAACCGAGAAGAAACTGTCCGTGAATCTGGTGATGAAGTGGATGGAAGGAACAAATGGCAAAATGACACCCTATTCTTACAACAAACATGTCTAGTGTGCCAAAAATTCTCAGAACAGATGGACTATTTCAGTGACAGCAATACGTGACGTCTTGTCCTAGTGTCCTACTATTGATTACGATTCAATGAGCCACGCTGACAACGCTTGTAAAACTGAATCAGGAACATCAGGAGATATTTGACTAACGGAATCAGACATCTTGAAGCTGGGAATAATATAGATAATCAGCAATCATTCATACTAAATATAAATAAATCCATGTACAGATGTTACATGAAAGAATTATAAATTGCGGTAAGGATCAGCCACTAAACCCTGTTGCTGAAATAGTCCGCTAAACCCCTAGTCGGTAAATCACCTATCTAGGTTATCACTCTAAATATACAGGATTTTTTAAATGGCGCTGGAAACAGTATTATAATCCTACATGAAGGGCTTTAAAAATCTTAATCACAGATTAGTTTAGATACAGCGCGGAAACAGGCCCTTCGGCCCCGCGACCAGTGACCCCTGCACATTAACACTACTCTACACACACTAAGGACAATTTTACATCTATACCGATTATCAACGGTTCAATGGTACTTTATTTGTTACACGTGCCGAGCGTGCAGTGAATTTCATTTTTGTATATGGCTCAGCACAAGTATCACTATACATGAACTTGGAACACTTTATTGTCATTCAGACCTTGCGGTCTGAACGAAATTTCGTTGCCTGCCGTCATACATATAGTAAATAACAAAACACACAATAAACACATATTTAACATCCACCACAGTGAGTTCACCAGACACCTCACTGTGGTGGAAGGCAAAAATCTTGCCTTTGTCTCTTCCCTTCTTCCTCTTCCTCTGCGCTGAGGCGACCCGGGCCTCCGATGTTGCGACCGCACCGGGTGATGTAAATAAGTCCCGCGGGTGAACCGCGCTCCGCGAGCGGGCCGGTTCAACTCCGCGGCCCGGGGCGCTCGAAGCTGCCGAAGCTGCCGCCCTCCAGTCCAGCGGACGCAGCTGCTGCCGCGGGAGCTCCGGAAAAACAGGTCACCAACCTGTGACCTGCGAGCTCCCGACGATGTCGTCCACTGGACCCGCGGCCGAACCTCCGAAGTCGCTGCCGCCGCCACCGCCACCGGAAAGCTGCCACAGCTCCGAGTCGGGCCGCCGGAACCCGCCACAGCCCCGAATACTTAGACACATATTAGATAAGCATCTCGGATACAGTGCAAGTGTATAGCAGTAATACAGAGAGACAGTATACAGACGCGCCAGTTTCAGCGCCATTTTTAAGGCCCACTGGTTTTAAGTGCAGGGTTCTTGACCTGACTATAAAAGTCCATTGTCATAACTTCATAAATTATACAAGCAGAATTAGGCCATTCGGCCCATCGCGTCTACTCTGCCATTCAATCATGGCTGATCTATCTTTCCCTCTCAATCCCAATGGTACTATAGTACCATTGGTGTTTAAGGCGATGTGCTGATATTGATGAGGGTAAAGCAGTGGATGTCCAGTGACCAGAATTGGTCTTACCAATGCCTTGTACAATTTTTTGTTTTTGTTTTTGTTAAGTATTTTTATTATAGAAACATAGTAATAACAAAGTACATTATTTTGCATTGCTGAAAATACATGATATTAATGATATATTCGTACTCTTAATAATATTTGTATTATCATTGATTTAAAAATTTAAGACTATATTTTATATAATTGAAAATACATAATATTAATGATAAATTCATACTGTTAGTAATATTTGTATTATCGTTAATTTTAAAATTTAAGACTATATTTTATACAATTTAAAATACATAATACTAATAATACCTTCATGATATTAAAGATATATTCATACTATCAATAATATTTGTATTATCATTGATTTTAAAATTTAAGACTATATATTTTATATATTTGAAAATACATGATATTAATAATACCTTCATGATATTAGTACTGTTTATATTCTTATTAGTATTAAAAATTTAAGATTATATGTTTCTATACATTTTTCTAAAGGTTTAAACGTAACATTATTTACAATGGTAAGAGATAATGGTATTGATTTTAGTTTTAATGTTTTCTTTATTTGTTTCCAAATACGGATTCCGTTTTCTATTATCGGATTTTCACTATAAATTTTGTACAATTTTAACATTACTACCCTACTCCTATATTCAATGCTCTGATTTATAAAGGCCAGCACACCAAAGGCTTTCTTTACCACCCTATCTACATGCGATTCCACCTTCAGGGAACTATGCACAGTTAGTCCTAGATCCCTCTGTTTCACAGCATTCCTCAATTCCCTACCATTTACCATATACGTCCTATTTTGATTTGTCCTGCCAAGATGTAGCACTTCACACTTAACAGCATTAAACTCCATCTGCCATCTTTCAGCCCACTTTTCCAAATGGCCCAAATCTCTCTGTAGACTTTGAAAATCTACTTCATTATCCACAACACCACCTATCTTAGTATCATCTGCATACTTACTTATCCAATTTTCCACCCCATCATCCAGATCATTGATGTACATGACAAACAACAGTGGACCCAACACAGATCCCTGAGGCACCCCACTGGTCACCGGCTTCCAGCTTGACAAACAGCCATCCACCATTACTCTCTGACATCTCCCATTCAGCCACTGTTGAATCCATCTTGCTACTCCGCCATTAACACCCAAAGATTGAACCTTCTTAACCAACCTTCCATGGGGAACCTTGTCAAAGGACTTACTGAAATCCATATAGACAACGTCCACTGCTTTACCCTCATCAATTTCCCTAGTTACCGCTTCAAAAAATTCAAGAAGGTTGACTGTTCCTGATCAGACCCTGTTTATCCAGATGGTGTACAATTTTGGTCGCCTAATTATAGAAAGGATGTCAACAAAATAGAGAGAGTACAGAGGAGATTTACTAGAATGTTGCCTGGGTTCCAGCAACTATGTTACAGAGAAAGGTTGAACAAGTTAGGTCTTTATTCTTTGGAGCGCTGAAGGTTAAGGGGGGACTTGATTGAGGTCTTTAAAATGATGAAAGGGATAGACAGAGTTGACGTGGATAAGTTTTTCCCATTGAGGGTAGGGAAGATTCAAACAAGAGGGCATGACATGAGAATTAAGGGACAGAAGTTTAGGGGTAACGTGAGGGGGAACTTCTTTACTCAGAGGGTGGTGGCTGTGTGGAATGAGCTTCCAGCAGAAGTGGTGGAGGCAGGATCGATTTTAACATTTAAAAGTAAAGTGGATAGGTATATTGACGTGAAGGGAATGGAGGGGTATGGTCTGAGTGCAGGTGGATGGGACTAGGGGAAAACAAATGGTCGGCACGGACTGGAAGGGCCGAGAGGGCCTGTTTCCGTGCTGTAATTGTTATATGGTTATATTATATTGGTAGGTAGATAACTTCTTCCAGCTAGCCCAGTTGAAGTCTCCAGTGATGACAGGGTCGGTATTGGTGATGGCGCACCCCATCAACGCTCAATTCCTCAATAGATAGGGTGAATGCACAGAGTCTTTCAGCAGAGGGGAACCAAGAACCAGACTTAAGGTGAGAGTTTTACAAGCTTGTCTGCGTGGCTCATTGAATCGTAATCAATAGTAGGACACTAGGACAAGACGTCACGTATTGCTGTCACTGAAATAGTCCATCTGTTCTGAGAATTTCTGGCACGCTTGGAGATGGGCAAGGGCCTATTTCTGTGCTTTCTGACTGTGCTAGCTCCCCCACCCCAAAGAAGCACAGGTTTGGTATAATTGTAAATTGTCCCTAGCGTGCAGGATAGTGCAAGTGTGCAGGTGATCGTTGGTCGTTGGTCGGCATGGACTCGGTGGGCCGAAGGGCCTGTTTCAGCACTGTATCAGCACCGCTCATGAAGTGAATGGAAAAATCCTCATGGGCCTGGGGTGGTGTGTTTGGAGAGTTGAGTCCGAAGGTTTCAGTCTTACCTGAAGGCCTCCTTGGGGACCACGTTTTCTTGCACAATGGAAGCCTCTCTATACTAGCATGCATTGTGGGGAGGTCAGTCCAACAAACGATCATAACATTACAAATGCATTTAAATTGCTGAAATGTTCAATTCCTACTGTTGTTGTGGAAACAAGGAACTGCAGATGCTGGTTTATATAAAAGGATACAAAGTGCAGGAGTAACTCAGCACATCAGGTCGCCTCTGTGGCGCATGGGATGGTAGCACTATGATAGAGTTGCTGACTTACAGCGCCAGAGACCCGGGTTTGTACTGTCTATGGGTGCTGACTGTACGGAGTTTGTACGTTCTCCCTGTGGGTTTTCTTTGGGTGCTCCAGTTTCCTCCCACACTCGCACAGGTTTGTAGGTTAATTGGCTTTGGTAAAAATTGTAAATTGTCCCCAGTGTGTAGGATAATATTGGTGTACTGGGTAATCGTTGGTCGGCGCGGACTCAGTGGGCTGAAGGGCCTGTTTCCGCGCTATCTCTAAATTAAACCTCCGGAGAACATGGATCGATGATGTTTTGAATCGGTTTGATGAAGGGTCCCATCCTGAAACGTCACCCATCTATGTTCCCCAGAGATGCTGCCTGGCCCACTGAGTTATTCCACCACTTTGTGTCCTCCAGCTGTTGTTCTGCCTGCAGCTTTAAAAGGTCAAACTGTGAACATACAAGTGTTTAGGAAGGAACTGCAGGTGCTGGTTTACACCGAAATTAGACACAAAATGCTGGAATATTTCAGAGGGACAGGCAGCATGTCTGGAGAGAAGGAATGGGTGACGTTTTGGGTCGAGACCCTTCTTCAGAATTAGAGTCAGGGTGGAGGGAGACTAGAGATACGGAAGGGTAGGGTGTGAAAATGACAGATCAAAGCAGACGTTGATCAGGAAATGGAGAATGGTCCATTGTTTTCCTGATTTAATGCTTCGATGTCACCTTCTTCTCATTCTCATGATCATCCCCTGCTTTGATCTGTCATTTTCACACCTTACTTCCATATCTCTAGTCTCCCTCTCCCCTGACTGTGTCTGAAGAAGGGTCTCGACCCGATACGTCAACCATTCTTTCACTCCAGAGATTTTGTCTGTCCCATTGAGTTACTCCAGCATTTTGTGTCTATCTTTAACATAGTGTTCTCCAGCATGTTGCCTACAAAATGTCATCTTTTCCCGATGCCATCTTGGGAAAAAATAACCCTAATCTAAAGCAGGTCACCCAGCTAAATTCAAGTCCTCTGAAGACTTTAGTCAAAAAAATCTTTTTTTAATTCTTTGACGTTTAGATTGCAGGATTAAAAACTACAGAGGAAATCAGGGCATCCAAATGAACACAACTATTTTTGTTCATATGGAGACCCTAATTTCCCCTGATTACAGAGAAAACCAGGGCATTCACATGAACAAAAATAGTTTTGTTGTTCACAGTCCTTGGATTACTTTTGATGTTAAAAATCAATTTGACCAAGTATGCCACTTGATGCACACAATGGCACATGTGGCTGCATCGATAAAATGAAATGCAGAGACCTAGATTCTGCACTGCCGAGGAGCAACACAGGTTCGATCCTGACCCCGGGTGCTATCTGGGTGGAGTTTGCACGTTCTCTCTGTGACCGCATAGATTTCCGCTAGCTGCTCCGGTTTCCTCCCACATCCCAAAGATGTGCGGGTTTGTAGGTTAATTGACCTCCGTAATTTACCCCTAGTGTGTAGGGAGTGGATGAAAAAGTGGTATAAAATAGAACTAACGTAAACAGCCGTTATCTATTCATCAGGCCATCAGGAGTCATCAGGCTATTAAACACTACAACCTCCAACAAGCTCTGAACTACATACACTACTATTGATATTATTGCGCTATTGTTATTTGTACTTTATGTATGTGTGTGTGTGCATGTGTGTGTATATATACCCACTGAACCTGTTGTTGTTGTTTATTATATTGATCGCAGTGTACCACATTTACATATTATGTTGTGCTGCTGCAGGTAAGAGTTTCATTGTTCTGTCTGGGACATATGACAATGAAACACTTTCTTGGTGTGGACTTGGTGGGCCATCCTATATCAAACCAAACTGATTTTTTAATTGAATGGCTTGAACTGCTGAGTATCTCCAGCATTCTCGCCTTTTTGGATTTCCAAGCTCATCAGCCCATAACACCATTTGTGGACCTAGCCCAGTCCATCACGCAAACCAACCTCCCTTCCATTGGCTACATCTACACCTCACGCTGCCTCGGCAAGGCCCACCAGCACAATCAAGGACCAGTTTCACTCCCTCTTCTCCCCTCTATCAATAGACAATAGGAGCAGGAGTAGGCCATTCGGCCCTTCGAGCCACCACCGCCATTCAACGTGATCATGGCTGATCATCCACAATCATTGGGATCACACAGCTCTGGCTGAACAACTTCTAATCTTGTATGCAGACTCGATAAGAAGAAGAAGGCCAGGCTGGCAGCATAATCAAGCACCAGTCTTACCCCAGTCACTCCCTCATCTCCCCTCTCACATCGGGCAAGAGGTACAGAAGTGTGAAAACGTGCACCTCCAGATTCAGGGACAGTGTCTTCCCAACTGTTATCAGGCAACTGAACCATCCCACCACCAACTAGAGAGTGGTCCTCAGCGACCATCTACTCATTGGAGACCCTCGGACTATCTTTAATCGTGCTTTCGTTTAGATACAGTGCAGAAACAGGCCCTTTGGATAGCACCATCCCACACACAATTTTTTACCAAAATCAATTGGAGTCTTTGGAGTGAGGAAGGAAACTGAAGTACCTGGAGAAAACCCACATGGTCACACAGACTCCATACAAACTCCATACAGACAGCACCCGTAGTCAGGATCGAACCCATGTCGCTGGCACTTGGAGGCAGCAACTCTACCACTGCGCCACCCAAATACTGACTGTTTCCCATCGCACTGGTGCGTGCGGTCTACCATGCAGACTTCTTTCATATTTTTGTTCTGTATTTCATAAGTTTGGCGTGTAAGGCAACAACTCTACCGCTGCGCCACAGTGCCGCCCCAGCTAAATTTGCACTAAACGTTAATCCCGTTATCCTGTATCTGCATAGTGTGCATGGCTTGATTATAACCATGTATAGTCCTTCCGCTGACTGGAAAATGCTTCTCCCTGTATCTCGGCACACGTGACAAGAAACTAAATTAAAAAGTAAAATTTGCTGGATAACCTTCAAATCCAAACGTAAACCAATTTAAGTGCAAATATTTCAAGTTGCCGATTCCAACCTACAGAATTTGTGCTGCAACATTCAGAATATTAACATGACAATGGAGTGAATAATTAATACAGGAGGATAATAGAACTGAGTCATTATGTGATGGATTGCCAAGGGTTATTAATGGAGCAGCGCTGACAACTTGCTCATAAGTACATGCTTGTGGCAATTGACAAATACATAATTTTTGTAAGCACCAATTCATTCGAGGATTATGCAGCGAGAATGAAACACACAAAGCGGAATGACAGAATCTGCTGTTAAATGACAATGGTTCATCTTCATAATGCAGCAGAATTAGTCCATTCGGCCCATCAAGTCTACTCCGCAATTCAATCATGGCTGATAATAGACAATAGACAATAGGTGCAGGAGTAGGCCATTTGGCCCTTCAATGTGATCATGGCTGATCATCCCCAATCAGTACCCCGTACCTGCCTTATCCCCATATCCCCTGACTCCACTATTTTTAAGAGCCCTATCTAGCTCTCTCTTGAAAGCATCCAGAGAACCTGCCTCCACCGCCATCTGAGGCAGAGAATTCCACAGACTCACCATTCACTGTGAGAAAAAGTGTTTCCTCGTCTCTGTTCTAAATGGCTTACTCCTTATTCTTAATCTCCCCCTCCTCTATATCTCCCTCCCAACCCCATTCACCTGCCTTCTCCACATAACCCCTGACACCCGTACTAATCAAGAATCTGTCTCTGCCTTAAAAATATTCATTGACTTGGCCTCTACAGCCTTCGGTGGCAATAAACTCCACACCCTCCTGACTAAAGAAATTCCTCCACGTCTCCTTCCGAAAGGAATGACCTTTAATTCTGAGGCTGTGACCTCTAGACGTAGACTCTTCTACTCACCCCTCATAAGTGAAAGGGAAAGAATAAGACCATTCAGCCCATCAGGTCTACTCCGCCATTCAATCATGGCTGATCTAGCTCTTCTTCCTAACCCCATTCCTCCCTCCTATTCTCCCTCCTGGACTCTTCCACCAGCGGAAACATCTTCTCCACATCCACTCTATCCGGGCCTTGCACCATTCGTCTTTCACTATTGGTTCTGGGTCGAACTCTGGGCTTGCATTTACGTGTACAAATTCCATTAATTCTAGGACATCTGTACATGCACAAAGGCTTGACCCTATCATTGAGGCATAATAGTTTCAGAGAAACAGTCCAATATCCACAATGAGGTAGGATAGAAAATTTGGACTGCACCCTAACTTATGATAATAAAGGAGAAGAAACTATAGTTTAGTTTAGAGATACAGCGCGGAAATAGGCCCTTCGAGTCTGCGTCCATCAGCAATCCCCGCACACTAACACTATCCAACACACACTAGGGACAATTTACTTATACCAAGTCGTAAGTCTTCGGAGCCAGAGATCCCGAAAAACCTACGGAGGTCACGGGGAAACGTACAACCTCCGTATAGTCAGGATTGAACATGGATCGCTGGCACTATAAGGCAGTTCCCGCACTTTCACTTCTGTGTCTTCTGCCATGATCATTGTGGGAAAGGTCCTTGACTCTTTAGCTTTTCCATGGAGCAGTTTTCGGCCCACAATGTTTGTGCCCGAACATGTCTTGCAGAGCTGATCTCATCTGCCTGCATACGATCCATATCCCCCTAATCCCTGTATTTCCATGTGCCTGTTCAAAAGCCTCTTAAATGCCTTCATATCTGCCTCCATCGCCAGCCCTACCAATGCATTCCAGTTCCCCACCACTCTCTGTGTAATAAAACTCCCCCCTGCACATCTCTATTAAACTTTCCGCTTCTCACTTTATAGCATTGCCCTCTAGTGTTGGACATTTACACCCTGGGGAAAAAAGTTTCTGACTGTCTTCCCTCTGCCTCCCATAATTATATATACTTCTATCATCTCCCCTCAACTGAAAGCAAAGGGGAACCTGGCGTTGGGGGGGGAGGGGGGAGCGCCGAGAACAAAGGAGGATCCGGCATGGGGGAGTCGCCTAGTATACAGGGGAACGCGGGATGAGGCAGGTCGCCAAGAACAAAGGGGGACTGGTGTGGGGGGGGGGGGGGGGGGGGGGGGGGGGGTGGTGGTCGGCAAGAACAAAAGGGGGACTCAATGACACTGTCACGTGTACGCACGTACAGTGAAATGTTTTGTTTTGCGCACATATACAATTATAGAGCAGACCTCACCTAAGCAGTACTCCAGAGTTGCCACGTTTCTGGAGCCAACAAAGCTACAAAAGTTCACCAAACAGTTCCATCCTCTGCCTGCCGCTGCAAGTGGCAGCAGGCCCCCCCTTCCGGGTCCCCCGATGTTCTCAGCAAGTCCCTCCATTGTTCTCAGTACCCCCCCCCCGCCCTCTCCGCCAAGCCCCCCTTCGTTCTCGGCAGCGTCCCCACGCCGGGTTCCCCTTTGTTCTCGGCGCCCCAAACCCCCCTTTCCACCGCCAGGTCAGGACCAGGCGTGGCCGAGTCCCCTTTTATGATCCATATTCCTCTGACCTCTGAGAACACGGACTTCTCTAACTTCAAATAGCCCTTGCTTTCCCTCTCTCTCCATCCCCTCCCCCTTCCCAGTTCTCCCACCAGTCTTACTGTCTCCGACTACATTCTATCTCTGTCCCGCCCACTCCCCTGCCATCAGTCTCAAGAAGGGTCTCGACCCGAAACGTCACCCATTCCTTCTCTCCAGGGATGCCATCTGTCCTGCATTTTGTGTCTACCTTCAATTTAAACCAGCATCTGCAGATCTTTCCTTCACAACCTGAAATCACAACTCCATAAGGCTCGAGTTTAACTCAATTAGTTTAACTCACTCACGGGAGAAACCTAAAAAATATCACTGCTGCAGAAAAAACAATTTCAGGTTATTTGACTCATCGATTTAGCAATGCGCACAAATACTTTTTTTGGAACAAAAATATATCAATCAAATCTGTTACATGCACTAATTTGTGCATTTTGACGTAGAAACTGAAATACCTTGCTCTGCAAAGTTCAAACTTAATACGTAAGAACACACAGAGTCTCTTTCCCAGAGTAGGGGAATCAAGAAGAGGACAGAGGTTTAAAGTGAGTGGGGAGAGATTGAATAGGAACTTGAGTGCTTTTTTGTTTAACACAAAGAGTGGTGTCATAGAGTCATAGTCTTACAGCTTGGAAACAAGCCCTCAGCCCAACTTGCCCACACCAGCCAACATGTCCCAGCTGCCAGCATTTGGTCCATATCCCTCTAAACCCGTCATATCCATGTATCTGTCTAACTGCTTCTTAAATGTTGGGATAGTCCCAACCCTCAGCTTGTTCCATACATCCACCACTCTTTGTATGAAATAGTTCCCCCTCAGATTCCTATCAGATATTTTCCCCTTCACCTTAAACCTCTGTCCTCTGGTCCTAGATTCATCTACTCTGGGAGGAGACACTGTGCATCTACCCAAACTATTCCTCTCATGACTTTATACACCTTTAATTGCAGCAGATTGTGGATGCAGCCCAAACCATGATACAAACCTTCCATTGACTCAATGTATACCTCGCACTGTCTCCGCAAGGCCAGCAGCATAGAGGCATAAAGTGATGCAGTGTGGAGACGGGCCCTTCGGCCCAACTTGCCCACACCGGCCAACATGTCCCAGCTACACTAGTTCCACTTGCCTGCACTTGGTCCATATCCCTCCAAACTTGTCCTATCCATGTACCTGTCTAACTGTTTCTTAAACATTGGGATAGTCCCAGCCTCAAGTACCTCCTCTGGCAACTTGTTCCATACACCCACAACCCTTTGTGCGAAAAAGTTGCCCCTCAGATTCCTATTAAATCTTTACCCCTTCACCTTAAAGCTATGTCCTCTGGTCCTCGATTCCCCTGCTCTGGGCAAGAGATTCTGTGCAGCTACCCAATTTATTCCTATCATGATTTTATACATCTCTATAAGATCAAACGACGCATAATCAAGGACGAGGTATAGAAGTGTGAAAACGCATACCTCCAGATTCAGGGACACTTTCTTTCCCAGGGAGACGCACACGCTGCGGGAGTGACCCAGGGAGCCTTGCGGGCCCGATCCACCCACCAAACAATCGCGGCGCCTACAACCAGAACGAAGACCCGAACGTGCCCGACTCGTCCCACAGATCTCCCAGACTAATTTCCCTCAGGGGATGAATAAAGTTTCATTGTATATTGTATCGTTTCCAACAACTATCCTATCAACACTAGAGAGCAGTCCTGAACTACTATCTATCGCATTGGTGACCTTCGGTCTATCTTTGATCGGACTTTACTGGCTTTACCTTGGACTAAACGTAATTCCCTTATCATCTATCTATACACTAATGGACCGAATGTAATCATGTATTGTGTTTTGGCTGACTGGATAGCACGCCACAAAGCTTTTCACTGTACGTCGGTACACGTGACAATAAACTACACTGAACAGTACTTTGACATACGAACTATGTTGCCAGCATTGGAAAATACCTTGCTCAGCAATGTTGAAATATAATATATGCAAGAAGAAAAAGAACAAGATTGAACATACATTAATTCTTTGACAAGATTGTCACAAACCTCACCAATTTATTTGGGGACTTCCAGTATTTCCACAGTTTTCGTTGCTGTTTGAGGTTCAGTTTCCAGTTGGCTGCCTGATGTTGCAGTAGCTTTTTTATCTGCGGTGTCATCTTTTTCCTGGGTTTTAGCCGCACCCGATGGTTTCCGGGACGAAGGTACTGGAAACAGTGCTTACACACACCACTCGATTTATTTTTCCCATCTGCAAGGTTAATAAGTGATAGGAGTTGGCGATAACTTGGAAGCTGCAACGGAGGTAACGTTTGAAGTAAGGATCCCCCACTGTACCGCCACCACTGCCGCTTGTTGGGACCACTACCTGATGACAATTGGGCGGCCCCTTGATCATGTCCCTAGGGACCCAACCCAACAGGATTCTTGGAATTAGTATATTCACCTCAACCTCGATCCCCATGGGTTTGTACCTTTGGAGACATCCACATTCCAGTTAAATTCATAAGTTCATAAGTGATAGGGGCAGAGAAAGGACATTTGGCCCATCAAGTCTACTCTGCCATTCAATTTTGGCTGATCTATCTCTCTCTCCCTCCTAACCCCATTCTCCTACCTTCTCCCATAATCCCTGGAACCCGTATTAATAAAGAATCTACCTAACTCGGCCTTAAAAATATTAATTGACTTGGCCTCCACATGAATTGACTTGAATTCCACAGATTCACCACCCTCTGACTGAAGATCAGGGTAGTGGGTGTATGGAACGAGCTGCCAGAGGAGGTAGTATCGCAACATTTAAGAAACATTTAGACAGGTATATGGATAGGACAGGTTTAGGGGTATACTAGACCGTTGGGTCTGCTCCCCCAACGCACCGGTCCCCTACCCGTAGTCCCCACGGGAGGCGTGGTTCCTCCAACTCAACCCGTTGCCGAAGGTAAGATTCGAGCACTCCTCAGCAAAGCGTTTAGAGGGATATGGGCCAAAGATCTACAGACAAAATAGTCCATAACTGTCATCAAGTCTAATAAATGCAGTAGTGCAGTGTTTTATACTGACCTGCTATAGAATCGTGTGTCCATCTATAAAAAAAATTAAAAACAATCAAAGATTATGTAAGCTAACACATTTTAAGACCACAGTATACAGAAAATGGTGTCATGATAATTACACTATTAAATCATGAACAAATCACTAAAATTAAAAAATCTAATTCAAAATCGCGGTAAGTGCCTGGAACACGCTGTCAAGGTTGGTGGTGGAGGCACACACGATAGTTTACTTTAGTTCATTATCATCACATGTACCGAGGTAGAGGAAAAAGCTTTTGTTTGCGTGCCATCCAGTTAAAGACGAGACATGATTACAATCAAGCTATCTACAGTGCACAGATAAAGGCAAGGGCACAATATTTCCTGCAAAGATATAACATTACAGTCCAATAGCTCAAATGTCTCCATAGAGGTACATAAGAGGTCAGGACCACACTTTAACGGATGAGAGAGTGGCGTTTAAGAGCCTTTTAGATAGGCAAGTGGATATGCAGGGAATGAAGGTACATGGATCATGTGCAGGCAGATAAGAGTGTTAAAGAAGGAACTGCAGATGCTGGAGAATTGAGGGTACACAAAAGGCTGGAGAAACTCAGCGGGTGCAGCAGCATCTAAGGAGCGAAACGTCGGACGTCGCCTATCTCCTTCGCTCCTTAGATGCTGCTGCACCCGCTGAGTTTCTCCAGCCTTTTGTGTACCCAGGCAGATAAGAGTTGGTTTTGTTCGGAATACACATTGTGGGCCGGAGGGCCTGTTCTTGTGCTGTACTGTTCTTTGGCCAAGAAAGATTGTGTGTTTCTGGCAATATGGTGTCTTGATTGACAGGAAAAGTCAAGAAAAGACCAATCTTCTCACCCTGAAAAGAAATTACTATTTGCAGCAGTAAAGCTGGTTGCTCGTACACTGCCACCTATGCCTCAGTTTAAAGTACTTTGACCTGAACAAGACGACCATGGATTCCAAGGATTTGTCCAATAATTAACACCATTGTATCCATGTCCACCACCACCCCAGACAATGCGGTTCAGACCCCCACCACTCTCTGTGTAAGAAAGACTTGCCTCGCACATCTCCATTAAACCTTTCCCTTCTGCCCTCTAGTGTTAGACATTTCCACCCTGGAGAATAAAATCCTGACTGTCGACCCAATCTCTGCCTCACATCATTTTATATGCTTCTATCAAGTCTCCCCTCAACCTCTGACATTCTAGGGAAAATAATCCAAATCTATACAACTTCTCCCTGTAGCTGAAACCCTCTAATTCAGACAGCTGTGTGGAAACTATTCATGGCTGACTTGGTAGGCCAATGGGCCTGTTTCTGCGCTGTATTGCTAAACTAAATGAAACTGAACCCATCCGGTTTAATTTAGTTTAGCGATACAGCGCAGAAACAGGCCCATCGGCCTACAGAGTCCGCGGTGACCACACTAGCACTATTTCACTCACCAACTGCTTATCCAAGTGCTTACGTATAGCGATACTTGTACTGAACAGTAAATAAAAGTGAATTTCACTCTACCTTTACAGTCTTTACCAAAGCCAATTAAGCTACAAAACTACACGTCCTAGAGTGTGGGAGGAAACCAGAGCGCCCGTGGAAAACCCACGAGGTCACAGGGGGAACGTACAAACTCCGCACAGACAGCACCCGGGACTCTGGCACTCTCAGGCAGCAACTCTACCGCTGCGCCACTGTGCCGCCTCCAGTTTACAAACAGATCTCAGTAAAACAGTTCTCACAAAACCCTACTGTACCCTGGGGGGGTCACATGTATGCAGAAATCTGCAGACAATCTATTTACGAGACTCCATGTTAAAAAGCTTTGCTTTAGCAAAACTTACTGAAAACATGACAGGGCTCTCACTTTTTTTCCTGTTTCCAACCGGGCAACCTAGGCAGCTTTTTAGGTTGCCAAATGACAGTTTAGGTGGTCATTCAAGATGGCTTGCATGACGCGTGCAATAATGTGCTTGGACTAAGTGATTAGTTACCAGTCGGAATTATGCTCAATGAAGCATTCACATATTATTTCTGCTTCAAATAAAGTCACAAACTAAATCAAGACATGATATATACCACAATGACATGCAGCAAAATTATAATACAGTATCGCAACTCTTTTTACACATTGAAATTAATGCAATTTCTATTATTTCTTTCCACTTCCAAACAAAAATGTGGGTGGATTATTCAGCGTATGATCAACCCGTGTCAATGAATCCTGGACCATGGTAACATATATGCTTAAACATGCACACTACAGATTGATGCGAGCATGTTTTCTGTGAAGGACAGAAAATTATCATGAAATGGCCATAGCATGGGTCGTTATTGCTATTGGTACTGAACCCCCCATTCATCCTGTACTGACCCTCCTTCCCATCCATCCTGTACTGACCCTCCTTCCCATTCATCCTGCACTGATCCCCTCATTCATCCTGTACTGATCCCTCCCATTCTTCTTGAAGCAAAGGAAATGGGCAAAGTTTCAGGCCGAAACCCATCAGTCTGAAGAAGGGTCTCGACCCGAAACGTTGCCCATTTCCTTCACTCCACAGATGCTGCCTCACCCGCTGAGTTTCTCCAGCATTTGTGTCTACCTCCACCCCCCCCCATCCATCCTGTAATGTTCCTCCCATTCATCCTGCACAGACCCTTCGGACCACACTGTACTAACCCCCCCCCCCCATTCATCCTGCACTGAAGCCCCCATTCATCCTGTACTGACCCGCCTTCCCATTCATCCTGTACTAATCCCCCCCCATCGATCCTGCACAAAACCTCCCCCCCAGTCCATCCCGTACTGATCCTCACATTCATCCTGTACCGTTGCCCCCCCCCATCCACCCTGTACTGATCCCCCCCATCCATCTTGCCCAGATTTCCCCCCCACCCGTCCATCCCGTACTGATCCTCCCTTTCAACCCCACTGACATCCCCCGCGCTCTCCCCTCACACTAATTCCCCTACCGCAATCCATCCATTCTGCACCGATTGCCTTCTCAAATGCCCCCCCCCCCCCCCCCCCCCGGGTGATTCAGAGGTTTTCAATTTCTTTACTATCCAGAACAAATATAAATGGGAATTTCTTTTTGAAGATCAGACAATCAGACCCGACACAAAAATAAGCAGACAGTTCATCCAGACATAAAATCCACACTAATGCCACACAATCCCCATGGTGGATTGTGTGGCATGGGCGGAAATCCCGGGGGGGAACGACACACACACATATCCCTCCCATGCTTTGAGAGGTGGGGGACAATCCCCCCCCAGGTTTTGTAATCCAGATTTTGCAAATTCGGTGAAAAAAATGTTATTAAAATCTCCGCTTTCCGTGAGGCAGTGGGGGTGTCACTGTTAAGCGTTTGTTAATTGTCCCTGGTAACATTGCATTAACATGATGTGTAACCAATTGTGTTTTGACCTTCAAGTATTACTGAAGGTATTCATGGAGAATTTCTTAAAGCTGTCTGATGTGGGGACAATTACCATTTGAACTAATTGGATGTATTGGTGGATGGGAAAGATTTAAATGGGTATCGGATTTAAACAGGTCAGGTCACTAAGTGCTCCGATCAAAAGGGTTTCCTGGCTGGCTTGCAGGTAAGTCCCTCATTCATGGTCACTCACGTTATTTAGTTTTTTTTTCCCCCATCTCTCTCTCTCTCTCTCTCTCTCTCTCTCCCCCCCTCTGTTTCTCTTTCCCTCCTCCAAAGTTGTTTCTTCTGTTTGCCTTTATTTGCTTCAGTTTTATTTGTTTAAGTGTTATTTATCACATTGTAGTTTTTTAAAGATTCAAGCAGGTATCAGACACTTTCTAAGGGCAGAATCGACCCGTTCACGGGGCCTTTCATCGCCCGGCGCGACTTAAAATCAAACTGCTGCATCAAGGCGATCGAGGTTCCCGATGTTGAAGCCCCCGCCAGGCGACGAAAGACCACGCTAACGGGCCGTTTCAAGCCCCACGAATCGGGGCAGACAAAGCTGCTGTTGTTGGAGGTCGGAGTCGGTCACCAACCAGGTCAGCTCCCGATGTTACCAGCCACAGGGCCCACAGCCAAAGCCTCTGAAGCCTCGCCCACGCGTGTGTGTTCGTGCGCGCAGCCACCAAGAAAGTGTGTCCTGCCCAAATTGTGTCGCTCCCCATGTTTTGATAGTGATTTACGCCCCTGCCTTCAAGTCAGATGAAAAAGAAAGCTATTTTTTCTTTCAACACAGCCTCTTACATTAGGGCATAATGAAGCAGATGTTTAAAAAGGATTGCGGCGAAACACATTAGAACTGTGTTCTCTTGCAGCATGGTGGCACAGTGGTAGAGTTGCTGCTTTACAGCGCCAGAGACCCGGGTTCAATCCTCACCAAGGGTGCTGTCTGTATGCAGTTTGTACATTCTCCTCCGTGACCGCATGCTCCGGTTTCCTCCCACATTCCCCACAGACGTGCAGGTTTGTAGGTTAATCGGCTTGGTATAACTGTAAATTGTCCCTAGTGCGTGTAGGGTAGTGTTACTGTGCAGGGATCGCTGGTCAGCACAGACCGATGAGCCTGCTTCAGAGCTGTATCTCTAAACTAAACTGCTGTGGAAGACAATATCATGAGATCATAAGTGATAGGAGTAGGATTAGGCCATTTGACCCATCAAGTCTACTCCGCCATTCAATGATGTCTGATCCATATCTCCCTCCTAACCCCATTCTCCTGCCTTCTCCCCATAACCTCTGACACCCATATCTTAATGAATCAGGAAAATTCTCCTCCCAGTTCACATGCATACGTGATCATCATTTTGGTGGAAATCACAATATGCAGAGGTTTCCGAGAATGATCCCAGGGACGATCGGGTTAACTTACAAGGAGCGTTTGATGGCTCTGGGACTGTACTTCCTGGAGTTTAAAAAGATTAAGGGTATCTCAGTTGGAATATTGGGAGCTGTTTTGGGCCCCACATCTGAGGAGTGATGTGATGGCGTTGGAGAGAGTCCAGAGAAGGTTTATGAGAATAGGGATGATTGGGTTAATGCATGAGGAAGCTACTGGATAATATAAGGCCTAGATAGAGTGGATGTGGAAAATATGTTTCCAGTAATGAAAGAGTCTAGGACCTGAGGGCACAGCCTCGGCATAAAAGGATGTACCTTTAGAATGGAGAGGAGGAGGAATTTATTTTGTCAGAGGATGGTGAATCTGTGGAATTCAATGCCACAGACAGCAGTGGAGGCCAAGTCATTGGGTATTTTAAAAGAGAAGATTGACAGATTCCTGATTAGCAAGGTTGCCAAACGTCACAGGGAGAAGGCAAGAGAACAATATAAGCAGATTAATTACATGTCATATTCATGGAGACATCCAGCACAGAACCAGGCCCTTCAACCCAACTTGCCCATACTTTACGTTAATTATTAAACTTCAGACTTTAGAACTCAGAGTGGAAACAAGCCCTTCGGCCCACCGAGACCGCAATGGCCAGCGATCAGTCCGCACACTAGTTCTATCCAACACAACAGGGATGATTTACAATTTTAGTTTTATTGATACAGCACAGAAACAGGCCCTTCGGCCCACCGGGTCCGTGCTGACCAGCGATCCCTGCACATTAACGCATTCGGGACAATTAAAAAATATATATATTTACCAAACCTGGAATGTGGGAGGAAGTAAGTAAGTTTATTGGCCAAGTATTCACATACAAGGAATTTGCCTTGGTGCTCCGCCTACAAGTAACAACATGACATACAGTCATGGAAACCGAAGATCTCGGAGAAAACCCACGCAGGTCACGGGGAGAACATACAAACTCCTTACAGGCAGCACCTGTAGTCGGGATCGAACCCGGGTCTCTGGCGCTGCGAGGCAGCAACTCTACCGCTGCGCCACCGTGACTGCTTAATTTTAGCTAAGCCAATTAACCTACAAACCTGTATACGTCTTTGGAGTGTTGGAGGAAACTGGAACACCCTGAGAAAGCCTGCGTGGTCACAGGGAGAATGTACAAACTCCGTACAGACAGCACCCGTAGTCAGGATCGAACCCGGGTCTCTGGCGCTGCGAGGCAGCAACTCTGCCGCTGCACCACCACGCTACTCTCAAATTGGTTCTCTAATCTTTGGAGCAGTTTAAAACGTTATGAATAAAGTATATCATTACTGGTCATTTAGAGTTACAGTAATGGAGTCATACAGCACGGAAACAGTCCCTTCAACCCTACCTGCTCATGCCGTTCATGATACCCATCTACGCTAGTTCCACCTGCCTGCTTTAGGTCCATATTCCTCTAAACCATTCCTATCCATGTACCAGTCCACATGTCTACCAAATGTTGTTATATTACCTGCCTCAACTACCTCATCTGACAGCTCGTTCCATATAGAGTATTGTGTACAGTCTTGGGCATCCTGTTATAAGAAAGATGATGGCACGCTTGAAAGGATGCAGAGAAGATTTACGAGGATGTTGCCAGGACATGAGGACCCGAGTTATAGGGAGAGATTGAGCAGGCTCGGCACAAAATGCTGGAGTGACTCAACATCTCTGGAAAGAAGGAATGGGTGACATTTCAGGTCGAGACCCTTACTCAGACTGTCCCGCTGAGTTACTCCAGCAATTTGTGTCTACCTTTGATTTAAACCCGCATCTGCAGTTCTTTCCTACACATTGAGCAAGATAGGATTATATTCCAGGGGGTTGAGGGCTAATCTTAGAGAGGTGTATAAAATCATGACAGGAATAGATCAGTTAAATGTGGTTACTCTTGCCCAGAGTAAGGAACCAGAGGACATAGGTTTAAGGTGATGGGGGAAATATTGAATGGGAACCTAAAGAATAACTTTTTTTTAAGCAAAGGTTGATGAGCATAAGGAATTGTAGTTGAGGCAGGTACTGTCACAACATTTAAGAAACATTTGGATTGGTGCACGGATGATAGGTTCAGAGGGATATAGGCAAAATAAATGCAGGCAGGTGGGACTAGTACAGATGGGACATGTTGGTCAATGTGGGTAAGTTGGGCCAAAGGGCCAGTTTCCACACTGTATGGCTGTATATCAGCAAGTCTCTATGTGAATATGTTCTCCCCTCAGGTTTAAACTGAACCATACCAGGTATTAAACCTTTCCCCTCTCACCTTATTTATGCACACAATGCATTTATTTGTAAGTAGACGCACAATGCTGGAGTAACTCAGTGGGACAGGCAGCATCTCTGGAGAGAAGGAATGAGTGATGTTTCGGGTCGAGACCCTTCTTTAGACTGATGAAGAAGGGTCTCGACCCAAAATGTGGCTTGTTCTTTCTCTCCAGAGATGCTGCCTGTCCTGCTGAGTTACTCCAGCATTTTGTGTCTACCTTCGATTTTACCAGCATCTTACGCATCCATCTGTAAGTTGGTAATCATTGATGTATCTCTCTGATTCTGCAATTTCTTAGCACATATTTCTTCCCCCACATTTCACAAGATAAACCCAGTAGCAGGGGTAAAGCGGCTGATTTAAATCATGCTTTACTTACAAGAGGAAGCTTGCGACTGCTGGGCAGGTTTCCTTCAGATGAAAAGCAGAGTTCCTGAGAAATTGCAGCCTTTTTAAATTATCCATTATCCGAGGGAGCTGGAAATTGAGAAGTATGTTAAGCAAGTATTTATTACCAAATTTAGTTAGATACCAAAGATAGACACAAAGTGCTAGAGTAACTTGGCACTCTTTTAGAAGGGAGGTGAGGAGGAACTTCTTTAGTCAGAAGATGGTGAATCTGAAACGTTGCCACAAAGGGCTGTGGAAGCCACGTCAGTGGATATTTTTGAGGTAGAGATAGTCAGATTCTTGATTAGAACAAGCATCAAGGATTATGGGGAGAAGGAAGGAAAATGGGATTAGGAGGCAGAGATCAACCATGATTGAATGGCGGAGTGGACATGACGGGCCGAATGGCCTAATTCAACTCCTATAACTTGTGAACTTGTGACAGGCAGCATGTCTAGAGTGAAGGAATGGATGATGTTTCGGGTCGAGACCCTTCTTCAGACCTAACCCGAAACGTCACCCATTCCTTCTCTCTAGAGATGCTGCCTGTCCCGCTGAGTTACTCCAGCATTTGGTGTCTATCTTCAGTTTAAACCAGCATTTGCAGTTCCTTCCTATACATTTATTTAGATAACGAGATGCTCATTAACCAAAATATATACTCATAGGCTGAATAACTTTAGAGATACAGCGCAGACCCTTCAGCCCACCGAGTCCGCGCTGACCAGCGATCACCCTTGTACACTAGCGCTATCCTCTACACTAGGGACTATTTTATTTAGTTTACTTTATTGTCACGCGTATCGAGGTACTGTGAAAAGCTTTTGGTTTGTTTTAGCCAGTCAGCGGAAAGACTACACATGATTAAAATTGAGAAAAGGAACAGGTGACGTTTTGGGTTGACCCTTCTTCAGACTTTAAACCAGCATCTGCAGTTTCTCCCTGCTCACTAATCACGTAGTTGAGTCTGACAATGGTTCCCCCTCCAATGTATGGTTATCTTGATATTACTTTTCTGTCTGAAGAAAAATTTGTGCACTTAACTACCAACTCCAACCCCGAAACGTCACCTGTCCTTTTTCCCCCAGAGATGCTGCCTGACCTGCTGAGTTACTCCAGCACTTTTAAAGTCTTTTTAAGTAAACTAGCATCCTGCATTGTGATTTTTTTTTTGTCCAGCATTTTGTGTCTGTCTACTACACGAGTACTTTTGTACCTTTTCAGATGGACCACAACCTGTAGCTTGCAAAATTTCAAACAACTTTTGCCACACGTCAGGATGAACGGTAGAGTGCAGTATCAGCCACATTTTGAAAACAATTATACCAAACCTCCTCAGGACACTTTAATAACTGACAATGAGCAGAAACTAATCTGGAAATTAGTTGCGCTTCTCAGACACCTCAGAAAAACAGTGCCATTGTCTTGGGATTCAAAAGTAGTTAGTGCAAGCAGTAGTAGTATTTTATCAAATACAACAGCATGTAGCACAATTTACAGCAGCATTACACTTTTTGACGAAGCAATAAAGCATGCAAAATAAGCTTTTCGCTGTACCTCGGTACACGTGATAATAAACTAAACTGAAATATAAGGTGAGGAGGGGGGCTAAATTTAATAGGAACCTGAAGGGTAACCTTTTTCACACAAAGGGTGGTGGGTGTATGGAACAAGGGACCGGAGGAGGTAGTTGAGGCTGCGACTATCTCAACCTTTCAGAAACAAGTGTTCAGGTACGTGGATAGGATAAGTTTAGAGGGATATGGGCCAAACGCAGGCAGGACTAGTGTAGATGGGACATGTTGGCTGATGTCAGCAAGTTGGGCCGAAGGGCCTGTTTCCCCGCTGTATGACTACGCACTGGCTGGCTTAACTAAATTACTTTCTCTTGTGGCACTGAAATCTCATGGGGCTCACATGAACAATATTTAAACATTAATTCAAAAGTGCAGCCGCAGACTTTGCAAATAAAAGATCAAAGTATAATGTTATTGGAGTTGCAGCCCTGGCACTGTTTAGATCTGGGGGTTTATGAGCAGCCCTGAGCTGCCCCGGTAGTTGGGCATTCTCCCACCGGGCCGGGAAGCCGCTCCCCGCTCCCCCTCCCTCCAGCAGCTGCTAGCCCGGGGGAGTGGGACCCTCCGTGTACCTGTGCCGGAGGTCCTGGCCGCCTCAAGCCCCGGACAACAGCAAAGATCCCATAACGGACAACAGCGGCTCGCGCTCCCTGCCTGCCTCCCGCGCAGCACGCGGCCCGTCTACGTCACTGGGGAGGCCCCGGGAGGCCGGCGGAGGCGTGACGTCCCGGGAGGGGGCGGGGATGTGTGACGTCCCGGGAGGGGGCGGAGACGTGTGACGTCCCGGGAGGGGGCGGAGACGTGTGACGTCCCGGGAGGGGGCGGGGATGTGTGACGTCCCCGGGAGTGGGCGGGAAGGAGTGACGTAGAAGGAGGGGGTGGGGTGGGTGACGTCATCAGGATGGGGCTGGGAGACAGAGGAGCGTGTTGCGGAGGTGCCGAGGCTGGGCGGGGCTTCCTTTAGAGCGGGGCGGGACGAAGGTGACATCCGTCATGGGGCCAGGGTGAGGAAGACGTTGCTGAGAGGGCGGGAAGAAGCGGGACGATAATGAGGGGGCGGGGGGGTGGGGCGGCATGACGTAACTAAGGGGGCGGGGAATTCTGACATCAATGGGGGCGGGAGCTGCTTCGGTCGGTGGGGGTAGGGGGAGCGACAATGACGGTGTGTGGGCGGGGCTGAGCCGGATGGGTGGGGCGGGGCGTAGTGAGGGGCGGGGCGTTGTGAAGGGGCGGGGCTGAGGCGGATGGGCGGCCGTTGTGAGGGGGCGGGGCGTAGTGAGGGGGCGGGGCTGAGGCTGGTGGGCGGGGCGTGTGCTGTGGGTGTCAATCACCTGGGATGGTGGCCCTTCGGCCCACCTCGGCCATGCCCACCCAGAGGTCCACCTGAGATATTCCCGAATGGCGCACATCCATCTACTGCTCCACACGTATATCGAAGGTAACTGCACCCTTTTCTATCATCTCCCCTGGCAGGTGGTTCCATCTACCCACCATCCTCTGAAAAAGCCATAAATTCATTGTCCTATTTGGGACACATGGCAATAAACTCTCTTGACTTGACTCGACTTGACTAGTTCAAGACACATTTCCTTGAAAGTGGAGTAATAAAAACATAGAAAATAGGTGCTGGAGTAGGCCATTCGACCTTTCGAGCCGGTACCGCCATTCAATATGATCATGGCTGATCATTCAAAATCAGTAGAACTGCAGATGTTGGTTTAAATCGAAGGTAGACACAAAAAGCTGGAGTAACTTAACGGGACAGGCAGCAACTCGGGAGTCGACCCGAAACATCACCATTCCTTCCCTCCAGAGATGCTGCCTGTCGCACTGAATCACTCCAGCATTTTGTGCCTACATCCAAAACCAGTATCCCGTTCCTGCTTTTGCCCCATATCCCTTGATTCCGTTAACCCCAAGGGCTACATCTAACTCACTCTTGGATGCATCACAGATAGATCGGGTGGTCAAAAAGGCTTTTGGCACATTGGCCTTCATCAGTCAGAGTATTGAGTATAGAAGTTGGAAGCCTCATCTATGTACAGCGCACTCCCCTGACATCAGTCTGGAGAAGGGTCTCGATCCAAAACGTCACCCATTCCTTCTCTCCAGAGATGCTGCCTGTCCCGTTGAGTTACTCCAGCATTGTGTGTCTATCTTCGATTTTAACCAGCACCTGCAGTTCCTTCCTACACATAGAAGTTGGAAGGTCATGTTGCAGTTGTATATAACGCTGGTGAGGCCGCATGTCGAGTTTTGTGTACAGTTCTGGGCATCGTGTTATAGGAAAGATGTTGCCAAGTTGGAAAGAGCGTAGAAAAGCTTTACCAGGATGTTGCCAGGACTCGAGGGACTGAGCTATAGGGAGAGGTTGAGCAGGCTGGGACTATTCCTTGGAACGCAGGATGAAGTAAGTAAGTGATCTTAAGTAAAATCAAGAGAGGAATAGATCGGGTAAATACACAGAGTGTTTGGCCTAGAGAAGTGGAATCGAGAACCAAAGGATAAAGGTTTGAGGTGAGGGGGAAAGATTTAATAGGAACCTGAAGGGTAACTTTTTCACACAAAACCCCATTCACCTATCTCTGCCTTAAAAATATCTATTGACTTGGCCTCCAAAGCCTTCAGTGGCAGGGATTACCACAACGTTTAAGAAACATTTAGACAGGCACATGGATGGGGCAGGATTTTAGGGATATGGGCCAAGCGGGGGCAGACATAGAAACATTGGAATAGGTGCACGACTGGGCCATTTGGCCCTTCGAGTCAGCACTGCCATTCAAAGGTTCAAAGGTTTCAAAGATCTTTTATTGTCACGTACCAATTGAGGGACAGTAACATGCGGATCACCACACAGCCATACGAAAAAAAAGCAGCAAAACACACAAATACATAAAAGTTAACATAAACATCCACCACAGCAGATTCCCCACATTCCTCCAGTAAAGGCCGCCAACTCCTCGATGTCAGGCCTCAGTGTGGACGGAGATACGATACGGGAAAAAATCGCATCTCCGTCGAGGTAAGAGGTTAGAAAAAGTTTTCCAAACCCCCACCCCCCACATAAAACAAGCTAAAGAACACTAAAAACATACATTAAACACATACTATTTAAACAAAGAAGGAAAGGACAGACAGGCTGTTGGTGAAGCAGCCAAAAGGCTAATCATCCACAATCAGGACCCCGTTCCGGCTTTTTCCCCATATCCTTTGATTCCCTTAGCCCTAAGAGCTAAATTAGAGATAGATGGGGAAAGTTGTTCAGCGTGGGTAGGTGGGGCCAAAGGGCCTGTTTCCATGCTGTATTACTCTGTGGCATAAGAGCAGAATTGGGCCATTCGGCCTATGGTGTTACTCCTCCCGTTCAATCACGGCTGATCTATCTCATGGATAACTCATGAGTTTACATGAGTATGTGTTTACTTGCCTGTCGTGTTGCAGGTAACAATTTCATTGTGTGGGAAGGAACTGCAGATGCTGGTTTAAACCGAAGATAGACACAAAAAGCTGGGGTAACTCAGCAGGCCAGGCAGCTCTGGAGAGAAGGAATGGGTGACGTTTTGAGTCGTGAAGAAAGCAAATGGCATGTTGGCCTTTATAACAAGAGGAATCGAATATAGGAGCAAAGAGGTCCTTCTGCAGTTGTACAGAGCCCTAGTGAGACCACACCTGGAGTATTGTGTGCAGTTTTGGTCCCCTAATTTGAGGAAGGACATTCTTGCTATTGAGGGAGTGCAGCTTAGGTTTACACGGTTAATTCCCGGGATGGCGGGACTGTCATATGCTGAGAGAATGGAGCAGCTGGGCTTGTACACTCTGGAGTTTAGAAGGATGAGAGGGAATCTCATTGAAACATATAAGATTGTTAAGGGTTTGGACACACTAGAGGCAGGAAACATGTTCCCGATGTTGGGGGAGTCCAGAACCAGGGGCCACAGTTTAAGAATAAGGGGTAAGCCATTTAGAACGAAGTCGAGGAAACACTTTTTCTCACAGAGAGTTGTGAGTGTGTGGAATTCTCTGCCTCAGAGGGCGGTGGAGGCAGGTTCTCTGGATGCTTTCAATAGAGAGCTAGATAAGGCTCTTAAAAATAGAGGATATGGGGAGAAGGCAGGAACGGGGTACTGATTGTGGATGATCAGCCATGATCACATTGAATAGTGGTGCTGGCTCGAAGGGCCAAATGGCCTACTCCTGCACCTATTGTCTATTGCCTATAGTTTGGTTTATGTATTATTGTCACGTGTACCGAGGTATAGTGAAAAGCTATTGTCTATTGTCTATTGTCTATTGACCCTTCTTCAGGTCTGAGTTACTCCAGGTTTTTGTTTCTATCTAAGACTTTTATTGTTCTGTTTCGGTACAAATGGAAATTAAACCCTCCATTCCCTTTCACATCCTTTAAACGTTAGAGATACTACGCGGAAACAGACCCTCTGGGTCTGTGCTCCGGTTTCCTCCCACACTCCAAAGACATGCAGGTTTGTAGGTTAATTGGCTTTGGTAAAAATTGTAAATTGTCCCTAGTGTGTGTGCCAATGTAACGGGGATCTCTGGTCGGCATGGGCTTGGTGGGCCGAAGGGCTTGATTCCACACTGTATCTCTAAATTTAACTTAACTAAAATGAACTTTAACCAATCCCCTAATTCATCATGTGTGGGAAGGAGCTGCAGGTGCTGGTTTATACCAAAGATAGACACAAAATGCTGGAGTAACACAGCGGGTCAGGCCGCATCTCTGGAGAAAAGGAATAGGTGACATTTCGGGTTGGAACCCTTCTTCAGACCCTAATTCATCATGTTAATTTAGACTTTAGACAGTAGAGATACATCGTGGAAACAGGCCCTTCAGCCCACCAAGTCCACGCCGACCCACGATCACCCCTTATATTTGCACTATCTTACATAATAGGGACAATTTAAACAAAGCCAATACAAAACTGTACACCTTTGGAATGTGGGAGGATATCGGAGCATCCAGTGGCGGCAGGCGAGACCCGAGGATGGTCTGTTGCCTCCCTGGTGCCAGGGTTCAAGATGTCTCGGACCGACTTCAGAACATCCTCGAGAGGGAGGGTGAGCAGCCGGAAGTGGTTGTGCACGTGACCACAAACAACATCGGGAAGAGGAGGAAGGAGGTTCTGCGACGTGAGTTCAGAGAGTTGGGAAGAAGACTTCTAGGGTGGTTATCTCTGGATTGCTTCCAGTACCTTGTGCTGGTGAGGACAGGAACAGGAAGATAGGGGATCAGAATGTGTGGCTCGGGGGCTGGTACAAACTTGGAACTTGGAACTTGGAAAACTTTATTGTCATTCAGACCTTGCGGTCTGAACGAAATTTCGTTGCCTGCCGTCATACATATAGTAAATAACAAAACACACAATAAACACATATTTAACATCCACCACAGTGAGTTCACCAGACACCTCCTCACTGTGGTGGAAGGTAAAAATCTTGTCTTTGTCTCTTCCCTTCTTCCTCTTCCTCTTCCTCTGCGCTGAGGCGACCCGGGCCTCCGATGTTGTGACCACACCGGGTGATGTAAATAAGTCCCGCGGGTGAACCGCGCTCCGCGAGCGGGCCGGTTCAACTCCGTGGCCCGGGGCGTTCGAAGCTGCCGAAGCTGCCGCCCTCCAGTCCAGCGGACGCAGCTGCTGCCGCGGGAGCTCCGGAAAAACAGGTCACCAACCTGTGACCTGCGAGCTCCCGACGATGTCGTCCACTGGGCCCGCGGCCGGGCCTCCGAAGTCGCTGCCGCCGCCACCGCCACCGGAAAGCCGCCACAGCTCCGAGTCGGGCCGCCGGAACGCCGGAACCCGCCGCAGCCCCGAAGTCGGCCAGGACAGCTGGTAAGTCCTGGCTGGCTCTACCTACGGAGCCTCGGTTCGGTCGCAGTTAAAGTTGGAGGCCGCCAGCTCCGCCATTAGGCCTCAGCGCAGACGGAGACGGGGGATACGACAAGAAAGGTCGCGTCCCCCCCCCCAATAGGAAGAGACTAAGAACGTTTCTCCCACCCCCCCCCCCCCACACACACACACACATACACTACATAATAACTCAAACTAACGCTAAAAACAAGACAAGAAAACAACAAATATAAAGAAAAACAGACGGACTGCAGGCGAGCCGCTGCAGCCAGGGCAGTGCCGCCACTCCGATTTCGATTTAGACCACTGGGATCTCTTCTGGGGTAGGGGTGACCTGTACATCAGGGACAGGTTACACCTTAACTGGAGGGTGACTGACGTTCTGGCAGGCAGGTTTTCTAGGGCAACACGTGAGGGTTTAAACTAAATAGTAGGGGGGGGAGAGGGATTGACAAATTGGGAGTATAAGGATGGAGTTTAAGGGAAGTGAGTACAGGAAAAGTTACAAAAGACTCCCAAATTCATGGGATGGAAAGTTCAAGCATGGATAAGAGAGTAAGGTCAGGTGAAATAGGAACCGGTGTGAGAGGGGAGGTGAATACCGAATTAAAAGTGGTATATATAAATGCGCGAAATATAAGAAATAAAGTGGACGAGCTTGAGACTCTGTTAGAAATTGGTAAGTATGATGTTGTGGGAATTACAGAGACATGGCAGCAGGAGGATCAGAGCCGGGAACTCAATATTCAGTGATGTATGTCCTATCGAAAAGTCAGACAGGTGGGCAGAGGAGGTGGGGTAGCTCTGTTGGTGAGGAATGAAATTCAGTCCCCTGTGAGGGGTGGCCAGCTCGAAGGGCCAAATGGCCTACTCCTGCGCCTATTGCCTAATTCTCTGCCACAGAAGGTAGTTGAGGCCAGTTCATTGGCTATATTTAAGACGGAGTTAGATGTGGCCCTTGTGGCTAAAGGGATCAGGGGGTATGGAGAGAAGGCAGGTACTGGATACTGAGTTGGATGATCAGCCATGATCATATTGAATGGCGGTGCAGGCTCGAAGGGCTGAATGGCCTGCTCCTGCACCTATTTTCTATGATTCTATGATTCTATGAGCAGCGATACCCGCACACTAACACTATCCTACACCCACTAGAGACAAATGTACATTTACCAAGCCAATTAACCTACAAACCCGTGCGTCTTTGGAGTGTGGGAGGAACCACACTTCAGGCTCGAAGGGCTGAATGGTCTACTCATGCACATATTTTCTATGTTTCTATGTCTATTGTCTATTGTGACATAGAATCAGGAGATGTAGAGTCAGTATGGATAGAACTGAGAAATTGTAAGGATAAAAAGACCCTAATGGGAATTATTTACAGGCCCCCAAACAGTAGCCTGGACATAGGGTGCAATTTGCATCAGGAGTTAAAATTAGCAGATAACAAAGGTAATGCTACGATGGTTATGGGAGATTTCAACATGCAGGTAGACTGGGAAAATCAGGTTGGTACTGGACCCCAAGAAAGGGAGTTTGTGGAGTGCCTCCGAGATGGATTCTTGGAGCAGCTTTTACTGGAGCCGACCTCGGAGAAGGCAATTCTGGATTTAGTGTTGTGTAATGAACCGGATTTGATAAAGGAACTCAATCAGCCATGATTGAATGGCAGAAAAAACTTGATGGGTCAAATGGCCAATTTCTGCTCCTAGTAAGTAAGTACATTTTATTTATATAGCACGTTTAAATCAACTCGCGTTGAAACCAAAGTGCTTTACATAGAAGAAATAATTAAGTTTCCGTACATCCATAGAAAAATTAAAAAAAAGGAAAATGACGCAACACGTTATAGAATTCAGCATGAGCGCCCCCCACAACAGAATCTAAAATTTCCAGTGGGGAAAGGCATCAGAAAGTTCAGTCCTCTTCCTCTGTGATCACCCGAGAACTGCTATCACCTTTAACTTTGTGAACCTGTGTTAGCTGCAGTAACCTTGAATAGAAATGTATTGAAATTCACTCCAGAAACTCATTTTGCACACTTGCACCACCTACTTTACAAAAGCCATCTGTATTCACTGCCATGTCTTTTAATAACGGTTACAAAGGCTGGACAAGAAACCAAGTGCCCGCTGGCAATGGAGACAACATTTGAAATGTCCTCAGCAATCAGCATTGCAGTTCTGAAAGAGAACAGATGTGCCAGTCTTAACCAGTGTCTGTCCCACATTGACAAGAAGCAATGAGTCTCTACAACTTGCCCCCAGCCATTACTTCACTGTCGCCAAATGACTATGTTGCGACATTTGAGAGTTAGAGAATCATAGAGTGATACAGCGTGGAAACAGGCCCTTCGGCCCAACATGTCCCAGCTACACTAGCCCCATCTGCCTGTGTTTGGTCCATATCCCTCTAAACCTGTCCTATCCATGTACCTGTCAAAATGTTTCCTAAATGTTGCAATAGCACCTGCCTTAACTACCTCCTCTGGCAGCTCGTTCCAAACACCCACCACCCTTTATGTAAAGAAGTGACCCCACAAGTTCCTACTAAATCTTTCTTCCCCTCACCTTAAACCTATGTCCTCTGGTTCTCGATTCCCCTACTAGGGGCAAAAGACTCTGTATGAGAAGGAACGGCAGATGCTGGTTTCGGCATGTGCATTTACTCAATCTATGCCTGTCTTGATTTTGTACACCTCTGTAAGATCTCTAAGAAGGATAGGAATCTAAGGGGTAACTTTTTCACACATGTACGCACATGTGTATGGAACGAGCTGCCAGAGAAGGTAGTTGAGGCAGGGACTATCCCAACATTTCAGAAACATTTTAAGAAACTTGAAGAAGGGTCTGGACCCGAAACGTCACCTACTCCTTTGCTCAATAGACGCTGCCTCACATGCTGAGTTTCTCCAGTTTTTTGTCTACCTTTAAAAAACAGTTAGACAGGTAGAGGGATATGGGCCAAATATGAGGAGGTGGGACTAATCTAACATAGAAATGGCCAGCACCACCATTCATTACGATCATGGCTGATCGTCCCCAATCAATAATCCGTGCCTGCCTTCTCCCCATAGCCCTTGACTCCACTAGCCCCTAGAGCTCTATCTAACTCTCTCTTAAATCCATCCAGTGATTTGGCCCCCACTGCCCTCTGCGGCAGGGAATCCCACACATTCACAACTGGTCTGTAATTCCCCGTTTTCTCTCTCACTCCTTTCTTGAAAAGTGGGACAACATCAGCTACCCTCCAATCCACAGGAACTGATCCTGAATCTATTGAACATTGGAAAATGCTTCCACATTACAGCGCCGGAGACCCGGGTTCGACCCCAACTATACGGGTGCTGTCTGTACGCAGTTTTTACGTTCTCCCCGTGACCTGCGTGGGTTTTCTCCGAGATCTTCGGTTTCCCCACCCTCCAAAGACGTGCAGGTTTGTAAGTTAATTGGCTCGGTATAAATGTAAATGGTCCCTAGTGTGTGTAGGATAGTGTTAATGTGCGAGGATCGCTGGTCGGTGCGGACTCGGTGGGCCAAAGGGCCTGTTTCTGTGCTGTATCTCTAAACTGATTGATTATTAGGACTGGATGTTACAATCCCTAAGATTTCACTACAATTGACATTCTTGGGTATGACCACCAGGTGAATTTTGCTATCAGACACATCTTCAGTACCTCAACGTCACTGGATGTTTCGACCTTTTATCACGAGACACCCTCAATCGAGGCAGGCCCACCACAGGTTGATCAGACCTGGGTGTGCGTCTTATTGCTAGCTTCTAGATGGTCATGTGGCAGCCCAGACAACATCTTTCATCTTCAGCCACAGCCACTGACTGCTCCGTTCGGCGGCATTGGCAAGTTATTTTATTGCCCTCCTTTGTGCCTGCCCTTTGACTCCTACTTCCCTCAGGAGCCTTGTGGTGGATCTGGCTACAAAGCCCCTGCACCCCACCTCCACTGGACACACCCTTACCCTCCAACCTCTCTCCTCTGCCTCTGCTGCAAGGTTTGAATATCAAAGCTTTTTCCTTTCATAAGCCTCGTCCACAGCCTCCTCCCATGGGACCGTCAGCTCAATGATGAAAACACGCCGACAGGAGTTGGACCAGAGAACGAGGTCTGGTCGCATGTTGGTAACTGCGATTTCACTGGGAACGAAAGCCTCTGGCCTAGGTCAACACGCATTTCCCAGTCCCTGGCTGTGTTCAGTGGGCATGAGTTGAGAGGCGAGGGGTTAGTCCTCTGTTTCTCTTCTTCCAGGATGAAAGATGATATTTGCGGGAATGTTATCTGGGCATTGATAGGCATTGGGTTGGTGGTAACTCTCTTGCACTCGAGTTCAGCTGCCAAACACCTCAGCACCTGGTTGTGTCGCCAGGTGTATCTGCCTTGTGTTAGGCTGGTCTTACAATCGACCATCTCCAAGTTTGCGGATGACACTAAGCTGGGGGGTAGTGTTAGGTGTGAGGAGGATGCTAGGAGGCTGCAAGGTGACTTGCATAGGCTGGGTGAGTGGGCAAATGCATGGCAGATGCAGTATAATGTGGATAAATGTGAGGTTATCCACTTTGGTGGCAAAAACAGGAGGGTAGACTATTATCTTAATGGTGGCAAATTAGGAAAAGGGGAGATGCAATAAGACCTGGGTGTCATGGTACACCAGTCATTGAAAGTAGGCATGCAGGCGCAACAGGCTGTGAAGAAAGTAAATGGTATGTTAGCATTCATAGCGAAAGGATTTGAGTATAGGAGCAGGAAGGTTCTACTGCAGTTGTACAGGGTTTTGGTGAGACCACACCTGGAGTATTGCGTACAGTTTTGGTCTCCAAAACTGAGAAAATACATTCTTGCCATAGAGAGGGTACAGAGAAGGTTCACCAGACTGATTCCTGGGATGTCAGGACTTTCATATGAGGAAAGACTGGATAGACTTCGCTAGAATTTAGAAGACTGAGGGGGGATCTTATAGAAACTTACAAAATTCTTAAGGGGTTGGACAGGCTAGATGCAGGAAGATTGTTCCCGATGTTTGGGAGGTCCAGAACAAGGGGAACCAGTCTAAGGATAAGGGGGAATTCCTTTAGGACCGAGATGAGGAAAACATTTTTCACACAGAGAGTGGTTGGTGAGTCTCTGGAATTATCTGCCACCGGGTTTTGACCTCCATCGCAAGCAATGGCTAACCCTGAACAGAATCCGCACCCTCCGTGCAAGACCAGCCCATCACCTGCATAAGTGGGGGGTGACAGACAGCCCTGCTTGTGACTGCAGACATCTAGACCAGACCATCCCACACATTGTGAATGACTGCCCAATGAGGCTTTTCCCTGGGGGCATCAAAGCCATCCACCCAGCAACTGATGCTGTCCTGGCCTGGATGTCAACCCTTGACCTGCACGCCATACGCAAGAAGAAGACTATCATATCTGCTATCAACACCACCCCTGACATTGCATTCCAGGCCCCTACCATTCTCTCTGTAAGAAACTGTGTAAAAGGTTCTGACTGTTTACCCTATCTATGCCTCTTATAATTTTACCTACACCCTACAATCCTCCCACATCCTGAAGATGTGCAGGTTTGTAGGTTAATTGTGTGGGAAAGAACTGCAGATGCTGGTTTAAATCGAAGGTAGAGATCCGTCTGAAGAAGGGATCTTCTTGCAATTCTTGCCATAGAGGGAGTACAGAGAAGGTTCACCAGACTGATTCCTGGGATGTCAGGACTTTCATATGAAGAAAGATTGGATAGACTCGGCTTGTACTCGCTAGAATTTAGAAGATTGAAGGGGGATCTTATAAAAACTTACAAAATTCTTAAGGGGTTGGACAGGCTAGATGTAGGAAGCTTGTTCCCGATGTTGGGGAAGTCCAGGACAAGGGGTCACAGTTTAAGGATAAGGGGGAAATCTTTGATGAGATGAGAAAAACATTTTTCACACAGAGAGTGGTGAATCTCTGGAATTCTCTGCCACAGAAGGTAGTTGAGGCCAGTTCATTGGCTATATTTAAGAGGGAGTTAGATGTGGCCCTTGTGGCTAAAGGGATCAGGGGGTATGGAGAGAAGGCAGGTGCAGGATACCGAGGGATGATCAGTCATGATCATATTGAATGGCGGTGCAGGCTAGAAGGGCCGAATGGCCTACTCCTGCACCTATTTTCTATGTTTCTATGTAAGGGACGCGATCCGAAACGTCACCCCTCCCTTCTCTCCAGAGATGCTCCCTGTCCCGCTGAGTTACTCCAGCATTTTGTATCTACCTTTGCACATTAGTTGGTCTCTGTAAATTGCTCTTAGTTAGTAAATAGATCGGGTAAAATGCACAGAGTCCTTTAGCCAAGATAGGGGAATCGAGAACCAGAGGACATAGGTTTAAGGTGAGGAACCTTTAATAGGAACCTAAGGGACACATTTTTTCGCACAGAGGATGGTAGGTATATGAAACGAGCTGCTAGAAGAGGTAGTTTAGGCAGGTACTATCAGAATGTTTAAAAAACATTTGGATAGGTACATGGATAGGATACAGTTAGAGAGATACGGGCCAAACGCAAGCAATGTTGATGGGACACGTTGGTTAGCATGGGCAAGTTGGGCCGAAGGGCTTGTTTCCACGCTGTATAACTATGTTACCCTCAGGTTCCTATCAAGATTTATAGTGATGGGGGCAAGATGTAAAAGGAACCTGAGGGATAACTGTTTCACACAAAGGGCAGCGGGTGTATGGAACGAGCTGCCGGAGGAGGTAGTTGAGGCTGGGACTATTGCAACATTTAAGAAACATTTAGACAGGTACATGCTTAGGACAAGTTTAGAGGGATTTGCAGGCAGGTGGGACTAGTGTAGATTTTTGTTTAGTTTATTGTTACCGTCACAAAATTCTGTAATTCTGTAAATTAGTTTATTGTCACCGTCTAAAGTCTCTTATTGTGTACTGAGGTACAGTGAGACACATTTTTAGCGTGCTAACCAATCATCGTTGTGGTCAAGATGGGCCGAAGGGGCTGTTTCCATGTTGTAAGACTCTGTGACTCGATGACTCTAAATCTTCCTCGCCCCCCCCCCCCCCCCCGCCTTCACCAATTCAACAAAACCGGGTACATTTCATAGAAACATAGAAAATAGGTGCTGGAGTAGGCCATTCGGCCCTTCGAGCCTGCACCCCCATTCAATGTGATCATGGCTGATCATCCAGAATCAGTTCCTGCTTTCTCCCCATATCCCTTGATTGCATTAGCCCTGAGAGCTAAATCTAACTCTCTCTTGAATACATTTTGTGTTTGAGAATTTGGGCTGTGCATTATAAATAGCCCTGTTCAGTCGGAGGCTGGTGCCGCAGTCTCAGTAGCTACTGCACCTGTGAGGTGATACGTTCTCATCCACCTGAGTGCTACGTGGAGTCATATTACCCCCGCCGTGCCAGCTGGCCTGGGGTGTAGCCACGCTCCAGACTGTCTGTGGACTGCACTGTGAACCGTCACCATCCGCCCACCGCTAAGGCTGGGGTGGGTGTGAAGGGACTGCAGCCTCGAAGCAGGTTCACTGATAAAAAAAACCTCCCCTACTATCAAAGCTCAGTCACTATTTGAAGGTTATCGAGCTGCTGCTGCAGCAGCAGCGTGGGACGAGTCTCTGAATGGTAACAAGCTTTATTCATTTTTTTTTAAATTCTCGCCGTTGCCAGGGCGACGTTGCCAGATCAGAACCACAATGGAGCTACAAATGTGTACAGCACAGTCGCGATGATGGAGGGCTTGATAGAGGGCAACGCTCGGTAAAACCGCGATATAACAGGTAACAGCGACAACAACAACAAATGTTTCATTCTTACTCGACTTTCTGCCAACGTTGAGAATGTGAATCGTTTTCGGGGGGCGGACTTTAAACCAGGGAAGGGTGATGGCAATAAGCAGAAACAGTGCCTTCTTGTCCTTAAACATTCCTGGTCTGAAAGAATCTGTAAGGAGATGGCAGTCAGTTTATTTCATACATCAGACCTTGTGCAAAAAACGAACGGGCATTAAAATAGAAGCGTGGCCAACAGGATATGATGCAAGTGGGATATTCAGGGCATTTCAAAAATATATAGAGCGATCAGGATTTAAAAATACATGCACCTCATAAAATTATTCCCATTTGAAATGAGCCTGCACATCAACAATGTTGCCCTAGGCTTAGTAATATTGGAGACGGACACACAATGCTGGAGTAACTCAGCGGGACGGGCAGCATCTCTGGAGAGGAGGAATGGGCGACGTTTCGGGTCGGGACCTTTCTTCAGACTGAGAGTCAGGGGAGAGGGAGAGGCAGAGATAAGGAAGCGTGAGGTGTGAGAAGAAGACAAAGTGGATGGAGATCAAGGAACATTTCTAATAACAAAGCAAACAGCGATAAAATGTAAACGAGGGTGCCTTTGTCATGTTTTCACACCGTACACTCCCTTATCTCTGTATATTCCTCTCCCCTGACAGGATGAAGAAGGGTCTCGGGTAATGAAGAAGGGGTACAGATTGGGGATAATCAGCCATGATCACATTGAATGGCGGTGCTGGCTCGAAGGGCCGAATGGCCTGCTCCTGCACCTATTGTCTATTGTCTATTGACCCGAAATGTCACCCATTCCTTCTCTCCAGAGATGCTGCTTGTCCCGATGAGTTACTCCAGCATTTTTGTGCCTATCTTCGGTTTAAAACAGCACCTGCAGTTCCTTCCAACACATTTAGCAAATGCTGGAGATTAATGATGGCACTACTGAGAGCTCCAAGCTAAATCCATAGACTATAGATGGGACCTCCAATGGAATGGCTTTGTGGATTTTGGGAATCCCCTTATTCGGGAAGGGGTGCCATGGAAAGAAAATAGGGAAGGAGAATTGCAAAGGTGTATTGAATATCAATTTATTATTATTGAAAAATAATCAGAGTGTTTGTTACTGGTGCGCCTCAATGCTGAGAACTATATTCTGCACTCTGTTTCTTCCCCTTTGCTTTATCTTTTTTACTTGAGTTTGACCCGATTGTATTTATGTATGTCCTTATCTGATTTCATTGGATAGCTTTTCACTGTACCTCAGCACAGGTGACAATAATAAACCTACGATAGACACAAAATACTGGAGTAACTCAGCGGGGCAGGCAGCACCTCTGGAGAAAAAGGAATAGGTGACGTTCTGGGTCGGAACCCTTCTTCAGACTCATGTTTGTCACCGTCACCTATTCAAAACATCAAACATCAAAACATCAAACAAACCTTATTGCCATTTAGAAATGCATCGATATATGCAAATTCCAAACGAAACTCCGTTGCATTTGGCTCCCCGTGCAACACGACAATAAACAGAAGGATAAAATGGATGAAAATGGATAAAAGGATAAAAGGATAAATGGACAATGGTGGCAGCCCATCACATGGCATTCAGGAGTCTGATGGCTCGGGGGAAGAAGCTGTTGCAGAACCTTGATGTTCTGCTCCTTATGCTACGATATATTTTGCCCGAGGGCAGCAGAGTGAACAGTCCGTGAAGGAGATGTGTGGGGTCCTTTATAATACTGCTGGCCTTAGACACGCAACGTTTGGTTGCAGTATCCCCGATTGATTGAAGTCCCGATGATTTCTTCAGCCGTCCTCACCACTCTCTGCACGGACTTCCAGTCGGAGGCTTTACAGTCCCCAAACCAGACAGAGATGCAGCTGGTCAAAATACTCTCTACGGTGCCCCTGTGGAAAGTGGTGAGGACGGGATGGGGGAGGTGAGGTCTTCTCATCCGGCGCAGAAAGTGCAACTGCTGCTGCGCTCTCTTAACTGTTGATGAGATGTTATTTGACCAGGTCAGACTGTTAGTGATCTGCACCCCCAGGAACGTATTCTTTTATAATCTCACCCATTCCTTTTTGACAGAGATGTCCGTGTCTTCTAGAGATGCTGCCTGACCCACTGAGTAACTCCAGCACTTTGTGTTCATCTTCCCTATAAACCAGCATCTGCCGTTCCTTCCTGCACCCTAAACCTCAAGTTATAGGATGGTTGCAAGTTCATAGGTTCCAGGAGCAGAATTAGGCCTTCAGCCCATCAAGTCTACTCCGCCATTCAATCATGGCTGATCTATCTTTCCGTCTCAAACTGAGTAGGTGCTGTCTGAACGGAGTTTGTACGTTCTCCCTGAGACCAGGTGGGTTTACTCCAGGTGCTCCGGTTACCACTCACACCCCAAAGACATGCAGGTTAGTTGGTTAATTGGCTTCTGTAAAACCGTCCCTAGTGTGTGGGGCAGAGCTAGTGCACGGGTGATCACTGGTCGGCATGGAAACAGTGGGCCGAAGGGCCTGTTTCCACTCTGGATCTCTTCACTAAACTACATTTTGTAACACTATATACCGCAGAAAATATAAATATATATTCTAGATGTCATTAGAATGTGCAATGCTTATTAAAGTTAAAATTGGCAGAGCTGTCGTGCAGGTTTTAGGTTAATTGGTTTCTGTAAAATATGCATTGTAGATGTCAATAAAAAGTACTTTTTTTATAGAAAAAGGTTTTTCCACAGTTGAAAGAGCACAGGTGTGAGTTACGGTAAATATTGCTGAGAAGAGCTAGTCATTGTGATTAGCTGTTTTAAAAGAAGTCTTCAACCTGTGATGTAAGGTGAGAAGGCCTTCTAAAGTTATCAGATGGAATTGAAGCCAGGGGAATCGCCTTTAATCTAGGGAACATCAATCATTCACACAGTGTAGTAAGGCCAGTATAAACACAAATGGGAAACTCAAATCTACGTAGTGTATAGAATTAATCCCCTCACTGACTGTCGACTGGTGCTCCGACAGGTTTCACTGTCCTCCTGATGCATGGCAGATGAAGTTTAATGTGGATAAATGTGAGGTTATCCACTTAGGTAGCAAAAACAGGAAGGCAGATTATTATCTAAATGGCGTCAAGTTGGGAAACGGGGAAGTACAACGGGATCTGGGGGTCCTTGTACATCAGTCTATGAAAGGAAGCATGCAGGTACAGCAGGCAGTGAAGAAAGCGAATGGCATGTTGGCCTTTATAACAAGAGGAATCGATTATAGGAGCAAAGAGGTCCTTCTGCAGTTGTACAGAGCCCTAGTGAGACCGCACCTGGAGTATTGTGTGCAGTTTTGGTCTCCTAATTTGCGGAAGGACATTCTTGCTATTGAGGGAGTGCAGCGTAGGTTTACAAGGTTAATTCCTGGGATGGTGGGACTGTCATATGCTGAGAGAATGGAGCAGCTGGGCTTGTAGACTCTGGAGTTTAGAAGGATGAGAGGGGATCTTATTGAAACATATAAGATTGTTAAGGGTTTGGACTCGAAGGGCCGAATGGCCTACTCCTGCATCTATTGTCTATTGTCTATTGTCTATTGATTACATTTTTACTGATCATAACATTTGTAATGCTGTCGTTTTGTAATGCTGAGACTCTGGTCAGGCAGCATTTGGAGTAATGTGAGCAGTTTTCGCAATCTCAATCAATCTCAATTATACTTGATTAGCCAAGTATGTTTTGCAACGTACGAGGAATTTCATTTTTCCAAGTCCATGAATGATCAGCCATGATCACAGTGAATGGTGGTGCTGGCTTGAAGGGCCGAATGGCCTACTCCTGCACCAATTATCTATTGTCTATTGTGTAGTTCTTGGTAGGATGGTTCAGTTGCCTGTTAACAACTGAGTTGAAACTGTCCCTGAATCTGGAGGTGTGCGTTTTCATACTTCTATACCTATTGCCTGATCGGAGCAGGGAGAAGAGAGAGTGGCCAAGGGTGCGACTGGTCCTTGATTATGCCTCTGGCCTTGCTGAGGCAGCGTGAGGTGTAGATGGAGTCAATAGAAGGGAGGTTGATTTGTCTGATGGTCTGGGCTGCGTCCACAATTCTCTGCAATTTCTTCAGGTCTTGGATGGAGCTGTTCCCAAACCGTGTTGTGATGCATCGCAATGCATCCGATGCTCCGGAGGTAGTTTAGAGACACAGCGCGGAAACGACTCCCCTCGGCCCACCAAGTCAGTCAGGATCGAACCCGGACCTCTGGCGCTGTAAGGCAGCAAATCTACCGCTGCACCATCGTGCTGTCCCTTTTATATTACTACACAATATTATATAATATTTTATTTATAATCATAAACGTCCATGGATTAATTTAATGTCATCTTGCAACTGCTCCAATAATCTCAAAAATATCGCTGTCCTAGGATTTGCTGGCATTTCATCATACATCACCATAGTTGTTGTCATGCACATCACATCGATCCTGCAGCAAATGTTTGCACATTCATCTTCGAGTGAAGGGATAATATCAGGGAATGTGTAAGTGTTCAGCAAGGGCAGTCAACGGTCAAACAAACGGTCAAAGTGTGATTGGTGGTAGAGTTAGGAATTTCATGCAGAACGTTAGTGTGTAGAGGGCGGTGGGTGGCTGGAAACCACATCCTTCTAAACGCCAGCGAGCACACGACCACAGCCTTCAAACGCTCATCATTTGTTAACCCAACCATCTCTTCCTGTAAACCTGGCGCGGACTCACTGGGCCGGGGCCTGTTTCCGCGCTGTGTATCTCTAAACTAAACTAAACAATCTTACGGGCCTGTCCCACTTTCACGACCTAATTCACGACCTCTGCCGAGTTTGCCCTTGACTCATCCTCGCAGTGTGGTCGTCACGAGGTCGTAGGTAGGTCGTGATGCTAGTCGTAGGTACTCGTGGCATCAAGTAGGTCGCGCCGTTTTTCTAGCCTGATGAAAAATGTCCACGAGTAAAAAAGGTCGTGAATTAATTAGGTCGTGAAAGTGGGACAGACTAGTGTGTAGTGTGCAGGAGTGATCGCTGGTCGGCCTGGACTCGGTGGGCCGAAGGGCCTGTTTCTGCGTTGTATCTCTAAAACCTAAAGAGATTAAGTCCCAGCCTACCCAGCTTCTTCTTGCCTGGGGTACTGTCGAGTTTCTGCTGCTGGAATAACTTAGGACACTCACAGTGATTAAGATCCAAACACTTTATTAGCGTTACAGCATGGGGAACTTCATCTTAATATGTACCTCAAGACTGAGGGAGAAAGGGCAGAGATGCTTTCTGTTAAACTAGTGGGCGTAGCTACAAAGTATGACTCATAACATGAGTGACACTGATCTACATGTGCCGCTTAGATGATAGAGGCATACAGCATGGACACCGGCCCTTCGGCCCAACTCTTTCATGCTGACCAAGTTGCCTCATTGAGGCTCGTCCCATTTGGCCCATATCCTTTAGACTTTAGAGATGCAGCGTGGAAACAAGCCCTTCAGCCCACTTCTTCCACACCGACCAGCGATCCCCGTACACTAATACTATCCTACACACATTAGGGACAATTTACAATTCTTATCGAAGCAAATTAACCTACAAACCTGCACGTCTTTGGAGTGTGGGAGGAAACCGGAGCTTCCAGAGAAAGCCCACGCAGTCACAGGGAGAACGTGCAAACTCCGTACAGACAGCATCCGTAGTCTGGATCGAAACCAGGTCTCTGGCGCTGTGAGGCAGCAACGCCAGAGACCTCGAAGTTCTGGACTCCCCCAACATCGGGAACATGTTTCCTGCCTCTAGCGTGTCCAAACCCTTAACAATCTTATATGTTTCAATAAGATCCCCTCTCATCCTTCTATACTCATCCAGAGTGTACAAGCCCTGGCACTCCATTGTTTCAGCATATGACAGTCGCGCCATCCCGGGAATTAACCTTGTAAACCTACGCTGCACTCCCTCAATAGCAAGAATGTCCTTCCTCAAATTAGAGGACCACAACTGCACACAATACTCCAGGTGTGGTCTCACTAGGTCCCTGTACAACTGCAGAAGGACCTCTTTGCTCCTATACTCGACTCCTCTTGTTATAAAGGCCCAACCTGCCATTCGCTTTCTTCACTGCCTGCTGTACCTGCATGCTTACTTTCATAGACTGATGAACAAGGACCCCCCGATCCCATTGTACTTCCCCTTCCCCCAACTTGATGCCATTTAGATAATAATCTGCCTTCCTGTTTTTGGAGGAGGAATTTCTTTAGTCAGAGGGTGGTGAATCTGTGGAATTCATTGCCACAGAAGGCTGTGAAGGCCGTCAATGGATATTTTTAAGGCAGAGAGAGATAGATTCTTGATTAGTACGGGTGTCAAGGGTTGCAGGGAGAAGGTAGAACGCGATTAAGAGAAAAAGATAGATCAGCCATGATTGAATGGCGGAGTAGATTTGATGGGCCAAATAGCGTAATTCTGTTCCAATCACTTATGAACTTATGAATATGGATCGGAAAGGTTTTGCGGGAAAAGGGCTAAACATGGGTAAATGAGACTAGCCTAGATGGGACATCTTATTTGGCCCTGTCCCACGATGCGAGTTCATTCAAGAGCTCTCCCGAGTTTAAAAAAAATCAAACTCGCGGTAAGCACGGAGAATGAACGTAGTGGGTACGTCGGAGCTCGGGGACGTCTCTTACCGGCTCGTAACGCTAACGGCAGGTACTCGGGAAGACTCGCTAACGGCAGGTAAGCTAGGGAAGACTCGTGAAGATTTTTCAACATGTTGAAAAATGTCCACGAGAGCCCCGAGTACCGACGAGCGGCCATTACCGTAGATCTCCGAGTTCGAATCAGGGCAAACTCGGGAGAGCTCTTGGAATGAACTCGTACCGTGGGACAGGGCCATTAGGCTGAAGGGCCTGTTTCCATGCTGTATGTTTAGTTTAGTTTATTGACTTTAGTTTATTCTCACATGTACCAAGTAAAAAGCTTTTGTTGTGTTCTAACCAGTCAGCGAAAGACAACGCATGATTACAATCGAGCCGTCCACAGTGTACAGATACAGAATAAAGGGTTTAGAGCAAGATGGCGGCTCAGTGGTGCAGCGGTAGAGTTGCTGTCTCACAGCGCCAGAGACCCGGGCTCGATCCTGATTGCTGCCTATATGGAGTTTGCACGTTCTCCCCGTGACCTGCGTGGATTTTCCCTGGGTAACTCGGTTTCCTCTTACACTCCTAAGACGTGCAGATTTGTAGGTTAATTGGCTTGGTATAGCAGAGCAAATAGGTGCAGGAGGAGGCCATTCGGCCCTTCGAGCCAGCACCGCCATTCATTGTCCTCATGGCTGATCGTCCCCTATCAATAACCCGTGCCTGACTTCTCCCCATATCCCTTGGTCCCACTAGCCCCTAGAGCTCTATCTAACTCTCTCTTAAATCCATCCAGTCACTTGGCCTCCACGTGGATGGTATGAATGTAAATTGTCCCTAATGTGTGTAGGATAGTGATAGTGTGTGGGGATCGCTGGCCGGCGCTGACTTGGTGGACTGAAGGGCCTGTTTCCGTGCTGTATCTCCAAACTAAACTAAACTAATAAAGTCCAGGAACGTCCAATTAATGATAGTACGAGTGTCTCCAGTTTGAAACTTTAACTTTAACTCTTCCTGGCTTTTTGTTTCCGATTTCCAGCATCTGCAGAATTTGGCTTTTGGATCTGGTTGGTTTTAATATATCTTAGGGTTAAATTCATAGAATAAACACTGGATTTCCAATTTTCAATGTTAAAGGAATAATTTAATATGATCATATACTTGGCAAACATGTCCCTCGCACTTTCCAAATAAATATATGTTATGTTATTCAAGGTGACCGGAAAAGTAATCTTCAGAAGCAAAAGTGAACACAAATTGCTTTGCGTTTATTAAATGAAATAGTATTATCGTCTGCAGGGGATTACTCCTGTCATGCCTTGAAACAGTTTGTGCTATAGTGTGAAATTAGATGTCAATCAGTAACAGCAAATCATCTATTCTTAGCAAAGATTATAGAGGAGCTAAGATCTTTGATTCTTAGTCCCACTAAAATATACAGGTGGATATGAAGGTCGAGCCGCAGGTGGATAAGGTGGTCAAAAAGGCATTTGGCACTTTGGCCTTCATCAGTCAGAGTATTGAGCATAGAGGTTGGGAGGTCACGTTGCAGTTGCATAAGACGTTGGCGAGACCACATTTAGAGTATTGTGTTCTGTTCTGGGCACCATGTTATGGGAAAGATATTGTCAAGCATGAAAGGGTTCAGAGAAGATTTACGAGGATGTTGCCAGGACTAGAGGGTGTGAGCTACAGGGAGAGGTTGAGTGGGCTGGAACTCGATTCCACGGAGCTTAGGAGGATGAGAGGAGATGTTATAGAGGTTTACAAAATTATGAGAGGAATAGGTCGGGTAAATGCACAGAGTCTTTTACCCAGAGTAGGGGAATCGAGGACCAGAGGACATAGGTTCAAGGTGAAGGGGAAAAGATTTAACAGGAATCCGAGGGGTAACTTTTTCACACAGAGGGTGGTGGGTGTATGGAACAAGCTGCCAGAGGAGCCCATCGTTTAAGAAACAGTTGGACATTGTTGGCCAGTATGGGTGAGTTGGGCCGAAGGGCCTGCTTCCACACGGTATCACTCTATAACTCTATGACTCTCTGGATCAGAAGAGTAAGATCCATTCTTGCAGACAGGACTTTAGACAAATCATTAGAGATACAGGGCGGAAACACTGAGTCCGCGCCAACCAGCGATCTCCGCACACTAACACTATCCTACACACACTAGGGACAATTTATATATATTTTTTACCAAAGCCAATTAATCTACAATCCGGCACATCTTTGGAGTGTGGGAGGAAACCGGAGCACCCGGAGAAAACCCACGTGGCCACAGTAAGAAGGTACAAACTCTGCACATAGAGCACCCGTAGTCAGGATTGAACACGGGTCTCTGGCGCAGTGAGGCAGCAGCTCTACCGCTGTGCCGGATAATTTACACTAATTTATTTATAGCTCTATCACACACTGCTGGAGAAACCGGAACGGATCTGATTCATTATCCCTGAAATTACAAACCTCTGTTTCATTCTGCTGTAAATCACACCTGATTCTTTGATTCCCACACCCTCTGCAGCTAAGCCATGCCTACAGTGGAAGAGCGCTGCTTCAGAAACTATCATTTATGTCTATAATTAACCCGGAATAAATTAGTGCTGGGGCTTGGAGAGGAATTATCTGAAAGTTTAAGAAGGAACTGCAGGTGCTGGAACAATCGAACTCCTGCAACTATTGTCTATTGTCTATTGACTTTACTGGACTTTATCTTGGGTTATTCCCTTTATCATACATCTGAACACTGTGGATGGATGTGTAGTCTTTCTGCTGACTGGTTAGCACGCAACAAAAAGCTTCTCACTGTACCTCGGTACAAGTGATAATAAACTCAACTCGATTATTTTTTTTATTTCCCAGTCACGATGAACTGTTTTTCTGGGCTGGGCCGACAACGTCTCATCTCCGAGTCAAAACGTCGAGCTACATCCGAGCTACACTCCAGGAACTGAACACGTGCCCCAACCCGGGACTCACAGTATCGTTTGAAGGCAAGGTGTTGTCTTTCGGATTAGCCGTTGAACCAAGGAGCTATCTGCTTGCTGAGCCAAATGTAAAAGATCCCATGGCGTTACCTGAAGAAGGAGATTGAATTCTCACGGTATCTTGGCCAGTGTCCATCCGTCAAATAAACAGGTAAGCTGGTCATTTGAGCTCAATGAAGCACAAGAAGACAGACACCATGTTTAAGAATGAACTGCAGATGCTGGAAAAATCGAAGGGAGACAAAAATGCTGGAGAAACTCAGCGGGTGAGGAAGTAAGTGAGTAAGTAAGTACATTTTATTTCTATAGCACGTTTAAATCAACTCGCGTTGAAACCAAAGTGCTTTACATAGAAGAAATCATTACGTTTCTGTACATCCATAGAAAAATTAAAAAGAGAAAAATGACACAACACGTTATAGAATTCAACATGAACGTCCCCCCACAACAGAATTAACATTTTCCACTGTGGGGAAAGGCACCAGAAAGTTCAGTCCTCTTCCTCTGTGATCACCCGAGGTCGGGGCCTATTTGTGGCCTCCGCAGCCAGTCCGATGTTTTTAGGCCCTGTCGCCGGGAAGATGGAACTCCGACGTCGGGTGAAACACTCCTCAGCGGCTTGGAGTATCTGGAACGGCCGCTCCTCCCCGGAGACCGCGGCTCCCGCTGTCCTCAGGCCGCGTTGGCTGCAGCTCCGACTCTGGAAATCTTGGATCCCAGGCTCCGCGGTGTTTTAAATCCAGCAGCTGGAAGCCCGCAGCCACAGCTCCTCGGATGTTGGAGTCGGCGGTCACAGCACTCCGGAAGGATCCATGGAGCGAAGGAATAGGTGACGTTTCGGGTCGAGAAGACACCATTGTATGCAGATGCCGAGAAGTGTGTTTAACTCTGGCTGAACACACTTCTAATCTTGTGTGTGGACTCGATAAGAAGAATGACAGAGTGTGGCAGACACAAAAAGCTGAGGTAACTCAGCGGGAGAGGCAGCATCTCGGGACAGAAGGAATCGGTGATGTTGCCATTGAGGGAGTGCAGCGTAGGTTCACGAGGTTACTTTCCGGGATGGTGGGACTGTCATATGACGAAAGAATGGAGCAACTGGGCATGCAGGAATCATGTTCCCGATATTGCCAGAGTCCAGAACCAGTGGCCACAGTTTACGAATAAGGAGTAGGCCATTTAGAACTGAGACGAGGAAAAATCTTTTCACCCAGAGAGTTGTGAATTTGTGGAATTCTCTGCCTCATAAGGCAGTAGAGGCCGATTCACTGGATGCATTCAAAAGAGAGTTATATAGAGCTCTTAGGGCTAGCGGAATCAAGGGGTATGGTGGGAAGGCAGGAATGGGGTACTGATTGTGGATGATCAGCCATGATCACAGTGAATGGCAGTGCTGGCTTGAAGGGCCGAATGGCCTACTCCTCCACCTATTGTCTCTGTATCTATGTACCTAAGACCCTTCTTCAGACTTATTGAAGTAATTAAAGGCAGAGTATTGAAGTTGGGAGGTCATGTTGCAGTTGTCCAAGACACAATTGGTGAGGCTGCATTTAGAGAATTGCGTTTAGTTCTGGGCACCATGTTATGGGAAAGATGTTGTCAAGCTGGAGAAGATTTACGAGGATGTTGCCAGGACTAGAGGGTGTGAGCTATAGGGAGAGGTTGAGCAGGCCAGGACCCTATTCCTTGGAGCGCAGGAGGATGAGGGGTGATCTTATAGAATGTACAAAATCATGAGAGGAATAGATCGGGTAGATGCACAGAGTCTCTTGGCCAGAGTAGGGGAATCAAGGACCAGAGGACATAGGTTTAAGGTGAGGGGGGGAAAGATTTAATAAGGATCTGAGGGAGGTGTATGTATGGAAAGTTGTACCGTGTTGCTACATTAAAAAATAAGTATGCAAGAACTAACAGATAGGGCAGCACGGTGCTGCCTCGCAGCGTCAGAGACCCGGGTTCCATCCTGACTACGGGCGCTGTCTGTACGGAGTTTGTACCTTCTCCCCGTGATCACGAGGGTTTTCTCTGGGTGGTCACACTGAGTGCTAGTGTACGGGGTGATCGCTGGCCGGCGCGGACTCGGTGGGCCGAAGGGCCTGCTTCTGCGCTGTAAATCGAAACTAAACTAAAACTAAACTAAACTATATTGCCGACATAAACACATCAAACCCAGAGGTCAAGAGTCTAATATTCTGATAGTATTTCAAGAGGGTATCATTCAGGGATGGCACAGTGGCGCAGATGGTAGAGTTGATGTTTCGCAGTGTCGATCCTAGAAACATAGAAACATAGAAATTAGGTGCAGGAGTAGGCCATTCAGCCCTTCGAGCCTGCACCGCCATTCAATATGATCATGGCTGATCATCCAACTCAGTATCCCGTACCTGCCTTCTCTCCATACCCTCTGATCCCCTTAGCCACAAGGGCCACATCCAACTCACTCTTAAATATAGCCAATGAACTGGCCTCAACTACCCTCTGTGGCAGAGAGTTCCAGAGACTCACCATTCTCTGTGTGAAAAAAGTCTTTCTCATCTCGGTCTTAAAGGATTTCCCCCTTATCCTTAAGCTGTGACCCCTTGTCCTGGACTTCCCCAACATTGGGAACAATCTTCCTGCATCTAGCCTGTCCAACCCCTTAAGAATTTTGTAAGTTTCTATAAGATCCCCTCTCAATCTCCTAAATTCCAGAGAGTATAAACCGAGTCTATCCAGTCTTTCTTCATAAGACAGTCCTGACATCCCAGGAATCAGTCTGGTGAACCTTCTCTGCACTCCCTCTATGGCAATAATGTCCTTCCTCAGATTTGGAGACCAGATCCTGACCTTGGGTGCTGCCTGTGCGAGGTTTACACATTCCCCCTGAGACCATGTGGGTTTTCTCCAGGTGCTCCGGTTTCCTCCCACATCCCAAAGACTTGCGGGTTTGTAGGTTAATTGTCTTCCATAAATCGCCTGTAGTTAATCGTGTGAACTTGTCCATGCCGACCAATATGCCCCATCTAAGCTAGGCCCAATTGCCCAGGTTTGGCCTATCTATATAATTAAAAGTGTCATCTTGAGCACTGTGCTTTGATTTTAGAAAAAACGCTACCACATATGGCTGTGATTTTTTGGCCATCTTACTTTTACGTTGCGCAGGCCCCGAGGATTTTTACCATCGATGAAAAATAAAAGACTTATTAGTGTTTAAAAAATCTTGAGATTCTCTCTCCTGTCAATCACCGCCATGAAGGCCACGCCCCTTCCGGTGGAAGGGGGGGGGACTATAAAACCCGGAAGTGTGGGCGTGGCTCAGTCTGTCTGCAAAATGGCGAGGGAGAGGTCACGACTCTCCGTCTAAGCTGGGAAACTGCAGAACACTGTGCAACAGTATGCAATGTACTTGAATAAATGATTTGTTAGCCCTTAATGAAAATGAAATGAGTTGTTTGGCCTGCCATGTGCTTGAAACTGCAATGGCAATGGAAATGTAGTGAAAATGCAATCAGCTGTTTGGCTTAAGCCTGCCCTGTGCTTGAAACTGCAATCGCAATGGAAGTGAAATGAAAATTCAGTTAGCTATTCGGCCTGCCCTGTGCTTGAAACTGCAATGCAATTGGAGAAATTAGTTGTTTGGCCTGCCTGAAACCACTAATTTCGAACAAAGCCCCTATTAACGGAGAAACCAGTCCCTTTTGCCTGAAATGATCGTGTTAGCCCAGGAGGAGCATTTTGACCCAAAAGGCCCGTGCCAGGACAGGAAAAGACCAGAAAAAGTGCCTTTCACTGAGATTTCACCCAGATTAATTTTTAAAGAGCCCCTTTGGCCCATCAGGCCTGTACTAGCCCAGGAGTCCCTTCAGCCCACCAGTAAGTATTCCCCCTGCAGGTATTAAACCTCACCCCAGTATTTTTCTCCCTCCCACCATTGGTTCCCTGTGAGATCCAGGCCAGGATAGACTTTCCTCCTTCATTGCTGTGATCTGCAGAAAAAGATGAAAAATGTCTAAAATTGATTCTCCACCCTCTCCCCCCTTCTCCCTCACAGAGTCTCTCACCTGATGTGGGCAGAATTTCTGGCTGTTTCTGAGCTGCCAGCCCACCAGGCCTAAGTGACTGAGCTGCCAGCCCAATAATCCATTCGGTCCACAATGTCCATACTAGCCCTCTGGGAACCAGTCCCTTCAGCCCACAACACCCATACTAGCACTCCAGAAAGCCTCCCCCCCACTGGCCCGCAATATTGGAATTGGTGGAGAGGTGGAATATTGCTGAGGCCTCGAGTACACGGGGACTACCCTCGAGCATGAAGGAGAGTTACAAAGACCTCCTAGGACCTTGTGTCGGCCATGCCGCGAGTATGAGAAGGCAAACTCTTCTGAATTTGCGGATTAGGTCGCCGCAGTGGGACAGCCACTTTACACCCTATCTTACAGAGGTGTATAAAGTCACGAGGGCGTGGGAATAGATTGAGGAATAGAGTGCACAGTCTTTTACCTCCCGGCAGGCTGCAGGTAGGCGGAGGCCAGAGCCTCGCGGGTCGGAGCCCGTGGCCAACGGAGTCTACAGAGCCTGGGTCATAGAAACATAGAAAATAGGTGCAGGAGTAGGCCATTCAACCCTTCGAGCCAGCACTGGAGATTCAATATGATCATGTTTCTATGTTTCTATGTTTCTATCATGGCTGATCATCCCCAATCAGTACCCCATTCCTGCCTTCTCCCCATATCCCCAGACTCTGCTATTTTTAAGAGCCCTATCTAGCTCTCTCTTGAAAGCATCCAGAGAATCTGCCTCCACCGCCTTCTGAGGCAGAGAATTCCACAGACTCACCACTCCCTGTGAGAAAAAGTGTTTCCTTGTCTCCATTCTAAATGGCTTACTCCTTGTTCTTAAACTGTGGCCCATGGTTCTGGACTCCCCCAGCATCGGGAACATGTTTCCTATCTCTAGTGTGTCCAAACCCTTAACAATCTTATATGTTTCAATGAGATATCCTCTCATCCTTCTAAACTCCAGAGTGTACAAGCCCAGCCGCTCCATTCTCTCAGCATATGACAGTCCTGCCATCCCGGGAATTAACCTTGTAAACCTACGCTGCACTCCCTCAATAGCAAGAATGTCCTTCCTCAAATTAGGGGACATCGGGAACATTTTTCCTGCATCTAGCCAGTCCGATCCCTTAAGATGGTTCAACGGAGCCCACGGCCGGCCCTAGGTCGACGGAGCCCCCGGGTCGGAGCCCATGGCCGACGGGGTCAACAGTGAACAATGGAGGACCCGGCGTGGAGGGAACTGCCGTGAGGGAAGGGGAGAGGGGAGGGAGGAGGGGGGCTGGTAGAACAAAGGAGGACCTGGCGCGGATCCTTTGTAGCTTTGTGAGAGCCCTTTATGTGGTGACTATTTGCATACCTCGGGTACTCAAGCAAAGAATTTCACTATGACTTGTCACATGTGACACTAAAGTATTCATTCACTCATTCATTCATTCATTCATTCAGAGTAGGACAATCAAGAACCAGAGGAGATACTTGAAAAGTGAGAGGGGTCAGATTAAAAATGCACTGTCACAGCGCCAGTGACCCGGGTTCGATCCCGACTACGGGTGCTGTCTATATGGAGTCAGTACGTTCTCCCCGCGGCTGTGAGGGTTTTCTCTGAGAACTTCGGTTTCCACCCACACTCTAAAGATATGCTGGTTTGTAGGTTAATTGGCTTGGTATGAATGTAAATTGTCTCCAGTGTGTGCAGGATAGTGTTAGTGTGCGGGGATCGCTGGTCAGCACGGACTCGGTGGGCCAAAGGGCCTGTATCCGTGCTGTATACCTAAAATGAAATGAAAATGAAATGCCTTTACTTGTCGTTGTAAGCACTGCATACAATTAAATTGTTGTTGCCACTCCATTGGTGCATAATATACAAACATAAAAACACAGGACACTATTTAAAAACAATGTTAAAAAGTAGGTATCAAGATAAGTAAGTAATCAGTGCTGTACATGGTGACAGTAAAAGTTCAAGGTGGGTAGCAGCATGGAAGAGTGCAGCATGAAGAATACTCCGTTTTTTTTCATATTGTGTGTGAAGATTGCTTTGGGGAAGAAACTGTCTCTGAGTCTGGAGGTGCGTGTTTTGGCTGGCCTGCAACGTTTGCCAGAGGGCAACAGTTCAAAAAGGTGGTGACCGGTGTGTGTGTGTGTGTGTGTGTGGAGTCTTTGATGATTTTAGTGGCTCTGCTGAGGTAGCGTGAGGTGGCAATATCCTCCAGAGAGGGCCGTGGGCAGCCGGTGATTCTCCCTGCTGTTTTATCCACTCTCTGGAGCGCTTCCTGAAGTGCAGCAGAGCAGCGTGCAAACCACACTGACATGCAGTATGTCAGTAGACTCTCAATGGTCGCCTGCCCGGTAGAAGGCCACCAGCAGCTTCTTCTTGGTGTTGTACCTCCTGAGCACTCTCAGGAAGTGGAGTCTCTGTTGGGCTCTCTTGTCGGATGCAGTGGTGTTGGCCGACCAGGAGAGGTCCTCGGATATGAGGGTTCCTTGGAATTTGAAAGTCTGCACCCTTTCCACGGGTTCGCGTCCCGTTTCCTCCTGAAGTCCAGTATTAGCTCCTTTGCCTTCGTGCTGTTCAGTGCCAGGTTATTTACTGAACACCACTCTGACAGTCGCTGTATCTCGTCCCTGTATGCTGACTCGTTCCCCCCCCCCCCCCCCCCCCCCCCCCGCCGCCGAGATGAGCACGACAACTGTTGTGTCGTCAGCAAATTTAATAATGGTGTTAGACGGGTGGGCAGGTGTACAGTCGTAGATGTATTAGGAGTAGAGGAGTGGACTCAGCACACAGCCTTGAGGTGTGCCAGTGCTTAGTGTGATGGAGGAGGAGATGTGGGGGCCGGATTTACCTCTCTTTGGGCGGTTTGTGAGAAAGGTTTTGATCCATGTGCAGATGGGGGAGGAGAGGCCTAGGTCAAGCAGTTTGCTGATTAAAGTGTCCGGAATGATAGTATTGAACACTGAGAGATAATCAATGAATAACTTCCTTACGTAGCTTTCCCGATGTTCCAAATGACTCAGTGCGAACTAAGAAACTAAAACTAAAACTAAAATACATGAGGGACATTTTAACACAGAGGGAGGTGGGTGTATGGATGGAACTGCCAGAGGAGGTAGTTTTATAACATTTAAAATACATAGGGACAGGTGCATGGATAGGAAAGGTCACAATTACAAAAACAATAATCACAATTACACTTTATTAGCCAAGTATGTTTTCCAACATACAAGGAATTTCATTTGCCAAGTTAGTCATACAAATAGAAAGCAATGGAACACACAAAATACATTTTAACATAAACATCTACCACAGTGATTCCTCCACATTCCTCACTGTGCTGGAAGGTGAAAATAAAGTTCAATCTCTTCATCTTTGTTCTCCCGCGGTCGGGGGCCTCGGGCCCTCCGTTGACGGGGTGATCTTGACTCCCGTAGCCGGCGGTGGGCCTCCTCCTGCATCCTGCATCGGGGGGATGTCAGCTCCCCCGCGCCAGACGATCGAACCCCGCGTCGGGGCTGGTCGAAGCTTCTGCGACGCTGGAGCTCCCGGCATCCACGGCCTCTCCCGCGACTGTGAGCTTCCGATGTAAAGTCCGCAGGTTGGAGCGATCCCAGGCAGGGGATCGACTCTGATGTAAGTCCACGCCCCGCGGCAGGGCCCAAGGTCAGTCTGAGGAGGCCTCAGGGTCCATCGATAGTAGGCCGCAGAGCAACCGGAGAATGCGATATGAAAATTAATCGCAACTCGGGCAAGGAAAAAAAACGTGAAAAAAAGTTTCCCCCTCCCCCTACCCCTCCCCCCACATAAAATAAACTGGAGAACATGTACACAAACTTTTAACATACGCTAAAAAATTTAAAAAAGACAAAAAAACAAACAGACTGTTGGCGGGGCTGTCAATCGTGCAGCGCCCCTGGTGGTTTAGAAGGATAAGGGCCAAATGCGGGGGCTAGTGGGAGAGATAGATCAGCTATGATTGAATGTCAGAGTAGACTTTTAGAGATACAGAGCGGAAACAGGCCCTTCGGCCCACCGAGTCCACGCCGACCAGCAATTACCCCTACAATAACACTATCCTACACATACTAGGGACAACGTACAATTTTTCCAATTAACCTACAAACCTGTACGTTTTTGGAGTATGGGAGAAAACCGGAGCACCCGGAGAAAACCCACGTGGGTCACAGGGAGAAGGTACAAACACTGTGCAGGCAGCGCCCGTGGTCAGGATCGAACCCGCGTTTCTGGTGCTGCAAGGCAGCAACTCCACTGCTGCGTCACTGTGCCGCATGGGGGCCGAATGGCCTAATTCAGCTCCTAGGATTTATGAACTCTGAGCAGGTTTTATATTTCAGTACAACAAAACATTATGTCAACCTTTTTTTGTCTCTGCAGATAATCGGACAATTTACTCATTTGGGACTGTCAGCGTGAAAAGTCTTTATCTCTGGCATATCATGACAGCAGTTGAAGAATTGCCCAATTCCAGCCCTTCAACTGGACCATTCAAAGGTTTTACATGGCATTCGTCTCATATTTCGCATGGGCAGCTTATAACCCAGCGGTATGAATATTGACTTGTCCAACTTCCAAGTAACCCTTGCTTTCCCTCTCTCTCCATCCCTCCCCCACCCTAGTTCTCCAACCAGTTTCACTGTCCTCCTGATTAATTTTGCTGATTGGACGCCTTATTGTCACCTTCCCCTCAGCTAACGATGGACCTTTCTACATTTCCCTTGATCGCCGTCCGCTTTGATCTGTCCTTTTCACACCTCTCCCTTCCATGTCTCTAGACTCCCTCTCCCCTGAATTTGAGATTCCAGCTACCAAGACAGATGTGTACAGCAATTCGTTCTTCCCCCGCACTATTAAAACATGGAATAACCTTCACCCTACCATCGTTACCCAACCAGATGCAACTAAATTTAAGGTAGCTCTTTCTTCCCAAAAACCCTTTCTGGCTTACGTCCTCCCTCCACCACCTCCAGTTTAAATTCCATTTTGAATATTTTGGCGGACCAAGAAACCAAGAACCAAGACTCTCAGTCTGAAGAAGGGCCTCAACCCGAAGCGTCACCCATTCCTCCTCTCCAGAGATGCTGCCAGTCCCGCTGAGTCGCTCCAGCATTTTGTGTCTATCTTCAGTGTAAAACCAGTTCCTTCACACACGCTGAGATACATCCTTGCCCGGCCATGGGTGACCAGACTGTGGAGGTGTCCACTGAGAGGCAGCTGTTTACCTCCGAGGAGCTGGAATGCAAGATCTGCTACAACCCGTACAATCTGAAGGCCAGGAGGCCCAAGCTGCTGGAGTGCTTCCACAGGGTGTGCTCCAAATGCCTGCACAAGATGGTCGACTTTGGCGACTGCTCGCTGGGCATCATCAGCTGCCCCTTCTGCAGATACGAGACCAGCGTCCTGGAAGATGTGGGCGGCCTGCCGGACGACAGCAATGTGGTGGCCGCCCTGGCCTGCAGGGAGAGGAGCCGACGGCCCAACTTGGACAACCCGTCGGAGCTGCTGCTGTCCCCGAAGAGGTTGGCCTCCTTCCAGAGCCCCTCCCGCGCCTCCTCCAACTGCCTGGTGATCACCATCATGGAGGTGCAGAGGGATTCCCCGCAGACGCAGGGCTCGGCCCCGGCTGTGGAGTTCTACAATGCCAGCTTCGACTCCATGGGCTCCATGTCTCGGCAGTGGGCCGTTTGGAACTGCACGCCCCTCCTATGCCAGACGGTGGGCAGAATCCTGGTCTGGCTGCTGGGCCTCCTGTACTTCAGCTCGCTCCCCCTGGGGGTCTACCTGCTGGTGATCCAGAAAGTCACCCTGGGCATCATCTTTGTCAGCCTGGTCCCCTCCAGCCTCGTCATCCTCATGGTCTACGGTTTCTGCCAGTGTTTGTGCCACGAGTTTCTGGATTGCATATCTTCCTGAAAGGAAAAAGGATATCCCAGAGTAAGTGCGAGCCTACAGTGAGGCAGTGGCGCGGCGAGGATTCGAGGCACCTTGTTTCATATTAGGTCGGGGTGGTGAACTGTGTAAGTTGTTGCCTTTGTACGTAACTTAAGAGACCTCCCTGGTGGTAGTAGATTATTTACGTTCTATGGTACTTTGTTTGCCATGTGTACTGAGGTACAGCAAATTCATTTCTGTATGCAGTTCAGTACAAGGATCACTATGCATGAGCACTTCGGGGGTTATGGGGAGAAGGCAGGAGAATGGGGTTCGGAGGGAGAGATAGATCAGCCGTGATTGAATGGCGGAGTAGACTTGATGGGCAGAATGGCCTAATTCTGCTCCTATCACTTGCGGCCTTAGATACGCCTCAGATAATTATCTCAGATACAGTACGAGTGTACAGCAGTAGTACACTGAGACAGTATTAGAGTCGCCAATGTGGCGCCATTGTCAAATCCCAGTTGTTGTGAGTGCAGGGTTCTTGGCCTGACTATGAAGGCCCGTTGTCACGGCGACGTTGCAGGGTCGGCCTGGCCCAGCGTAGCCGCGGTGTCCTCCACCGCTGTAGGCCGCGTAGGCCGGTCCACACGCTCGGCCTCTTGGAGCAGCGCCCGGTCCAGCCGAGCCCCAGGCTGCTGCTGCAGGGCGGTTACGTGTAACAACAGTACATCTCCTCCTTGATGTGATATATATATATATATACACTCTTGCTGCACATTTTATCAAGTACAATCAAGAGTTTCGAAGGACAAGCGGGGCAATAAATCATTCTCATTATCACGCTGAGAGATGGGAAGGAGCATTTTAACAAAACCCTTAATAGACCTTTAAATCTAAGCAGCCTATGGCCTTCTGATAGGAATGGATCTAACCCAGTCCTTATACATCATGTGGTATAAATCCTGAGGAAAAGATTCATGCGCACCATAAAACATTCTGACAGATGGGTTATGAATTTTCTCGGAGTTAGTACATAGAGTTTGCCAATAAAATAAATTAAACCAGATCTTCCTGATGGTGGCACGGTGGCGCAGCGGTGGAGTTGCTGCCTCACAGCGCCAGAGACCCGGGTTCCATCCTGACTACGGGTACTGTCTGCACGGAGTTTATACGTTCTCCCCGTGACCTGCATGGGTTTTCTCCGGGTGCTCCGGTTTCCCCCCACACTCCAAAGACTCCAAAGTGCAGTTTGTAGGTTAATTGGCTTTGGTAAAAATTGTGAATTGTCCCTAGTGTGTGTAGGATAGTGTTAGTGTTTGGGGTGATCGCTGGTCAGCGCGGACTGGGTGGGCCGAAGAACCGTTTCCGCGCTGTGTCTCTCAACTATACTAAACTAAGATCTTATAAAGCAATAATCTATCGTCTGAAAGTGAGAGTGCGATGTAAGAAGGTAACATATATAAAGAAGTTAGTTTACAATCGAGGGAATTGGAGGTAGGAAAGTTAATGGAGCTATCAGGAGCAATGAGTGTAGAACTAATGGCGGATGCTTGTTGCAAGCCTGGTCTCCAGTTCAGTTTCAGTTCAGTTTAGTTTATTGTCACATGTACCGAGGTGCAGTGAAAAGCTTTTGTTGCCTGCTAACCAGTCAGCGGAAAGACAACACATGATTACAATCAATCCACTTACAGTGTACAGATACATGATAATAGAATAACGTTTAGTGCAAGGTAAAGCCAGCAAAGTCCGATTAAGGATAGTCCGAGGTGGACAAAAATGCTGGATGAACTCAGTGAGTGAGGCTGCTTCACCCGCTGAGTTCCACCAGCATTTTAGTCCACTTCGATTTTTTCAAGGATAGTCCGAGGGTCACCAAAGAGGTAGATAGTAGCTCAGCACTGCTCTCGGGCTGTGGTAGGATGATTCATTTGCCTGATAACAGCTGGGGAGAAACTGTCCCTGAATCTGGAGGTGTGCGTTTTCACATTTCTATATCTTATACTAGATGGGAGAGGGGAGAAGAGGGAGTGGCCGGGGTGCGACTGGTCCTTGATGATGCTGCTGGCCTTGCCGAGGCAGCGTGAGGTGTAGATGGAGTCGATGGAAGGGAGGTTGGTTTGTGCGATGCTTTTATACTTTGGGAAGGCAACAGTATAAACTGTCATCTGATTGAGGGTGGTGGGTGTATGGAACGAGCTGCCAGAGGAGGTAGGTGAGTCAGGTGCTATATGCACATTAGTACAGGTACATGAATAGGAAAGGTTTAGAGAGATATGGGCCAAATACAGGCAGATAGGACTAGTGTAGATGGAGCATGTTGGGCGATGTGGGCAGGTTGGGCTGAAGGGCCTGTTTCCACTCTGTGTGGCCTTACTTCAAGGACACGTTTTCCAACGCTATGGATCCATCGCTGATTTTACGGCATCCTTGGTTCCAGACCTTTGACGGATTATCCGTTTTGCCGGAGCAACAGAGGTCGTGGCCTCCGAGAGGAGTCCAACGGTACCGGAATGTTCCGCCCAGCCCCGCCGGGGGGCCGAGATACCGGCTCGCAAAGTCGGCGTCAGGAGTCGGCGATGGGGACGGATCTGCCGGCTCCAGCCGGGCCGGAGTTCCAGAGCCCCGGCCGCAGGCGAGCAGATTCCACCCGCCGATCGGCCGCGGAAGTCCTGATATGGTCGGGATTGGCCGCCTCACCCGGCCTAGGCGCCACATTTACGGGGGGACTTCCGGTGGGATTTCAAGTGCACTCTCGTGATTCTGTCCAGATTAAAGGAGATGCAGACCACCAGTTACCACCCCCCGCCCCCCGACTCCATCCAAGGTCCCAAGCAGTCTTTCCAGCTGCGACAGACGTTCATTTGCACCTCCTCTAACCTCATCTATTGCATCCGCTGCTCTAGATGTCAGCTGCTCTACATTGGCGATCTCTTCGCCCAACACCTCCACTCGGTTCACAATAACCAACCTGATCTCCCGGTGGCTCAGCACTTCAACTCCCCCTCGCATTCCGAATCCAACCTTTCTGTCCTGGGCCGCTTCCATGACCAGAGTGAGGATCATCGTAAATTCGAGGAGCAGCACCTCATATTTCGCTTGGGCAATTTACCCCAACGGTATGAACATTTCAGGTATTCTCCAATTTCAGGTAGTCCTTGCCTTCTCCCGCTTTCCCCTCCCATTCCCGGCTCTCCCACAACCCACTGTCACCGCCTTTTCCTTTCTACTTCCCCCCCCACCTCGACATCACTCTGAGGAAGGGTCTCGATCCGAAATGTCACTTATTCCTTCGCTCCATAGATGCTGAGTTTCTCCAGCATTTGTGTCTACCTCCCAGTTACCAGACAATCGGTGATGGAGCTGTGCTATAAAAATAAGCTAATGAAAAAAAAATGATGTGACAGTACTTGTACCAGCTCCTCTAAAAAGTTAATAACTAGATTGATGTGCGTACAGTCAACTACCTATCCACGTAAACAGCACTGTTCCTATCCAAGTCTGTCAGCGTCATACAGTCATAGAGGCATCGAGTCATACAGCATGGAAACAGGCCCTTCGGCCCAACTTGCCAACATGTCCCATCTACACTAGTCCCTGCTGCCTGCTTTTGGCTCATATCCCACTAAAAACGTCCAATCTGTCAACCGGTCCAAATGTTTCTTAAACGTTGTGATAGTCAAGATTCAAGAGAGTTTATTGTCATGTGTCCCAGATAGGACATTGAAATTCTTGCTTGCTGCAGCACAACAGAATATTGTGGGGATAAATAAATACAGAACAGATCAGTCTGTCCATATACCATTGAATATATATATATAGACACATAAATAAGCAGATAAAGTGCAATAGGTTATTAAAGTTCAGATTTTTGTTTGTGTTGAGTTTAATAGTCTGATGGCTGTGGGGAAATAGCTATTCCTAAACCTGGATGTTGCAGATTTCAGGCTCCTGTATCTTCTACCTGAAGGCACCGGAGAGATGAGTGAGTGGCCAGGATGGTGTGGGTCCTTGATGATGCTGCCAGCCTTTTTGAGGCAGCGACTGCGATAAATCCCCTCGATGGAAGGAAGGTCAGAGCCGATGATGGACGGGGCAGTGTTTACTACTTTCTGCAGTCCTTTCCGCTCCTGGGCGCTCGCGTTGCTGAACCAAGCCACGATGAAACCGGTCAGCATCTGTGCAACTGTGCAACTGTAGAACTGCGTATACTGTGCAACTGTAGAAGTTAGAGAGAGTCCTCCTTGACAGACCGACTCTCCGTAATCTTCTCAGGAAGTAGAGGCGCTGGTGAGCTTTCTTTATGATTGCATCAGTGTTCTGGGAACAGGAGAGATCTTCAGAGCTATGCACGCCCAGGAATCTGAAGCTCTTGACCATTTCCACCATCGACCCGTTGATATAAACGGGATTGTGGGTCCCCATCCTACTCCTTCCAAAGTCCACAATTAATTTATTTGGTTTTGCTGGTGTTGAGGGCCAGGTTGTTGTGCTGGCACCATTTGGTCAATCGGTCGATCTCACTTCTATACTCTGACTCGTCTCCATCAGTGATACGTCTCACAACAGTGGTGTCGTCAGCAAATTTGATGATGGAGTTCGCACTATGACCGGCTACGCAGTCATGAGTATAGAGTGAGTACAGCAGGGGGCTGAGCACTCAGCCTTGAGGTGCTCCCGTGCTGATTGTTATCGAGTCTGACACATTTCCACCAATACGAACAGTCTGTGGTCTGTGATTGAGGAAGTCGAGGATCCAATTGCAGAGGGATGCGCAGAGACTCAGTTCTCTGGCTCAACTGCCTCCTCCGGCAGCTCGTTCAATACACCTACCACCTTTTGTGTGAAAAAGTTGTCTCTCAGGTTCCTATTAAATCTTTCCCCTTTCATCTTAAACCTGTGTCCTCTGGTTCTCGATCCCCCTACTCTGGGCAAGAGATTCTATGCGTCTACCTGATCTATTCCCCTCATGATTTTGTACACCTCTATAAGATCACCCCTCATCCTCTTGTGGTCCAAGGAATAGAGTCCCAGCCTGCTCAACCTCACCCTATAGCTTAGGCCCTCGAGTCTATGTCCCCGTCCCACTTAGGTGATTTTTTAGGCGACTAGGCTGTTGCCACATGGTTGCCGTGGTGACACCTGTATGGTCTTGAGAAGTCTCCTCAGTCGCCCAAAGAATCGTAGCGTTTTTCTGGTCACCGCTGGAGTTTGAAATGTTCAAAGCTGTTTGCTGACAGTCGGCGACAGTTGGCTTGACGCCAATGAGCGTAGCTTGACTTCTCCTGACGTAGGTGCTGTCGTAGGTTGTCGCCAGGATGACGTAGGTTGTCGCCGGGTGCTGATTTTGGTGAATTCCATTGGCGACTGCCTACGTCAACCTACGTCACCCGGCGACAGGTACCTTGTCGTACCTTGTCGTGGGTGGACGTAGGTTGTCGTAGGTGTGGTCGTAGGTGGACGTCCTAATGGGTTGCCGGTTGTCGGTAGCTTGATGTCGACTAGGTGGTGGGCTGTTGTAGCCATTGCCGTAGACATTGTCGTAGGGGGGGGTCCAGCCGCCGGTTTTTCGGCGACCTGCCACGACTATGACAGTCGACGAAAAAATTGCCAAAATGGGACAGGCCCTTATGTCCTGATCCTGTTGGATTATGTACAACAGTAACAAAAGGAATGTAAAAATACAGAATGCTGAAGAACAGAAGGTAACACCTGATTAAGTTAATTAGAAAGGTTTTAATTCAGGTTGAAGAAAAGACACAAAGTGCTGGAGTAACTCAGTGGGTCAGGCAGCATCTGTGGAGAGAAGGAATAGGTGACGTTTTCCTTCTTCAGACTGAAAATAGAGGTGGTGGGGGGGGGGGGGGGCGGGTGGAGAATAAATTGGAGGGGAGAAAAGGCCAGAACACATCAGGGCCGGCAACAGATGACCTCTGGAAGCGTGGAGCCCACAATGCCCCATTGTTAACTGGGGATGGTGTGATAACGAGAGGGATACATAGCAACATAGAAAAATAGGTGCAGGAGTAGGCCATTCATCCCTTCAAGCCAGCACTGCCATTCAATATGATCATGGTTGATCATCTAAAATCAGTTCCCCGTTCCTGCTTTTTCCCCATATCCCTTGATTCCGTTAGCCCTAAAAGCTAAATCTAATTCTATTGAAAACATCCAATTAGTTGGCCTCCCACTGCCTTCAGTGGCAGAGAATTCCACAGATTCACAACTCTCTGGGTGAAAATGTTTTTCCTCAACTCAGTCCTAAATGGCCTACCCCTTATTCTTAAACTGTGACCCCTGGTTCTGGACTCCCCCAACATCAGGGCCATTCTTCCTGCATCTAGCCTGTCCAATTCTTTTTTGGAATTTTATATGTTTCTATAAGATCCCCTCTCACCCTTCTAAATTCCAGTGAATAGAATTCTTTCATCATATGCCAGACCCGCCACCCCGGGAATTAACCTGGTGAACCTACGCTGCACTCCCTCAATAGCAAGAATGTCCTTGCTCAAATCAAGAGACCAAAATTGTGCACAATACTCCAGGTGCAGTCTCACCAGGGCCCTGTACAACTGCAGTAGGAATGCGAACAGTGTGACTGGTAGAATGACAAGGTAATGGAGAGTGGGGGTGGGGGGGGGGAGAGATGGTATGCAGGCATTACTTGAAATTAGAGAATTCAACGAGTGCCCACTTGAAATCCCCCCCCCCCCCCCCCCCCCCCCGGAAGTCTTCCAAAAAATGTGACGCCTAGGCCGCCGATCTCGATCTCATCGGGACTTCCGCGGCCGATCGGCGGGTGGAATCTGCTCCCCTGCGGCCGGGGCTCTGGAACGCCGGCCCGGCCGGAGCCGGCATATCCGTTCCCATCGCCGACTCCTGACGCCAACTTTGCGGGCCGGTATCTCGGTCCGACCAATGCCATGACCTCTGTAGGTCCGGCAAAAACGGATACTACGGCAAGGCTCGGGGGATCAAGGATGCTGGAAAATCGGTGGTGGACCTGCATCTGTCAAAAAAATAAATCACCTTGTGAAGATCGGAATTCTGGACACAGTAGGCGATTAGAGAGGCGGGCACGGTGTGAGATAGCCGGGATCAAAGATCCGCTCTATGATCTATGACAGCAAAATAGAGAGAGTACAGAGGAGATTTACTAGAATGTTGCCAGGGTTCCAGCAACTATGTCACAGAGAAAGGTTGAACAAGTTAGGTCTTTATTCTTTGGAGCGCAGAAGGTTAAGGGGGGACTTGTTTGAGGTCTTTAAAATGATGAAAGGGATAGACAGAGTTGACGTGGATACGCTTTTCCCATTGAGGGTAGGGAAAGATTCAAACAAGAGGGCATGACACGAGAATTAAGGGACAGAAGTTTCGGGGTAACGTGAGGGGGAACTTCTTTACTCAGAGGGTGGTGGCTGTGTGGAATGAGCTTCCAGCAGAAATGGTGGAGGCAGGATCGATTTTAACATTTAAGAGTAAAGTGGATAGGTATATGGACGTGAAGGGAATGGAGGGGTATGGTCTGAGTGCAGGTAGATGGGACTAGGGGAAAACAAATGGTCGGCACGGACTGGAAGGGCCGAGAGGGCCTGTTTCCGTGCTGTAATTGTTATATGGTTATATGGTTTATCTTTCGCCGGATGGAAGACGGGAGAAGGGAGAGGTGTGACCTTGAATATGAAGAGTGGGTGAGTGCAGGCGTTTGGAACTGCAAATATAGACAATAGGTGCAGGAGTAGGCCATTCGCCCCTTCGAGCCAGCATCGCCCATTCAATGTGGCTGATCATCCACAATCAGTACTCCGTTCCTGCCTTCTCGCCATATAGAGCCAATAGAATCGACCATCTGAGAGATTGGAGATGAAGATTGAGAGGATTTCAATGGTTCAATAGTGCTTTATTAGTCACAGACGTAACTGCACAGTAAAATGCATTTTTGCACATATGACAACTGCGGGCTCCGCCATGTTTAGGCGTCATTAGTCAGAGTCCAAAGTCTGGGTCGGCCCGCGCGCTCGATGTACTGGAGCAGTTCCCGTGAACCCACGTCCCTCTCCTCTCCTGGCCCGGCCATCTTTGTGTCCCCGGGGGCATCCTCCTGCAGCCCTTGAAGGTGCTGGAGGCATCATCCCGGTTCACCCCTCCCACCAGCCCTTGCCCTCGCGTCCCACGTCTCCAGCTCCCTTCCGGTTACGCCGACTCACGAGCCTTCGGGCGAGTTCCACGGCCAACTGGAAGAGGGGGAGATGCACATTGTGGGAAGATAATGGATGATAGGGTAACCTACGATGAGCGTTTGAGGGCACTGGGCCTGTACTCGCTGGAGTTCAGAAGGATGAGGGGGCACCTCATTGAAACTTACAGAGCAGTGAAAGGCCTGGACAGAGTGGATGTGGGGAGGATGTTCCCACTAGTGGGAGAGTCCAGGACCAGAGGTCACAGCCTCAGAAATAAAGGATGTTCCTTTAGGAAGGAGATGAGGAGGAATTTATTTAGTCTGAGGGTGGTGAGTGTGTGGAATTCTTTGCAACAGAAGGCTGTGGAGGCCAGGTCAGTGGATATTTTTAAGGCAGAGATACATAGATTCTTGATTAGTACGGGTGTCAGGGGTTACTTGGAGAAGGCAGGAGAATGGGGTTCGAAGGGAGAGATAGATCAGCCATGATTGAATGGCGGAGTAGACTTGATGGGCCGAACGGACTAATTCTACTCCTATTACTTATGATTAGAGGCATGAAGAGTACAGAGTGAAGGAATAGTTCCAAATGGTGCATATCTATGCAAGTTGCATCGATACGATTTGCTTCCAATGGTTCTACCAGTCTGCTGCCTGGAGTCGGGGGGCAGAAGCTACAGGGACAAACTGGGATTGTTTTCCCTGTTCACCAGAGCTTGTGAGGAGATCTGAGAGAAGTATATAAAATGAGGAGCGGCACAGATAGGTTGGACAGTCAGAACCTCTTTCCCAGGATGGAAACATCAAAAAGATGGAAAATGTCTGAAGACGGGTCTCGACCCGAAACGTAACCAATTCCTCTCTCTCCAGAGACGCTGCCTGTCCCACTGAGTTAATCCAGCATTTTGTATCTATCATGGAAAAAAATCAAATACTAGAAGGCATAGCTTCAAGATGAGAGGGAAAAAGTTTACAGGAGATGTGCAGGGCAACTAATTTTGCACAGAGGGTGGTGGGTGCCTGGAACGTGCTGCCAGGGTTGGTGGTGGAGGCAGATATGATAGTGGTGTTTAAGGAACTGTTTGTAGGCATGTGGGCATGCAGGGAATGGAGGGATATTGACGTTTTGGCCCGAAACTTTGCCTATTTCCTTCGCTCCACAGATGCTGCTGCACCCGCTGAGTTTCTCCAGCACTGTTCATCTGCAGTTCCTTCTGAAATACTGATTGGGGATGATCACCATGATCACATTGAATGGCGGTGCTGGCTCGAAGGGCCGAATGGCCTACTCCTGCACTTATTGTCTATTGTCTGTAGTACAGACGCTGGAATGTAGAGTAAAACACAAAGGGCGGCACGGTGGCGCAGCGGTAGAGTTGCTGCCTCACAGCGCCAGAGGCCCAGGTTCAATCCAGACTATTCGGCACTGTCTGTTCTCCCCGTGACCTGCGTGGCTTTTTCTCCGGGCGCTCCGGTTTCCTCCCACATTCCAAAGATGTACAGGTTTGTGGGTTAATTGGCTTCGGTAAAAAATCGTAAATTGCCTGTCGTGTGTAGGATAGTGCGAGTGTACGGGGTGATCGCTGGTCGGCGTGGACTCGGTGGGCCGAAGGGCCTGTTTCCTTGCTGTATCTCGAAACGAAAACCAAACTGAACTCATATTACTTGTCTTCCAACCTCATCGGTAATATGGTGCAAAATGTACCATTGTGGTCGTGAAAATAGTTGTAAAAGAAATGGGATGTAGATCTCGCTAAAACACAATACAAATCTTGTACAGAATAGCAATATATATCTACCTGGGAATTATCACTAACCATGGCCAACTAAGTTTACCTAATGAAAATAAGCTATATTAAATACATATGGTACTGCTGTAAATGTCTGTCTCTGCTAAATCTTTGTGAGTTTGGTTCAGTCTGACAATGAAACAAAAATAAAGTGTTACCAACTAAAATGTTTTGCATCTTTCATTCATTTGTTCTCTATCTCTCTACATCACCATCTACAGTGCCCTCCATAATGTTTGGGACAAAGACCCATAATTTATTTATTTGCCTCTGTACTCCACAATTTGAGATTTGTAATAGAAAAAAAATCACATGTGGTTAAAGTGCACATTGTCAGATTTTAATAAAGGCCATTTTTATACATTTTGGTTTCACCATGTAGAAGTTACAGCAGTGTTTATACATGGTCCTCCCATTTCAGGGCACCATAATGTTTGGGACACAGCAGTGTCATGTAAATGAAAGTAGTCATGTTTAGTATTTTGTTGCATATCCTTTGCATGCAATGACTGCTTGAAATCTGCGATTCATGGACATCACCAGTTGCTGGGTGTCTTCTCTGGTGATGCTCTGCCAGGCCTGTATTGCAGTCATCTTTAGCTTATACTTGTTTTGGGGGCCAGTTCCCTTCAGTTTTCTCTTCAGCATATAAAAGGCATGCTCAATTGGGTTTAGATCGGGTGATTGACTTGGCCACTCAAGAATTGACCATTTTTTAAGCTTTGAAAAACTCCTTTGTTGCTTTCGCAGTATGTTTGGGATCATTGTCTTGCTGTAGAATGAACCACTAGCCAATGAGTTTTGAGGCATTTGTTTGAACTTGAGCAGGTAGGATGTGTCTATACACTTCAGAATTCATTATGCCACTACAATCAGCAGTTGTATCATCAATGAAGATAAGTGAGCCAGTACCTTCAGCAGCCATACATGCCCAGGCCATAACACCCCCACCACCGTGTTTCACAGATGAGGTGGTATGCTTTGGATCTTGGGCAGTTACTTCTCTCCTCCATACTTTGCTCTTGCCATCACTCTGATATAAGTTAATCTTCGGCTCATCTGTCCATAAAACCTTTTTCCAGAACTGTGGTTGCTCTTTTAAGTACTTCTACTTAAGAACAGTAGCAAACTGTAACCTGGCCATCCTATTTTTGGGGCTAACCAGTGGTTTGCATCTTGCAGTGTAGCCTCTGTATTTCTGTTCATGACGTCTTCTGCGGACAGCGGTCATTGACAAATCCACACCTGACTCCTGAAGAGTGTTTCTAATCTGTCGGACAGGTGTTTGGGGATTTTTCTTTATTATGGAGAGAATTATTCTGTCATCAGCTGTGGAGGTCTTCCTTGGCCTGCCTGTCCCTTTGCGATTAGTAAGCTCACCAGTGCTCTCTTTCTTCTTAATGATGTTCCAAACAGTTGATTTTGGTAAGCCTAAGGTTTGGCTGATGTCTCTAAGTTTTATTCTTGTTTCTCAGTCTCATAATGGCTTCTTTGACTTTCATTGGCATAACTTTGGTCCTCATGTTGATAAACAGCAATAAAAGTTTCCAAAGGTGATGGAAAGTCTGGAGGAAAGACAAGGTGCTGAAACCTCTCTTATACCTGCATTAAGGAGGCAATTAAACACACCTGAGCAATTATAAAAACACCTGTGTCCCAAATATTATGGGGGCCTGAAATGGGGGGGGGGGGGGCTATGTATAAACACAGCTGTAATTTCTACACGGTGAAACCAAAATGTATAAAAATGGCCTTTAATAAAATCTGACAATGTGCACTTTAACCACATGTGATTTTTTTCTATTACAAATCTCAAATTGTGGAGTACAGAGGCAAATCAATAAATGATTTGTCTTTATCCCAAACATTATGGAGGGCACCGTATATCTCTTGTTTCGCTTTCCCCAGACTCTGATGAAGGATTCTCGACCCAAAATGTCACCTATTCCTTTTCTCCAGAAATGCTGCCTGACCCGCTGAGTTACTGTACTCCAGCTATTTGTGTTTATCTTCTGTATGAACCTAGAGTGTTTAATCTTCATACTGGGCCGCATTGAAGTGAGCTAATTGTCGTACGATATAAAATTGTTTGACAAACAAAACACAGAATATTAAATATTTAATACTAATATTCAGTGTCACTCGCTTGTGCAGATTGAATTCCGGTTAGTGCTTATTTAACACCAGCACGGTGGTGCAGCGGTAGAGATGCTGCCTCCTTACTGCGTCCGAGACCCCGGTTCAATCCAGACTGCGGGTGCTGTCTGTAAGGAGTTTGTACGTTCTCCCTGTGACCCAGTGGGTTTTCTCCGGGTGCTCTGGTTTTCTCCCACACTCCAAAGACGCGCAGGTGTGTAGGTTAATTAGCTTCGATACATTGCCCCTAGTGTGTAGAGGAGACATAGAAACATAGACAATAGGTGCAGGAGGAGGCCATTCGGCCCTTCGAGCCAGCACCCCCATTCATTGTGATCCTGGCTGATCATTCACAATCAGTAACCTGCCCTCTCCCCATATCCCTTGATTGCGCTATCCGCAAGAGCTGTCTCTAACTCTCTTTTAAATGCATCCAGTGAATTGGCCTCCACTGCCCTCTGTGGCAGAGAATTCCACAAATTCCACAAACACTGGAGTTTAGAAGGATGAGGGGGGATCTTATAGAAACATATAGAATTATAAAAGGACTGGACAAGCTAAATGCAGGAAAAATGTTCCCAATGTTAGGCGAGTCCAGAACCAGGGGCCACAGTCTTAGAATAATGGGGAGGCAGTATAGAGGGCAGTGGGGGCCAAGTCACTGGATGGATGTAAGAGAGAGTTAGATAGAGCTCTAGGGGCTAGTGGAGTCAAGGGATATGAGGAGAAGGCAGGCACGGGTTATTGATTGGGGATGATCAGCCATGATCGCAATGAATGGCAGTGCTGGTTCGAAGGGCCGAATGGCCTCCTCCTGCACCTATTTTCTATGTTTCTAAATTCACAACTCTCTGGGCATAGAGAGTGGATGGGAAAGTGGGATGACATAGAACTAGTGTATGGGTGACCGCTGGTCGGAGTGGACTTGATGGGTCAAAGGGCCTGTTTCCATGCTTTGTCTCTAAACTCACTAAATTCTAATCACCTGTCTAATCCGCCATTACCCCCTCTTAGTCTCCAGTTCCCAACATCAGATCACACTCCCAATTTCTGTTTCACCTGCAGACTTTTTAACCATTATTGTTTTTTCCTTGAAGGTCGAGTCGCAGGTAGATCGGGTGGTCAAAAAGGCTTTTGGCACATTGGCCTTCATCAGTCAGAGTATTGAGTATACAACCTCCTCTCTGACTGACCCCCCTCTGTGATCTTGAACATTGAATTTTCTCAAATCTGTTAACCCTTGCTGTCTCCTCCGCTTCCCACCTCTCCCTCAGCTCCTCCTCCTCCTTTTTCCTTTCTTCTCCCCGCCCCCCCCCCCCCCCACCTCCCATCAGTCTGAAAAAGGGTTTAGGCCCGAAACGTTGCCTATCTCCTTCGCTCCTTAGGTGCTGCTGCACCCGCTGAGTTTCTCCAGCCTTTTGTGTACCCCCTATTGAGTATAGAAGTGGGGAGGTTGTTACAGTTGTATAAGATGTTGCTGAGGCTGCATTTAGAGTATTTCAGTTTGAATGAAAAGATGTTGTCGAGCTGGAAGGGTGCAGAGAAGATTTACAAGGATGTTGCCAGGACTCAGCGACCTGAGCTATAGGGAGAGGTTGAGCAATATAAGACTTTATTCCTTGGAGCACAGGAAGATGATGGGTGATCTTGAAGAGGTGCACAAAATCATGAGTGGAATGGATTGGGTAAATGCCCAGAGTAGGGGAATCGAGGGCTAGAGGACATGGGTTTAACTTGAGGTAACAGGAAGTCGAGGGGTAACTATTCACACAAAGGATGGTGGGTATATGGAACAAGTTGCCAGAGGAAGCATTTGAGGCAGATACTGTCACAATGTTTAAAAAACGGTTAGACAAGTACGTGGACAGCATAGGTTTCAAGGGATATGGGGCAACGCAGGTAAATGGGACTAGTGCAGATGGGACATCTTGGTCAACATGAATGAGTTGGGCCGAAGGGCCTTGTCTGTGCTGAATGACTCTATGACTTCATTAGAAGTGGGAAAGAGGTAGAGAGAAAAAATGAGTGTATGAGAGAGAGAACGAAAGAAGAAAGAGCAAAAGATAGAAAGTGTGAAAGGGAGCTCAACAGAGAGAGAGCCAAAGAGAGAGACAGAGGCAAAGGGAGAGATATAGTCAGAAGGAGAGAGAATGAAGAAAGAGCAAAAGATAGAGAGAGTGAAATAGTGAGCGAATGAGAATGAAAGAGAGTGTGAAAGGGAGTGTGAGATACCCTTTATGCTCACAATTAATACTCAAAGACTAAATCCTGGAAGCAAGAGATTTCTTTATTTTACGAGTCTGCAGACCGGGTGCCTCTCCAACTCGAGACACACCGAAGCCAGAGAGATCATCCCCCTTTATACACAAAATCTTACATTAAATCTCCCCTCCGGACCTTTCTCCAATCAGGGTCGGAGGTGTACAATCTGTAGGTACAACCCACCGTACATCCCCTCGCACCTCCCATATCATACATTGCATGTTCAAACATGTTTCATGGTAATGAGCAATTTCTTGACCAGGGGTGTGTTGTAATATTCATTTATTCTATTAAGCATGCTCAATTGCTCATGACCTGGCCCAGTTTTACTCACCTCCTAGTGAACCCTCTCAGTTTTCCTATATCAGTACTAAAGCTAAGCTATAGTGACAGGGGTCCCATCTATCACTCCTTTCCACTGATAGGGATCTCTCTACACCACCCCCTTCTCTAGCGAGACAAAGCTATCTCTTCTTACTCAAGGCCTCAAGGATGGGTCTGGCAACCTTCAGACACTGCTGTCAGAATCCTCTCTCCAGCCCCTCTCTGTTTGAATTCTCTTTAAAACTCCTTTCTTTAATAGGGTTTAATCACTTTATCCCTCACAGGAGTGCAACAGAGAGAGAGAAACAGAGAGCGGGGGGGGAGAGAAAGGGAGGTAGAGATAGAGAGAGAGATAAGGGCCTGCCCCACTACCCATAAAACTGATAATAACAGACTTGCCATCCTCCATAGAGATTGTTAATGATCAGATTCAGGACACGGGCAGTTATTGATCGGAGGAATATTGATTAGGGCGTCACAGTGGCCCAGCAGTAGAGTTGGTGTCTCACAGGGCTGGAGACCCTGGTTCGATCCTGACCACGGGGCTGTCTGTACCGAGTTTGCACGTTCTCCCTGTGACCGCGTGGGCTTTCTCCGGGTGCTCCGGTTTCCTCCCACCTTCCAAAGACGTGCAGGTTTGTAGGTTAGTTGGCTTCTGTAAGTTGTAAATTGCCCCTAGTGTGTAGTATATAGGGCTAGTGCATGAGGTAATCGCTGGTCGGCGTAGACTCGGTGGGCCGAAGGGCCTACATCCACGCCGTATCTCCCAACTAAAAGACAGGTGCAGTTATTGATCAGATATGGGAGAGGTGCAGTTATTGATTAGATAAGGGACACATGTTGAAATTGTTCTAGATGGGCGGAAATCGTTTTAAAACATGGGGGGGGGGACACACAAAGAGAGCGGGCATAGAGGGGAGCGAGAGAGAGGGGGAGAGAGAGAGGGAAGAGAAAGAGGGCAGAGAGGAACGATCGCACGTTATAATGCGGCGCCGACCCATTCTGACCTCTGCCACTGCCGTCGCCACCGAACACCGCCCCCCGCCCACCGCCCCATTTTGCCCGCCGCCGAACAACCCCCCCTCCTCCCCCCCCCACATTGCTCCCTTCTTCACGGCAGCCCTGTGATGTCTCACCTCTGACAATTCGGAGGGACCTACCCGGTAACAACACCGAGAGCAGCTCCGGGCCACCGTTCTCCCCGACTCGAACGCTTAACTGACACACGCCCATGTCCCCTGCGCTGAGCTTGCTGTGGGCCGGATAAAATCTCATGGCGGGCCGGGCGTGGCCTGCGGGCCATAGTTTGGAGACCCCTGATGTGCGCGTACGTACGTATGTACGCATGATATGGTAATTACAGTTAGCACTGGCTTAATTGGGAAGAGTGCAGCGCGAGCTTCCTTCCGTGGTGGGTGGGAGCACTTAGGAGGGTAAAGGGGCTGGAGAATAGGCCTAAGTTAAGTTTCAACATACAAGAAAGCATGGGGGGGGGGGGTTTGTCACTGCCCCTCAAAACGGGGACACACACGCCCCCTCCCCCCCCCCCCAACCCCCCGTGATTTCCGCCCATGCTTGATTGGAAGAAATATGGAATGTAAAGGTAATATTGGATGCAGTGTGGTTCCATCAACGGAGGTTGTCTGTCGTGAAAAAGTGATGCCTGAAGAAAGAATACCTCTACCTTTCCCCAGCAGGGGGACCTAACTCTCAGCATCCCGCCCTGACGGCTCTCATCAAAATCTTATATCTCAACTAGATCGCCTCTCATTTTAGACTTTTGGCTCGAGAGAAGCTGCGCGGAAATGGGCCCTTCGGCCTACCGAGTCCGCGCCGACCAGCGATCACCCCGTACACTAACCCACGCACACCAGGGACAATTTTACAACTCACCAAAGCCGGGTTCTATGCTGACGACAGGGGTGCTGTCTGTACGGAGTTTGTACGTTGGGGCTAGTGGAATCAAGCAATAGGGGGAGAAGGCAGGCACGGGTTATTGATTGGGGACGATCAACCATGATCACAATGAATGGCGATGCTGGCTCGAAGGGCCGAAGGGCCGAATGGCCTCCTCCTGCACCTATTTTCTCTGTTTCTAAGTGTGGGCCGAAGCTCCTGTTTCCATGCTGTATCGTTAACAGTTCAATGATTCACTGGTTCGATGGTACTTTGTCGTCACGTGTACCTAGGTGCCGTGATATTCCTTTTTGCATAGAGTTTAGCAAAAATCTTAAGCACAATCATACATTCTCCCGTGACCACGTGGGTTTTCTCTGGATGCTCCGGTTTCCTCCCACACTCTAAAGACGAGCAGGTTTATAGGCTAATTGGCTTTCGTAAAAATTATAAATTGTCCCTAGTGCCAGTGTACGGGATCGCTGGTCGGCACGGACTCAGTGGACAAAGGGCCTGTTTCGGCATCGTATCTTCAAATGTTCACTTGATTCAACGGTTCAATGATACTTTAATTGTCATGTGTACCTAGGTACAGTGATATTCCTTTGTTGCACATAGTTCGGTAAAAATCTTAAGGAGGAGGCCATTTGGCCTTTGGAGCCAGCACCCACCATTCAATGTGATCATGGCTGATCATCCACAATCATACCCCCCCGTTCCTGCCTTCTCCCCATATCCCCTGACTCCACTATCTTTCAGAGCCATATCTAGCTCTCTCTTTTTTGAAAGTATCCAGAGAACCGGCGCTGTGAGTCAGCCCCCGTCTCCTCGTCTCCGTTCTAAGTGGCTTACCCCCTTAGTCTTAAACTGTGGCCCCTGGTTCTGGACTCCCCCAACACCGGGAACATGTTTCCTGCCTCTAGCGTGTTCAAACCCTTAATAATCTTATATGTTTCAATAAGATCCCTTCTCATCCTTCTATACTCATCCAGAGTATACATGCCCACCGCTCCATTCTCTCAGCATATGACAGTCCCGCCATCTCGGGAATTAACCTTGTAAACCTACTCTGAACTCCCTCAATAAGCAAGAATGTCCTTCCTCAAATTAGGGGACCAAAACTGCACACAATAACTCCAGGTTTGGTCTCTCTAAGGCCGATACAAATGCAGAAGGACCTCTTTGCCTCTTTACTCAACTTCTCTTGTTATGAAGGTCAACATGCCATTCGCTTTCTTTGCTGCCTGCTGTACCTGCATGCTTGACACAACTTGACACAATTTAGATATTAATCTGCCTTCCTGTTTTTGCTACCAAAAACTCACATTTATCCACATTAAACTGCATCTGCCATGCATCTACCCACTCCCCCAACCCTGTCCAAGTCACCCTGCATTCTCATAGCATCCTCCTCGCAGTTCACACTGCCACCCAGCTTTGTGTCATAATAGTGTAGGAATAGTAGACCACACTGAGACCGTACGCAAGTGTCGCCACGATTCTGGCACCATTTTGTAAGATTCAAGCCCAAAGTTAAAAGGCTTATCTTGGTCTTGAAGGCCCGTTGCCCAGGCGACAGCAATGGGTCGGAGTTCAGGGGTCGTCCTGGCCTGGCGATGTTGTCGATGTCCTCCATTGCTGTTCAGTTTCTTCCAAGCTGGTATCAGGCAACTGAATCATCCTACCACAACTAGAGAGCAGCCCTGGACTACTCTCAACCTTATTGGAGATCATCGGACTATCTTTGATCGGACTTTACTGGCATTACCTTGCACTAAACGATATTCCCTTTAATCATGTATCTATACACCAAAAATGGCTCGATTGTAATCATGTATTGAACTTTCTGTTGACTGGTCAGGTCAGCACACAACAGAAACCTTTTCACTGTACCTCGGTACACGAGACAATAAACTAATACTGAACTGCTCCGCCGCTCCATGCCACTCTAGGCCGCGTCTGATCCGCGGTCTCAGTCCCCTGGAGCAGCACCCGATCCAGTCGAGGCCCAGGCTGCTGCAGGGCCTCCAGCGGCCCACTTCATCGCCACCACTCGATCCAGACAAGTCGTCCCGTGTTCACACCGTCCCTCACCTCACACGGCCACCGCTCAGACTCCCACGCTCCCAGACACCTGCAGTTGACCTCAGAACAGCCAGATGACCTCCGAGGCCGCGACAGGTAAGGCTAGCGTAAATTCGGAGTATTGTTTTGGGCCGTATAGCTCAGGAGGGACTGATGCTGGCATTGGAGGAGGTTTTACAATAAGACAATAGGGTGCAGGAGTAGGCCATTCAGCCCTTCAAAGCCAGCACCGCCATTCAATGTACTGATCATCCCCAATCAGTACCCCGTTCTTGCCTTCTCCCCATATCCCCTAACTATGCTATCTTTAAGACCCTATCTACTCTCTCATGAAAGTATTCAGAGAACCGGTCTCCACTGCCTTTTGAGGCAGAGAATCCCACAGACTCACAACTCTCTGTGTGAAAATGTGTTTCCTCATCTTTGTTCTAAACGGCTTACCCCTTATTCTTAAACTGTGGCCCTGGTTCTGGACTCCCCCAACATCGGAACATGTTTTCCTGCCTCTCGCGTTGTCAAAGAACCATCTTATATGTTTCAATGAGATCTCCTCTCATCCTTCTAAACTCCAGAGTGTACAAGCCCAGCCGCTCCATTCTCTCAGCATATGACAATCCGCAATCCCGGGAATTAACCCTTGTAAACAACGCTGCACTCATCAATAGCAAGAATGCCCTCCTCAAATTTGGAGACCAAAACTTTACGAGAATGAGTGGATTCTTAAGGCCCTGTCCCACTTTGGCGTCATTTGTGCGTCCATTTACGCGACATAATTACGCGTCACGACGTGCGCATGGCGTGCATTACGCGCACATGGAGCGTGGTGACGTAGGCAGTGGCGCCCCAGGATTTTGGGATTCACAATTCTTTGCGCGCCACGGGCCTTAAAACTTTGTAAGAGTCCCTGCCTCCACCAAGTTCTTAGACAGTGCATTCCAGATTACATCCCCTTCAGAATGGAAATAATAGGAACATAGAAAAATAGGTGCAGTAGGCCATTCAGTCCCTTCGAGCCAGCACCGCCATTCAATATGATCATGGCTGATCATCTAAACTCAGTACACCGTTCCTGCTTTTGCTCATATCCCTTGATTCCTTTAGCCCTAAGAGCTAAATCTAACTCTCTCTTGAAAACATCCAGTGAATTGGCCTCCACTGTCTGCTGTGGCAGAGAATTCCACAGATTTACGACTCTCTGGGTGAAGACGTTTTTCCTTTTTTTCATCTCAGTCCTACTTATTCTTAAACTGTGGCCCCTGGGTTTCTGGACTCCACCAACACAGCCTCCTCCCTTCTGTCTGCTATTGGAAAGGTTTCTTACTGTCTTCCCTGTCGAGCCTTCACATTATTTCACACATTGTTCTCTGTTAACCCTTCGGCCTCCTCTGCTCCAGAGAAAATAAGCCTAGCTCCCCTCACTCTTAATGAGTGACACGTTCCAACCCAAACTACATTCTGGTGAATGGTTCTGTCCTGGGCCTCCTCCATTGTCAGAATGAGGCTAAAGGCAAATTGGAGGAACAGCTTTTATATTTTCGCTTGGGCAGCTTACAGCCCAGTGGTATGAATATTGATTTCTCTCATTCAGGCAGCCCCGGCAGTCCCTCTCTCTCTATCACTCCCCCACCCAAGTCGCACCAGCTTCTCATTTTCACCCAACAAACAGCTTACAATGGCCCGTTTCCTTTATCATCGTTACTTTTACATATCCTTAATTCGTTGTTCTTTATCTCTCCTATATCTCTCGTTTCCCTTATCCCTAACCAGTCTGAAGAAGGGTCTCGACCTGAAATGTCACCTATTCCTTCTCTCCAGAATGCTGCCTTCCCGCTGAGGTACTTCCAGACCTTTTGTTCCTATCTTCTTGGTGAATCTCCGTGGCCACATAAGTTCATAAATGTTTGGAGGAGAATTAGGCTATTCGACCCCACGAGTCCTGCTTTATTTACCATTTGTTCATGGCTGCTCTAGTCTTCCTTCTCTCCCCATTCCCGAAGTTCAATGGTGCCTTTGTTACATGTGGTGAAGGAAAAACGCAGGTGAAATCTTTTCTTAAAACATTCCAGTGATTATCACCACACACTAGACCTGAATACAAGGGTCAGAAATAGCCATCTGATCCCCGTGCAAGAGGCATCATAATTAAGGCGCCATTTTCCAGGACCATCCCCACGCTCCACTGTTATGAGCGGACCCCAACGCGACCCCAGGCTGCTGCAGGGCCTCCAGCCGACGCCTTCCTTGTCGATCACCAGCGACCCAAAATCCCCCGCCACTCTCCTCCCTCGCCCGTCCACCTTTGTTCCCACAGGGGTTGGGGAACCTCCGACTCACCGCGACTCGAGACACGTGGGCCTGTCCTGGTTCCCTCTACTCTCCTCCGGCTCACACCTCGCTCCCTCCCGTCGTTCATCATCGCACGCTCCCTCCTCCCCACTCCCTGGTCTCCTACGTCTTTTCCCCGTATCCTTCGACACTCTTACTAATCAATTACTAACATAGTTTTAAGTTTGAGTGTGGGGGGGGGGGGGGGGGGGGGGGGGGGGGGGGGGGGGGGGGGGGGGGGGGGGGGGGGCGGGGGGGGGGGAGTCTTTTCCATA
>CM069132.1:155271407-155332542 GCA_035221665.1 Okamejei kenojei
TCCTCCTCTTTCTCACCCCATATCCCTTGATTGCAGTTAAGCCCCCTGAGAGCTAAATCTAATCTCTCTTGAATACATTTGTGTTGAGAATTTGGGGCTGTGCATTATACACACGCCTGTTCAGATGTCCGAGAGCACGCTGGTGCCGCAGTTTTCATTAGTCTACTGCACCTGTGAGGTGATACGTTGCTCATGCCCAAAACCCCTGGGGAAAAGTGCTTGACGTGGAGTCATATTACCGTCCACAGCTCGTGCCAGCTGGCCTGGGGTGTCTAGACGCCACGCTCCAGACTGTCTGTGGACTGCACTGTGAAATCCGTCTCCATCCGCCCCCCTAAGGCTGGGTGGGTGTGAAGGGACTCGCAGCCTCGAAGGCAGGTTGCACTGATAAAAAAAAAACCTCCCTACTAATGCAAAGCTCAGTCACTATTTGAATGGTTATCGAGCTGCTTCTGCAGCATCAGCGTTGGTACGAGTGCTCTTGAATGGTAATAAGCTTTATTCCGTTTTTTTTTGAATTTCGGGTCGCCGTGTGCCTCGAGTGCGACGTTGCCACTAACAGAAGCCACAATGGAGCTACAAATGTGTACAGCACAGTCCGCGATGATGGAGGGCTTGACACTAGAGTGCAACACTCGTCAGAAAAACCTGCGATATAACAGGATGAACAGCGACAACAACAACAAAGTTTCTCTACTACTCGACTTTCTGCACAACGTTGAGAATGTGAATCGTTTTCGGGGCGGGACTTTAACCAGGGAAGGGTTGTGTGGCAATAAGCAGAAACAGTGTCGCTTCTTGTCCTTAAACATTCCTGTCTGAAAGAATCTGTAAGATATGGCAGTCAGCTGAGAGATTTCATGACATCAGACCTTGTGCAAAAAAATGAAACGGGCATTAAAAATAGAAGCGTGGCCAAACAGGATATGGATGCAAGTGGATATTTCATCGCATTTCAAAAATATATAGAGCGATCAAGGATTTAAAAATACATCACCTCATGGGAAAATTATTCCCATTGCTTGAAATGAGCCTGCAAGTAGCACGTCAACATGTTGCCACTAGGCTTAGTAATATTGGAGATATGACACACATGCGGGAGTAACTCAGCTGGACGGCAGCAACCGTCTATGAGAGGAATGGGCGGCGTTTCGGGTCGGGACCCTTCTTCAGACTGAGAGTCAGGGGAGAGGAGAGGCCAAGTATTAGAGGAAGCGTGAAGGTGTGAGAAATGGAGATAAAAAGTAGTTCAAAGTGGATGGAGATCAAAGGAACATTGTATGCTAGGATAAAGGTACAACAAAGCTAGAACAAAGATAAAAAGTAACGAGGGTGCCTTTGTCTTTTTTTCGGACACCGTACACGTCCTTATCTCTGTAATATCCCTCTCCCCTGCAGGATGGAAAGAAGGTGTCTCGGGCGGGGGTGAATGAAGAAGGGGTACTGATTGGGGGACTGACAGTGACGCCATTGGTAATCACAATGAATGGCGGTGCTGTGGGGGCCTCGAAGGGCCAATGGCCTTCTTCCTGGCACCTATTGTCTATTGGTTCTATTGACGCCGAAATGTCACCCTCGGCCATCGTCTCCAGAGGTTGCTGTGCTTGTCCCGATGAGTTTTACTCCAGCATTTTTGTGCCTATCTTACGGTTTAAACCAGCACCTGCAGTTCCTTCCTACACATTTAGCAATGCTGGAGACATTAATGATGGCACTAACTCGAGGGAGCTCCGAATCTGAAAATCCCATAGTACTATGAGATGGGACGCGGTCCAATGGAAATGGGCTTTGTGTGGATTTTGGGAAAACACTCCACGTTATTCGGGGAAGGGTGCCCATGGGAAAAGTGAAAATAGGGGATGGAGACGCTTCAATAGGTGTGATTGAGATATCAATTTGATAATTATTGAAAAATAATCAGAGTAGTTTGTTACTTGTGTGCTCAATTGCTGAGAACTATGACTTCTGCAGCTCTGGTTTCTTCCCCTTTGCTTTATCTTTTTTACTTGAGTTTGACCCGATTGTATTTATTGTATGTCCTTATCTGATTTCATTGGATAGCTTTTCACTGTACCTCAGCAGCAGGTGACAATAATCAACTACGATAAGACAACAAAATAGCGGAGTAGACTCAGCGGGGCAGGCAGCACCTCTGGACAAAAAGGAATAGGTGACGTTCTGGGTCGAACACCCTCTCTCAGATCCATGTTTTCACCGTGTCGACTATACAAACACATCAAACATCAGAAACAACAAACAAACCTATTATGCCATTTAGAAATGCATCTGTGATATATTAAATCCGAAACGAACTGCCGTAGCATTATGGCTCCCCCTGCAACACGACAATAAACAGAAGGATAAAATGATGATAATGGATAAAAGGATAAATGGACCAAGGGTGGCGAGCCCATCACATGCATTCAGGAGTCTAGACATGTGGCGGGAAGAAGCTGTTGAGACAGAACCGTGATGTTCTGCTCCTTATCTTATCGAATAATTTTTGGCCCGAGTGCAGTCAGAGTGAACAGGATCCGTGAATGAGATGTTGGGGTCCTTTATAATACAGGGTGCATGCCTTTGACACGCAACGTTTTGGGTTGCATGTATTGATTGCTTGATCCCCGATGATTTCTTCAGGCCAGTCCTCACCCTACTCTCTGCACGGCCTATCCAGTCGAGGCTTTACGATGTCACCGCACACACCAACGAGAGATGCAGCTGGTCAAATACCTCTCCAATGGTGCCCCTGTAGAAATGGTGAGGAACGGATGGGGTGAGGTGAGTCTCATCTCAATCCGTGGCCCCAGGAAGTGCAGACCGTGCTGCGCTCTCTTTAACTAGTGATGAGAATGTTATTTCAGACCAGGTCATGACGTGGATTAGTGATCTGGCAACCCCCCAGGAAAGTATTCTTTAGTATAATACGTCACTCCATTATGAATTCCTGTTTTGACTAGAGATGTCCGTGTCTTCTCTAGAGAGTGCTGCCTGACCCCACTGAGTAACTCCAAGCACTTTAGTGTTCATCTTCCCTATAAACCACATCTGCCTTTCCTTCCATGCACCAAAACCTCGTTATAAGATGGTTGGCAAAGTTCATAGGTTTCCATGAGCAGAGATTAAGGCCGATCGCCCATCAAGTCTACTCCGCCCATTCAATCATGGCTGATCTATCGTCTGCCGTCCTCAAAATTGAGTAGCGTTGCTGTCGAAACGGGGAGTTTGTACGTTCTCCCTGAGACCGAGGTGGTTTACTCCAGTGCTCCGGGTTACACCACTAACCCCAAAGAATCAGTTCAGGATAGTTGTGTTAATTGGCTTCTGTTAAAACCTGTCCCTTAGTGTGTGGGCAGAGCTAGTTGCAACGGTTGACACTGGTCGGTGGACGATGGACGAAACAGTGGGCCAAAAGGCCGTGTTTCCCGACTGCTGGATCTCTTCACTAAACTACAATTATCTTTAACACTCTATAGTACCGCAAGAAACTATAAATATAGGTATTCTAAGAGTCATTAGAATGTGTCAATGCTTATTAAAGTTTCAAAATAGGCAGGAGCTGTCCGTGCAGGTTTTAGGTTACATTGGTTTCTTTGAAATATGCATTGTAGATGTCAATAAAAAGTAATACTATTTTTTATAGAAAAAGGTTTTCCACAGTTGAAAAGAGCACAGGTGTGAATTAACTGGTAAATATTTGCTGAGAAGAGCTAGTCTTTGTGTGATTAGCTGGTTTTAAAAGTGAAGTCTTCAACCTTGGAATGTAAGGTGAAGAAGGCCTTCCTAAAGTTATCAGATGGAATTGAAGCCAGGGGAATGCGCCTTTAATCTAGGGACATCATCATTCACACAGTGTAGAAAGGCAGTATAAACACAAATGGGAAACTCAAATCTACAGTCACGTAAGAATAATCCCCTCACTGACTGTCGACTGTGCTTTCTCGAGCAGGTTTCACATGTCCTCCTTGATGCATGGCAGATGATAGGTTAATGAGGATTAAACATTGGTGAGTTATCCACTTAGGCCAAAAACAGGAAGGCAGGATTATTGATCTAAATCGGCTGTCAAGTTGGGAAACAGGTGGAGTACAACGGGATCGAGGGGGTTCCTTGTACATCAATCGTAAGAAAGGAAGGCATGCATGGTACAGCCAGGTGCAGTGAAGAAAGCGAATGGCAATTTGTGGCCTTTATAACAAGAGGAATCGATTAATAGGAGCAGGTCCTTCTGCAGTTGTACAGAGCCCTATGAGACCGGCACCTGGAGTATGTGGTGTGCAGGTTTGGTCTCCTAATTTGCTGAAGGACATTCTTGCTATTGATGGAGTGCAGCGTAGGTTTACAAGGTTTAATTCCAGGGATGGTGGGACTGTTCATATGCTGAGAGAATGGAGGCAGCTGGCTTCTGTACCACTCTTGGAGTTTAGAAGGCATAGCAGTGGGATCGTTATTGAAACTATAATGATTGGTTAAGGGTTTGGGGACTCGAAGGCGCCAATGGCCCTACCCTCCTGGCAGTCTATTGTCTATTGTCTATTGTCATTGATTACTTTTTATTACTGATCATAACATGGTTGTATGCTGTCGTTTTGTAATGCAGGGAGACTCCTGGTCAGACGCTGCATTTGGATAATGTGTACAGTTTTCGCAATCTCAAATCAATCACAATTATTACTTGATTATCCAAGTATGTTTTGCAGCAACGCTACGAGGAATTTCATTTTTTTCAAGTCCATGAATGATCAGCCATGAAGTCACAGTGAATGGTGGTGCTGGCTTGAAGGGCCGAATGGCCTACTCCTGCACCAATTATCCTATTTCTATGTGTAGGTCTTGGCGGATGTTTTAGGTTGGCCTGTTAACACTGAGTTGAAACTGTCCCTGGAACTCTGTAGTGTGCGTTTTCATCTTCTATACTATTGCCTGACTCGGAAGCGCAGGGAGAAGAGAGGAGTGGCCAGGGTGAGACTCTCCTTGATTATGCCTCTGGCCTTGCCTGAGGCGCTGAGGTGTAGTGGAGTCACATGAACGAGGTTGATGTTGTCTGATGGCCGGGCTGCGTCACTATTCTCTGCAATTTCTTCAGTCTTGGATGGAGCGTTTCCCAACAGTGTTGTCACATCGCCAAGTGCATCGCGATGCCTCCCGGAGGTAGATCTAGAGACACAGCGCGGAAACGACTCCCCCTCGGCCCCAAGCAGTCAGGATCTGAGACCCGGACCTCTGGCTGTAACCAGGCAGCAAATCTAACCTCTGCACCACATCGTGCCTGTCGCTTTTAATATTACTACAGGCAAGGTATTATACTAAGTATTTGTTACATTATTTATAATCATAAAACGGCCATGGCATTTAATGTCATCTTGCATCTGCTCCAATAATCTAAAAAATATAGCGTGCCTATGATTTGCTGCATTTCATCATACATCACCATAGTTGTTGTCAATGGGCACATCACATCGATCCTGCAGCAAATGTTTGCCATTCATCTTCGAGTGAAGGCATAATATCAGGAATGGTGAAAGTGTTCAGCAAGGGCAGTCAAACGTCAAACAACGTCAGAAGTGTGGATTGTGGTAGACTTAGGAATTTCGGATCAGAACGTTGATGTGTAGGAGCGGTGGGTCTGGCTGGCAAACCACGAGGAGCCTTCTAAACGCCAGCGAGCACAGGCGACCACAGCCTTCAAAGACGCTCATCATTGTTAACCCACAACTCGTCTCCTGTAAAAGGACCTGGCCGAACTGCGCTGGGCCGAAGGGCCTGTTTCCGCGCTGTATCTCTAAACTAAGGAGAAACTAAACAATCTTATGGGCCTGTTCACACTTTCACGGACCTAATCCACCGACTCTGCCCGAGTTTGCCGTTGACGCGACTCTCGGCATGTGGTCGCACGAGGTCACGTAGGTAGGTCGTGGATGCTAGTCGGAAGTACTTATGTGGCATCAAGTACTGGTCGCGCGCGTTTTGTTGCTAGCCTGATGAAAAATGTCCACGAGTAAATAAATGTCGTGAACTTAATTAGTCGTTGAAAGTGGGACCAGGCCCTTTAGACTATGTGTGAAGTGTGCAGGAGTGATCGGCTGTCGGCTGGACTCGGTGGGCCGAAGGGCCTGTTCTGCGTTGTATCTCTAAAACCTAAAGAGATTAAGTCCCAGCTCTACCCAGCCTTCTTCTTGCCTGGGGTACTGTCGAGTTCTGCTGATGGAATAACTTTAGGAAACAGGCTCACTGTGATTAGATCCAAACGAGTGTTTATTAGCGTTACAAGCATGGGAAACTTCATCTTAATATGTTACCTCAAGACTGAGGGAGAAAGGTGCAAGACGCTTGTCTGTTAAACTAGTTGGGGCGTAGCTACAAAGTAATGGACTCATAACATGAGTGACGGGAGCGGGAGATCTACATGTGTGCCCGCATGAGATGATCGAGGCATACAGCATGGACAACCGGCCTTCGGCCCAACTCATACATGCTGTGACCAAGTGCCTCATTGAGGCTCGACCCATTTTGGCCCATATCCATATTAGACTTAGCGATGCAGGGGCGTGGAGAACAAAGGGCCCCTTCAGCCCGACTTCTTCCACACCGACCGGGGGGCTATCCCCGTACACGTAAATACTATCCTACAACACATTATAGGGGACAATTTTACAAATTCTTACTCGAAGCAAATTAACCGTACAAACCTGCACTTCTTTGAGTGTGTGGGAGGAAGACCGGAGCTTCCAGAGGAAAGCCCACGCAGTACACTAGGGAGAACTTGCAAACTCCGTACATACAGGCATCGTCGCTGGATCTGAAACCAGGTCACTGGCGCTGTGAGGCAGCAACGCCAGAGACATCGCAGGTTCAGGACCTCCCCCAACAGTCGGGAACATGTTTTCCAGCCTCTAGCGATGTCCAAACCCTTAACACTCTTATATGTTTTCAATAAGATTCCCTCGTCATCCTTTCCAATAACTCATCCAGAGTGTACAAGCCCTGCACTCCATTGTTTCAGTCCATATGACAGTCGCACCATCCCGGGAATTAACCTTGTAAACCCTACGCTGCACCTCCCTCAATAGCAAGAATGTCCTTCCCTCAAATTAGAGGACCACAACTGCACACAATAACTCCAGGTGTTGGTCCTCACCTAGGTCCCTGTAGCCACCCTGCAGAAGGACATCTTTGTTCTATACCTCCGACTCCTCTTTTATAAAAGGAGTCCAACCTGCTATATCGCTTTCTCACTGCCGTGCTGTACCATGCATGCTTACTTTTTCATAGGACTGATGGGAACAAGGAGTCCCCCGATTCCATTGTACTTATTTCCCCAGGTCCCCCAACTTGATGCCATTTAGAACATAATCTGCCTTCCTGTTTTTTGGAGGAGGAGAATTCTTTATGTCAAGGGGTGGTGAATCTGTGGAATTTCATTGCCACAGAAGGCTGTGAAGGCCGTCACTGGATATTTTTAACCAGAAGAGAGAAGATTACTTGACTTATGATGGGTGTCAATGCAGTTGCAGGGAGAAGATGAGGAACGCGATACACAGAGGAAATAGATAGTATCAGCCATTGAAAGGGCGGAGTAGACTTGATGGGCTCAAATAGACGTAATTCTATTCCATCACTTATGAACTTATGAATATGGATCGGAAACGGTTTTGCGGGAAGAAGGGCTAAACATGGGTAAATGAGACTAGCCTAGCATGGAACATCTTATTTGGCTCTGTCCACGATGCGAGTTCATTCAAATGAGCTCTCCCATGTTCTTAAAAAGAAATCAAACTTGCGGGTAAGCATGGAGAATGAACGTAGCGGGTACGTCGGCAAGCTCGGGGACGTCTCTACCGCTCGTAACGCTAAGCGCCACGGTACATCCGGGACAAACTCGCTATCTCGGCAGGAAAGCACGGTGGAAGACTCGTGCAACAGGTTGAACAACAACATTCCACAGAGCCCCGAGTACCGTCCGAGCGGGCCATTGTACTGTAAAGTCTCCGCAGGTGTCGAAGTCAGTCGGAAACTTCGGGAGAACTCTTTGGAGGGAAACATGCACCTCGTCACTAGTCGGACGGGGCCGATTAGTGGCTGAAGGGCCGTTTGCCATGCTGTTATGCAGTGGTTTTAGTTTTAGAGTTGCATTGACTTTAGTTTAATGTTCACATCGTACCCAAGGTACAAAGTGAAAAGTCTTTCTTGTTGTGTTCTAACCAGTCAGGCGAAAGAACAAACGCATGATTCCAATCGAGCCGTCCACACAAGTGTACAGATACAGATAAAGGGTTTAGACAGCAAGATGGTGCGGCACAGTTGGTGCAGGCGGTTAAGTCTATACGTGTCTCACACAGCGCCAGAGCGACCCGTGCTCGATCCTACAATTGCAGCGCCTATGTGGAGATTTGCACGTTCTCCCCACCCGTGACCTGCGAGTGAGACATACTCCTCTTGTGTAACGCCATGGTTTCCCTCTTACACTCCTAAGACGTGCAAGGTTTGTAGTTAATTGGCTTGGTACATAGCACACAGCAAACATCTAGGTGGCAGGGAGGTGAGGCCATTCGCCCTTCGGACCAGCACCTCGGCATTCATTGTGATCCAATCGGCTGATCGTGTCCCTTATCAATCAACCCTACCTGATTTCTCCCCATGTCGCCTTTGATCCTACAGGCCCCTAGCAGCTCTATCTAACTCTCCTCTTAAATCCATCCAGTCAACTTTGTGGCCTCCCACTTGGATGGTATGAATTGTAAGATGTCCCTAATGTGTGTAGGTTAGTGTGATACAGTGTGCGCTGGATCGCTAGCGGCGCGCACGTTTGGTGGACCTGAAGGGCCTGTTTCCGTGCTGTATCTCTACGAGAACTAAACTAAACTAAACTAACTAAAGTCCAAGAACGTCCCAATTACAATGATAGACGTAGTGTTCCTCCAATCTTGAAACTTTAACTTTAACCTCTTTCCTGGCTTTTTGTTTCCGATATTTTTTCAGCATCTGCAGAAATTTGGCTGTTTGGATCTGGTTCGGTTTTCAATATATCTTAGGGGTTTAGAATTCATACAAAATAAACACTGGATTTCCAATTTTCAATGTAAAAGGAAATAATTTAATATGATCATATACTGTGCAACATGTCCCTCAGCGCACTTTCCAAATAAATAATGGTTATGTTACTCAAGTTGACCGGTAAAGTAATCTTCAGAAGCAAAAGTGAACACAAATTGCTTTGCGTTTATTAATGAAATAGTATTATCGTCTGCGAGGGTATTACTCCTGTCATGCTCTGAAGACAGGATCCAGGGTGTTAGTGTGCTATATAAAGTGTGAAATGTTAGACTGTCAATCAGTAACAGCAAATCATCTATTCTTAGCAAAGATTATAGAGAGATAAGATCTTGATTTTAGTCCCACTCAAAAATATACAGTGGATATAGAAGGTCGAGTTCGCAGGTGGCATAAGGTGTCAAAAGGCAATTTGGCACTTTGACCTTCATCAGTCAGAAGTATTGAGTATAGAAAGTTGAGAGGTCATGCAGGGTTTATTTCTGTTTTTCTACACATTTTTTCATATTTGTTTTTTGTTTTTTTTTGGTTGTTTTTTTTGTTTTTTTTCTAGTTCTTCTTGTTTGTGAGTTTTTGGTGTTGTTGTTTTGAGAGGGGCGTTGGGGAGCTCTTCGTCAGCGTTGCGCGTAGAGATAGATATTGTGTTTCTGATCTGGGCACAGGATGTTATGGGAAAGATGATTGTTAAGGCAATGAAGGCCAGCGACAGAGAGATTTAAACGAGATGTTGCCAGGGGACTAGAGGGTGTGAGCTACAGGAGAGGTTGAGTGGGCTGGACTCGATTCCACGGAGCTAGGAGGCTGAGAGGAGATCTATAGAGGTGTACAAAATTATGAAGAAGGAATAGGTCGGGTAACATGCCAGAATAGGGGAAATCGACAGGACCAGAGTGACATAGGTCACAAGAAGGTGAAGGGGCAAAGAATATAACAGAATCCGACGGGTAACTTTTTTCACACAGAGGGTGCTGGGTGTATGGAACAAGCTGCCAGAGGAGCCCATCGTTTAAGAAACAGTTGAGCATGTGTTTTGGCCAGTATGGGTGAGGGGGTTGGCGGAAAGGGCTGCTTCCACACTGGTATCAAGCTCTATAACTCTATGCACCACTCTCCTGGATCAGAAGACAGTAAATCATCCATCTTGCCAGACAGGACTTTAGATACACAAAGACCATTAGAGATACAGCGCGGACAAAGACACTGAGTCCGCCCAACCAGGCGATCTCCCGCACACTAACACATATCACGCTACACACAGGTCGACACTAGGGACAATTTATATTTTGTTTACCAAAGCCAATTAGTCCTACAAGCTGGCACATTCTTTGGAGTGTTGAAGGAAAGCCGAAGCACGCACGGAGAAGAAACCCACAGCGGTCACAGATAAGAAGGTAACAAACCTGTCGCGCTTACAGCACCCTACCGTAGTCAGGATTGAACACGGGTCTCTGTGCGCAGTGTGAGGCTCAGCTCTAAGCGCTGTGCGATAATTCTACACTAATTAGTTTATACTCTGTCACACACTGGCTGAGAAACCGCACGACGGATCTGAGTTCATTATCCTGAGAATTACAAACCTCTGTTTCATATCTGACTGTAAAGCATCACGGGAAGACCTGATTCTTTGATTACCCACACCCTCTGCAGCTAAGCCCATGCCTACACTGTAAGACGCTGCTTCAGAAACTATCCATTTATGCGCTATAATTAACCCGAATAAATATAGGTGCTGGGGCTGTGAGAGATGAATTAACTGAAAGTTAAGAACTGTGAACTGAGCAGGTGCGCTGGAACAATCGAACTCCTGCCACTATTTCTATTGTCTATTGACTTTACTGGACTTTATCTGAGGTTATTTCTCCCTTTATCATACATCTGAACACTGTGGATGGATGTTTAGTCTTTCTGCTGACTGGTTACAGGCAACAAGAAGTTTCTCACTGAACCTCGGTACAGGCGAAAAGCGACAACAAATAAACCAACTGCGAATATTTTTTTTATTTCCCCAGTCACTGATGAATCCTGTTTTTTCTGGCTGGGCCGACAACGTCCCATCTCGTAGTCAAAACGTCAGCTACGATCCGAGCTACACTCCAGGAACTGAACACATGCCCCAACCCGGGACTCACAGTATCGTTTGAAAGGCAAGGTGTTGTCTTTCGGATTAGCCGTTGAACCTAGGAGGCTATCTGCTTGCTGAGCCAAATGTAAAAGATCCCCATGGCGTTACCTGAAGAAGGAGATTGAATTCTCACGTGTTTCTGGCCAGTGTCATGGGGGGGATCCCGTCAAAATAAACAGGTAAGCTGGTCATTTGAGCTCAATGAAGCGCACAAGAAGACAGACACCATGTTTAAGAACGAACTGCAGATGCTGGAAAAATGGAAGGGAGACAAAAATGCTGGAGAAAACTCAGGCAGGTGAGGAAGTAAGTGAGTAAGTAAGTATACATTTTTATTTCTATAGCACGTTTTAAATCTCAACTCGCGTTGAAACCAAAGTGCATCTTAACAGAGAAGAAAAAATTAAGTTTCCGTACATAGAAAAATTAAAAAGTGAAAAATGACACAACACGTTATAAGAATTCAACATGAAACGTCCCCCCACAACAGAATCAACATTTTCCACTGGTGGGGAAAGGCTATAGGCCAGAAAGTTCAGTCCTCTTTTTCCTCTGTGCATCACCCGAGGTCGGGCCTATTTGTGGCCTCTCCGCGCCAGTCCGATGTTTTAGGCCCTGTCGCCGGAAGATGGAACACCGGCGTCGGGTGAAACACTCCTCAGCGGCTTGGAGTAGCTGGAACGGCCGCTCTCCCCCCGGTAGACCGCGGCTCCCGATGTCCTCAGGCCGCGTTGGCTGCAGCTCCGACTCTGGAAATCTTGGATCCCAGGCTCCGCGGTGTTTTAAATCCAGCAGCTGAAGCCCGCAGCCACAGCTCCTCGGATGTTGGAGTCGGCGGTCACCAGGAGCACTCCGAAGGATCATGGAGCGAAGAGAAAAGGTTGTTTCGGGTCGAGAAGACACCGTTGTATGGCAGATGCCGAGAAGTGTGTTTAACTCTGGCTGACCACACTTCTAATCTTGTGTGTGGACTCGATAAGAAGAATGACAGAGTGTGGCAGACACAAAAAGCTGAGGTAACTCAGCGGCAGAGGCAGCATCTCGGGACAGAAGGAATCGGTGATGTTGCCATTGAGGGAGTGCAGCGTAGGTTCACGAGGTTACTTTCCGGGATGGTGGGACTGTCATATGACGAAAGAATGGAGCAACTGGGCATGCAGGAATCATGTTCCCGATATTGCCGGAGTCCAGAACCAGGGGCCACAGTTTACGAATAAGGAGGTAGGCCCATTTAGAACTGAGACGAGGAAAAATCTTTTCACCCAGAGAGTTGTGAATTTGTGGAATTCTCTGCCTCATAAGGCAGTAGAGGCCGATTCACTGGATGCATTCAAAAGAGAGATATATAGAGCTCTTAGGGCTAGCGGAATCAAGGGGTATGGTGGGAAGGCAGGAATGGGGTACTGATTGTGGATGATCAGCCATGATCACAGTGAATGGCAGTGCTGGCTTGAAGGGCCGAATGCTACTCCTCCACCTATTGTCTCTGTATCTATGTACCTAAACCCATTCTTCAGACATTGAAGAATTAAAGGCAGAGTATTGAAGTTGGGAGGGTCATGTTGCAGTTGTCCAAGACACAATTGGTGAGGCTGCATTTAGAGAATTGCGTTTAGTTCTGGGCACCATGTTATGGAAAGATGTTGTCAAGCTGGAGAAGATTTGCGAGGATGTTGCCAGGACTAGAGGGTGTGAGCTATAGGGAGAGGTTGAGCAGGCCAGGACCCTATTCCTTGGAGCGCAGGAGGATGAGGGGGTGATCTTATAGAATGTACAAAATCATGAGAGGAAAGATCGGGTAGATGCACAGAGTCTCTTGGCCAGAGTAGGGGAATCAAGGACCAGAGGACATAGGTTTAAGGTGAGGGGGGGAAAGATTTAATAAGGATCTGAGGGGTAACATTTTCACACAAAGGGAGGTGTATGTATGGAAAGTTGTACCGTGTTGCTACATTAAAAAATAAGTATGCAAGAACTAACAGATAGGGCAGCACGGTGCTGCCTCGCAGCGTCAGAGACCCGGGTTCCATCCTGACTACGGGCGCTGTCTGTACGGAGTTTGTACCTTCTCCCCGTGATCACGAGGGTTTTCTCTGGGTGGTCACACTGAGTGCTAGTGTACGGGGTGATCGCTGGCCGGCGCGGACTCGGTGGGCCGAAGGGCCTGCTTCTGCGCTGTAAATCGAAACTAAACTAAAACTAAACTAAAATATATTGCCGACATAAACACATCAAACCCAGAGGTCAAGAGTCTAATATTCTTATAGTATTCAAGAGGGTATCATTCAGGGATTGGCACAGTGGCGCAGATGGTAGAGTTGATGTTTCGCAGTGTCGATCCTGACCTTGGGTGGCTGCCTGTGCGAGGTTTACACATTCCCCCTGAGACCATGTGGGTTTTTCTCCAGTGCTCCGGTTTCCTCCCGACATCCCAAAGACTTGCGGGTTTGTAGGTTAATTGTCTTCCATAAATCGGCTGTAGTTAATCGTGTGAACTTGTCCATGCCGACCAACATGCCCCATCTAAGCTAGGCCCAATTGCCCAGGTTTGGCCTATCATATAATTAAAAGTGTCATCTTGAGCACTGTACTTTGATTTTAGAAAAAACGCTACCCCACATATGGCTGGTGATTTTTTGGCCTCTTAACTTTTACGTTGCGCAGGCCCCGAGGATTTTTACCATCGGAGTGAAAAATAAAGACTTATTAGTGTTTAAAAAATCTTGAGATTCTCTCTCCTGTCAATCACCGCCATGAAGGCCTCGCCCCTTCCGGTGGAGGGGGGGGGACTATAAAAACCCGGAAGTGTGGGCGTGGCTCAGTCTGTCTACAAAATGGCGAGGGAGAGGTCACGACTCTCCGTCCTAAGCTGGGAAACTGCAGAACACACTGTGCAACAGTAATGCAATGTACTTGAATAAATGATTTGTTAGCCCTTAATGAAAATGAAATGAGTTGTTTGGCCTGCCATGTGCTTGAAACTGCAATGGCAATGGAAATGTAGTGAAAATGCAATCAGCTGTTTGGCTTAAGCCTGCCCTGTGCTTGAAACTGCGAATCGCGCAATGGAAGTGAAATGAAAATTCAATTAGCTATTCGGTCCTGCCCTGTGCTTGAAATGCAATGCAATTGGAGAAATTAGTTGTTTTGCCTGCCTGAAACCACTAATTTCGAACAAAGCCCTATTAACGGAGAAACCAGTCCTTTTGCCTGAAATGATCGTGTTAGCCCAGGAGGAGCATTTTGACCCAAAAGGCCCGTGCCAGGACAGGAAAAGACCAGAAAAAAGTGCCTTTCACTGAGATTTCACCCAGATTAATTTTTAAAGAGCCCTTTGGCCCATCAGGCCTGTACTAGCCCAGGAGTCCCTTCAGCCCACCAGTAAGTATTCCCCCTGCAAGTATTAAACCTCACCCCAGTATTTTTCTCTCCCTCCCTTCATTTTGCTCCCTGTGAGATCCAGGCCAGGATAGACCTTCCTCCTTCATTGCTGTGATCTGCAGAAAAAGATGAAAAATGTCTAAAATTGATTCTCCACCCTCTCCCCCCTTTCTCTCTCACAGAGTCTCTCACCTGATGTGGGCAGAATTTCTGCTGTTTCTGAGCTGCCAGCCCACCAGGCCTAAGTGACTGAGCTGCCAGCCCAATAATCCATTCGGTCCACAATGTCCATACTAGCCCTCTGGGAACCAGTCCCATTCAGCCCACAACACCCATACAGCACTACAGAAAGCCCTCCCGCCCCCCCCCAGCCCCCCCCCTCCCCCTCCCCCAGAAAGAGCCCCCCCCCGACCCAGACCCCCCAGCCCCCCAGCCGACCCCCAGCCCAACCAGCCCCAGCCCCCGCCCGCCCCCCCAAGGCCCGACCCAAAGCCCAGAGCCCAGCCCAGAGCCCGCCCCCCAAGCCCGCCCCCCCCCCAGCCCCGCCCGCCCCGCACCCCGCCCCCCCCGCCCCCCCCCAGCCCGCCCCCAGCCCGAGCCCCAGCAGCCCGCCCCCCCCCCCCCCCCCGCCCCCCTAGCCCACTCCCCCGCAGCCCGCCAATAGCACTCCAAATGAAAGCCCCCCACTCCCCCCCCAGTTCCCCCAGTACCCGCGACCCCCCCCCCGCCCCCCTCCCCCCCCCCCGAATATTGAAATTGGTGGAGAGGTGGAATATTGCTGAGTCAGCCCTCGAGTACACGGGGACTACCCTCGAGCATGAAGGAGAGTTACAAAGACCTCCTAGGACCTTGTGTCGGCCATGCTGCGAGTACATGAGAGGGCAAACTCTTCTGAACTTGCGGATTAGTCGCCGCAGAGGGACAGCCACTTTACACCCTATCTTACAGAGGTGTATAAAGTCACGAGGCGTGGGAATAGATTGAGGAATAGAGTGCACAGTTTTTTACCTCCCGGCAGCTGCTGCAGGTAGGCGGAGGCCAGAGCCTCGCGGGTCGGAGCCCGTGGCCAACAGCGTCTACAGAGCCTGGTCATAGAAACATAGAAAATAGGTGCAGGAGTAGGCCATTCAACCCTTCGAGCCAGCACTGGAGATTCAATATGATGATGGCTGATCATCCCCAATCAGTACCCACCTATATTGCCTCTCCCCTCCCATATCCCCAGACACCACTATTTTTAAGAGCCCTATCTAACTCTCTCTTGAAAGCATCCAGAGAATCTGCCTCCACCGCCTTCTGAGGCAGAGAATTCCACACTCACCACTCTCTGCGAGAAAAAGTTTCTTGTCTCCATTCTAAATGGCTTACTCCTTATTCTTAAAACTGTGGCCCCTGGTTCTGGACTCCCCCAACATCGGGAACATGTTTCCTATCTCTAGCGTGTCCAAACCCTTAACAATGATATGTTTCAATGAGATAATGTCCTCATCCTTCTGAAACTCCAGAGTGTACAATCCCAGCTGCTCCATTCTCTCAGCATATGACAGTCCGGCCATCCCGGAATTAACCTTGTAAACCTACCTGCACTCCCTCAATAGCAAGAATGTCCTTTCCTCAATTAGGGGACATCGGGAACATTTTTCCTGCATCTAGCCAGTCCGATCCCTTAAGATGGTTCAACGGAGCCCACGGCCGGCCCTAGGTCGACGGAGCCCCCAGGTCGGAGCCCATGGCCGACGGGGTCAACAGTGAACATTGGAGGACCCGGCGTGGAGGGAACTGCCGTGAGGGAAGGGGAGAGGGGAGGGAGGAGGGGGGCTGGTAGAACAAAGGAGGACCTGGCGCGGATCCTTTGTAACTTTGTGAGAGCCCTTTATGAGGTGACTATTTGCATACCTCGGGTACTCAAGCAAAGAATTTCACTGTGACTTGTCACATGTGACACTAAAGTATTCATTCACTCATTCATTCATTCATTCATTCATTCATTCATTCATTCAGAGTAGGACAATCAAGAACCAGAGGAGATACTTGAAAAGTGAGAGGGGTCAGATTAAAAATGCACTGTCACAGCGCCAGTGACCCGGGTTCGATCCCGACTACGGGTGCTGTCTATATGGAGTCAGTACGTTCTCCCCGCGGCTGTGAGGGTTTTCTCTGAGAACTTCGGTTTCCACCCACACTCTAAAGATATACTGGTTTGTAGGTTAATTGGCTTGGGTATGAATGTAAATTGTCTCCAGTGTGTGCAGGATAGTGTTAGTGTGCGGGGATCGCTGGTCAGCACGGACTCGGTGGGCCAAAGGGCCTGTATCCGTGCTGTATACCTAAAATGAAAATGAAAATGAAATGCCTTTATTTGTCGTTGTAAGCACTGCATACAATTAAATTGTTGTTGCCACTCCATTGGTACATAATATACAAACATAAAAACACAGGACACTATTTAAAACAATGTTAAAAAGTAGGTATCAAGATAAGTAAGTAATCAGTGCTGTACATTGGTGACAGTAAAAGTTCAAGGTGGGTAGCAGCAGTGGAAGAGTGCAGCATGAGAGAATACTACTCCGTTTTTTTCATATTGTGTGTGAAGATTGCTTTGGGGAAGAAACTGTCTCTGATGTCTGGAGGTGCGTGTTTTGGCTGACCTGCAACGTTTGCCAGAGGGCAACAGTTCAAAAAGGTGGTGACCGTGTGTGTGTGTGTGTGTGTGGAGTCTTTGATGATTTTAGTGGCTCTGCTGAGGTAGCGTGAGGTGGCAATATCCTCCAAGAGAGGCCGTGGGCAGCCGGTGATTCTCTCCCTGCTGTTTTATCCACTCTCTGGAGCGCTTCCTGAAGTGCAGCAGAGCAGCGTGCAAACCACACTGACATGGCAATATGTCAGTAGACTCCTCAATGGTCGCCTGGCCCGGTAGAAAGGCCACCAGCAGCTTCTTCTTGGTGTTGTACCTCCTGAAGCACGCTCACGAAGTGGAGTCTCTGTTGGGCTTGCTCTTGACGGATGCAGTGGTGTTGGCCGACCAGGAGAGGTCCTCGGATATGAGGCTCCTTGGAATTTGAAAGTCTGCACACCTCTTTCCCATGGGTCCGCGTCCCGCTTCCTCCTGAAGTCCAGTATTAGCTCCTTTGCCTTCGTGCTGTTCAGTGCCAGGTTATTTACTGAACACCACTCTGACAGTCGCTGTATCTCGTCCCTGTATGCTGACTCGTCCCCCCCCCCCCCCCCCGCCGAGATGAGCCCGACACTGTTTTGTGTCATCAGCAAATTTAATAATGGTGTTAGACGGGTGGGCAGGTGTACAGTCATAGATGTATTTAGGAGTAGAGGAGTGGACTCAGCACACAGCCTTGAGGTGTGCCAGTGCTTAGTGTGATGGAGGAGGAGATGTGGGGCCGGATTTACCTCTCTGTGGGCGGTTTGTGAGAAAGGTTTTGATCCATGTGCAGATGGGGGAGGAGAGGCCTTAGGTCAAGCAGTTTGCTGATTAAAGTGTCCGAATGATAGTATTGAACACTGAGAGATAATCAATGAATAACATTCCTTACGTAGCTTTCCCAATGTTCCAAATGACTCAGTGCGAACTAAGAAACTAAAAAAAGAATAAAAAAAAAAAAACTAAAACTAAAATACATGAGGGACATTTTAACACAGAGGGAGGTGTGTAATGGATGGAACTGCCAGAGGAGGTAGTTTTATAACATTTAAAAATACATAGGGACAGGTGCATGGATAGGAAAGGTCACAATTACAAAAACAATAATCACAATTACACTTTATTAGCCAAGTATGTTTTCCAACATACAAGAATTTTCATTTGCCAAGTTAGTCATACAAATAGAAAGCAATGAAACACACAAAATACATTTTAACATAAACATCTACCACAGTGATTCCTCCACATTCCTCACTGTGCTGGAAGGTGAAAATAAAGTTCAATCTCTTCATCTTTGTTCTCCCGCGGTCGGGGGCCTCGGGCCCTCCGTTGACGGGGTGATCTTGACTCCCGTAGCCGGCGGTGGGCCTCCTCGTCGAGGCGATCAGCTCCTGCATCGGGGGGATGTCAGCTCCCCCGCGCCAGACGATCGAACCCCGCGTCGGGGCTGGTCGAAGCTTCTGTGATGCGGAGCTCCCGGCATCCACGACCTCTCCTGCGCGACTGTGAGCTTCCAACGTAAAGTCCGCAGGCCGCGGTTGGAGCGATCCCAGGCAGGGGATCGACTCTGATGTAAGTCCACGCCCCGCGGCAGGGCCCAAGGTCAGTCTGAGGAGGCCTCCAGCTCCATCGATAGTAGGCCGCAGAGCAACCGGGAGAATGCGATATGAAAAATTAATCGCAACTCGGGCAAGGTAAAAAAACATGAAAAAAAGTTTCCCCCCCTCCCCCACCCCTCCCCCCACATAAAATAAACTGGAGAACATGTACACAAACTTTTAACATACGCTAAAAAATTTAAAAAAGGACAAAAAAAACAGACTGTTGGCGGGCTGTCAATCGTGCAGCGCCCCTGGTGTTTAGAAGGATAAGGGCCAAATGCGGGGGCTAGTGGACGAGATAGATCAGCTATGATTGAATGTCGGAGTAGACTTTTAGAGATACAGAGCGGAAACAGGCCCTTTGGCCCACCGAGTCCACGCCGACCAGCAATTACCCCGTACAATAACACTATCCTACACACATACTAGGGACAACGTACAATTTTTCCAATTAGCCTACAAACCTGTAAGTTTTTGGAGTATGGGAGGAAACCGAGCACCCCAGAGAAAACCCACTGGGTCACAGGGAGAAGGTACAAACAACTGTGCAGGCAGCGCCCCGTGGTCAGGATCGAACACGCGTTTCTGGTGCTGCAAGGCAGCAACTCCACTGTTGCGTCACATGGGGCCGAATGGCCTAATTCAGCGCCTAGGATTTATGAACTCTGAGCAGGTTTTATATTTCAGTACAACAAAAACATTATGCCAAATCTTTTTTTTTGTCTCTGCAGATAATCGGACAATCTACTCATTTGGGACAGTCTCAGTGTGAAAAAGCTTTATCTCTGGCATATCGTGACAGCAGTTGAAGAATTGCCCAATTCCAGCCCTTCAACTGGACGGTTCAAAGGTTTTACATGGCATTCGTCTCATATTTCGCATGGGCAGCTTATAACCCAGCGGTATGAATATTGACTTGTCCAACTTCCAAGTAACCCTTGCTTTCCCTCTCTCTCCATCCCTCCCCCACCCTAGTTCTCCAACCAGCTTCACTGTCCGCCTGATTAATTTTGCTGATTGGATGCCTCATTGTCACCTTCCCTCATCTAACGATGGACCTTTCTACATTTCCCTTGATCGCCGTCGCTTTGATCTGTCCTTTTCACACCTCTCCCCTTCTCATGTCTCTAGACTCCCTCCCTCCCTGAATTGAGATTCCAGCTACCAAGACAGATGTGTACAGCAATTCGTTCTTCCCCCCGCACTATTAAAACATGGAATAACCTTTACCCTACCATCGTTACCCAACCAGATGCAACTAAATTTAAGGTAGCTCTTTCTTCCCAAAACCCTTTCTGGCTTAAGTCCGATCCCTCCACCAACTCCAGTTTAAATTCCATTTGAATATTTTGGCGGACCAAGAAACCAAGAACCAAGACTCTCAGTCCGAAAAGGGCCTCGACCCGAAGCGTCACACCCATCCTTCTCTCCAGAGATGCCGCCAGTCCCGCTGAGTCGCTCCAGCATTTGTGTCTATCTTCAGTGTAAAACCAGTTCCTTCACACACGCTGAGATACATCCTTGCCACGGCCATGGGTGACCAGACTGTGGAGGTGTCCACTGAAGAGGCAGCTGTTTACCTCCGAGGAGCTGGAATGCAAGATCTGCTACAACCCGTACAATCTGAAGGCCAGGAGGCCCAAGCTGCTGGAGTGCTTCCACAGGGTGTGCTCCAAATGCCTGCACAAGATGGTCGACTTTGGCGACTGCTCGCTGGGCATCATCAGCTGCCCCTTCTGCAGATACGAGACCAGCGTCCCTGGAAGATGTGGCGGCCTGCCGGACGACAGCAAACGTGGTGGCCGCCCTGGCCTGGCAGGGAGAGGAGCCGACGGCCCAACTTGGACAACCCGTCGGAGCTGCTGCTGTCCCCGAAGAGGTTGGCCTCCTTCCAGAGCCCCTCCCGCGCCTCCTCCAACTGCCTGGTGATCACCATCATGGAGGTGCAGAGGATTCCCCCAGACGCAGGGCTCGGCCCCGGCTGTGGAGTTCTACAATGCCAGCTTCGACTCCATGGGCTCCATGTCTCGGCAGTGGGCCGTTTGGTAACTGCACGCCCCCTCCTATGCCAGACGGTGGGCAGAATCCTGGTCTGGCTGCTGGGCCTCCTGTACTTCAGCTCGCTCCCCCTCGGGGTCTACCTGCTGGTGATCCAGAAAGTCACCCTGGCATCATCTTTGTCAGCCTGGTCCCCTCCAGCCTCGTCATCCTCATGGTCTAAGGTTTCTGCCAGTGTTTGTGCCACGAGTGTTTTCTGGATTGCATATCTTCCTGAAAGGAAAAAGGATATCCCAGAGTAAGTGCGAGCCTACAGTGAGGCAGTGGCGCGGCGAGGATTCGAGGCACCTTGTTTCATATTAGGGGGGTGGTGAACTGTGTAAGTTGTTGCCTTTGTAGTAACTTAAGAGACCTCCCTGGTGGTAGTAGATTATTTACGTTCTATGGTACTTTGTTTGCCATGTGTACTGAGAGTACAGCAAATTCATTTTCTGTATGCAGTTCAGTACAAGGATCACTATGCATGAGCACTTCGGGGGTTATGGGAGAAGGCAGAATGGGGTTCGGGAGGGAGAGATAGATCAGCCGTGATTGACTGCGGAGTAGACTTGATGGGCAGAATGGCCTAATTCTGCTCCTATCACTTTGCGGCCTTAGATACGCCTCAGATAATTATCTCAGATACAGTACGAGTGTACAGCAGTAGTACACCGAGACAGTATTAGAGTCGCCAATGTGCGCCATTGTCCAAATCCCAGTTGTTGTGAGTGCAGGGTTCTTGGCCTGACTATGAAGGCCCGTTGTCACGGCGACGTTGCAGGGTCGGCCTGGCCCAGCGTAGCCGCGGTGTCGTCCACCGCTGTAGGCCGCGTCCGGTCCACACGCTCGGCCTCTTGGAGCAGCGCCCGGTCCAGCCGAGCCCCAGGCTGCTGGTGCAGGGCGGTTACATGTAACAACAGTACATCTCCTCCGGATGTGATATATATATATATATATACACTCTTGCTGCACATTTTATCGAGTACAATCAAGAGTTTCGAAGGACAAGCGGGGCAATAAATCATTCTCATTATCACGTTGAGAGATGGGAAGGAGTATTTTAACAAAACCCTTAATAGACCTTTAAATCTAAGCAGCCTATGGCCTTCTGATAGGAATGGATCTAAACCGCAGTCCTTATACATCATGTGGTAATAAATCCTGAGGAAAAGATTCATGCGCACCATAAAACATTCTGACAGATGGGTTATGAATTTTCTCGGAGTTAGTACATAGAGTTCGCCAATAAAATAAATTAAACCAGATCTTCCTGATGTGTGGCACGGTGCGCAGCGGTAGAGTTGCTGCCTCACAGCACCAAGACCTGGTTCCATCCTGACTACGGGTACTGTCTGCACGGAGTTTATAACGTTCTCTCCCCGTGACCTGCATGGGGTTTTCTCCGGTGCGCTCCGGTTTCCCCCCACACTCCAAAGACTCCAAAGTGCAGTTTGTAGGTTAATTGCTTTGGTAAAAATTGTGAATTGTCCCTAGTGTGTGTAGGATAGTGTTAGTGTTTGGGGTGATCGCTGGTCAGCACGGACTGTGGGCCGAAGAACCGTTTCCGCGCTGTGTCTCTCAACTATACTAAACTAAGATCTTATAAAGCAATAATCTATCGTCTGAAAGTGAGAGTGCGAATGTAAGAAGGTAACATATATAAAGAAGTTAGTTACAATCGAGGGAATTGGAGGTAGGAAAGTTAATGGAGGCTATCAGGAGCAAAGAGTGTAGAACAATGGCGGATGCTTGTTGTGCAAGCCTGGTCTCCAGTTCAGTTTCAGTTCATTTTAGTTTATTGTCACATGTACCGAGGTGCAAGTGAAAAGCTTATGTTGCGTGCTGACCATCAGCGGAAAGACAACACATGATTACAATCAATCCACTTACAGTGTACAGATACATGATAATGGAATAACGTTTAGTGCAAGGTAAAGCCAGCAAAGTCCGATTAAGGATAGTCCGAGGTGGACAAAAATGCTGGATGAACTCAGTGAGTGAGGCTGCCTCACCCGCTGAGGTTCCACCAGCATTTTAGTCCACTTCGATTTTTTCAAGGATAGTCCGAGGGTCACCAAAGAGGTAGATAGTAGCTCAGCACTGCTCTCGGGCTGGTGGTAGGATGATTCATTTGCCTGATAACAGCTGGGGAGAAACTGTCCCTGAATCTGGAGGTGTGCGTTTTCACACTTCTGCACCTCTTGCCCGATGGGGAGAGGGAGAAGAGGGAGTGGCCGTGGGTGAGACTGGTCCTTGATGATGCTGCTGGCCTTGCCGAGGCAGCGTGAGTGTAGATGGAGTCGATGGGAGGGAGGTTGGTTTGTGCGATGCTTTTATACTTTGGGAAGGCAACAGTATAAACTGTCATCTGATTGAGGTGGTGGGTGTATGGAACGAGCTGCCAGAGGAGGTAGGTGAGTCTGGTGCTATACGCACATTAGTACAGGTACATGAATAGGAAAGGGTTTAGAGAGATATGGGCCAAATATACAGGCAGATAGGAACTAGTGTAGATGGAGCATGTTGGGCGATGTGGGCAGGTTGGGCTGAAGGGCCTGTTTCCACTCTGTGTGGCCTTACTTCAAGGACACGTTTTCCAACGCTAATGGATCCATCGCTGATTTTACGGCATCCTTGGTTCCAGACCTTTGACGGATTATCCGTTTTGCCACAACCAACAGAGGTCGTGGCTCCGAGAGGAGTCCAACGGTACCGGAATGTTCCGCCCAGACCCGCCGGGGGGCCGAGATACCGGCTCGCAAAGTCGGCGTCAGGAGTCAGCGATGGGGACGGATCTGCCGGCTCCAGCCGGGCCGGAGTTCCAGAGCCCCGCCGCAGGGGCAGATTCCACCTGCCGATCGGCCGCGAAGTCCTGATATGGTCGGGATTGGCCGCCTCAGTCCCGGCCTAGGCGCCACATTTACGGGGGACTTCCGGTGGGATTTCAAGTGCACTCTCGTGATTCTGTCCAGATTAAAGAGATGCAGACCACCAGTTAACCAGTTACCCCCCCCCCCCCCCCGACTCCATCCAAGGTCCCAACCAGTCTTTCCAGCTGCGACAGACGTTCACTTGCACCTCCTCTGACCTCATCTATTGCATCCGCTGCTCTAGTGTGTCCGGCTGCTCTACATCGGTGAGACCAAGCGTGGGCTTGGCGATAGCTTCGCCCAACACCTCCGCTCGGTCCGCAATAACCAACCTGATCTCCCGGTGGCTCAGCACTTCAACTCCCCCTCGCATTCCGAATCCAACCTTTCTGTCCTGGGCCTGCTTCCATGACCAGAGTGAGGACCATCGTAAATTGGAGGAGCAGCAGCACCTCATATTTTCGCTATGGGCAGTTTACACCCCAACGGTATGAACATTTCAGGTATTCTCCAATTTCAGGTAGTTCCTTGCCTTCTCCCGCTTTCCCCTCCCATTCCCGGCTCTCCCACAGCCCACTGTCACCGCCTTTTCCTTCCTACTTCCCCCCCCCCCCCCCCCCCCCCCCCCCCACCCTCGACATCACTCTGAGGAAGGGTCTCGACCCGAAATGTCACTTATTCCTTCGCTCCATAGATGCTGAGTTTCTCCAGCATTTGTGTCTACCTCCCAGTTACCAGACAATCGGTGATGGAGCTGTGCTATAAAAATAAGCTAATGAAAAAAAAATGAATGTGACAGTACTTGTACCAGCTCCTCTAAAAAGTTAATACTAGATTGATGTGCGTACAGTCAACTACCTATCCACGTAAACAGCACTGTTCCTATCCAAGTCTGTCAGCGTCATACAGTCATAGAGGCATCGAGTCATACGCATGGAAACAGGCCCTTCGGCCCAACTTGCCAACATGTCCCATCTACACTAGTCCCTGCTGCCTGCTTTTGGCTCATATCCCACTAAAACCGTCCAATCTGTCAACCGGTCCAAATGTTTCTTAAACGTTGTGATAGTCAAGATTCAAGAGAGTTTATTGTCATGTGTCCCCAGATAGGACATTGAAATTCTTGCTTTGCTTCAGCACAACAGAACATTGTGGGGATAAACAGAACAGATCAGTCTGTCCATATACCATTGAATATATATATATATAGACACATAAATAAGCAGATAAAGTGCAATAGGTTATTAAAGTTCAGGTTTTTGTTTGTGTTGAGTTTAATAGTCTGATGGCTGTGGGGAAATAGCTATTCCTAAACCTGGATGTTGCAGATTTCAGGCTCCTGTATCTTCTACCTGAAGGCACCGGAGAGATGAGTGAGTGGCCAGGATGGTGTGGGTCCTTGATGATGCTGCCAGCCTTTTTGAGGCAGCGACTGCGATAAATCCCCTCGATGGAAGGAAGGTCAGAGCCGATGATGGACGGGGCAGTGTTTACTACTTTCTGCAGTCTTTTCCGCTCCTGGGCGCTCGCGTTGCCGAACCAAGCCAAGATGCTACCGGTCAGCATCTGTGCAACTGCAGAACTGTGTATACTGTGCAACTGTAGAAGTTAGAGAGAGTCCCCCTTGACAGACCGACTCTCCGTAATCTTCTCAGGAAGTAGAGGCGCTGGTGAGCTTTCTCTATGATTGCATCAGTATTCTGGGAACAGGAGAGATCTTCAGAGATGTGCACGCCCAGGAATCTGAAGCTCTTGACCCTTTCCACCATCGACCCGTTGATATAAACGGGATTGTGGGTCCCCATCCTACTCCTGCCAAAGTCCACAATTAATTTATTTGGTTTTGCTGGTGTTGAGGGCCAGGTTGTTGTGCTGGCACCATTTGGTCAATCGGTCGATCTCACTTCTATACTCTGACTCGTCTCCATCAGTGATACGTTCCACAACAGTGGTGTCGTCAGCGAATTTGATGATGGAGTTCGCACTATGACCGGCTACGCAGTCATGAGTATAGAGTGAGTACAGCAGGGGGCTGAGCACTCAGCCTTGAGGTGCTCCCGTGCTGATTGTTATCGAGGCTGACACATTTCCACCAATACGAACAGTCTCTGGTCTGTGATTGAGGAAGTCGAGGATCCAATTGCAGAGGGATGCTTACAAACTTACAAAATTCTTAAGGGGTTGGACAGGCTAGATGCAGGAAGATTGTTCCGATGTTGGGGAAGTCCAGGACAAGGGGTCACAGCTTAAGGATAAGGGGGAAATCCTTTAAGACCGAGATGAGAAAGACTTTCTTCACACAGAGAGTGGTGAGTCTCTGGAACTCTCTGCCACAGAGGGTAGTTGAGGCCAGTTCATTGGCTATATTTAAGAGTGAGTTGGATGTGGCCCTTGTGGCTAAGGGATCAGAGGGTATGGAGAGAAGGCAGGTACGGGATACTGAGTTGGATGATCAGCCATGATCATATTGAATGGCGGTGCAGGCTCGAAGGGCTGAATGGCCTACTCCTGCACCTAATTTCTATGTTTCTATGTTTCTATGATGCGCAGAGACCCAGTTCTCTGGCTCAACTGCCTCCTCCGGCAGCTCGTTCCATACACCTACCACCTTTTGTGTGAAAAAGTTGTCTCTCAGGTTCCTATTAAATCTTTCCCCTTTCATCTTAAACCTGTGTCCTCTGGTTCTCGATCCCCCTACTCTGGGCAAGAGATTCTATGCGTCTACCTGATCTATTCCCCTCATGATTTTGTACACCTCTATAAGATCACCCCTCATCCTCTTGTGGTCCAAGGAACAGAGTCCCAGCCTGCTCAACCTCACCCTATAGCTTAGACCCTCGAGTCTATGTCCCCGTCCCACTTAGGTGATTTTTTAGGCGACTAGGCTGTTGCCACATGGTTGCCGTGGTGACACAAGGAATGTAAAAAATACAGAATGCTGAAGAACAGAAGGTAACACCTGATTAAGTTAATTAGAAAGGTTTTAATTCAGGTTGAAGAAAAGACACAAAGTGCTGGAGTAACTCAGTGGTCAGGCAGCATCTGTGGAGAGAAGGAATAGGTGACGTTTTCCTTCTTCAGACTGAAAATAGAGGTGGTGGGGGGGGGGGGGGGCGGGCGGAGAATAAATTGGAGGGGAGAAAAGGCCAGAACACATCAGGGCCGGCAACAGATGACCTCTGGAAGTGTGGAGCCCACAATGTCCCATTGTTAACTGGGGATGGTGTGATAACGAGAGGGATACATAGCAACATAGAAAAATAGGTGCAGGAGTAGGCCATTCATCCCTTCAAGCCAGCACTGCCATTCAATATGATCATGGTTGATCATCTAAAATCAGTTCCCCGTTCCTGCTTTTTCCCCATATCCCTTGATTCCGTTAGCCCTAAAAGCTAAATCTAATTCTATTGAAAACATCCAATTAGTTGGCCTCCACTGCCTTCAGTGGCAGAGAATTCCACAGATTCACAACTCTCTGGGTGTAAAGGTTTTTTCCTCAACTCAGTCCTAAATGGCCTGCCCCTTATTCTTAAACTGTGACCCCTGGTTCTGGACTCCCCCAACATCAGGGCCATTCTTCCTGCATCTAGCCTGTCCAATTCTTTTTTGGAATTTTATATGTTTCTATCAAGATCCCCTCTCACCCTTCTAAATTCCAGTGAATACAAGCCCAGTCGGCCCATTCTTTCATCATATGCCAGACCCGCCACCCCGGGAATTAACCTGGTGAACCTACGCTGCACTCCCTCAATAGCAAGAATGTCCTTGCTCAAATCAAGAGACCAAAATTGTGCACAATACTCCAGGTGCAGTCTCACCAGGGCCCTGTACAACTGCAGTAGGAATGCGAACAGTGTGACTGGTAGAATGACAAGGTAATGGAGAGTGGGGGTGGGGGGGGGGGAGAGGTGGGGAGAGATGGTATGCAGGCATTACTTGAAATTAGAGAATTCAACGAGTGCCCACTTGAAATCCCCCCCCCCCCCCCGGAAGTCTTCCAAAAAATGTGACGCCTAGGCCGCCGATCTCGATCTCATCGGGACTTCCGCGGCCGATCGGCGGGTGGAATCTGCTCCCCTGCGGCCGGGGCTCTGGAACGCCGGCCCGGCCGGAGCCGGCATATCCGTTCCCATCGCCGACTCCTGACGCCAACTTTGCGGGCCGGTATCTCGGTCCCACCAATGCCATGACCTCTGTAGGTCCGGCAAAAACGGATACTACGGCAAGGCTCGGGGGATCAAGGATGCCGGAAAATCGGTGGTGGACCTGTATCTGTCAAAAAAATAAATCATCTTGTGAAGGTCGGAATTCTGGACACAGTAGGCGATTAGAGAGGCGGGCACGGTGTGAGATAGCCGGGATCAAAGATCCGCTCTATGATCTATGACAACAAAATAGAGAGAGTACAGAGGAGATTTACTAGAATGTTGCCAGGGTTTCCAGCAACTATGTTACAGAGAAAGGTTGAACAAGTTAGGTCTTTATTCTTTGGAGCGCAGAAGGTTAAGGGGGGACTTGATTGAGGTCTTTAAAATGATGAAAGGGATAGACAGAGTTGACGTGGATACGTTTTTTCCCATTGAGGGTAGGGAAGATTCAAACAAGAGGGCATGACATGAGAATTAAGGGACAGAAGTTTCGGGGTAACGTGAAGGGGAACTTCTTTACTCAGAGGGTGGTGGCTGTGTGGAATGAGCTTCCAGCAGAAGTGGTGGAGGCAGGATCGATTTTAACATTTAAGAGTAAAGTGGATAGGTATATGGACGTGAAGGGAATGGAGGGGTATGGTCTGAGTGCAGGTAGATGGGACTAGGGGAAAACAAATGGTCGGCACGGATTGGAAGGGCCGAGAGGGCCTGTTTCCGTGCTGTAATTGTTATATGGTTATATGGTTATCTTTCGCCGAGATGGAAGACGGGAGAAGGGAGAGGTGTGACCTTGAATATGAAGAGTGGGTGAGTGCAGGCGTTTGCAACTGCAAATACAGACAATAGGTGCAGGGGTAGGCCATTCGCCCCTTCGAGCCAGCATCGCCCATTCAATGTGATCATGGCTGATCATCCACAATCAGTACCTCGTTCCTGCCTTCTCCCCATATAGAACCAATAGAATCGACCATCTGAGAGATTGGAGATGAAGATTGAGAGGATTTCAAAGGGTCAATAGTGCTTTATTAGTCACAGATGTAACTGCACAGTAAAATTCATTTTTGAACATATGACACCTGCGGGCTCCGCCATGTTTAGGCGTCATTAGTCAGAGTCCAAAGTCTGGTCGGCCCGCGCGCTCGATGTACTGGAGCAGTTCCCGTGAACCCACGTCCCTCTCCTCTCCTGGCCCGGCCATCTTTGTGTCCCCGGGGGCATCCTCCTGCAGCCCTTGAAGGCGCTGGAGGCATCATCCCGGTTCACCCTCCCACCAGCCCTATTCCTTCTCTCCACAGATGCTGCCTGACCCACGTAGGTTGTCGCCGGGTGCTGATTTTGGTGAATTCCATTGGCGACTGCCTACGTCAACCTACGTCACCCGGCGACAGGTACCTTGTCGTACCTTGTCGCGGGTGGACGTAGGTTGTCGTAGGTGTGGTCGTAGGTGGACGTCCTAATGGGTTGCCGGTTGTCGGTAGCTTGACGTAGACTAGGTGGTGGGCTGTTGTAGCCATTGCCGTAGACATTGTCGTAGGGGGGGTCCAGCCGCCGGTTTTTCGGCGACCTGCTACGACTATGACAGTCGCCGAAAAAATTGCCAAAGTGGGACAGGTCGTTATGTCCTGATCCTGTTGGATTATGTACAACAGTAACAAAAGGAATGTAAAAATACAGAATGCTGAAGAACAGAAGGTAACACCTGAGTAAGTTAATTAGAAAGGTTTTAATTCAGGTTGAAGAAAAGACACAAAGTGCTGGAGTAACTCAGTGGGTCAGGCAGCATCTGTGGAGAGAAGGAATAGGTGACGTTTTCCTTCTTCAGACTGAAAAATAGAGGTGGTGGGGGGGGGGGGCGGGCGGAGAATAAATTGGAGGGGAGAAAAGGCCAGAACACATCAGGGCCGGCAACAGATGACCTCTGGAAGTGTGGAGCCCACAATGCCCCATTGTTAACTGGGGATGGTGTGATAACGAGAGGGATACATAGCAACATAGAAAAAATAGGTGCAGGAGTAGGCCATTCATCCCTTCAAGCCAGCACTGCCATTCAATATGATCATGGTTGATCATCTAAAATCAGTTCCCCGTTCCTGCTTTTTCCCCATATCCCTTGATTCCGTTAGCCCTAAAAGCTAAATCTAATTCTATTGAAAACATCCAATTAGTTGGCCTCCACTGCCTTCAGTGGCAGAGAATTCCACAGATTCACAACTCTCTGGGTGTAAAGGTTTTTCCTCAACTCAGTTCTAAATGGCCTGCCCCTTATTCTTAAACTGTGACCCCTGGTTCTGGACTCCCCCAACATCAGGGCCATTCTTCCTGCATCTAGCCTGTCCAATTCTTTTTTGGAATTTTATATGTTTCTATAAGATCCCCTCTCACCCTTCTAAATTCCAGTGAATAGAATTCTTTCATCATATGCCAGACCCGCCACCCCGGGAATTAACCTGGTGAACCTACGCTGCACTCCCTCAATAGCAAGAATGTCCTTGCTCAAATCAAGAGACCAAAATTGCGTACAATACTCCAGGTGCAGTCTCACCAGGGCCCTGTACAACTGCAGTAGGAATGCGAACAGTGTGACTGGTAGAATGACAAGGTAAATGGAGAGTGGGGGTGGGGGGGGGAGAGATGGTATGCAGGCATTACTTGAAATTAGAGAATTCAACGAGTGCCCACTTGAAATCCCCCCCCCCCCCCCGGAAGTCTTCCAAAAAATGTGACGCCTAGGCCGCCGATCTCGATCTCATCGGGACTTCCGCGGCCGATCGGCGGGTGGAATCTGCTCCCCTGCGGCCGGGGCTCTGGAACGCCGGCCCGGCCGGAGCCGGCATATCCGTTCCCATCGCCGACTCCTGACGCCAACTTTGCGGGCCGGTATCTCGGTCCCACCAATGCCATGACCTCTGTAGGTCCGGCAAAAACGGATACTACGGCAAGGCTCGGGGGATCAAGGATGCTGGAAAATCGGTGGTGGACCTGCATCTGTCAAAAAATAAATCACCTTGTGAAGATCGGAATTCTGGACACAGTAGGCGATTAGAGAGGCGGGCACGGTGTGAGATAGCCGGGATCAAAGATCCGCTCTATGATCTATGACAACAAAATAGAGAGAGTACAGAGGAGATTTACTAGAATGTTGCCAGGGTTCCAGCAACTATGTCACAGAGAAAGGTTGAACAAGTTAGGTCTTTTTATTCTTTGGAGCGCAGAAGGTTAAGGGGGGACTTGCTTGAGGTCTTTAAAATGATGAAAGGGATAGACAGAGTTGACGTGGATACGCTTTTCCCATTGAGGGTAGGGAAGATTCAAACAAGAGGGCATGACACGAGAATTAAGGGACAGAAGTTTCGGGGGTAACGTGAGGGGGAACTTCTTTACTCAGAGGGTGGTGCTGTGTGGAATGAGCTTCCAGCAGAAGTGGTGGAGGCAGGATCGATTTTAACATTTAAGAGTAAAGTGGATAGGTATATGGACGTGAAGGGAATGGAGGGGTATGGTCTGAGTGCAGGTAGATGGGACTAGGGGAAAACAAATGGTCGGCACGGATTGGAAGGGCCGAGAGGGCCTGTTTCCGTGCTGTAATTGTTATATGGTTATATGGTTATCTTTCGCCGAGATGGAAGACGGGAGAAGGGAGAGGTGTGACCTTGAATATGAAGAGTGGGTGAGTGCAGGCGTTTGCAACTGCAAATACAGACAATAGGTGCAGGGGTAGGCCATTCGCCCCTTCGAGCCAGCATCGCCCATTCAATGTGATCATGGCTGATCATCCACAATCAGTACCTCGTTCCTGCCTTCTAGAAACATAGAAACATAGAAATTAGGTGCAGGAGTAGGCCATTCAGCCCTTCGAGCCTGCACCGCCATTCAATATGATCATGGCTGATCATCCAACTCAGTATCCCGTACCTGCCTTCTCTCCATACCCTCTGATCCCCTTAGCCACAAGGGCCACATCCAACTCACTCTTAAATATAGCCAATGAACTGGCCTCAACTACCCTCTGTGGCAGAGAGTTCCAGAGACTCACCACTCTCTGTGTGAAAAAAGTCTTTCTCATCTCGGTCTTAAAGGATTTCCCCCTTATCCTTAAGCTGTGACCCCTTGTCCTGGACTTCCCCAACATCGGGAACAATCTTCCCATATAATTCTCCCCATATAGAACCAATAGAATCGACCATCTGAGAGATTGGAGATGAAGATTGAGAGGATTTCAAAGGGTCAATAGTGCTGTATTAGTCACAGACGTAACTGCACAGTAAAATTCATTTTTGAACATATGACACCTGCGGGCTCCGCCATGTTTAGGCGTCATTAGTCAGAGTCCAAAGTCTGGTCGGCCCGCGCGCTCGATGTACTGGAGCAGTTCCCGTGAACCCACGTCCCTCTCCTCTCCTGGCCCGGCCATCTTTGTGTCCCGGGGGCATCCTCCTGCAGCCCTTGAAGGCGCTGGAGGCATCATCCCGGTTCACCCTCCCACCAGCCCTATTCCTTCTCTCCACAGATGCTGCCTGACCCACGTAGGTTGTCGCCGGGTGCTGATTTTGGTGAATTCCATTGGCGACTGCCTACGTCAACCTACGTCACCCGGCGACAGGTACCTTGTCGTACCTTGTCGTGGGTGGACGTAGGTTGTCGTAGGTGTGGTCGTAGGTGGACGTCCTAATGGGTCGCAGGTTGTCGGTAGCTTGATGTCGACTAGGTGGTGGGCTGTTGTAGCCATTGCCGTAGACAGTGTCGTGGTGGGGGGGTCCAGCCGCCGGTTTTTTTCGGCGACCTGCTACGACTATGACAGTCGCCGAAAAAATTGCCAAAGTGGGACAGGTCGTTATGTCCTGATCCTGTTGGATTATGTACAACAGTAACAAAAGGAATGTAAAAATACAGAATGCTGAAGAACAGAAGGTAACACCTGAGTAAGTTAATTAGAAAGGTTTTAATTCAGGTTGAAAAAAAGACACAAAGCACAAAGTGCTGGAGTAACTCAGTGGGTCAGGCAGCATCTCTGGAGAGAAGAAATAGGTGATGTTTTCCTTCTTCAGACTGAAAATAGAGGAGGTGGGGGAGGGGGGGCGGAGAATAAATTGGAGGCGAGAAAAGGCCAGAACACATCAGGGCCGGCAACAGATGACCTCAGGAAGCGTGGAGCCCACAATGCCCCACTGTTGGTTGGGGATAACGAGAGGGATAACGAGAGGGATACATAGCAACATAGAAAAATAGGTGCAGGAGTAGGCCATTCATCCCTTCAAGCCAGCACCGCCATTCAATATGATCATGGTTGATCATCTAAAATCAGTTCCCTGTTCCTGATTTTTCCCCATATCCCTTGATTTCGTTAGCCCTAAAAGCTAAATCTAATTCTATTGAAAACATCCAATTAGTTGGCCTCCACTGCCTTCAGTGGCAGAGAATTCCACAGATTCACAACTCTCTGGGTGTAAAGGTTTTTCCTCAACTCAGTCCTAAATGGCCTACCCCTTATTCTTAAACTGTGACCCCTGGTTCTGGACTCCCCCAACATCGGGGCCATTCTTCCTGCATCTAGCCTGTCCAATTCTTTTTTGGAATTTTATATGTTTCTATAAGATCCCCTCTCACCCTTCTAAATTCCAGTGAATACAAGCCCAGTCGGCCCATTCTTTCATCATATGCCAGACCCGCCACCCCGGGAATTAACCTGGTGAACCTACGCTGCACTCCCTCAATAGCAAGAATGTCCTTGCTCAAATCAAGAGACCAAAATTGTGCACAATACTCCAGGTGCAGTCTCACCAGGGCCCTGTACAACTGCAGTAGGAATGCGAACAGTGTGACTGCTAGAATGACAAGGTAATGGAGAGTGGGGGTGGGGGGGGGAGAGATGGTATACAGGCATTACTTGAAATTAGAGAATTCAACGAGTGCCCACTTGAAATCCCCCCCCCCCCCCGGAAGTCTTCCAAAAAATGTGACGCCTAGGCCGCCGATCTCGATCTCATCGGGACTTCCGCGGCCGATCGGCGGGTGGAATCTGCTCCCCTGCGGCCGGGGCTCTGGAACGCCGGCCCGGCCGGAGCCGGCATATCCGTTCCCATCGCCGACTCCAGACGCCAACTTTGCGGGCCGGTATCTCGGTCCCACCAATGCCATGACCTCTGTAGGTCCGGCAAAAACGGATACTACGGCAAGGCTCGGGGGATCAAGGATGCTGGAAAATCGGTGGTGGACCTGCATCTGTCAAAAAATAAATCACCTTGTGAAGATCGGAATTCTGGACACAGTAGGCGATTAGAGAGGCGGGCACGGTGTGAGATAGCCGGGATCAAAGATCCGCTCTATGATCTATGACAACAAATTAGAGAGAGTACAGAGGAGATTTACTAGAATGTTGCCAGGGTTCCAGCAACTATGTCACAGAGAAAGGTTGAACAAGTTAGGTCTTTATTCTTTGGAGCGCAGAAGGTTTAGGGGGGACTTGATTGAGGTCTTTAAAATGATGAAAGGGATAGACAGAGTTGACGTGGATACGCTTTTCCCATTGAGGGTAGGGAAGATTCAAACAAGAGGGCATGACACGAGAATTAAGGGACAGAAGTTTCGGGGTAACGTGAGGGGGAACTTCTTTACTCAGAGGGTGGTGGCTGTGTGGAATGAGCTTCTAGCAGAAGTGGTGGAGGCAGGATCGATTTTAACATTTAAGAGTAAAGTGGATAGGTATATGGACGTGAAGGGAATGGAGGGGTATGGTCTGAGTGCAGGTAGATGGGACTAGGGGAAAACAAATGGCCGGCACGGACTGGAAGGGCCGAGAGGGCCTGTTTCCGTGCTGTAATTGTTATATGGTTATATGGTTATCTTTCGCCGGGATGGAAGACGGGAGAAGGAGAGGTGTGACCTTGAATATGAAGAGTGGGTGAGTGCAGGCGTTTGGAACTGCAAATATAGACAATAGGTGCAGGAGTAGGCCATTCGCCCCTTCGAGCCAGCATCGCCCATTCAATGTGGCTGATCATCCACAATCAGTACTCCGTTCCTGCCTTCTCGCCATATAGAGCCAATAGAATCAACCATCTGAGAGATTGGAGATGAAGATTGAGAGGATTTCAATGGGTCAATAGTGCTTTATTAGTCACAGACGTAACTGCACAGTAAAATTCATTTTTGAACATATGACACCTGCGGGCTCCGCCATGTTTAGGCGTCATTAGTCAGAGTCCAAAGTCTGGTTGGCCCGCGCGCTCGATGTACTGGAGCAGTTCCGTGAACCCACGTCCCTCTCCTCTCCTGGCCCGGCCATCTTTGTGTCCCCGGGGCATCCTCCTGCAGCCCTTGAAGGCGCTGGAGGCATCATCCCGGTTCACCCTCCCACCAGCCCTTGCCCCTCACGTCGCCCGTCTCCAGCTCCCTCCGGTTACGCCGACTCACGAGCCTTCGGGCGAGTTCCACGGCCAACTGGAAGAGGGGGAGATGCACATTGTGGGAAGATAATGGATGATAGGGTTTCCGACGATGAGCGTTTGAGGGCACTGGGCCTGTACTCGCTGGAGTTTAGAAGGATGAGGGGGCACCTCATTGAAAACTTACAGAGCAGTAAAAGGCCTGGATAGAGTGGATGTGGAGAGGATGTTCCCACTAGTGGGAGAGTCCAGGACCAGAGGTCACAGCCTCAGAAATAAAGGATGTTCCTTTAGGAAGGAGATGAGGAGGAATTTATTTAGTCTGAGGGTGGTGAGTGTGTGGAATTCTTTGCAACAGAAGGCTGTGGAGGCCAGGTCAGTGGATATTTTTAAGGCAGAGATACATAGATTCTTGATTAGTACGGGTGTCAGGGGTTACTTGGAGAAGGCAGGAGAATGGGGTTCGAAGGGAGAGATAGATCAGCCATGATTGAATGGCGGAGTAGACTTGATGGGCCGAACGGACTAATTCTACTCCTATTACTTATGATTAGAGGCATGAAGAGTACAGAGTGAAGGAATAGTTCCAAATGGTGCATATCTATGCAAGTTGCATCGATACGATTTGCTTCCAATGGTTCTACCAGTCTGCTGCCTGGAGTCGGGGGGCAGAAGCTACAGGGACAAACTGGGATTGTTTTCCCTGTTCACCAGAGCTTGTGAGGAGATCTGAGAGAAGTATATAAAATGAGGAGCGGCACAGATAGGTTGGACAGTCAGAACCTCTTTCCCAGGATGGAAAACATCAAAAAGATGGAAAATGTCTGAAGACGGGTCTCGACCCGAAACGTAACCAATTCCTCTCTCTCCAGAGACGTTGCCCTGTCCCACTGAGTTAATCCAGCATTTTGTATCTATCATGGAAAAAAAATCAAATACTAGAAGGCATAGCTTCAAGATGAGAGGGAAAAAGTTTACAGGAGATGTGCAGGGCAACTAATTTTGCACAGAGGATGGTGGGTGCCTGGGACGTGCTGCCAGGTTGGTGGTGGAGGCAGATATGATAAGTGGTGTTTAAGGAACTGTTTGTAGGCATGTGGGCATGCAGGGAATGGAGGGATATTGACGTTTTTGCCCGAAACTTTGCCTATTTCCTTCGCTCCACAGATGATGCTGCTGCACCCGCTGAGTTTCTCCAGCACTGTTGTCTACCTTCGATTTTCCAGCATCTGCAGTTCCTTCTTAAATACTGATTGGGGATGATCACCCATGATCACATTGAATGGCGGTGCTGGCTCGAAGGGCCGAATGGCCTACTCCTGCACTTATTGTCTATTGTCTATAGTACAGACGCTGGAATGTAGAGTAAAACACAAAAGGGCGGCACGGTGGCGCAGCGGTAGAGTTGCTGCCTCACAGCGCCAGAGGCCCAGGTTCAATCCAGACTATCGGCACTGTCTGTTCTCCCCGTGACCTGCGTGGCTTTTTCTCCGGGTGCTCCGGTTTCCTCCCACATTCCAAAGATGTACAGGTTTGTGGGTTAATTGGCTTCGGTAAAAAATCGTAAATTGCCCGTCGTGTGTAGGATAGTGCGAGTGTACGGGGTGATCGCTGGTCGGCGTGGTCTCGGTGGGCCGAAGGGCCTGTTTCCTTGCTGTATCTCGAAACGAAAACCAAACTGAACTCATATTACTTGTCTTCCAACCTCATCGGTAATATGGTGCAAAATGTACCATTGTGGTCGTGAAAATAGTTGTAAAAGAAATGGGATGTAGATCTCGCTAAAACACAATACAAATCTTGTACAGAATAGCAATATATATCTGCCTGGGAATTATCACTAACCATGGCCAACTAAGTTTACCTAATGAAAATAAGCTATATTAAATACATATGGTACTGCTGTAAATGTCTGTCTCTGCTAAATCTTTGTGAGTTTGGTTCAGTCTGACAATGAAACAAAAATAAAGTGTTACCAACTAAAATGTTTTGCATCTTTCATTCATTTATTCTCTATCTCTCTACATCACCATCTACAGTGCCCTCCATAATGTTTGGGACAAAGACCCCATAATTTATTTATTTGCCTCTGTACTCCACAATTTGAGATTTGTAATAGAAAAAAAATCACATGTGGTTAAAGTGCACATTGTCAGATTTTAATAAAGGCCATTTTTATACATTTTGGTTTCACCATGTAGAAGTTACAGCAGTGTTTATACATGGTCCTCCCATTTCAGGGCACCATAATGTTTGGGACACAGCAGTGTCATGTAAATGAAAGTAGTCATGTTTAGTATTTTGTTGCATATGCTTTGCATGCAATGACTGCTTGAAATCTGCGATTCATGGACATCACCAGTTGCTGGGTGTCTTCTCTGGTGATGCTCTGCCAGGCCTGTATTGCAGTCATCTTTAGCTTTTGCTTGTTTTGGGGGCTAGTCCCCTTCAGTTTTCTCTTCAGCATATAAAAGGCATGCTCAATTGGGTTCAGATCGGGTGATTGACTTGGCCACTCAAGAATTGACCATTTTTTAAGCTTTGAAAAACTCCTTTGTTGCTTTCGCAGTATGTTTGGGATCATTGTCTTGCTGTAGAATGAACCACCGGCCAATGCGTTTTGAGGCATTTGTTTGAACTTGAGCAGATAGGATGTGTCTATACACTTCAGAATTCATTATGCTACTACCATCAGCAGTTGTATCATCAATGAAGATAAGTGAGCCAGTACCTTCAGCAGCCATACATGCCCAGGCCTTAACACCCCCACTACCGTGTTTCACAGATGAGGTGGTATGCTTTGGATCTTGGGTAGTTCCTTCTCTCCTCCATACTTTGCTCTTGCCATCACTCTGAATCAAGTTAATCTTCGTCTCATCTAGTTACTGTACTCCAGCTATTTGTGTTTATCTTCTGTATGAACCTAGAGTGTTTAATCTTCATACTGGGGCGCATTGAAGTGAGCTAATTGTCGTACGATATAAAATTGTTTGACAAACAAAACACAGAATATTAAATATTTAATACTAATATTCAGTGTCACTCGCTTGTGCAGATTGAATTCCGGTTAGTGCTTATTTAACACCAGCACGGTGGTGCAGCGGTAGAGATGCTGCCTCCTTACTGCGTCCGAGACCCCGGTTCAATCCAGACTGCGGGTGCTGTCTGTAAGGAGTTTGTACGTTCTCCCTGTGACCCAGTGGGTTTTCTCTGGGTGCTCTGGTTTCCTCCCACACTCCAAAGACGCGCAGGTTTGTAGGTTAATTGGCTTCGATACATTGCCCCTAGTGTGTAGAGGAGACATAGAAACATAGACAATAGGTGCAGGAGGAGGCCATTCGGGCCCTTCGAGCCAGCACCCCCATTCATTGTGATCCTGGCTGATCATTGCACAATCAGTAACCTGCCCTCTCCCCACATCCCTTGATTGCGCTATCCGCAAGAGCTGTCTCTAACTCTCTTTTAAATGCATCCAGTGAATTGGCCTCCACTGCCCTCTGTGGCAGAGAATTCCACAAATTCCACAAACACTGGAGTTTAGAAGGATGAGGGGATATCTTATAGAAACATATAAAATTATAAAAGGACTGGACCAGCTAAATGCAGGAAAAATGTTCCCAATGTTAGGTGAGTCCAGAACCAGGGGCCGCAGTCCTTAGAATAAAAGGGAGGCAGTATAGAGGGCAGTGGAGGCCCAAATCACTGGATGGATGTAAGAGAGAGTTAGATAGAGCTCTAGGGCCTAGTGGAGTCAAGGGATATGAGGAGAAGGCAGGCGGGTTATTGATTGGGGATGATCAGCCATGATCGCAATGAATGGCGGTGCTGGTTCGAAGGGCCGAATGGCCTCCTCCTGCACCTATTTTCTATGTTTCTAAATTCACAACTCTCTGGGCATAGAGAGTGGATGGGAAAGTGGGATGACATAGAACTAGTGTATGGGTGACCGCTGGTCGGAGTGGACTTGATGGGTCAAAGGGCCTGTTTCCACGCTTTGTCTCTAAACTCACTAAATTCTAATCACCTGTCTAGTCCGCCATTACCCCCTCTTAGTCTCCAGTTCCCAACATCAGATCACACTCCCAATTTCTGTTTCACCTGCAGACTTTTTAACCATTATTGTTTTTTCCTTGAAGGTCGAGTCGCAGGTAGATCGGGTGGTCAAAAAGGCTTTTGGCACATTGGCCTTCATCAGTCAGAGTATTGAGTATACAACCTCCTCTCTAACTGCCCTCCCCCCCCCCCTCTGTGATCTTGAACATTGAATTTTCTCAAATCTGTTAACCCTTGCTGTCTCCTCCCCTTCCCACCTCTCCCTCAGCTCCTCCTTTTTCCTTTCTTCACCCCGCCCCCCCCCCCACCTCCCATCAGTCTGAAGAAGGGTTTTGGCCCGAAACGTTGCCTATCTCCTTCGCTCCTTAGATGCTGCTGCACCCGCTGAGTTTCTCCAGCCTTTTGTGTACCCCCTATTGAGTATAGAAGTTGGGAGGTCATGTTACAGTTGTATAAGATGTTTCTGAGGCCTCATTTAGAGCATTTCAGTTTGAATGGAAAGATGTAGTCGAGCTGGAAAGGGTGTAGAGAAGATTTACAAGGATGTTGCCAGGACTCGGCGACCTGAGCTATAGGGAGAGGTTGAGCAATATAACACTTTATTCCTTGGAGCACAGGAAGATGATGGGTGATCTTGTAGAGGTGCACAAAATCATGAGTGGAATGGATTGGGTAAATGCCCAGAGTAGGGGAATCGAGGGCTAGCGGACATGGGTTTAACTTGAGGTAACAGGAAGTCGAGGGGTAACTATTCACACAAAGGATGGTGGGTATATGGAACAAGTTGCCAGAGGACGCATTTGAGGCAGATACTGTCACAATGTTTAAAAAACAGTTAGACAAGTACGTGGACAGGATAGGTTTCAAGGGATATGGGGCAACGCAGGTAAATGGGACCAGTGCAGATGGGACATCTTGGTCAACATGAATGAGTTGGGCCGAAGGGCCTTGTCTGTGCTGAATGACTCTATGACTTCATTAGAAGTGGGAAAGAGGTAGAGAGAAAAAATGAGTGTATGAGAAAGAGAGCGAAAGAAGAAAGAGCAAAAGATAGAAAGTGTGAAAGGGAGCTCGACAGAGAGAGAGAGACAGAGGCAAAGGGAGAGAGATAGTCAGAAGGAGAGAGAATGAAGAAAGAGCAAAGGATAGAGAGAGTGAGCGAATGAGAATGAAAGAGAATGTGAAAGGGAGTGCAACAGAGAGAGAGAAAGAGAGAGCGAGGAGGGGGGAGAGAAAGAGAGGTAGAGATAGAGAGAGAGATAAGGGCCTGCCCCACTTGGCTGTCATTTACGCGACAGGCCCGTAGTGACTGACGGGCGACGGTCGCGCGCGTCATCCTGAGTCCGCACAGCCACCTGGAGCATGTGACGTCATTTGAAGACAGACACAAAATGCAGGAGTAACTCAGCGGGACCGGCAGCATCTCTGGTGAGAAGGAATGGATGATGTTTCGGGTCGAGACTCTTCTTCAGTCTGAAGAAGGGTCTCGACCCGAAACGTGCCTCCTGCATTTTGTGTCTATCTCCAATTGTCTTGGCCCCACTCTGGGTGTAGGAGTGGGGACGGATCTGGATCCGCAACGGCCTTGAGCCCCAGGCCGAGCTCGGCGATCGCTTGCCTGCTTCTGCTGCCGTTGGTGGTGAGACTTTGCGCCACGCCAGGGTCTTGGGCCTGTCCCACTTGGGCCGTCAGTTACGCGGCAGGTCGGTGGCACGCGAAGATTTCGTGCAGCACGAAATCCTGGAGTGCTGCGCGATACCGCTGGCAACTCCACACTCTAGCGGTATGATTCTTGATTTCTCTCACTTCAAGTAACCCTTGCACCCCCTCTCTCCCAGTCCCTCCCCCACTCTAGTCGTCCTGTTAGCCTCACTGTCCTCCCGAGTTTCACTATTTGTATCACTCGTTATCACCTTCCCCGCAGCCAACAATTGACCATTGTGGGCTCCACCTTGACCATCGTTGCTGCATTTTGATTTGTCCTTTTGCACGCCTTTCAGTCATTTTTTTCTATGTACCTTTTCATATCTGTTTTCCCTCTCCCCTGACTCTCAGTCTGAGCAAGGGTTTCGACCCGAAACATCACCCATTCCTTCTCTCCAGAGACGCTGCCTGTCTCGCTCAGTTACTCCAGCTTTGTGTGCCTATCCAAGGAAGAGTAATCTTTTCCAAAGTTGAATGTACCCAGTGGCATTTGTATAAAACCGATAATAACAGACTTGCCATCCTCCATAGAGATTGTTAATGATCAGATTCAGGACACGGGCAGTTATTGATTAGGGCGTCACAGTGGCCCAGCGGTAGAGTTGGTGTCTCACAGGGCTGGAGACCCTGGTTCGATCCTGACCACGGGGCTGTCTGTACCGAGTTTGCACGTTCTCCCTGTGACCGCGTGGGCTTTCTCCGGGTGCTCCGGTTTCCTCCCACCTTCCAAAGACGTGCAGGTTTGTAGGTTAGTTGGCTTCTGTAAGTTGTAAATTGCCCCTAGTGTGTAGTATATAGGGCTAGTGCATGAGGTAATCGCTGGTCGGCGTAGACTCGGTGGGCCGAAGGGCCTACATCCACGCCGCATCTCCCAACTAAAAGACAGGTGCAGTTATTGATCAGATATGGGAGAGGTGCAGTTATTGATTAGATAAGGGACACATGTTGAAAATTGTTCTAGATGGGCGGAACGTTTTAAAACATGGGGGGGGGGGACACACAAAGAGAGCGGGCATAGAGGGGAGCGAGAGGGAAGAGGGGGAGAGAGAGGGGAGAGAAAGAGGGCAGAGAGGAACGATCGCACGTTATAACGCGGCGCCGACCACATTCTGACCTCTGCCACTGCCGTCGCCACACGAACATAGTAAACATAGAAACATAGAAATTAGGTGCAGGAGTAGGCCATTCAGCCCTTCGAGCCTGCACCCCATTCAATATGATCATGGCTGATCATCCAACTCAGTATCCCGTACCTGCCTTCTCTCCATACCCTCTGATCCCCTTAGCCACAAGGCCACATCCAACTCACTCTTAAATATAGCCAATGAACTGGCCTCAACTACCCTCTGTGGCAGAGAGTTCCAGAGACTCACCACTCTCTGTGTGAAGAAAGTCTTTCTCATCTCGGTCTTAAAGGATTTCCCCCTTATCCTTAAGCTGTGACCCCTTGTCTGGACTTCCCCAACATCGGGAACAATCTTCCTGCATCTAGCCTGTCCAACCCTTAAGAATTTTGTAAGTTTCTATAAGATCCCCTCTTAATCTCCTAAATTCCAGAGAGTATAAACCGAGTCTATCCAGTCTTTCTTCATAAGACAGTCCTGACATCAGGAATCAGTCTGGTGAACCTTCTCTGCACTCCTCTATGGCAATAATGTCCTTCCTCAGATTTGGAGACCAAAACTGCACGCAATACTCCAGGTGTGGTCTCACCAAGACCCTGTACAACTGAAGTAGAACCTCCCTGCTCCTGTACTCAAATCCTTTTGCTATGAAAGCTAACATACCATTCGCTTTCTTCACTGCCTGCTGCACCTGCATGCCTACTTTCAATGACTGGTGTACCATGACACCCAGGTCTCGCTGCATCTCCCCTTTTTCCCAATCGGCACCATTTAAATAATAGTCCTCTTTCCTGTTTTTGCCACCAAAGTGGATAACCTCACATCTTATCCACAATTATACTGCATCTGCCAAACATTTGCCCACTCACTCAGCCTATCCAAGTCACCCTGCAGTCCTCCTAGCATCCTCCTCACAGCGAACACTGCCCCCCAGCTTAGTGTCATCCGCAAACTTGGAGATATTGCCTTCAATTCCCTCATCCAGATCATTAATATATATTGTAAATAGCTGGGGTCCCAGCACTGAGCCCTGCGGTACCCCACTAGTTACTGCCTGCCATTGTGAAAAGGACCCGTTTACTCCTACTCTTTGCTTCTGTTTGCCAGCAGTTCTCTATCCACATCAATACTGAACCCTAATACCGTATGCTTTAAGTTTGTATACTAATCTCTTATGTGGGACCTTGTCGAAAGCCTTCTGGAAGTCCAGATATACCACATCACTGGTTCTCCCTTATCCACGCTACTAGTTACATCCTCGAAAAATTCCACAAGATTCGTCAGACACTGATTTTACCTTTTGTAAATCCATGCTGACTTTGTCCAATGATTTCACCACTTTCCAAATGTGCTGCTATCCCATCTTTAATAAACTGACTCTAGCAGTTTCCCCACTACCGATGTTAGACTAACTGGTCTGTAATTCCCCGTTTTCTCTCTCCCTCCCTTCTTAAAAAAGAGGGGTTACATTTGCTACCCGCCAATCCTCAGGAACTACTCCAGAATTCTAAAGAGTTTTGAAAGATTATCACTAATGCATCCACTATTTTCTTGAGCGTACTTCTTAAGTACTCTGGGATGCAGCCTATCTGGCCCTGGGGATTTATCGGCCTTTAATCTATTCAATTTACCCAACACCACTTCCCAAACTGACCTGGATTTCACTCAATTCCTCCTTTGACCCACAGTCCCCTGCTATTTCAGGCAGATTATTTTATGTCTTCCTTAGTGAAGACGGAACCAAAGTAGTTATTCAATTGGGTCCGTCATATCCTTGTTCCCCATGATCAACTCACCTGTTTCTGACTGCAAGGGACCTACATTTGTTTTAAAAAACTAACCTCTTTTCTCTTCACATATCTATAAAAACTTTTGCAGTCAGTTTTTATGTTACCTGCCAGTTTTCTTTCATAATCTATTTTTCCTTTCCTAATTAAGCCCTTTGTCCTCCTCTGCTGGTCTCTGAATTTCTCCCAGTCCTCTGGTATGCTGCTTTTCTGGCTACTTTGTACGCATCATCTTTGCTTTGATACTATCCCTGATTTCCCTTGTTATCCACGGATGCACTACCTTCCCCGATTATTCTTTTGCCAAACTGGGATGAACAATTTTTTGTAGTTCATCCATGCAGTCTTTAAATGTCTTCCATTGTATATCCACCGTCAACCCTTTTAGAATTAATTGCAGTCAATCTTGGCCAATTCACGTCTCATACCCTCAAAGTTACCTTTCTTTAAGTTCAGAACCATTGTTTCTGAATTAAACAATGTCACTCTCCATCCTAATGAAGAACTCAACCATATTATGGTCACTCTTGCCCAAGGGGGCACGTACAACAAGACGGCTAATTACCCCTTCCTCATTACTCAAAACCCCAGTCTAAAATAGCCTGCTCTCTCGTTGGTTCCTCTACATGTTGATTTAGATAACTATCCCGCATACATTCCAAAAAATCCTCTTCCTCAGCACCCTGCCAATTTGATTAACCCAATCTATATGTAGATTGAAGTCACCCATTATAACTGTTTTGCCTTTGTCGCACGCATTTCTAATTTCCCGTTTGATACCATCCCCAACTTCTTGCTACTGTTAGGTGGCCTGTACCACAACACCCACCAGCGTTTTCTGCCCCTTAGTGTTTTGTAGCTCTACCCATACCGATTCCACATCCTCCAAGCTAATGTCCTTCCTTTCCATTGCTTTAATCTCCTCTCTATCCAGCAACGCTACCCCACCTCCTTTTCCTTTCTCTCTATCCCTCCTGAATATTGAATATCCCTGGATGTTCAGCTCCCAGCCTACGTCACCCTGGAGCCATGTCTCCGTGATCCCAACTATATCATAATCATTAATATCTATCTGCACGTTCAACTCGTCCACCTTATTACGAATACTCCTTGCATTGAGACACAAAGCCTTCAGGCTTGTCTTTACAACGCATTTACCCCTTATTACAATTTTGCTGAAAAGTGGCCCTTTTTGATTTTTGCCCTGGTTTTGTCTGCTGCCACTTTTACCTTTCACCTTGCTACCTAATGCTTCTACCCTCATTTTACACCCTCCTGCCTCTCTGCTCTTGTACCCATCCCCCTGCCACATTAGTTTAAATCCTCCCGACAGCACTAGCAAACACTCCCCAAGAACATTGGTTCCATTCCATTCCAGGTGCAAACCGTCCTGTTTGTACCGGTCCACCTCCCCCAGAACTGAACACCGCCCCCCGTCCCCCGCCCACCACCCCATTTTGCCCGCCGCCGAACAACCCCCCTCACTCCCCCCCACATTGCTCCCTTCTTCACGGCAGCCCTGTGATGTCTCACCTCTGACAATTCGAGGGACCTACCCGGTAACAACACCGAGAGCAGCTCCGGGCCACCGTGCTCCCCGACTCGACGCTTAACTGACACACGCCCATGTCCTGCGCTGAGCTTGCTGCGGGCCGGATAAAATCTCATGGCGGGCCGGGCGTGGCCCGCGGGCCATAGTTTGGAGACCCCTGATGTGCGCGTACGTACGTATGTACGCATGATATGGTAATTACAGTTAGCACTGGCTTAATTGGGAAGAGTGCAGCGCGAGCTTCCTTCCGTGGTGGGTGGGAGCACTTAGGAGGGTAAAGGGGCTGGAGAATAGGCCTAAGTTAAGTTTCAACATACAAGAAAGCATGGGGGGGGGGGGGGGGGGGTTTGTCACTGCCCCTCAAAACGGGGACACACACGCCACCCCACCCCCCCCCCAACCCCCCGGGATTTCCGCCCATGCTTGATTGGAAGAAATATGGAATGTAAAGGTAATATTGGATGCAGTGTGGTTCCATCAACGGAGGTTGTCTGTCGTGAAAAAGTGATGTCTGAAGAAAGAATACCTCTACCTTTCCCCAGCAGGGGGACCTAACTCTCAGCATCCGCCCTGACGGCTCTCATCAAAATCTTATATCTCAACTAGATCGCCTCTCATTTTAGACTTTCGGCTCGAGAGAAGCTGCGCGGAAACAGGCCCTTCGGCCCACTGAGTCCGCGCCGACCAGCGATCACCCCGTACACTAACCCACGCACACCAGGGACAATTTTACAACTCACCAAAGCCGGGTTCTATGCTGACGACAGGGGTGCTGTCTGTACGGAGTTTGTACGTTGGGGCTAGTGGAATCAAGCAATAGGGGGAGAAGGCAGGCACGGGTTATTGATTGGGGACGATCAACCATGATCACAATGAATGGCGATGCTGGCTCGAAGGGCCGAAGGGCCGAATGGCCTCCTCCTGCACCTATTTTCTCTGTCTCTATGTTTCTAAGTGTGGGCCGAAGCTCCTGTTTCCATGCTGTATCGTTAACAGTTCAATGATTCACTGGTTCGATGGTACTTTGTCGTCACGTGTACCTAGGTGCCGTGATATTCCTTTTTGCATAGAGTTTAGCAAAAATCTTAAGCACAATCATACATTCTCCCGTGACCACGTGGGTTTTCTCTGGATGCTCCGGTTTCCTCCCACACTCTAAAGACGAGCAGGTTTATAGGCTAATTGGCTTTCGTAAAAATTATAAATTGTCCCTAGTGTGTGTGTAGGATAGTGCCAGTGTACGGGATTGCTGGTCGGCACGGACTCAGTGGGACGAAGGGCCTGTTTCGGCATCGTATCTTCAAATGTTCACTGATTCAACGGTTCAATGATACTTTATTGTCATGTGTACCTAGGTACAGTGATATTCCTTTGTTGCACATAGTTCGGTAAAAATCTTAAGGAGGAGGCCATTTGGCCTTTGGAGCCAGCACCACCATTCAATGTGATCATGGCTGATCATCCACAATCAGTGCCCCGTTCCTGCCTTCTCCCCATATCCCCTGACACCGCTATCTTTAAGAGCCATATCTAGCTCTCTCTTTTTTGAAAGTATCCAGAGAACCGGCGCTTGAGTCGTCCCCGTCTCCTCGTCTCCGTTCTAAGTGGCTTACTCCTTAGTCTTAAACTGTGGCCCCTGATTCTGGACTCCCCCAACACCGGGAACATGTTTCCTGCCTCTATCGTGTTCAAACCCTTAATAATCTTATATTTCAATAAGATCCCTTCTCATCTTTCTATACTCATCCAGAGTATACACGCCCAGCCACTCCATTCTCTCAGCATCTGACAGTCCCGCCATCTCGGGAATTAACCTTGTAAGCCTACTCTGAACTCCCTCAATAGCAAGAATGTCCTTCCTCAAATTAGGGGACCAAAAACTGCACACAATACTCCAGGTTTGGTCTCTCCAGGGCCGTTACAACTGCAGAAGGACCTCTTTGCTCCTTTACTCAACTCCTCTTGTTATGAAGGCCAACATGCCATTCGCTCTCTTCACAGCCTGCTGTACCTGCATGCTTACTTTCATTGACTGGTGAACAAGAACCCCCAGATCCCTTTTCCCAACTTGACACAATTTAGATATTAATCTGCCTTCCTGTTTTTGCTACCAAAGTGGATAACCTCACATTTATCCACATTAAACTGCATCTGCCATGCATCTGCCCACTCCCCCAACCCTGTCCAAGTCACCCTGCATTCTCATAGCATCCTCCTCGCAGTTCACACTGCCACCCAGCTTTGTGTCATAATAGTGTAGGAATAGTAGACCACACTGAGACCGTACGCAAGTGTCGCCACGATTCTGGCACCATTTTGTAAGATTCAAGCCCAAAGTTAAAAGGCATATCTTGGTCTTGAAGGCCCGTTGCCCAGGCGACAGCAATGGGTCGGAGTTCAGGGGTCGTCCTGAATGAATGAAAAGGGGTCGACTGGTATGTTAGCTATCATAGCAAAAGGATTTGAGTACAGGAGCAGGGAGGTTCTACTTCAGTTGTACAGGGTCTTGGTGAGACCACACCTGGAGTATTGCGTGCAGTTTTGGTCTCCAAATCTGAGGAAGGACATTATTGCCATAGAGGGAGTACAGAGAAGGTTCACCAGACTGATTCCTGGGATGTCAGGACTGTCTTATGAAGAAAGACTGGATAGACTCGGTTTATACTCTCTGGAATTTAGGAGATTAAGAGGGGATCTTATAGAAACTTACAAAATTCTTAAGGGGTTGGACAGGCTAGATGCAGGAAGATTGTTCCCGATGTTGGGGAAGTCCAGGACAAGGGGTCACAGCTTAAGGATAAGGGGGAAATCCTTTAAGACGAGATGAGAAAGACTTTTTTCACACAGAGAGTGGTGAGTCTCTGGAACTCTCTGCCACAGAGGGTAGTTGAGGCCAGTTCATTGGCTATATTTAAGAGTGAGTTGGATGTGGCCCTTGTGGCTAAGGGGATCAGAGGGTATGGAGAGAAGGCAGGTACGGGATACTGAGTTGGATGATCAGCCATGATCATATTGAATGGCGGTGCAGGCTCGAAGGGCTGAATGGCCTACTCCTGCACCTAATTTCTATGTTTCTATGTTTCTATGTTTCTATGTCCTGGCCTGGCGATGTTGTCGATGTCCTCCATTGCTGTTCAGTTTCTTCCAAGCTGGTATCAGGCAACTGAATCATCCTACCACAACTAGAGAGCAGCCCTGGACTACTCTCAACCTTATTGGAGATCATCGGACTATCTTTGATCGGACTTTACTGGCATTACCTTGCACTAAACGATATTCCCTTTAATCATGTATCTATACACCAAAAATGGCTCGATTGTAATCATGTATTGTCTTTCTGTTGACTGGTCAGGTCAGCACACAACAGAACCTTTTCACTGTACCTCGGTACACGAGACAATAAACTATACTGAACTGCTCCGCCGCTCCATGCCACTCTAGGCCGCGTCTGATCCGCGCTCTCAGTCCCCTGGAGCAGCACCCGATCCAGTCGAGGCCCAGGCTGCTGCAGGGCCTCCAGCGGCCCACTCCATCGCCACCTCGATCCAGACAAGTCGCCCCGTGTACACACCGTCCCTCACCTCACGTGGCCACCGCTCAGACTCCACGCTCCCAGACACCTCCTGCAGTCGACCTCAGAACAGCCAGATGACCTCCGAGGCCGCGACAGGTAAGGCTAGCGTAAATTCGGAGTATTGTTTTGGGCCGTATATCTCAGGAGGGACGTGCTGGCATTGGAGGAGGTTTACAATAGACAATAGGTGCAGGAGTAGGCCATTCAGCCCTTTCAAGCCAGCACCGCCATTCAATGTGATCATGGCTGATCATCCCCAATCAGTACCCCGTTCTTGCCTTTTCCCCATATCCCCTAACTGTGCTATCTTTAAGAGCCCTATTTAGCTCTCTCATGAAAGTATTCAGAGAACCGGCCTCCACTGCCTTTTGAGGCAGAGAATCCCACAGACTCACAACTCTCTGTGTGAAAAAGTGTTTCCTCATCTTTGTTCTAAACGGCTTACCCCTTATTCTTAAACTGTGGCCCCTGGTTCTGGACTCCCCCAACATCGGGAACATGTTTCCTGCCTCTCGCGTGCCCAAACCATCTTATATGTTTCAATGAGATCTCCTCTCATCCTTCTAAACTCCAGAGTGTACAAGCCCAGCCGCTCCATTCTCTCAGCATATGACAATCTCGCCATCCCGGGAATTAACCTTGTAAACCTACGCTGCACTCCATCAATAGCAAGAATGCCCTTCCTCAAATTTGGAGACCAAAACTTTACGAGAATGAGTGGATTCTTAAGGCCCTGTCCCACTTTGGCGTCATTTGTGCGTCATTTACGCGACATCATTTACGCATCACGACGTGCGCATGGCGTGCATTACGCGCACATGGAGCGTGGTGACGTAGGCAGTGGCGCCCCGGGATTTTGGGATTCACAAAATCTTTGCGCGCCACGGGCCCTTAAAACTTTGTAAGAGTCCCTGCCTCCACCAAGTTCTTAGACAGTGCATTCCAGATTACATCCTCTTCAGAATGGAAATAATAGGAACATAGAAAAATAGGTGCAGTAGGCCATTCAGCCCTTCGAGCCAGCACCGCCATTCAATATGATCATGGCTGATCATCTAAAATCAGTACCCCGTTCCTGCTTTTTCCTCATATCCCTTGATTCCTTTAGCCCTAAGAGCTAAATCTAACTCTCTTGAAAACATCCAGTGAATTGGCCTCCACTGTCTGCTGTGGCAGAGAATTCCACAGATTTACGACTCTCTGGGTGAAGACGTTTTTCCTCATCTCAGTCCTACTTATTCTTAAACTGTGGCCCCTGGGTTCTGGACTCCACCAACACAGCCTCCTCCCTTCTGTCTGCTATTGGAAAGGTTTCTTACTGTCTTCCCTGTCGAGCCTTCACATTATTTCACACATTGTTCTCTGTTAACCCTTCGGCCTCCTCTGCTCCAGAGAAAATAAGCCTAGCTCCCCTCACTCTTAATGAGTGACACGTTCCAACCCAAACTACATTCTGGTGAATGGTTCTGTCCTGGGCCTCCTCCATTGTCAGAATGAGGCTAAAGGCAAATTGGAGGAACAGCATTTTATATTTCGCTTGGGCAGCTTACAGCCCAGTGGTATGAATATTGATTTCTCTCATTCAGGCAGCCCCGGCAGTCCCTCTCTCTCTATCACTCCCCCACCCAAGTCGCACCAGCTTCTCATTTTCACCCAACAAACAGCTTACAATGGCCCGTTTCCTTTATCATCGTTACTTTTTTACATATCCTTAATTCGTTGTTCTTTATCTCTCCTATATCTCTCGTTTCCCTGATCCCTGACCAGTCTGAAACATAGAAACATAGAAACATAGAAATTAGGTGCAGGAGTAGGCCATTCAGCCCTTCGAGCCTGCACCGCCATTCAATATGATCATGGCTGATCATCCAACTCAGTATCCCGTACCTGCCTTCTCTCCATACCCTCTGATCCCCTTAGCCACAAGGGCCACATCCAACTCACTCTTAAATATAGCCAATGAACTGGCCTCAACTGTGGCAGAGAGTTCCAGAGACTCACCACTCTCTGTGTGAAAAAAGTCTTTCTCATCTCGGTCTTAAAGGATTTCCCCATTATCCTTAAGCTGTGACCCCTTGTCCTGGACTTCCCAACGTCGGGAACAATCTTCCTGCATCTAGCCTGTCCAACCCCTTAAGAATTTTGTAAGTTTCTATAAGATCCCCTCTCAATCTCCTAAATTCCAGAGAGTATAAACCGAGTCTATCCAGTCTTTCTTCATAAGGACAGTCCTGACATCCCAGGGAATCAGTCTGGTGAACCTTCTCTGCACTCCCTCTATGGCAATAATGTCCTTCCTCAGATTTGGAGACCAAAAACTGTACGCAATACTCAGGTGTGTGGTCTCACCAAGACCTGTTACAACTGAAGTAGAACCTCCCTGCTCCTGTACTCAAATCCTTTTGCTATGAAAGCTAACATACCATTCGCTTTTTTCACTGCCTGCTGCACTGCATGCCTACTTTCAATGACTGGTGTACCATGACACCCAGGTCTCGCTGCATCTCCCCTTTTCTAATCGGCCACCATTTAAATAATAGTCTGCTTTCCTGTTTTTGCCACCAAAGTGGATAACCTCACATTTATCCACATTATACTGCATCTGCCAAACATTTGCCCACTCACCCAGCCTATCCAAGTCACCTTGCAGTCTCCTAGCATCCTCCTCACAGCGAACACTGCCCCCTGCTTAGTGTCATCCGCAAACTTGGAGATATTGCCTTCAATTCCCTCATCCAGATCATTAATATATATTGTAAACAGCTGGGGTCCCAGCACTGAGCCCTGCGGTACCCCACTAGTTACTGCCTGCCATTGTGAAAAGGACCCGTTTACTCCTACTCTTTGCTTCCTGTTTGCCAGCCAGTTCTCTATCCACATCAATACTGAACCCCTAATACGTATGCTTTAAGTTTGTATACTAATCTCTTATGTGGGACCTTGTCGAAAGCCTTCTGGAAGTCCAGATATACCACATCCATTCCACAAGATTCGTCAGACATGATTTACCTTTTGTAAATCCATGCTGACTTTGTCCAATGATTTCACCACTTTCCAAATGTGCTGCTATCCCATCTTTAATAACTGACTCTAGCAGTTTCCCCACTACCGATGTTAGACTAACTGGTCTGTAATTCCCGTTTTCTCTCTCCTCCCTTCTTAAAAAGAGGGGTTACATTTGCTACCGCCAATCCTCAGGAACTACTCCAGAATCTAAAGAGTTTTGAAAGATTATCACTAATGCATCCACTATTTTCCTGAGCTACTTCCTTAAGTACTCTGGGATGCAGCCTATCTGGCTGGGGATTTATCGGCCTTTAATCTATTCAATTTACCCACACCACTTCCCGACTGACCTGGATTTCACTCAATTCCTCCTTTGACCCACAGTCCCCTGCTATTTCAGGCAGATTATTTATGTCTTCCTTAGTGAAGACGGAACAAAGTAGTTATTCAATTGGTCCGCCATATCCTTGTTCCCCATGATCCACTCACCTGTTTCTGACTGCAAGGTACCTACATTTGTTTTAACTAACCTCTTTTCTTCACATATCTATAAAAACTTTTGCAGTCAGTTTTTATGTTCCCTGCAGTTTTCTTTCATAATCTATTTTTTCCTTTCCTAATTAAGCCTTTGTCTCCTCTGCTGGTCTCTGAATATCTCCTAGTCCTCTGGCATGCTGCTTTTTCTGGCTACTTTGTACGCATCATCCTTTGCTTTGATACTATCCCTGATTTCCCTTGTTATCCACGGATGCACTACCTTCCCGATTTATTCTCTTTTGCCAAACTGGGATGAACAATTTTTGTAGTTCATCCATGCAGTCTTTAAATGTCTTCCATTGTATATCCACGTTCAACCCTTTTAGAATTAATTGCCAGGGTCAATCTTGGCCAATTCACGTCTCATTACCCTCAAAGTTACCTTTCTTTAAGTTCAGAACCATTGTTTCTGAATTAACAATGTCACTCTCCATCCTAATGAAGAACTCAACCATATTATGGTCACTCTTGCCCAAGGGGGCCGTACAACAAGACGGCTAATTACCCCTTCCTCATTACTCAAAACCCAGTCTAAAATAGCCTGCTCTCTCGTTGGTTCCTCTACATGTTGATTTAAGATAACTATCCCGCATTACATTCCAAAAAATCCTCTTCCTCAGCACCCTGCCAATTTGATTAAACCCAATCTATATGTAGATTGAAGTCACCCATTATAACTGTTTTGCCTTTGTCGCACGCATTTCTAATTTCTGTTTGATACCATCCCAACTTCTCTGCTACTGTTAGGTGGCTGTACACAACACCACCAGCGTTTTCTGCCCCTTAGTGTTTTGTAGCTCTACCCATACCGATTCCACATCCTCCAAGCTAATGTCCTTCCTTTCCATTGCGTTAATCTCCTCTCTAACCAGCAACGCTACCCCACCTCCTTTTCCTTTCTCTCTATCCTCTCTGAATATTGAATACCCCTGGATGTTCAGCTCCCAGCCTACGTCACCCTGGAGCCATGTCTCCGTGGATCCCAACTATTATCATAATCATTAATATCTATCTGCACGTTTCAACTCGTCCACCTTATTACGAATTCTCCTTGCATTTGAGACACAAAAGCCTTCAGGCTTGTCTTTACAACGCACTTACCCCTAATACAATTTTGCTGAAAAGTGGCCCTTTTTGATTTTTGCCCTGTTTTGTCCTGCATGCCACTTTTACTTTTCACTTGCTACCTAATGCTTCTACCCTCATTTTACACCCTCCTGCCTCTCTGCTCTTGTACCCATCCCCCTGCCACATTAGTTTAAATCCTCCCGACAGCACTAGCAAAACACTCCCCCAAGAACATTGGTTCCATTCCAATCCAGGTTGCAAACCGTCCTGTTTGTACCGGTCCCACCTCCCCCAGAAACTGGTCCAGTGCCCTAAAAATTTGAATCCCTCCCCCTTGCAACCACTTTTCAAGCCACGTATTCATTTGCATTATCCTCCTATTTCTACTCTTGACTGGCCCGTGGTACTGGTAGTAAATCGGAGATTACTACCTTTGAGGTCCTACTTTTAAGTTTTTTCCTCCTAGCTCCCTAAATTCACCTTGTAGGGACCCTCATCCCTTTTTTTTACCTATATCGTTGGTGCCAACATGCACCACGACAACTGGCTGTTCACCCTCCCCTCCAGAATGTTCTGCAGCCGTTTCAGTGACATCCCTGACCTTTGCACCAGGGAGGCAACATACCATCCTGGAGTCTCGTTTGCGGCCGCCAGAAAGAAACGCCTATCTCATTCCCCTGACAATTGAATCCCCTATTACTATTGCCCTTCCCTCTTTTTTCCCCCTCATGTGCTGCAGAGCCACCCATGGTGCCATGAACCTAGCTGCTGCTGCATTCCCCTAATGAGCCATCTCCCTCAACAGTATCCAAAATGGTATACCATGTTTAGGAGGGAGATGACCGCAGGGGACTCCTGCACTACCTGCTACTGCTTTGCTGGATATTGGGGACACCCGTGCTTTCCCTTCTTGTCCTCTTACCGTTTTGCCTGCGGTGGTGACCAACTCACTGTACATGCTATCCACGACTTTCTCCGCATCGTGGATGCTCCAGTATGAATGAGAAGCCAGCCGCAGTGTTCCAATCGTTCAATGCGGTCTGCCAGGAGCTGCAGCTGGACACACTTCCTGCAAACGTAGTCACCAGGGACACCGACCATCTCCGATCTCCCACATGTTGCAGGCTGAACAAACCACGGGGCCAATCTCTACTGCCATACCTTACTCCCAAATTACACTGTATTAAATATTAAAAAAAAACACAAAAAAATTATCCTTTAAACTTTACTACTAAATACTGAAATCCTAACTCCCAGAATCCCTAACTCCCAGGAAGCAGAAATGTAAATTTGTAAACCCGGGGTTGCACCCAATCAGCTGCTTCCTCGGGTCTCTTCCACCAATCAGCGGCTTCTCAAAAAAAAAACAAAAAAAAAACCCACTTCTCCAAATGGAACGTTATGGATTTCGGTAAGCCTCTGGAAAAAAACAAGCCCCTTGGCGCTCGATTTTTAACCTTACGGTCGGGGTGTGTCGCTCCTCCCCCTCCTTCACTTCCTCCAACGGCTCTGTGGGCCTGAGAAGGGTCTCGACCTGAAACGTCACCTATTCCTTCTCTCCAGAGATGCTGCCTGTCCCGCTGAGTTACTCCAGATTTTGTGTCTATCTTCTGGTGAATCTCTGTGCACTAAGTTCATAAGTGTTTGGAGGAGAATTAGGCTATTCGGGCCCATCGAGTCTGCTTTACATTTGTTCATGGCTGCTCGTAGTCTTCCTTCTCCTCCCCCATTCCCGAAGGTTCAATGGTTGCTTTGTTACATGTGTGAAGTGAAAAACGCAGTGAAATTCTTTTCTTAAAAACATTCCAGTGGATTATCACCACACCATCCTGAATAGCAAGTGTAAAGAAAAATAGCATGCTGATCCCGCGTGCAAGAGGCATTCATATTTAGGCGCCATTTTCCAGGACCAGTCCCGATGCTCAGCTGTTATGAGCGGATCCCGATCCAGGCGAGCCCCAGGCTGCTGCAGGGCCTCCAGCCGTCGCCCTTCCTTGGTTCGACCAGCGACCCCACGTCCCCTCTCCTCTCCTCGCCCGTCCACCTTTGTTCCCCGAGGGGTGGGAGCCTCCCGCAGCCGCGCGACCTCGAGGACGCGGTGGGCCAGATCCCGGTTCCCTCTCCTCTCCTCCGGGCCTCCACTCCTCGCCCTCCCGTCGTTCATTCATCGCACCGCTCATCTCCCACTCCCTGGTTCTACCTTTTCCCCGTATCCTTCGGAAACTCTTTACTAATCAATTACTTAATCATAGAGGTTTTTATGTTGAGTGTGGGGGGGGGGGGGGGGGGGGAGAGATTTAATAGGAACCTGGAGGAGTATCTTTTTCAAGGCAAAGGATGGTAGCTGATTATGGTACGATATGGCGGGGGGTAGCAGGGTAGCAGTTGAGGCTGGGTCTACCGCAACCTTTTAAGACAAAAATGCTGGCGAAACTCAGCCTGTGAGGCGCATATTAATTAGCGAAGGAAATAGGAAGGTTTGGGGGCGAGACCTTTTCAGACCGAAGCAGTTAATGTTGCCTACTCCTTCGCTCCATAGATGCTGCTGCACCCGCTGAGTTTCTCCAGCATTTTTGTCTACCTTCGATTTTCCAGCATCTGCGTTCTTTCTCGACATTTGGGCAAGGTAATGTGATAATTGCTCGTTTCTAAGCTTCCACCCCAGTCTAGTTCAGTAAAAAACACTGAATCAAGCACTTGAGATCAACTAAAATTGTCATGTTACCAAAGCGCTTCACAGATCACAAACTGTTACCTATTCCCACCGCGGGGTTCGATACTGGTCTATCTGTTAAGCCCTCTAGGCCTCTAGAAGGCAGAGACACTCCAGAAGGTTACGTGGTCTCGAGCGTTCCTCTAGAAGATCGACCCTGAGTCTCGTGATCAGGACTTTTATATGCCCGCGTAAATGAGGGCCGAACCACACGAGGGGTTGTCTCTTAATCACCAATTACAGATAATCGATTATACCCCATACATAACAGGCAGGTCCCTAACCCAGTGATCACAACAGTTCAATTCATTGTATTCACAACAGACATCGAGATGAGTCAACCCAACGATCCTATAGCGGACGCAAGATCGACCACTTGCTAATGCAACGGGCTGACGTGTAGTAGTACGCAACGGAGCGGAACGTGGGGCCTTTTTTATCATTTCGTAACCCGACCCGACCCGACCGACCGACTGCAGTGTAATAGCGTTGCGGTGGGGAACAGTTGTGTTAATAAAATTCTATCTGAAAAATTGAGGAGAAGATTTTTACCAAGAACTTTTATTTTTACGGGATGTTTCCGTAGCCGGCTTCCGTCTCCGCAACTAGTATCTTTGCTCCGCTGTGATGGGATCTTTGGTGCAGAGACGGAAGCCAGTTATGGAATTTGGGCCGAGAATTACCCATAACCTGCCCATGACCGTACTGCGTCCTGTTTCAGCAAGTGATCTATTTTGCCCGAAATCGTTGGCTATTTCCTTCCCTCCATAGATGCTGCCACACCCCGCTGAGTTTATCCAGCACTTTTGTCTATCTGTTAACAGGACAGGTTTTAGAAGGATATGGGCAAACGAAGGCAGGTGGGACTAGTGTAGCTGGGACATGTCTGGTCAGTGTGGGCTAGTTGGGCCGATAGGGGCTGTTTCTATGCAGTATTCACTCTATGATTCTATGACTATCAATTCTCTTTGTTAAGAATACGCACAGAGTGCTGGTCTTACAGTAGTTGTGGTGATGTATTCCACAGAGTTACCGCCTAGGGCTAAAATAAATCCCTCTGCATCTGCATTCAAAACGTATGATTATTTCTGAAGCCTCTGCCCACTGTCCTAGCTCTTAACAGCTGGGAAGAAACTATCCCTGAATCTGGAGGTGTTGCGTTTTCACAATTCTGTTAACCTCTTGCCCGATGGGAGAGGGAGAAGAGGAGTGGCCGGGGGTGAGATGGTCCTTGATGATGCTGCGGCGTTGAGGGTTGTAAGTGGAGTCAGTGGAAGGGAGGAAAGAACGCACATGCTGGAGTAACTCAGGGGACAGGCAGCATCTCTGTGAGAAGAAATGGGTGACGTTTATAAGGAGCGGTGGTTTGGGTGATGGTCAATAGACAATAACAATAGGTGCAGGAGTAGTCCATTCGGCTTCGACCCAGCACCGCCATCAATGTGATCATTTTTTTTTTGGGTCTGACAACCGTAACCGTCTGCCTTTCTCCCCACATCCCTTGACTCCACTCTCTTTAATGGGGCTCTGTCCCACTGAACGAGCTCTTTATTCAAGAGTCTCCCGAGTTTGCCCTGAATTCGAACTCCCGGAGATTTACGGGCATAGCCGCTCGTAACGGTACTCAGGGCTCTCGTGGACATTTTTAACATGTTGAAAAATCTTACGAGTTTCCTGGCTTACCGCGTTTCACGAGTACCTGCCGGTTTAAGGTTACGAGCCACTAAGGACCGTCCACGAGCTCCGACGAGCCCGCTACGTACATTCTACTTGCTTCCACAAGTTTGATTTTTTTTTTAAATCGGGGGAGATCGTGAATAGTTCATTAGAGTGGGACAGGGCATAGCTCTCTCTTGAAAGCATCCGTGAATTGGCCTTGTGTGGCAGAGGAATTCCTCAGATTCACAACCTCTTGAGTGAATGGGTGAAAGGTGTTTCCTCATCTCCGTTCTAAATGGCCTAACCCTTGATTCTTAAACTGTGGCCTGGTTTGGATGGAGTGGTTCTCGAGCTGCGTTCCACTATTCTCTGCAATTTCTTGCGCAGTCGAGGAGCGTGTGGTGCACAAATCTGAAGGCCTAATTCCCAATGTTTACTTTGTAACGCACGCAATGGCAGATAAACAACTGCTATCGGCTGCACAGGAGGACTTCGCCAGTATCTTTAGGGACTGAAGAATAATATAGAAATCACACAGCCCTCCCTGTTGGATTAGGACAACTGTGAGATTGGCGGGGGCAGCAGGCGGATGTTATGGTGTCTTAGACAACAGTGCATGAAGTAGGCCATTCGGCCCTTCGAGCCTAGGCACCGCCCAACTCAACTGTGATCATAGACTGAGATACAGCGCAGAAAAACAGGGCCTTCGGCCGCTGAGTGAGTCTGCGCCCGACAGTGATCCCCGCCACACTACACTACCCTTACACACCACTGGGTGACCATTTTACATTTACACCAAGCCAATTATCCACAAAACCTGTACACACACCTGGAGGTGTGTGAGGAAACCTGGAAGATCTCAGAGAAAACCCCGCAAGGTCACGGGAGATGTACAAACTCCGTTCAGACGGCACCCGTAGTCAGGATCGATACCCGGGACTCTGAGCGAGTGAGGGCAGCAGATCCACCATGCCGCTGGATATGTGGTATAGCAGACTCTGTATTTGACATCAGCATTTGTGTTTTTTTGTCCTTTTCACTCTCAATTTTTTATTTTTTTATTTTATATTTTTTATGTGCTATAACTGTCTATGTCTCTTACTGGTTTAAATTGTATTTTGGTTTTGAACCTTGTCGTGTTTTGTGGAAAGCCTTTTGGGTTATTATTTACTATTATTATTTTTATTATTATTATTATTATTATTATTATTACATTTCTCTACAGTTTCGCTTTTCCCTTGACTTTTAGTCTGAAGGAAAGTATCACGCGTGCCTTCTCTCAGAGATGCTGCCTTTCCCTGCCTGGTTACTCCACCATTTTGGTCTTTCTTAGGTGTACACCATCATCTGCCGTTCCTTCCAAACTGCAGCACAGGTGGGTGTCTTCATTCACGGTGGACTATGGGCTGTATTTTAGCACCGCAGTCTATATGGAAGCATTGCCAGAGGAAACATACAGAGTTTAGTTTAAGTTAGAGAAAAAGAGTGGAAACAGGGCTTCAGGTCCACGGGTCCACCAACCAGCGGATCCCCGCACACTAACACAATCCTACACACTATAGGGAAAAGTTGACTAAATTTTACCAAACCAATTAGCCTACAAAACCTACACGTCTTTGGAGGGTTACACAAAAGGCTGAGAAAGAACTCAGGGGGTGCAGCAGCAATCTAAGGAGAGCGAATGGAGTGAGGCGACATTTCGGATGTCGAGACCCTTCTTCAGATGGTCAGGGATCAGGGAAAACGAGAGATGTAGACGGTGATGTGGAGAGATAAAGACAATGAATTAATATGCAAAAAACGTATCGATGATAAAGGAACAACATCGTAAAGCTGTTTGTAGTGTGAAAATGAAGTAGCTAGTGCGACTAGGGTGGGGGGAGAGCTAGAGAGAGGGAATGCATGGGGCCGGGGCTGAGGGAGAGGTGGAAGAGGGAGGAGACAGCAAGGGTTAAACAGTATTGAAGAAAATTTCAATATCAAGCCCAAAAGGATGCAGTTCCCAAGCGGAATATGAGTGCTGTTCCTCACGTGCGGTGTTGCTCACTTCTGGCCGGGGAGGAGGGCCAGGACGAGAGTAGGATGCGGAATGGGAGGGGGGCGTTGAAGTGCTGAGCCACCGGGAGTCGGTGTTGGGGTTGGTTTTTTGCCGGATTCCGAGCGGAGGTGTTCGGCGAACGATCGCCAAGCCTCCGCTTGGTGCTCCACCGATATAGATCATCTGGATCTGGAGCAGCGGAGGCAGTAGTGAGGTTGGAGGTGGTGCGGTGAACCTCTGTCGGACCTGGCTGCTTGGGTCCTGAAAGGAGGTGGAGGGGGGAGGTGAAAGGACAAGTTTGCATTTCTTTTCGGTTGCGAGGGGGAAAGTGCTCGGGGAAGGGGGTTTAGAGCGGGAGGGAGGGAAGACATTGACAAGGAAGTAGTTGCGAGGGGTAGCGGGTCTTTGCGGAAGGCATACGGGGGGAGGAAGGGAAGATGTGGCGAGTGGAGGGGGTCACGTTGGAGGGTGGCGACCTGGCGGGAGGGACTATGTGTTGTATTTACCGGTGGTGGGGTGAAGTGGGGACCAGGGGGGGATGCGAAGTGTGGGAATGGGGAGAGAGGGGCAGTGTTGGGAGTATGGAGGAGACCTGTGCGAGCTCATCAATAGTGGGGGAGGGGAAAATCCCGTTCTTGAAAGAAGAATGAGGCCATTTGTGATGACCTGGTGTGGAAACACCACATCCTGGGGAAAGCAGATGCGGCGTCGCCGGAGGAAAAGGGGTAAAATTGGAGATCTGGAGAGACTACGCGGGTCCCGGGGTGAATGTAAAACTATGTAAGTGAACCAATCGAGATCATGATTAGAAAACCCGGACCTCTGTCGCCTGTGTAGGCGGCTACATAACCGCTGCGCCCCGTGCGCCAAACAACCTCAGTTAACTTCAATAAAAATACCTACTTTACCTATTCTTTCTAATAAAATCTACCATTACCATTCACCTTACCACCACAACCACCACCCCCCTACCCCACCCTCCCCCCCCACTCTCCCTTTCCTCAACCCTATTATACTCCACAATACCCCCATACAACATCCACTAAACCCCCCTTCTTCCTTTATTTCCTTT
>CM069132.1:155333042-155454343 GCA_035221665.1 Okamejei kenojei
ATTTGATCGGGGTATAAGGGGGGGGGGGGGCGTAAGAAGTTTGCACAGGGTGGGGTAATTTAAGGGGAGGGTGGGGGGGGCTGGGGGACAATTGTGTAATATAAAGAGTGGGGAGAGATCATTTATTATGTTTCTTTCTTTTTTTTTCCTATTTCTAACCCTTTTTCCAATCCATTTTAGCACATCATAGACAGTGCTCGTGTTCCGAGATTACATTCTCTCTTCAGAAGTGTGAAATATATAGGAACCATTGAGAAAATTAGGTGCAGTAGGCCATTCTAGTTCCCTTTCGAGCCGCTTAGCAGCCATTCAATATGGCTCTTTGGTCTTGATTTGCATCTTAAAAATCGAGTGTACCGTCTCGTTCCTGCTTTTTTCCTCATATTCTCCTTGTTTCTTTAGCCCTCTTAAGATGCTAATCTAACTTCTTGAAAACTCATCAGTGAATTGGTCTCCACTGTCTGCTGTGGCAGAGGATTCCTCAGATTTACGTCTCTCTGGGTGAGACGTTTTTCCTCATCTCCAGTCTACTTATTCTGTAAACTTGTGGCCCCTGGGTTCTGGACTCCACCAACACAGCCTCCTCCCTTCTGTTTGCTATTGGATTATAAGTTTTCTTACTGTCTTCCCTGTCGAGCCCGTCACAATTATTTCAACACCATTGATCTCATGTTAAAGAGACCCTTCGGCCTCTCTGCTCATGTGTAATATAGTAAAATAAGGGCCTAGCTCTCTCTCTCCTCACTTTAGATGAAGTGGAACACGTTCCAACCCAAACTAACACTTCTTGGTGAATGGTTCTGTCCTGGGCCTCCTCCATTGTCAGTAATGAGGCTAAAGGCAAATGGAGGAAACAGCATTTTATATTTCGCTTGGGCAGCTTACACGCCCAGTGGTATGAATATTGATTTCTCTTCACTTCAGGCTAGCCCGGCATTCCCGTCTCTCTCTATCACTCCCACACCCAAGTCGCACCAGTGTCTCGATTTTCACCCTACTAACAGCTTACAATGGACCGTTTCCTTTATCATCGTTATTTTTACATATCCTTAATTGTGTTCTTTATCTCTCATCTATTTCTCTCGTTTCCTCTATCCCACTAACCAGTCTGATACATAGAACATAGAACATAGAAATTAGGTGCAGGAGTAGGCCATTCAGCCTTCAGAGCCTGCACCGCATCAAATATGATCATGGTGATCATCAAGCTTCAGTATCCCGTACCTGCCTTCCTATCCATACCCTCTGATCCCCTTCGCCACAAGGGCCACACATCCAACTCACTTTAAAATATAGTCTGTTTGAACTGGTCTTCTCAACTACCCTTTGTGGCAGGAGTGTTACAGAGAGATCTCCCCACTCTCTGTGTGAAAAAGATCTTTCTCTATCGTCGTCAGGTGTCTTTAAAGGATGATTTCCCCCTTTATCCTTAAGCTGTAGACCCTGTCTGGACATTCTCTTCCAACGTCTGGTAGGAACATCTTCCTGCATTCTAGCCTTGTCCAACCCCTTAAGTTTTTGTAAGTTTCGATTAAGATCCCCTCTCAATTCCTAATTTCCAGAGAGTTAATTATAAAACCGAGTCTATCCAGTTCTTTCTTCATATTAGACAAGTCCTGACAATCCCAGAATCAGTCTGGTGAAACCTTCTCTGCACTCCCTCTTATTGGCAATAAATGTCCTTCCTCAGATTTGGAGTCCACAAAAACTGTACGCTAATACTCCAGTGTGGTCTCACCAACCGACCCTGTTACAAATGAAGTAGAACCTAACTGTCCTGTACTCAAATCTTTTTGCTATGGATAAGTTTGATACAGATACCATTCGCATTTTTTTCACTGCCTGTGATACCTGCATGCGTAGTTTGCAATATGCTGGTTGTATCCATGACATCCCAGGTCTACGCTGAATCTCCCTTTTCCTAATCGGGACCACCATTTAAATAATTGTTGCTTTCCTATGTTTTTGCCACCAAAAGTGGATAACCTTCACATTTATCACATTATACTGCATCTGCCAACATTTTGCCTCTACTCACCGAGCCTATCTCAGTTCACCTATGCAGTCTCTAGCATCCTCCTCACAGCGACACTGCTCCCCACAGTTAGTGTCATCCGCTAACTGAAGATAATTGCTTCAATTCCATCTCCAGATCATTATACTATATATTGTAACAGCTGGTGGTACAAGCACTGGCCTGCGGTACCCACTAGTTACTGCTGCCATGTGAAAAGACCCGTTACTCCTACTCTTTGCTTCTCGTGTTTGCTCTAGCCAGTTCTCTATCCAATTCGTAGATCTACTGAACCCTAATACTTATTGTTAGAGTGCTTTAAAGTTTGTATACTAATCTCTTATGTGGGATCACTTTGTTCGAAGCCTTCTGGAAGTCCAGATATACACATCCATTCACAAGATTCGTAATGACTATGATTTATCTTTTGTTAAATCTTGCTTGACTTTGTCCAATGATTTCACCACTTTCCAAATGTGCTGCCTTATCGCCATCTTTAATTAACTGACTCTAAGCAGTATTCCCCCACTACCGATGTTAGACTAACTGGTCTGTAAATTCCCGTTTTCTCTTCTCCCTCCTTCTTAAAAAGAGGAGGTTACATTTTTCTACCCGCCAATCATCAGGAACTACTCCAGAATCTAAAGAGTTTTGACAAGATTATCACTAATGCATCCACTATTTTCCTGAGCTACTTCTTAAGTAACTCTGGGATGTCAGCCTATTGGCCCTGGGGATTTATCGGCCTTTAATCTATTCAATTTAACCCAAACACCACTCTCCCGACTGACCTGGGATTTCACTCAATTCCTCCTTTGACCTCAGTCCTCCTGCTATTTCAGGCAGATTATTTATGTCTTCCTTAGTGAAAGACGGAACCAAAAGTAGTTATTCAATTGGTACCGGCCATATCCTGTTCCCCATGATCCACTCACCTGGTTTCTGACTGCAAGGGGACTTACATTTGTTGTTAACTAACCTCTTTTTACTTCACTATCTATATAAAACTTTTGCAGTTCAGTGTTTATGTTCCTGCAGTTTTCTTTACATAATCTATTTTTCCTTTCTCTGATTATAGCTCCTTTGTCCTCCTCTGCTGGTCTTGAATATCTCCTAGTTCCTCTGGCCATGCTGCTTGTTCTGGCTACTTTGCTACGCTCATCTTTGCTTTGGATACTATCCCTGATTCAATTGTTATCCACGATGCTACTACCTTCATACCCGATTTCATTCTTTGCCAAAACTGGGTATATGAACAAATTTTTGTAGTTTCATTCTCATCGCAGTCTTTAAGATGTCTCTCTCATTGTATATCCACCGTCAACCTTTTAGAAATTAATTGCCAGGTCAATCTTTGGCCAATTCACGTCTAACTACCCTCACAATTTACTTTCTTTAAGTTCTAGAACCATTGTTTTCTGAATTAAACAATGGTCACTCTCCATCCTAATGACAGAACTCAACGCCCCCTTTCCCTTGTATATATGGTCACTCTTTGGCCCTATAGGGGGCAAAGTTACAAAAGAGCTAATTACCCTTCTCCATTACTCAAAACCCAGTCTAAAATAGCTGCTCTCTCGTGGTTCCTCTACATGTTGATTTAGATTATAGTTTGATCCGCCATACATTCCAAAAGAAAGTGTCCTCTTCGCTCAGCTGACCCTGTGACGCATGTTTTGTAGAATTAATCCCAACACCTCTCTCGCACGATGAAGTCACCCATTATAACTGTTTGCCTTGTCGCAGACATTTTCTAATTTATTGCTGTTTTGATACCATTCCCCAATTCTCTGCTACTGTTTTAGGTGGCCTCGATACACATAACACCCAGCCAGCGTTTTCTGCCCTTAGTGTTTTGTAGCTCTACCCAATACCGATTCCACATCCTCCAAGCTAATGTTCCTTCCTTTCTCCATTGCGTTAAATCGTCCTTCTTTTAAACAGACACGCTACCCCACCTCCTTTTCCTTTCTCTCTATCCATCCGAATATTGAATACCCCTGGATGTTCAGCTCCCAGCCTAAGTCACCCTGTGAGCCATGTCTCGTTGATCCCAACTATTATCATAATATTAATATCTATTCTGCAAATGTTCATACTCTGTCACGCTATATTACGAAACTCCTTGCATGAGAACAATGCCTTCAGGCTTTGTCTTTACAACGCCACTTACCCCGAATACAATTTTGCTGGTGAAAAGTGGCCTTTTTGATTTTGCCCTGGTTTTGTCCGTGCCTGCCACTCTTTACTTTTCACCTTGCTATCCTAATGTCTTCTTACCTCATTTTACGACCCTTCCTGCCTCTCTGCTCTGTGATACCCATCCCCCTGCCACATTAGTTTAAATCCTCCCCGACAGCACTAAGCAAACACTCCCCCAAGAAATGGTTCCATTCCAATCCAGGTGCAAATCCGTTCTCTGTTTTTTAGTCTGCGGTCTCTCACCTCCAGATACTGGTCCCAGTGCCCTAAAATTTGCAAATCCCTCCCCCCTTGCACCACTTTTCAAGCCCGTCATCATTTGCTTATACTCATATTTTATTAGTCTGACTTGGGCCCGTGGTACTGGTAGTAATCGGAGATTAATACCTGAGGTCCTACTTTTAAGTTTATCTCCTAGCTCCCTAAATTCCACCTTGTAGGACCTATCCCTTTTTTTTATTATATCGTTGGTGCTTCAACATGCACCACGACAAACTGGCTGTTCACCCTTCCCCTCCAGAATGTTCTGCATGCCGTTTCTGTGACATCCCTGCCTTTGCAAAGGGATGGCAACATTACATCCTGGAGGTCTCGTTTGCGAGGCCCCGCGCGAAACGCCTAATCTATTCCCCTGACAATTGAATCCCCTACTTACTATTGACCTTCCCTCGTTTTTCCCCCTCATGTGTGCGCGAGCCACCAATGGGTATGCCCATGAACTCTAGCTGCTGCTGCTTCCACTAATTGAGCACATCTCCTCAACAGTATCCAAATATGGTTTTATACCTGTTTTAGGAGGTGAGAGACCGCAGGGACTCCTGCACTACTGCCTACTTGCTTCTGATGGCTATTGGCACCCGTTCCCTTCTTGTCCTCTTGTACGTTGCCTTGTCTGGGTAAAGTGTACCAAACTCACTGTACATGCATATCCACGACTTTCTCCGCATCGTGGATGCTCCAGTATGAATCCGTATTGGCTCGCTTAGTTCCAATCGTTTCATGCGGTTCTGCAGGAGCTGCAGCTGGACACACTTCCTGCAGAAAGAGTATGTACCAGGGTACACCGCCATCTCCCTGATCTCCCACATGTTGCAGGAACTGAAAAACCACGCTGTTGTGCCGCAATCTCTACTGCCATACGCTTATCCACAAATTACACTGTATTAATATTAAAAAACACAAAAACTTATCCTTTAAACTTTACTTACGAAATACTGAATCCCTAACTCCAGATCCTAACTCCCAGAAGGCAGAAATGTACAAATTGGTCAAACGGTAGTTGCCACCCAAATCATGCTGTATCCTCGGGTCAATATTCCACAATCAGCGGCTTTCCTCAAAAAAAAAAAACAAAAAAACCTCAACTTTCTCAAATGGACACGTTATGGATTTCGGTAAGCCTCTGGAATAAAAAAACAAAGCGCCCGCGCTCGATTTTTAATACATTACCTAGGTGAATTCGGATAGTATTGTGTCGCTCCTCCCCCTCCTTGCACTTCCTCCAACGGCTTCCTGTGGGCCTGAAGAAGGGTCTCGACTGAAATGTCACCTATTCCTTCTCTCCAGAGATGCTGCCTGTCCCGCTGAGTTACTCCAGCATTTTGTGTCTATCTTCTGGTGAATCTCCTGTGCACATAAGTTCATAAGTGTTTGGAGGAGAATTAGGCTATTCGGCCCATCGAGTCTGCTTTACCATTTGTTCATGGCTGCTCTAGTCTTCCTTCTCCTCCCCATTCCCGAAGGTTCAATGGTGCTTTGTTACATGTGTGAAGTGAAAACGCAGTGAAATTCTTTTCTTAAAAACATTCCAGTGGATTATCACCACACCATCCCTGAATAGCAAGTGTAAAGAAATAGCCTGCTGATCCCGCGTGCAAGAGGCATCATATTTAGGCGCCATTTTCCAGGACCAGTCCCACGCTCCAGCTGTTATGAGCGGAGCCACGCGAGCCCCAGGCTGCTGCAGGGCCTCCAGCCGTCGCCTTCCTTGGTCGACCAGCGATCCCACGTCCCCTCTCCTCTCCTCGCCCGTCCACCTTTGTTCCCCGAGGGGTGGGAGCCTCCCGCAGCCGCGACCTCGAGGACGCGGTGGGCCAGATCCCGGTTCCCTCTCCTCTCCTCCGGCCTCACTCCTCGCCCCTCCCGTCGTTCATCATCGCACGCTCCATCCTCCCACTCCCTGGTCTCCTACCTTTTCCCCGTATCCTTCGACACTCTTACTAATCAATTACTAATCATAGGTTTAAGTTGAGTGTGGGGGGGGGGGGGGAGGAGGGGAGGGAGGGGGGGGGGGGGCGGGGGGGTGGGGGGGGGGGGGGGGGGGGGGGGGGGGAGGGGGGGGAGGGGGGGCGTGGTGGGGGGGGGAGAGATTATTTAATAGGAACCTGAGGAGTAACTTTTTCAAGCAAAGGATGGTAGCTGTATGGTACGAGATGCCGGGGGTAGCAGTTGAGGCTGGGTCTACCGCAACCTTTAAGACAAAAATGCTGGAGAAACTCAGCAGGTGAGGCGGCATCTAATTAGCGAAGGAAATAGGCAAGGTTTTGGGTCGAGACCCTTCTTCAGACCCGAAGCATAATGTTGCCTATCTCCTTCGCTCCATAGATGCTGCTGCACCCGCTGAGTTTCTCCAGCATTTTTGTCTACCTTCGATTTTCCAGCATCTGCAGTTCTTTCTCGAACATTTGGGCAGGTACATGTGATAATTGCTCGTTTCTAAGCTTCCCCCCAGTCTAGTTTCAGTAAAAACACTGAATCAAGCACTTGGATCAACTAAATGTCATTTTACCAAAAGCGCCTCACAGATCACACACTGTACCTATCCCACCGCGGGTTCGATCCCTGCGTCTATCTGTTCAAGCCCTCTAGGCCTCTCGCAGGCAGAGACACTCCAGAAGGGTACGTGGTCTCGAGCGTTCCTCTAGAAGATCGACCCTGAGTCTCGTGATCACGGACTTTTATATGCCCCGCGAAACTGAGGGCCGAACCACACAGGGGTTGTCTCTTAATCACCCAATTACAGATATCGATTAACCCCATACATAACAGGCAGTTCCCTAACCCAGTGATACAACAGTTCAATACATTGTATTCACAACAGACATCGAGATGAAGTCAACCAAAGATCCTATAGCAGAGCAAGATCGACCACTCCTGCTAAATGCAATGGGCTGACGTGTAGTACGCAACGGAGCCGAACGTGGGCCTTTTTTTCATCCATTTCAGTAACCCGACCCGACCGGACCCGACCCGACCTGCAGTGTAATCAGCGTTGCGGGGGAACAGTTTGTGTTAATAAATCATAATTCTGAAAATGAGGAGAAGATTTTTACCAAAGAACTTTTATTTTTACGAGGATGTTTCCGTAGCCGGCTTCCGTCTCCGCACTAGTATCTTTGCTCCGCTGTGATGGGATCTTTGGTGCAGAGACGGAAGCCAGTTATGGAAATGGGGCCGAGAATTACCCATGAACCTGCCCATGACCGTACTGCGTCTGTTTCAGCAAGTGATCTATTTTGCCCGAAACGTTGGCTATTTCCTTCCCTCCATAGATGCTGCCACACCCGCTGAGTTTCTCCAGCACTTTTGTCTATCTTTAACAGGACAGGTTTAGAAGGATATGGGCCAAACGCAGGCAGGTGGGACTAGTGTAGCTGGGACATGCTGGTCAGTGTGGGCTAGTTGGGCCGAAGGGCCTGTTTCTATGCTGTATCACTCTATGATTCTATGACTATCAATCTCTTTGTTAAGAATACGCAGTGACGGTCTCTACAGTCGTCTGTGGTGATGTATTCCACAGATTTACCGCCCTCGGGCTAAATAAATCCCTCTGCATCTGCATTCAAAACGTATGACTTATTCTGAGCCTCTGCCCACTGTTCCTAGACTCTCTAACAGCTGGGAAGAAACTATCCCTGAATCTGGAGGTGTGCGTTTTCACACTTCTGTACCTCTTGCCCGATGGGAGAGGGGAGAAGAGGGAGTGGCCGGGGGTGAGACTGGTCCTTGATGATGCTGCTGGCGTGAGGTGTAAGTGGAGTCAGTGGAAGGGAGAAAGACGCACAATGCTGGAGTAACTCAGCGGGACAGGCAGCATCTCTGTAGAGAAGCAATGGGTGACGTTTATAAGGGAGGGTGGTTTGGGTGATGGTCAATAGACAATAACAATAGGTGCAGGAGTAGGCCATTCGGCCCTTCGACCCAGCACCGCCATTCAATGTGATCATGGCTGACAAACCGTAACCCGTTCCTGCCTTCTCCCCACATCCCTTGACTCCACTATCTTTAATGGGGCTGTCCCACTGAACGAGCTAATTCAAGAGTTCTCCCGAGTTTGCCCTGATTCGAACTCGGAGATTTACGGTCATAGCCGCTCGTAGGTACTCAGGGGCTCTCGTGGACATTTTTCAACATGTTGAAAAATCTTCACGAGTCTTCCTGAGCTTACCGCGTTTCCCGAGTACCTGCCGTTAGCGTTACGAGCCACTAAGAGACGTCCCCGAGCTCCGACGGACCCGCTACGTACATTCTACTTGCTTCCACAAGTTTGATTTTTTTTTAAACTCGGGGGAGCTCTTGAATTAGCTCATAGAGTGGGACAGGGCCATAGCTCTCTCTTGAAAGCATCCAGTGAATTGGCCTTGTGTGGCAGAGAATTCCTCAGATTCACAACTCTCTGAGTGAATGGGTGAAAAGGTGTTTCCTCATCTCCGTTCTAAATGGCCTACCCCTTGTTCTTAAACTGTGGCCCCTGGTTCTGGACTGGAGTGGTCCGAGCTGCGTCCACTATTCTCTGCAATTTCTTGCGCAGTCGAGGAGCGTGTGGTGCACAAATCCTTTGAAGGCCTAATTTCCCAATGTTTACTTTGTAACGCACGCAATGGCCAGATAAACAACTGCTATCGAGCTGCACAGGAGGAACTTCGCCAGTATCTTTAGGGACCTGAGAATAATATAGAAAACACACAGGCCTCCCCGTGGATTAGACCAACTGTGAGATGGCGGGGGCAGCAGGCGGATGTATGGTGTCTTAGACAACAGGTGCAGGAGTAGGCCATTCGGCCCTTCGAGCCAGCACCGCCACTCAATGTGATCATAGACTGAGATACAGCGCAGAAACAGGCCCTTCGGCCCGCTGAGTCCGCGCCGACCAGTGATCCCCGCACACTAACACTACCCTACACACACTGGGGACCATTTTACATTTACACCAAGCCAATTAATCCACAAACCTGTACACACACCTGGAGTGTGTGTGAGGAAACCTGAAGATCTCAGAGAAAACCCACGCAGGTCACGGGGAGATCGTACAAACTCCGTTCAGACGGCACCCGTAGTCAGGATCGAACCCGGGACTCTGGCGCTGTGAGGCAGCAGCTCTTCCAAACCGCCGCTGCCGCTGAGGTATATCAGCAACTCTGTATTTGGACATCATCCAGCATTTGTGTTTTTTGTCCTTTTTCACTCTCAATTATTTATTTTTTATTTTATATTTTTATGTGCTATTAACTGTCTATGTCCTTACTGGTTTAAATTGTATTTTGGTTTAGACCTGTGTGTTTGTGGAAAGCATTTTGGGTATTATTACTATTATTATTATTATTATTATTTTTATTATTATTATTCAATTACATTTCTCATTTCTCACAGTTTCGCTTTCCCTTGACTTTTAGTCTGAAGAAGGATCACCCGTTCCTTCTCTCCAGAGATGCTGCCTTCCCTGCTGAGTTACTCCACCATTTTGTGTCTATCTTCGGTGTACACCAGCATCTGCAGTTCCTTCCAACACCTGCAGAACAGTGGGTTCTTTCATTCCCGGTGGACGCTGGGCTGTATTTAGCACCGCAGTCTATATGGAGCATTGCCAGGAAACAATACAGAGTTTAGTTTAGTTTAGAGATACAGCGTGGAAACAGGCCCTTCAGTCCACCGGGTCCACCGACCAGCAACCCCCGCACACTAACACAATCCTACACACACTAGGGACAATTGACTAATTTACCAAACCAATTAGCCTACAAACCTACACGTCTTTGGAGGTACACAAATGGCTGGAGAAACTCATCGGCTAGTTGCAGCAGTATTAACGGAAGCTAGAATCGAGCTGGCGACGGAGGACGAAAGAAGCATTTCGAGGCGAAGACCCGATCGAGACCCCTTTCTTCAGATTGGTCAGGGATCAGGGGAAACGAGAGATGTAGTAGACGGTGATGTGGAGAGATAAAGAACAATGAATTAATATGCAAAAATGTATCGATGATAAAGGGAACAAAACCATCGTAAGCTGTTTGTAGTGTGAAATGAGAAGCTAGTGCGACTAGGGTGGGGGAGAGCTAGAGAGAGGGAATGCCAGGGCCCGAGGGCTGAGGGAGAGGTGGGAAGGGGAGGAGAAGCAAGGGTTAACAGAATTGAGAAAATTCAATATTCAAGCCCAAAGGATGCAGATTCCCAAGCGGAATATGAGGTGCTGTTCCTCCAACGTGCGTGTGTTTGCTCACTTGGCCGTGGAGGAGGCCAGGACCGAGAGGTCGGGATGCGGAATGGGAGGGGGCGTTGAAGTGCTGAGCCACCGGGAGGTCGTGGTTTGGTTTTTGCGGACCGAGCGGAGGTGTTCGGCGAAACGATCGCCAAGCCTCCGCTTGGTCTCACCGATATAGATCATCTGGCATCTGGAGCTCAGCGGATGCAGTAGATGAGGTTGGAGGAGGTGCAGGTGAACGTCTGTCGGACCTGGCTGCTTGGGGGGATCCCTGAAAGGAGTGGAGGGGGGAGGTGAAAGGACAAGTGCTTGCAAAATTTGATGATAAATGGGAACTTGCGGTTTGCGAGGGAAAGTGCTCGGGCGAAGAACACCACCACACACAAAACAAAAACAAAACCAAAAAAAAAAAAAAAAAACACAACCACCCAAAACCCACACAACTTACCACCACCCACACACCCCCCCACCCACAACACACCCCCCCCACCCCCCCCCCCCCCCCCCCCCCCCCCCCCCCCCCCCCCCCCCCCCCCCCCCCCCCCCCCCCCCCCCCCCCCCCCCACCCCCCCCCCCCCCCCCCCCCCCCCCCCCCCCCCCCCCCCCCCAAAAAAAGTTAAAAAACACACCCAAAAAAATAACGGGTAGAAGCGGGAGGGAAGGAAGAATTGACAAGGAAGTTGCGGAGGGAGCGGATCTTTGGCGGAAGGCAGACGGGGGGAGATGGGAAGATGTGGCGAGTGGATGGGAAAATCACGTTGGAGGGTGGCGAAACTGGCGGAGGACTATGTGTTGTATTTACCGGCTGGTTGGGGTGAAAGGTGGGGACCAGGGGGACTGCGAGTGGGGGAATGGGGAGAGAGGGCAGTGTTTGCGGAGTATGGAGGAGACCCTGGTGCGAGCCTCATCAATAGTGGGGGACGGGAATCCCCGTTCTCTGAAGAATGAGGCCATTTGTGATGACCTGGTGTGGGAACACCTCATCCTGGGAGCAGATGCGGCGTAGACGGAGGAATTGGGGGAAACTGGAGATCTCGGAGAGAACTCACGCGGGTCACGGGGTGAATGTACAAACTATGTACAGGATCAAACTCGTAGTCAGGATTGAACCCGGACCTGGCGCTGTGAGGCGGCTACTTAACCGCTGCGCCACCGTGGAAAACCTCAGGTATCGGCTTGTTATTGTCACTCAGGTACAGTGGAGATTTGTTTTGCGTACTGTTCAATCGGATCAGGTAATACTATACATACATACAACCAAGTCAAACTCAAGCACAAAACATAGAGCAAAGGGAAGATACAGAGTGTAGAATATTGTACCCACTAGTGTTATGCCTGTATCAGTTTAAACGGCAGGCACGGTGGCGCAGCGGCAGAGTTGCTGCCTCACAGCGCCAGAGACCCGGGTTCCATCCTGACCACGGGTGCTGACTGTACGGAGTTTGCACCCTCTCCCCGTGACCTGCGTGGGTTTGCTCCGGTTTCCTCCCGCACCCCAAAGACGTGCGGGTTTGAAGGTTAATTGGCTTCGGTAAATTTGTAAATTGTCCCTAAATTGCGTGTACGATAGTGTTAGTGTGTGACCTCGCTTTATCTTTAAACTAAACTATACTCAAATACAATCAAGTCAAACTTAAGCACACTGGATCGGGCAAAGGGGAAGATACAGAGCGCAGAATATAGTTCTCAGCATTGTAGCGCATCAGTTCCAGAGACAAAGTCCAATGTCCGCAATGGGGTAGAGGTGAATCGGACAGTGCCCCAGCTTACGGAAGGGCCGTTCAGAAGCCTGATAACAGAGGGGAAGAAGCTGTTCCTGAGTCTGGTGGTGCGCGCTTTCAAGCTTCTGTACCTTCTGCCGGACGGGAGCGGGGAGAAGTAGGAATGACCGGGGTGGGACAAGTCAAAGAGTCATAACAGTGTGGAAACAGGCCCTTTAGTCCAACGTGCCCAACGTGCCCATGACGACCAATAGCCCCATCTACTCTGAAGAAGGGGCTCGACCCGAAACGTCACCTATTCCTTCGCTCCGTAGATGCTGCCTCACCCGCTGAGTTTCTCCAGCAGTTTTTTCTTAAACGCCCCATCTACACTTGTCCCACCTGCCCAAATCCCTCTAAACCTATCCTACCTGTGGATCTGTGATAAACCTAAGCTTTCCATGTACCTGTCCAGGTGGTTATGTTGGCTCCTTCTCCAAAGCAGCATGTCCTGTTGATCCTCTGTGTACATAGTACCCCTCTCCTTTAAATATTTCCCCTCTCACATTAAACCTATGTCCTCTTGTTTTACACTCACGAACTTTGTGAGAAAAAAGACTGCAACTATCTACCTAACAAAGTCCCTCCTGATTTTGTAAACCTTCACTAGGTCACTCCTGATGTTTCCACTAGGGCCTAGGACCCGAGGATGCAGCCTCAGAATAAAAGGACGTACCTTCAGAAAGGAGATGAGGAGGAATTTCTTTAGTCAGAGGGTGGCGAATCGCATAGTGAAAGCCCTAGATAGAGTGAATGTGGACAGGATGTTTCCACTAGTGGGAGAGTCGAGGACTAGAGGTCATAGCCTCAGAATAATCGGACGTTCCTTTCGAAAGGAGATGAGGGGGAATTTCTCTACTTCAGAGGGTGGTGAATCTGTGGAATTCATCGCCACAGAAGGTTGTGGAGACCAATTCAATGGATATTTTTAAGGGGGAGATTGACAGATGCCTGGTTAGTACAGGTGTCAGGGGTTACGGGGAGAAGGGAGGAGAATGGGGTTCGGACGGAGAGATAGATCAGCCATGATTGAATGGCGGAGTAGACTTGATGGGCTGAATGACCTAATTCTGCTCCTATCACTTATGAACTCAGCGTCCTGTACTGCAGTGAGCATATTCCCAGGCTATCCAGAATCGGTATAACCAAAACCTTCCATTCCAGGCAACAACCTGGTGTAAATGTAAAAGAGCTGCAATTACGAGGCTGAACCCATTCACAAGCGAGATAGATAGATTCTGGATATTGAGGGGGGGGGTTAAGAGACACAAGGCGATTGCAGGAAAATACCCAGTAAAAGGTTAATAAGTGGGTGCGGCACGGTGGCGCAGTGGTAGAGTTGCTGCCTCACAGCGCCGGAGACCCGGGTTCGATCCCGACTACGGGTGCTGTCTGTGCGGAGTTTGTACGTTCTCCCCGTGACCTGCGTGGGTTTTCTCCGAGATCTTCAGTTTCCTCCAACACTGCAAAGATGTGCAGGTTTGTAAGTAAATTGGCTTGGTGCAAATGTAAAAATGTCCCTAGTGTGTGTAGGGTAGTGTTAGCGTGCGGGGATCGCTGGTCGGAGGACGGAGCAGACTCGATGGGCTGGGGGGCCTGTTTCTGCATTTATCTCTAAACTAAACTAAACTAAACTAAACTAAACTAAACCACTTTAAGATCACCCCTCATCCTCCTGCGCTCCAAGGAATAGAGTCCCAGCCTACTCAACCTCTCCCTGTAGCTCAGGCCCTCGGGTCTGCTCCCTTTCCAGCTTCAATAATATTTTATTGAAGTGTGAAAAGACATGAGGGGATTGGCAACCTCCACCGACCTTTGTCTCTGGCAATTCTTATGAAACAAATGCGCTAAAACTGAAAATGAGGTGTTGATTAGCTGGAACCCCACTGAAACTAATTATGTAGATAGTTCACTGCTCCAGGGTATTAGATCACGTTTAATGACAGCTGCGACTCACAAAACAGCTCCTATCTTCTCACCTGTTCCTCAGGTTGGAGGAACCGCAGGTTGGAGGAACAGCACCTCATATTCCGCTTGGGGAGTCTGCATCCTTTGGGCTTGAACATTGAATTTTCTCAATTCTGTTAACCCCTGCTGTCTCCTCCCCCTCCCCACCTCCCCACCTCTCCCTCAGCCCTCGGGCCCTGGCATTCCCTCTATCTCTATCTCCCTCCCCCACCCTAGTCGCACTAGCTTCTCATTTTCACACCACAAACAGCTTACAATGGCTTGTTCCCTTTATCATCGATACTTTTTTGCATATCTTTCATTCATTGTTCTTTATCTCTCCACATCACCGTCTATATCTCTCGTTTCCCTGATCCCTGACCAGTCTGAAGAAGGGTCTCGACCCGAAACGACGCCTATCTCCTTCGCTCCTTAGATGCTGCTGCACCCGCTGAGTTTCTCCAGCTTTTTGTGTACCCCCCTATCTTCTCACATGTTGATTATAAAGGACCTTTCCTTGTTGTCATATTTTAAAATCACACCGCTTGATGCCAGCAAGGGTACATTCAAATGTAGATGCGGAATGATGGAGTAACTCAGCGGGACAGGCAGCATCTCTGGTGAGAAGGAATGGGTGACGTTTCGGGTCGAGACCCTTCACCAGAGCCGGATTTACCACCAGGCTTCGTAGGCTGAAGCCTAGGGCCTCGAAGTCTAGGGGGCCTCCGGTCAAGGTGTATAATATTTGTGACACTGTCATAGGCCTTTCTTACATATGCTGTCACAACGCACTGCAGTCTCTAAACAACCCTTCAGTAATTTTCCTTGCCCTCCATTTCAGAATAATAGTGTTTTCAGCCGATAACTCGACACTAGCACTGGCAATAAATAAATAAATAAATAAAGCGCAGCTTTCCAGCCCCTTATCTCATTGGCCACGCTCGGCTGCAAATCGGTGTCAATCTGGTGGACCATCTTCCTCTGGTCGTGGGGGTGGGGGATTGGGAGGGGCCTCACAAGTGGAACAGCTGATGGTCTCTCTTCATCTAAATCCGGCCCTGCCCTTCATCAGTCTGAAGAAGGGTCTCGACCCGAAAAGTCACCCCTTGTCTCCTGCCTGTCCCGCTGAGTAACTCCAGCATTTTGTGTCTATCTTCAATTTAAACCAGCATCTGCAGTTCTTTCCTAAACATTAAAATCTAAATGTTGCCGGGATGTGGTCAGCAGCACTGGGAGCTGCTGGAGAACGGCCAGCCGCTCGCTCTGCGTGGGTGAGGCATACACATTTATCAGCCGGAGCGGAGAGCCACGGTACATAACATCCAGCACGAGGAGACGCCCTCCAACCACTTCCTGACCTCAGTGATGGTGAAGTTCCCTCCCCGCAGCAAAATCCCCAGGCCGGAAGCACGACAGTCATTTCCCCCCGACCACACCGACAGTCCGTGGGGCCACCATCGCGACCACCTCCGATAGCAGCGGAGGTGTGGCAGCCCGCACTCCTGAAGAAAAGTCACATCTGCCTTGACCTTGGCCAGGTACTGTAAGGCATTAACACATCGCGCAGTGCTCTTTATACTGCGCCACGTTTAAAGATGCCAGTTTGAGCTCCATTGTCTTTAGAGTCACTGACCATTTCCGTGTCCCCTCATTCCCACCGCTTCGGTGAATTGCCTCAGCTTTCCTGGGCTCAGGAATCCAGCGGTGAGGTGGGTTTCAGGTGGCATAACCAAAGGTGTCGTTGGGGGGAGCCTTCTCGTTCCACCCCCTTTTGGGCACGCCGTTTCCTCTGTCTCCTGTGGCTGGGGCCCACTGGCCGCTGTGATGCTCCCGGTCGCCCAGAGCTGGGGCCCACTGGCAGCTGTGATGATCCCTGTCTCCAGGGACTGGAGCCCTTTGACCGCTGCACTGCTCCCGATGTCCTGGGGCTGGAGCCCCTCGGCCACTTCTCTGCTCTCGGTCTCCTGGGGCTGGGAGGTGATCGTCATGGCCTCTCTCTTTTCCTCCCCCGTTTTCTTCCTCTGCCTCCCTCGTTGGGACTTCCCGGTCGCCTCATCCTCCGACGAGGAGGAGAGGTTGCTGCCTTCTGTAAGAGAAAGACACCTTTTTTGTGATTTACTTTTTGACTTACCACTCCTTTCCGGCCTCGGCTCTTTGGGCTGACCCCTCTTCTTGTACTTCACCGTTGTCCATTTCTCCTGCTGTTCCCCCTCCTCCATCGACTCTCCCTCCTGGGCAGGATGCTGGGCGTCTCCTTCTGGCACTTGGGGCCTCGAGGTGGTCGGGCTGTCCTCATCCGTGTTCCCTCTTTCTGCTGGGGTCTTGGCAGTGGTGGGGGGTGCCTCACCCCCCTTTGGGGTGCTGGCAGCAGCCCCTCTTGTTGCCTGTGCGTAGGTGCAGGCTCTTTTAGGGCAAGCCCTGTAAAGGTGGCCTGCCTCCCCGCACAGGTTGCAGTTCTTGCTGGCCTGACAGTCCTTTGTCTCATGGCCCTCCGTCTTGCAGTTTTTGCAGACAACTGCAGTGCATTGGGCCATCACATGCCCAGGCTTGTTGCATTTCCTGCACAGCCTGGGTTGTCCTACATAGCTCAAGTATCCTCGGTTTCCTCCAATCGCGAAAACCGAGGGAGGGTGGATGATTTCTCCGTCCTTGTCCACCCTCAGCTTTACTTGACTTGCTGCTTGCTGGTCCAAATCCCGTGCATGTCCTTCACGTCCACACAGTTCCCTGTTCCCTCGACGTAGCGAGCAAGGAAGGTGAGGACATCCACTACGGGCACATGTGGGTTGAACATGTGCACCGTAATGAACCTTTCCTTCTGGGTGGGGAGGGTGAAGAGCGGCTGCACTTTCAGCAGCGACAGCGGAGCTTCATTTCCCCTCTCCCGGAAGTCTGCCATCACCTTCTGCCATCCCGTTGGATACTTGAAGGTAACGTCAAAATATCCGTTACCCGGGAAATCCTGGAGGCAGTAGATGTCCTTGGCCTCGAATTTGCAGGCCTCTAGCAAGACCTTCTTCACGAACAGGTCTCGTGAGAAGGGGGTCCCCTTGCTGAGGTCCTTGACACTTATTCTGAGGGTATTCCGAATACCCTGCACTCCTGCTCCTGCTGACATTGTGGCTGAATAAGGTGTTAGGTTGGTTTCCCAACCAGCATGGATCCACCTCTAAGCCTGCAGCCGACCGACTCCTCAACGATTTCGCTCCGCAATCCACAACCCTTGTCCCCAAGAGACTGCCAGAACTGTTCTAATAAGAACAGATAGTCTCTTTCACTCAGAGCAGATAAGTACAGATATTACACTTGATCTTAGCCAAAAGGCCGGTGACTTCAACTGCATCATTGATGCGGCTGGACGATCCGGCAGTGCCGACAGCAGACTGGACAGCACGTCCAAGTTCCTGATGGAGATGGTAAAAGACGCAAAGCTGCGTGACGCCTTCAGCGACCCTGCAGGCGGGTCCCAGCCGCGGATCACCTGGTCGAGATCGGACGGTTTAGCCCGATCTCGGATAGACTTTGTCTTCACGACGAAGGCCGTCACGGTGAGACACACTGACCTCACGCCAGTGTTCTTCTCCGACCACTGCCTCCTTCAGGCTTCCTGTCACCTACAGGTGGACCGGAAGGCAGGCAGAGGGACGTGGAAGTTAAACATGAAACTGTTGACCCCAGAGAATGTCGAGGAGCTAAGAGGGACTACGCATGTTGGAGAACGGTGAGGCCCCTCTTTGACTCCCCCACACTCTGGTGGGAAGCAACCAAGGAGAAACATTAAGAGGTTCTTCATAATTAAAGGGGTTCAGAGAGCAAGACAGAGTCAGAGGGAATTGTGCCTGACAGATTTGCAGCAACTGCTCCTTCTGCAGTCGAGCGGGGTGGATGTGAGGGAGGAACTTAGAGAGTTGAAGGACCGGCAAGCTCGGCTCTTCACCTCTGAATCCTCCAAGATCATCTTCCGATCCAGGTCCGCCATGTGGAGCAGGATGAGACGTGCTCACGTTTCTTCTTCCATAAGGTTCACTAGGGGGAGCTCTGTGATGAACAGCCTTAGGGAGGAGGACGGCACGGTAGCATCCTCACAGACAGACATGCTGAGGATCTGCAAATCCTTTTACACAGATCTGTATGACCAAAAGACCACAGACAGTACCTCCTCCCAGAACTTCCTGTCCTCGATCACGGAGGTCTTGGAGGACAGCAAGCGGGAGAGTCTGGACCAACCACTGACCTAGAGGAGCTGACTGGCTCCATCCGTTCCTTTGACTCGAATAAAACTCCCGGAAGCGATGGCTTACCGGCCGAGTTGTATTTGGCTCTGTGGGACTGGATGGGCCCGGACCTGCTAGAAGTGTACAACAACATGATTCTAGCTGGTAGCATGTCAGACTCCATGAGGAAGGGCAACATCTCCCTAATCTACAAGCAGAAGGGGGAGATGAAGGACATAAAGAATTGGAGACCCATAACACTTTTGAATGTAGACTACAAGATCCTGTCCAAGGCCATCGCCAACCGGGTCAAGTCTGCTCTGGGACAGGTGATCCACCCGGACCAAACCTGTGCTGTACCTGGCAGGAAAATCTCAGACAGCCTAGCGCTGCTGAGAGATATCATCGCCTACGTGCAGGACAGACGGGGTGGATGCCTGCCTAGTTAGCTTGGACCCGGAGAAGGCCTTCGACAGGATTTCGCACACGTACATGAGGGACGTGCTCTCCAAAATGGGTTTTGGGGAGGGAATCAGGAATTGGATCAAACTGCTCTACACCAACATCCGTAGTGCAGTCTAAATCAATGGGTGGGAATCAGACAGTTTCCCTGTAAGGTCTGGAGTTAGGCAGGGTTGCCCTCTCTCTCCTGTCTTGTTTGTCTGCTGTATTGAACCCTTTGCCGAATCCATCAGGAAGGATGCGAGCATAAGAGGAGTGACATTGCCAGGCAGTGGGGGCATTCAAGTAAAGACCTCCCTGTACATGGACGATGTCGCTGTCTTCTGCTCGGATCCAGGGTCGGTTCGCAGACTGATTAGTATCTGCGACCAGTTTGAGTCGGCCACGGGAGCCAGGGTGAACCGCAGGAAGAGCGAGGCCATGCTCTTTGGCAACTGGCCCGACAGATCCTCCGTCCCCTTCACCATCAAGCCTGACTTCTTGAAGGTGCTGGGGATCTGGTTCGGGGGGGTGAGGCATGTAACAAAAATTGGCTGGAGCGGATAGCCAGGGTGGGGAGGAAGCTGGAGCTGTGGAGGCAACGCTCCCTCTCCATAACGGGAAAGAATTTGGTCATCAGGTGTGAGGTGCTCTCGGGGCTGCTGTACTTGGCACAAGTGTGGCCTGTCCCTCCCTCATACGCCACAGGGATCACCCGGGCCGTCTTCCAGTTCATTCTGGGGGTCGAGGATAGACCGGGTGCAACGGGCCACAATGTACAAGTCGGCAGACAACGGGGGTAAAAGCGTGCCCAACGTCGCCCTCATTCTGATGGCCACCTTCGTGTGTGGCTGCATCAGGCGGAGTGTAGAGCCAAGGCACGTGGGCACCAAGTGTCACTACCTGCTGAGGTTCTACCTGTCCCCGGTGTTGAGAAGGATGGGCCTGGCGCAGGTGCCACGCAATGTGCCAGTCAGCTGGACATTGCCGCCCCATCTGTCGTCTGTGGAAAGGTTCTTCCGGACCAACACCTTTGACCACATGTCCATCGGGCAGTGGTCAGCACAGAATGTCCTGCAGGCACTGCAGGGAAAGGACTCTATGGACCCGGTGGCGTGGTTCCCTGAGCAGACTGCCCAGCTTGTCTGCAAAATGCCTCATCGCCAGAAACTCACCCACAAGCACCAAGACCTGGCTTGGCTGGCGGTGAGGGGAGCCCTCCCAGTCAGATCCTTCCTGCACCGTCGGAACCTCACTGCCAGCGCACGCTGCCCTCGGGACGGCTGCTATGGAGAGGAGACGGTTGCCCACCTCTTTACAGAGTGTGGGTTTGCTAAAAGAGTCTGGAGAAAAATGCAAGGGACCCTGGTACGCTTTATCCCGAACAGCTCCGTCACAGAGGACTCGGTGATTTACGGACTGTTCCCAGGGACACATTCAGAGACTGACATCGAGTGCTGCTGGAGGGTCATCAACTCGGTAAAAAAGACGCCCTTTGGTCTGCCCGAGCATTGTTCACCACCCAGCAGAGCGAGATGTCCGTCAGGGAATGTTGCCGACTGGCCCGCTGCAGACTGCAGGAGTACGTGCTGAGGGACGCACTGAAGCTCGGTGCAGCCAACGCCAAGGCTCGGTGGGGGAGGGCCACAGTCTAAGGCCCTTCCGCTGCTGGACATGGGGGGTACGGTATGGTGGAGACGCCCCTCAATATAAGGGAAGGTATCCCACGCCATTGTGGCACATGAGTGGCATGGGTGGGGGACACATTTGTGAAATTTGGGGAAAAGAAATGTCTAAACTGTATTCATCTATTTGTACAGCCTCCGAAAATGTCCGATGGCCACAAGGTTCATGTATTGTATATATTTATCATTTGAATAAAGTCTATTTTGGAAAAAAAAAAAAAATCTAAATGCGCTCCTGTATATATATCCTGCTCTTTGAAGGATTGCGTGTAACAGATTTCACTGATGGGTTTCAGATTTTTCCTGAATTGCAATGCAATCATAACCTAGTAGTGACAACCAAGACCGCAGGAGATTGGACGCAGCCCAGACCATCGCACAAACCAACCTCCCTTCCATCGACTCCATCTACACCTCACGCTGCCTCGGCAAGGCCAGCAGCATCATCAAGGACCAGTCTCACCCCGGTCACTCCCTCTTCTCCCCTCTCCCATCGGGCAAAAGGTACAGAAGTGTGAAAACGCACACCTCCAGATTCAGGGACAGTTTTTTCCTAGCTGTTATCAGGCAACTGAATCATCCTACCACAACTAGAGAGCGGTCCTGAACTACTATCTACCTCATTGGAGACCCTTGGACTATCCTTAATCGGGCTTTGCTGGCTTTAGAGTCATAGATTCATAGAGTCTTAGAGTGAAACAGTGTGGGGAAAATCCCTTTGGCCCAACTTGCCCACACTGGCCAACGTGTCCCAACTACACCAGTCCCGTGTTTGGTCCATATCCTTCCAAACCTGTCCTATCCATGTACTTGTCTAACTGTTTCTTAAATTTTGGGATAGTCCCAGCCTCAACTACCTCCTCTGGCAGCTCGTTCCATACACCCACCACCCTTTGTGTGAAAAGGTTACCCCTCGGATTCCTATAAAATCTTTTCCACTTCACCTTGAACCTATGTCCTCTGGTCCTCGATTCCCCTACTCTGGGCAAAAGACTCTGTGCATCTACCCGATGTATTCCTCGCATGATGTCATTCACCTTTATTTACCCTGCACTAAACACTTTATTCTTTGATTCCCTTTTCATGTATCTGACATAGACAGAGGTTTCGGGGTAACGTGGAGGGGGAACTTCTTTACTCAAGGCTGTGTGGAATCGATTGGTTAGAGTAAAGTGGATCGACCGACTCCGGGAACTCCTGTTTCCGTGGCTGTAAGTTATATGGTTATGTTTTATGATTCCGTATCAGGAGTTTTCGACCGCCCCGACGTGGGAGCTCGATCGCCGGCTGTGGAAGGTCCGACTCCCCGACAGCGGGAGGAAAGGGGGAAAGAAGATAAGACTTTATTGGGTTCCATCACAGTGGGGAATGTGGGGGAGCTTCTGTGGTGGAAGTTTATGTTAATGCTTAAGTAGTTGTGTGTCTTGTTGCTTTTTGGTATGGCTGTGTGCCAAACCAAATTCCTCGTATGTTGCAAAACGTCCCTGTCTAATAAATTCTGATTATGATTATCAGGATTATGATTGTAATCATGGAGGTTCCGTACCTTTCACACAGAGAGTTGTGAGTCATGGAATTCTCTGCCTAATAGGGCGGTGGAGGCCGGTTCTCTGGATACTTTCAAGAGAGAGCTAGACAGGGCTCTTAAAGATAGCGGAGTCAGGGGATACGGGGAGAAGGCAGGAACGGGGTACTGATTGTGGATGATCAGCCGTGATCACATTAAATGGCGGTGCTGGCTAGAAGGGCCGAATGGCCTACTCCTGCACCTATTGTCTATTGTCTATTGAATGAATGAATGAATAAATAAGTTTATTGGCCAAGTATTCACATACAAGGAATTTGCCTTCGTGCTCCGCCCGCAAGTGACAACATGACATACAGTGACAGTTAAGAATGATGCATAAAACATGAAATATTAATAATAAAACATTATTGATTAAACATGTGAATTAAATAAAATACCAGAGCAAAAGGAGGCTACAGATTTTTGGCTGTTGAGTAGAGCTACTACTCGTGGAAAAAAACTGTTTTTATGTCTGGCTGTGGCAGCTTTGACAGTCCGGAGTCGCCTTCCAGAGGGAAGTGATTCAAAGAGTTTGTGGCCAGGGTGAGAGGGGTCAGAGATGATCTTGCCCGCTCGCTTCCTGGCCCTTGCATGTATTGATTTTCTGCTGACTGGCTAGCACGCAACAAAAGCTTTTCGCTGTACCTCGGTACACGTGACAATAAACTAAACTCACCTTCATCAGCGATCACTCGAAACAAGTGTGACTGTCCTCTCATGGAGGACGCCTGTGCGTGACTTTGTTTAACATGGGGAGACTGGTGCACAGACAGCCACCCCACGGTCCTTGACAGATCTGGGTCAGGATCCAGTGGCCTGGAGTCCAAGACGACCGGAGACCCTTTTCTGCTGCAGCCTTCATCCGCCTTCCCAGCCGTGGTGACGCTCCACTAAGGTCAGCCATCGTCCTCCGCCTGTTCCACCGTTGAGGTCTTGGTTGGATTGCTCTTTGTCAGAGACCTCCCCCCTCGACCTTACCGCCATGGGTGGCCCTACCAGGAGCGTAGCTCCGGTCAGCATCTCTCTCAGGATCTCAGGACCACACAAGCTTCTCCACCATGACAAGGACAATCCACGGAGAAGAAAAACAAAGGACAAAGGACAAAGGATATTTATTGTCACGTACACCAATTGGTGCAGTGAAATTTGAGTTGCCAAAACTAAACTAAACTGAACTGAACTAATAGATAAAAGCATTGGATAAAGGAGGATGAGGGGCGATCTTACAGAGGTGTATAAAATCATGAGAGGAATAGATCGGGTAGACGCACAGAGTCTCTTGCCCAGAGTAGGGGAATCGTGAACCAGAGGGCCTAGGTTTAAAGTGAGATGGGAAAAATGTAACAGTAACTTTCTCACACAGAGGGTGGTGGGTGTATGGAACGAGCTGCCAGAGGAGGTAGTTGAGGCAGGGACTATCGCAATGTTAAGAGGTTAGACAGGAACATGTATAGGACAGGTTTAGAGGGATATGGGTCAAACGCAGGTAGATGGGACATGTTGGTCGGTGTGGGCAGGTTGGGCTGAAGGGCCTGTTTCCATGATGTATGACTTGATCCTCGATATTCCTGCACATGGTCCATATCCCTCTATTTCAAGAAATTTAAATTTCAAGATCCTCCTTTATGTCTACAATGGGCTTGCCCCCACCTACATCAAAAGTCTGCTTACCCACTACACCACCTCCAGGTCCCTCAGATCGGCCGACTTGGGGTTGCTGAACATCCCGCGGTCTAGGCATAAGCTCAGGGGCAACCGCACTTATCCGGTTGCAGCTCCTAACCTGTGGAACAGCATCCCTCTTCCCATCAGAACTGCCCCTCCATCGACTCCTTTAAGTTGAGACTAAAAACTAATTTCTACTCCCAAGCCTTCCTTGCCGTCCTCTGAGCGAGGGCTATTTGTATGTAGTGATGTCTGTATTTAATCTATGAACCACTGTTGTTTGTTACACTATTCTTATACCAATGTAAAGCACTTTGGCCAACGAGAGTTGTTTTTTAAATGTGCTATAGAAATAAAAGTAACTTGGCTTGACTATTCCCTGCACTTCCAGGTGCCTATCTGAAAGCCTCTTGAACGCCACTGTTGTACCTGCCTCCACCACCACCCCTGGCAGCGCGTTCCAGGCACCCACCCCCCTCTCAGTTAAAACAAAAGTTATGAATTATGAAAACTTATGTACGATTCTTCTTCTCTGCACTCTTTCCAGCTGAACCACGACCTCCTAATAACAGGGTGACCAAAACTGGACACAACACTGCAATGACTATACTAAACTAATAATAACCTTAAATAGACACACAATGCTGGAGTAACTCAGCGGGACAGGCAGCGTCTCTGGAGAGAGGGAATGCGTGACGTTTTCGGGTCGAGACCCTTCTTTGGACTGAAAATAGTGGCGGGGGGAGGAGAGCATAAATTGGGGGCGAGGAAAGGCCAGAACACATCAGGGCTGGCAACAGATGACCTCAGGAAGGGTGGAGCCCACGTTGATGGCCCATTGTTGGCTGAGGAGAGGGAGACGAGAGATATGGAAGGGTAAGGTGTGAAAACAACAGATCAAAGCAGGCGACGGACAAGGAAATGTAGAATGGTTCATCGTTAACTGAGGGGAAGATGACAAGGAGGCGTACAATCAGTAAAATTAATCAGGGGGACAGTAAAGCTAGTCGGAGAACTGGGAAGGGGGAGGGACGGAGAGAGAGGGAAAGCAAGGGTTACTTGAAGTTGGAGAAGTCAATGTTCATACCGCTGGGTGTAAGCTGCCCAAGCGAAATACGAGGTGCTGTTCCTCCAATTTGCGCTGGGCCTCACTCTGACAGTGGAGGAGGCCCAGGACAGAAAGGTCAGTGTGGGAATGGGAGGGGGAGTCAAAGTGTTAGTCAACTGGGAGATCACATATAGAGGAAAAAAATTGCTTCTATTTTATCTCAGGAACCAAATCTCGTAGGATTTAAAGGACTAATATCTAAAAGCCTCTGAAACACCACTAGCGTATTTTCACAAGTTCACGTTATTGGAATAGAATTAGGCCATTCGGCTCATCGAGTCTACTCTGCCATCCAATCAAGGCTGCCTCCAAATCCCATTTTCGTACCTTCTCCCCATGACCCTTTGACACCCGTTCAAATCAAGAATTTGTCTATAAAAAAAATCCACTGACTTGACCTCCACAGCCCTCTGTGGCAATGAGTTCCACAGATTAACTACCCTCTGACTAAAGAAGTTCCTCCTCACATCCTTTCTAAAAGAGCGCCCTTTAATTCTGAGACTATGACCTCTGGTCCTAGACTCTCCCACCAGTGGAAACATCCTCTCCACATCCACTCTATCCAAGCCTTTCATTATTCGGTGAAGTTTCAATGAGTTCCCCCCTCAACCTTCTAAACTCCAGCGAGTACAGGCCCAGTGGCGTCAAACGCTCATCGTATGTTAACCCACTCATTCCTGGGATCATTCTTGTAAACCTCCCCTGGACCCTCTCCAGATATGGGGCCCAAAACTGCTCGCTGTACTCCAAATGCGGCCTGACCAGCGCCTTATAGAGCCTCAGTATCTGTCTCCGCCACCACCCCTGGCAATGTGTTCCAGGGCCCCCACCCACTCCCCGTGTTAAAACTAAACTTATGAATTGTGAATTATGGGCGGCACGGTGGCGCTGCAGTAGAGTTGCTGCCTTACAGCGAATGCAGCGCCGGGAGACCCGGGTTCGATCCCGACTACGGGTGCTGTCTGTACGGAGTTTGCACGTTCTCTCCGTGACCTGCGTGGCTTTTCTCCGAGATCCTCGGTTTCCTCCCACATTCCAAAGACGTGCAGGCTTGTAGGTTAATTGGCTTGGTATATATATATTTTTTTAATTGTCCCTAGTGGGTGTGAGATCATAGCGTTATAAAAAAGTGCTGAGTGATGCTCTAGCTAGAGTTTTTTAGCGTACTACATCCAGATCCAGATTCAGATCCAGAAAACATATTGAATTGAATTGAATTGAATACCACTGAAGCTCTTTGCTTGCGTACCTTGCCAAGGTATGCAAATAGCCACCACATAAAGGACGCTAACAAACTTCCAATGTATTCCGCGCCAGGTCCATCCTTGTTCTCCCCCCCCCCCCCGACTCACCACCACCCCCCCACATGGTGCCCCCCCCACTCTGGGTCCCCCTTGTCTATGACTCACTGGCACCAAATCTTCTCTGCACACTTTCAAGCTGAACAACGTCTGTCCTGTAGCAAAAACGGAACACAACAGTTCAATAATATATATGTGGCACGGTGGCGCAGCCTCACAGCGCCAGAGACCCGGGTTCGATCCTGACTATGAGTGCTTGACTGTACGTTCTCCCCGTGGCCCGCGTGGGTTGTTCTCCGACATCTTCGGTTTCCTCCCACACTCCAAAGAGGTACAGGTTTGTAGGTTAATTGGCTTGATGTAAATGTTAATTGTCCCGAGTGTGTGTCAATAGACAATAGGTGCAGGAGTAGGCCATTCGGCCCTTTGAGCCAGCACCGCCATCCAATGTGATCATGGCTGATCATCCACAATGGGCCTTCTCCCCATATCCCCTGACTCCGCTATCTTTAAGAGCCCTATCTAGCTCTCTCTTGAAAGTATCCAGAGAACCGGCCTCCACCGCCCTCTGAGGCAGAAAATTCCACAGACTCACTGTTGGGTGGTGTTGGTGTGCAGGGAGCGCTGGTCAGCGCGGACCCGGTGGGTCGAAGGGCCTGTTTCCGGGGTGTATCTCTAAACAAAATAAGACCAGTAACCCAGAACCTAAAAACGTATATTCTTCGCAATTTAGAAGATTGAGGGGGGATCTTATAGAAACTTACAAAATTCTTAAGGGGTTGGACAGGCTAGATGCAGGAAGATTGTTCCCGATGTTGGGGAACTCCAGAACAAGGGGTCACAGTTTAAGGATAAGGGGGAAGTCTTTTAGGACCGAGATGAGAAAATCATTTTTCACACAGAGAGTGGTGAATCTGTGGAATTCTCTGCCACAGAAGGTAGTTGAGGCCAGGTTCATTGGCTATATTTAAGAGGGAGTTGGATGTGGCCCTTGTGGCTAAGGGGATCAGAGGGTATGGAGAGAAGGCAGGTACAGGATACTGAGTTGGATGATCAGCCATGATCATATTGAATGGCGGTGCAGGCTCGAAGGGCCGAATGGCCTTCTCCCTGCACCTATTTTCTATGTTTTCTATATTTCTATGCTTCTATGTTTCTATAATAATAATAATAATAACAAACTTTATTACGGACTCAAGGTCCAGACAAGGGGCAACATTACATTAAAAAATGCATTGCATATCAAATATCATATATATATAAAATCATGGTAAATCACATATAATGTTTTTTATATATTTATATTTAAAAAAAAAAACCCACAATACTTAAGTTAAAAATCCAGAGTAAAAAAATGATCAATGTCGTACAACGAGACAACGATACCAGTGTCTCCACAACTGGGATTCGTAGCGTGTAGTGCTAACCCTTATGTTTGTCAAGGCCACAATAAGCACATTTTTAGTCATTTATCCTGCAAATGAATTTATACATGTGGTGTCTTAGGATAGCTTCTAGAGTACTGACTCCTGCAGCCACAAACATATTACTGGCACTACACCATCTTGGTTGCCTTAGCAGTGTTCTCATGGCATCGTTATATGCAACCTTTAGTCTCTGCATACTTGTCTTTAAATAGTTCGACCACAGGTGCGCAGTGTAGAGGGGTGTGCAGTATGCTCTAAATAGCGACATCTTCACCACATCTGCACATGCACCAAATTTACGCAAGAGGATATTCGCCTGTATATACAGCATGCGTCGTTGCCTATAAAATATCCTCATCATCTGTCATTTGTTCTGCAATAATATGCCCTAGATATTTTATCTTATTACAGACACTAAGATTGTTGTCAGACAATTTAAAATCAGGATATTTTAGGCTTTTATCCTCTTTGGTTCTACAGACCATAACAGCACTCTTACTAGCATTATATTTAATGTCATGTTCCACACCATACACGGAACATGCAGTAAGGAGCTGCTGGAGACCAGCGCTAGATGGACTAAAGACCACAAGATCATCTGCATACATAATATGGTTCACTAAAATATTACCAATCACACACCCAGTGTTACAAGCTTTCAATTGTTTAGACAGATCATCAATATATAGATTAAAAAGGACTGGGGATAAAATTCCCCCTTGTCTAACACCATTGCTAACCCCAAATGGGGTTGAGACCCTATTGCCCCATTTTATTTGCATAGTCTGGTGGGCATACCAGTAGGCCAGTATTCTCACAATGTATTTAGGCACCCCTCTTTGACGCATTTTACCAAACAGCTTTCTATGATTAACACGGTCAAAGGCTTTGGAAGCATCAATAAAGCACATAAGGATTGAAGGATTTTTTGCCTCTATATTTGTTTACAATCTCCTTTAGGGCATATATGCATAAGTCAGTGCCATGTTTAGCTTTAAAGCCAAACTGGTTATCTGTGGAGTTAACAAAACTCATGTATTCTATCCAGCAGAACTCTTTCTAAGACTTTTGACAATATGCTGGCTAAAGCTATGGGCCTGTAATTATTTAGACTGCCTACTTTATCAGCTTTGCCCTTAATAACCGGCACTAACAGGACAGACAACATTGAGTCTGGCAACAAGCCATGAATCATAAAGCCAGTAAAACAAATAGCTAGGAGAGGAGCTATCCTCACACTCGCATACTTAAGATGTTCAGCAGAGATATGATCCAAGCCACTTGCTTTGTTGTTGGACAGCTTGTTCATGGCATGATACACCTCATGTGACATAATCACCATCGAGTCATTACTCTCAATATTGTCCACCCTATACAAGTCACCTTGGACACAGTTGAATAAAGTGCTATAATGTTGTCACCATAACTCCGCGATATTAGCCGTTCCGGAGATTCCATCTACAGTACATGGTAGAGATGTTTTGCAACTGCTAAGAGCTCTCTCTTCCTTCCAAAAATCTGTAGCATTGTTACCTAGCAGCTTCTTAGCCATGGAATCAGCCCTCATAGCTTGCTCATTTTTACAGATGAAGCGAACAGCAGACTTATACCTTGCATTAGTGAGCTTCTTGTGCCCAAACACAGGCCCCTGTCTGGGCCTACCTGCCATAGCCCGTGCTTTGGTGGCTTCTCCGGCTTCAGTACGATACTCAGCTACATACTTATTCCAGCCAGGTCTGATGTTATGTGTCTTATTTTTATGTTTGCAGTAGGGCTTACTGCCTTTGTTTCTATGTTTCTATGCTTCTATGTTTTTATGTTTCTATGTTTCTATGTTTCTATGCAATGCACAGGATTTTTGGTGTAACTTCAATGAGTTCAGATACTTATGAATATGAAGTGTCACAATGTGACCTTTCTGTCTCAGTCTCCTTAAAAGTACTGAAGTGTAAATGCACTGTGTGATATGATCACTGTGGGATACTCCAGTAACGATGGCAGTAAAACTGTCTTCATCGACCTTGATCTCTGCACGCTTCAAAGTCAAACTAATCTCCTCCCAGCCCGGGTATTCTTTGACACTGGGCGTCCCAGGTTGAGAGCAACACATGCAAGCTTTGGTTTAGGTTTGCATAGAAACATCGAAACATCGAACTATAGAAAATAGGTGCAGGAGTAGGTCATTCGGCCCTTCGAGCCAGCACCGCCATTCAATATGATCATGGCTGATCATCCCCAATCAGTACCCCGTTCCTGCCTTCTCCCCATATCCCTTGATTCCGTCAGCCCGAAGAGCTAAATCTAACTCTCTCTTGAAAACGTCCAGTGAATCGGCCTCCACCGCCTTCTGTGGCAGAGAATTCCACAGATTCACAACTCTCTGGGTGAAAAGTTTTTCCTCATCTCAGTCCTAAATGGCTTACCCCATATTCTTAAACTGTGTGTCCCCTGGTTCTGGACTCCCCCAACATCGAACATTTTTTCCTGCATCTAGCTTGTCCAATCCTTTAAGAATGTTATACTTCTATAAGATCCCCTCTCATCCTTCTAAATTACAGTGATTACAAGTCCAGTGAGGTTTATTATTGAAAAAGTTTTTCACCCAGAGTGTTGTGAATCTGTGGAATTCGCCTCAGAAGGCGATGGAGGCCGGTTCTCTGGATGCTTTCAAGAGAGAGTTAGAACTCTTAAAGATAGTGGAGTCAGGGGATATGGGGAGAAGACAGGAATGGGGTACTGATTGGGGATGATCAGCCATGATCACATTGAATGGCAGTGCTGGCTCGAAGGGCCGAATGGCCTACTCCTGCACCTATTGTCTATTATCTATTATTTTCACGTGTACTTAGATACAGTGAAAATACCTCATTGAAACTGACTGAATAGTGAAAGGCTAGGATGGAGTGGATGTGATCATAGCCTCAGAATTAAAGGATGTTCCTTTAGGAAGGAGATGAGGAGGAATTTCTGTAATGTAGAGGGCAATTCAATAGATATTTTTAAGGCAGAGATAGATAGATTCTTGATTATTACGGGTCAGAAGAATAGTGTTAGGAGGGAGAGATACGTCAGCCATGTTTGAAAGGCGGAGTAGACTTGATGGGCCGAATGGCCTAATTCTGCTCCTATCACTTATGACCTTAGATAAGCATCTCAGATATGGTACAAGTGTATAGCAGCAGTACACACTTCTGACCTTCCAACCTCATCCTTGTAAACTCCAGCGAGTACAGGCCCAGTGCCGTCAAATGCTCATCATATGTTAACCCAATATGGTGTTTGGACTGGTGTTTTGTCTTGTGAGTTTTCGTTCCAAAGTTAATCTTTATCTTTCCGATCAGTAACTCAAATGGAATTCAACGAAATAGATAATTTTAAAAATGGGTGATCGCATGAATCTAATGGTTGCCTGGTAACGGGGTCTCGACACGATTCCTTTTCTGAGAAGCAAAGTACATTGTCCATTCAGCTGCAAAAAAAACAAAAGAAACGCTGGAGGCAGACAACGGTTCAGGCGGCATCTGTAGAGGCCAACATTTCAGGTCAAGACACGGCCTCAGGGCCCAATAGTCAGTGTTTTAGTTCAGTGCACAGCGCGGAAACAGGCCCTTTACCCAACCTGGTCCGCGCCGACCGACAATTCCCGTACACTAGCACTATCGTACACGCTAGGGACAATTTATCATTTGAATTAACCTGTACGTCTTTAGAGTGTGGGAGGCAACCAGAGTACCCGGAGAAAATCCACGCAGGTCACGGGGAGAACGTACAAACTCCGTACAGACAGCACCCGTAGTCAGGATCGAACCCGGGTCTCTGGCGCTGTGAGGCAGCAACTCTACCGCTGCGCCACCACATGGGTTTTCTCCGGGTGCTTCAGTTTCCTCCCACACTCCAAAGACGTAGGTTAATTGGCTTTGGTAAAATAAGAAGGTGGGAGGTCGTTACACTTGAAGCCACATTTAGAGTACTGTGTTCAGGTTAGGTCACCCAGTTATAGAAAATATGTTGTCAAGCTGATGATGTTTCGGAGAAGATTTACAAGGATGTTGCCAAGATCATCTCTGACCCCTCTCACCCTGGCCACAAACTCTTTGAATCACTTCCCTCTGGAAGGCGACTCCGGACTGTCAAAGCTGCCACAGCCAGACATAAAAACAGTTTTTATCCACGAGTAGTTGCTCTACTCAACAGCCAAAAATCTGTAGCCTCCCTTTGATCTGGTATTTTGTTGGTTCACATGCTTGATCAATGGTGTTTTATCATTAATGTTTTATTATTATTAATGTTTAGTGTTTTCTGAGTCATTCGTAACTGTCACTGTATATCATGTTGTTACTTGTGGGCGGAGCACCAAGGCAAATTCCTTGTATGTGAATACTTGGCCAATAAACTTACTCACTTACTTACTTCCTTAGAGGGTGTGAGCTATAGGGAGAGGTTGAGCAGGCAGGGACTCTATTCCATGGAGTGCAGGAGGATGAGGAGTGATCGTATAGAGGTGTACCAAATCATGAGAGGAATGGGTCGGATAAATGCAGAGGCTCTTGCCCAGAGTTGGGGAATCTAGGACCAGAAGATGTAGGTTTAAGGTGAGCGGGGAAAGATTTAATAGGAACTCCAGCTTTTTGGGCCTATCTCCGGTGCAAACCAGCATCTGCAGTTCATTCCTACACAGTCCTGAACTACTATCTGCCTCATTGGAGATCCTCAGACTATCTTTGATCGGAAACGTTGCCTATCTCCCTCGCTCCATAGATGCTGCTGCACCCGCTGAGTTTCTCCAGCATTTTGTGTACCCTCGATTTTCCAGCATCTGCGGTTCCTTCTTTAACAAAGAGCTACCAATGGCCTGTTTCCTTTATCAATGTTACTTTATTGCATATCTTTCAATCATTGTTCTTTATCTCTCTGCATCATCGTCTATATCTCTCGTTTCCCTTATCCCTAACTCGGCTGAAGAAGGGTCTTGACCTGAAACGTCACCCGTTCCTCCTCTCCAGAGATGCTGCCTGTCCCGCTGACTTACTCCAGCTTTTTGTGTCTATCGTCAGATTAAATCTGAAGATGTCTAATGGTACAACTTACTTTTAGTTTTAGGTTTAGTTTAGCTCATTATTGTTATACTATTATTATTATTATTATTATTATTATTATTATTATTATTATTATTATTATTATTATTATTATTATTATTATAATAAACATTATTATGAATGTTGAATGTTTTATGTGTCATTCCTACTGTCACTGTATGTCATGTTGTCACTTGCGGGCGGAGCACCAAGGCAAATTCCTTGTATGTGAATACTTGGCCAATAAACTTTGATTGGAAACGTTGCCTATCTCCTTCGCTCCTTAGATGCTGCTGCACCCGCTGAGTTTCTCCAGCCTTTCGTGTACCATTGGTAACTCTTTGTTGGGTGATACCAAGAGGCTGGTGTGATTTGGGTGGGGGAGGGATGGAGAGAGAGGGAATTCCGGGGTTACTTGAAGTTAGAGAAATCAATATTTATACCACTGGGCTGCCCAAGGATCAGCATTCAGGTTTAATCCGGCTCACTTATGGAAGCAACTACCACATCCCAGCGCAATGCAGAATGAAATGATCGGCCTGAGTGTGTGTCAGTTGTCACTTTGGCATCTACATGTGATAGGGATATACATGATTTAGGTCAGCGAGTTATTATGAAAATCTTTGCGAGGCATCTTAAGCCGTTGGTAATGTGGAGGACATTAGCTGAAGCTCATGCCCAATGCAGATCAGCTGTGATTATTCTAAATGGTATCTGACATATTTAGGTGCATAGAACGTTTCAATGCGAGCTGTGGCTTTTAAGTACTCATATACTTACATAACACTAAAGGCTGCACATATGTTATTAGTTGAGATTGGAGATACAGCGCGGAACAGGCCCATCGCCCCAGCGAGTCCGCGCCGACCAGCGATCCCCGCACACTAACGCTATCCCACACACCACTAGGGACAATTTACATTGACACCAAGCCAAAAAACCTACAAACCTGTACGTCTTTGGAGGAAACCAGGGATTCTGGGGAAAGCCCACGCAGGTGACGGGGAGAACGCCATGGGGAGAACTCCGTACAGACAGCGCCCGTGGCTGCAGTTGATCCAAAGGTGCCCGTGAAACATCAATTGAAGTAGTTTACACAAAATGTACTGTCACAACGTTTAAGAAACGTAAGGGACAGGTTCAGAGGGATACGGGCCGAACGCAGGCAGGTGGGACTGGTGTAGATGGGACATGTTGGCCGGTGTGGGCAAGTTGGGCCGAAGGGCCTGTTTCCACATTGTATGACTCTATGACATTAGTTTGATGAAGTTGCAATCTGTCTTTAGAGATACAGCGCCGAAATAGGCCCATCGGCTCCCGAGTCTGCATCGACCAGCGATCACCCTGTACACTAAGACTGTCCTATACACTAGGGACAATTTACAATTTTACCACAGCCGATTAAGCTACAACCTGCACGTCTTTGGAGCATGGGAGCAAATTGGTGCACCCCGGGAAAACTCATGTGGTCACGGGGAGAACGTTAAACTCCGTACAGACAGCACCCGTGGTCGGGATCGAACCCAGGACTCTGGTGCTGTAAGGCAGCAACTCTATTTTTTGGAAGGGTAACAGGAAATATAAAGACAGATTTCTTTCCTTGTCCTGCATTCTGTTTCCATTTTTGTACCTGGCACATATTCACCCCTTTTCTCTTCCATTTTTAATGAAATGTTCTCCCTGAGCTACTGGGAGCGGTTGAGCAGGCTAGGACTCTATTCCTCGGAGCGCAGGAGGATGAGGGGAGATCTTATAGTGGTGTATAAATCATGAGAGGAATAGATCGGGTAGACGCACAGAGTCCCTTGCCCAGAGTAGGGGAATAGAGGACCAGAGGACATAGGTTTAAGGTGAAGGGGGAAAGGTTCAATAGGAATCTGTGGGGTGACTTTTCCACACAAAGGGTGGTGGGTGTATGGAACGAGCTGTCGGAGGAGGTAGCTAAGCCTGGGACTATCGCAACATAGAAACATTCGGACAGGTACATGGATAGAACGGGTTGAGACGGATATGGGCCAAATGCAGGCAGGTGGGACCAGTGTAGATGGTCGGTGTGGGCAAGTTGGGCCGAAAGGCCTGTTTTCACGCTGTATGACTATGACTCTTTACGTTATACCACATTCAGCTTCGCAGCTTTCATTTCAGGACAGCACGGAGCACTTTAGGGTGGCACGGGAGAGTTGCTGCCTTACAGCGCTTGCAGCGCCAGAGACCCGGGTTCAATCCTGACGGAGTTTGAAAGTTCTCCCCGTGACTGCGTGGGTTTTCTCCCAGATCTTCGGTTTCCTCCCACCCTCCGAAGACGTACAGATTTGTAGGCTAGTTGGCTATGTGTAAGCATAAATTGTCCCTAGTGTGTGTAGGATAGTGTTAATGTGCGGGGATCGCTGGTCAGCATGGACTCGGTGGGCCGAAGGGCCTGTTTCCATGCAGTATCTCTAAACTAAACTAAGTTAAGACATAGATAGGAAGGCATTGACATTGAATTATTAAATGATTCATGTCTAAATCAAAGGGAATTCTCTGCAAATAGACACACAATGCTGGAGTAACTCAGCGGGACAGGCAGCATCTCTGGAGAGAAGGAATGGGTGACATTTCCGATCTCGACCCTACTTCAGTCTGAAGAAGGGTCTCGACCCGAAACGTCACCCATTCCTTTTCTCCAGAGATGCTGCCTGTCCTGCTGAGTTACTCCAGCATTGTGTGTCTATCTTTGGTGTAAACCAGCATCTGCAGTTCCTTCCTACGGAATTCTCTGTGAGCTCTGCATTGAATGAATGAATGATATTTTATTATCATATGTGACATGTCAGAATGAAATGTTCGGTTGTGGATAAATAGATTCTTGATAAGTACGGGTGTCAGAGGTTATGGGGAGAAGGCAGGAGAATGGGGTTGGGAGGGAGAGATAGGTCAGCCATGATTGAATGTTGGTGCAGAATGGTCTAATTCTGCTCCTATTCATTATGACCTTATGATACCACACACAAAGTACGCAAAGAATCGACAGGCTTTTGGGCGGCACGGAGGCGCAGCGGTAGAGTCGCTGCCTCACAGCGCCAGAGACCCGGGTTCGATCCTGACTATGGGTGTTCTCCGAATGGAGTTTGAACGTTCTCCCCGTGACCGCGTGGGTTTTCTCCGGGTGCTCAGGTTACCTCCCACACTCCAAAGGCGTGCAGGTTTTTTTTTTTTGTTTTTTTTTTCTTTTCGATGCGTGGAGAGGACGGAGCAAGCCCCTATTCCATCTCCCTGTTCCAAAAATCAATTTAATATATGGTCCCTAGATAAGGGACGTATCAGATATTAAACTGATAAGAACAGATTTTTTTTTTTTTATATTTCAAAATATACTTTATTCAAATGATAAATATATACAATACATTAACCTTGCGGAAAATCCATCCGACATTTTCGGAGGCTGTACAATAGGTCAATACAGTTTAGACATTTCTTTCCCCCAAATTTCCACAACTCGAGCCACAATGGCATGGGATACCTTCCCTTATATTGAGGGGCGTCTCCACCATACCCTGCCCCCCATGTCCAGCAGCGGAAGGGCGTTAGACTGTGGCCCTCCCCCACCGAGCCTTGGCGTTGGCTGCACCGAGCTTCAGTGCGTCCCTCAGCACGTACTCCTGCAGTCTGCAGCGGGCCAGTCGGCAACATTCCCTGACGGACATCTCGCTCTGCTGGGTGGTGAACAATGCAATCCAAAGGCGTGCAGGTTTGTAGGTTAACCGGCTTTGGTAAAATTGCAAAGTGTCTCTAGTGTGTGTGGGACAGTGTTAGTGTACAGGAGGGATCGCTGGTTGGTGCAGACTAGGTGGGCCGAAGGACCTGTTTCAGCTTTGTATCTAATTTAGGTTTTAGTTTAGTTTAGAGATACAGCGCGGAAACAGGCCCTTCGACCCACCGGGTCCTCGCCGACCAGCGATCCCCGCACACTAACACTATCCTACACCCACTAGGTAAATTTGCATTTATACCAAGCCAATTAGAATACAAACCCATACGTCTTTGGAGTGTGGGAGGAAACCAAAGATCTCGTAGAAAACCCACGCAGGTCACGGGGAGAGCGTTCAAACTCCGTACAGACAGCGCCCGTGGTCGGGATCGAACCCGGGTCTCTGGCGCTGCATTCGCTGTAAGGCAGCGACTCTACCCCTGCGCCACCGTGCTCGGTAAACTCTGAAGTACAGGGTGCCGATTCCTTTCCTTTCCACATACACTGTCTATTGCTTTTAGAGAAAGGACTTGTGTTTGGATGACTGTCTACACTGACATTCACAGTAAATAACCTCATCGTTTACTCTTGACTCGGTCATGAGATGAATTGGTTCACGGACGATATAATTGCCTCAGGTTGCCATGGCGATTACCATGGTCATGCTGCCTGCAGCCTCTCGTAAACTTATGAAGGATGTTCGAAAATACCACAAATCAAGCAGGGTGTAGAAGACCCACTGAAAGGGTTTTCGAACCAAGACGTTTAAATGACCGCTCTCCGCCTGAAGTCGTCCCTGATGTGTGGGATAGTGCTAGTATGCGGGGTGATCGCTGGTCGGCACGGACTGTGTGGGCCGAAGGGCCTGTTTGCACGCTGTATCTCCAAACTACACTACAGTGTACTAAACACTGACAGGCAAAAAAAGCTGAAGTAACTCAGCGGGTCAAAGTGGCAACTGACACACATTCAAGATCATCATCATTTGAACATTGCATTGCTCTGGAATCTGCTGGGTGCTTCGATGAGTGAGATGCCTGACAATAGACAATAGACAATAGACGCAGGAGTAGGCCATTTGGCCCTTCGAGCCAGCACCGCCTTTCAATGTGATCATGGCTGATCATCCCCAATCAGTACCCCGTTCCTGCCTTCTCCCCATATCCCCTGACTCCGCTATTTTTAAGAGCCCTATCTAGCTCTCTCTTGAAAGCATCCAGAGAAACTGCCTCCACCGCCCTCTGAGGCAGAGAATTCCACAGACTCACCACTCTCTGTGAGAAAAAGTGTTTCCTCGTCTCCGTTCTAAATGGCTTACTCCTTATTCTTAAACTGTGGCCCCAGGTTCTGGACTCCCCCAACATCGGGAACATGTTTCCTGCCTCTAGTGTGTCCAAGCCCTTAACAATCTTATATGTTTCAATGAGATCCCCTCTCATCCTTCTAAACTCCAGAGTGTACAAGCCCAGCCGCTCCATTCTCTCAGCATATGACAGTCAGGCCATCCCGGGAATTAACCTTGTAAACCTACGCTGCAGCGTAGGTTCACCAGGTAAATTCCCGGGATGGCAGGACTGACAAATGATGAAAGAATGGATCGACTGGGCTTATATTCACTGGAATTTAGAAGGATGACAGGGGATCTTATAGAAACATATAAAATTATTAAAGCCCCTGTCCCACGCTACGAGTTTACCCAAGAGCTCTCCCGAGTTAAAAAAAAAATCAAACTCGTGGTACTTCATCACGAGTATTTTTTTACTCTTGGAAATTTTTCACACGGTTGTAAAAACTTCACAAGTTTCCTCGTTTCCCGAGTACCTGCCGTTAGCATAACGTACCGCTACGAGGCATCCACGAGCTCCGACGTACCCGCTACATACATTCTACGTACTTACCACGAGTTTGATTTTTTTTTTAAACTCGGGAGAGCTCTTGGGTAAACTCGCATCGTGGGACAGGGGTTTAAGGGATTGGACAGGCTAGATGCCTGGAAAAATGTTCCCGACGTTGGCGGAGTCCGGAACCGTGGGTCACACTTTAAGAATAAGGTTTTAGGCTATTTATGAATGAGATGAGGAAAAACGTTTCCACCCAGAGATTTGTGAATCTGTGGAATTCTCTGCCACAGAATGTAGTGGAGGCCAATACCCTGGATGTATTCAAGAGAGAGTTAGATATAGCTCTTATGGCTAATGGCATCAAGGGATATAGGGAGAAGGCAGGAACGGGGTACTGATTCTGGATGATCAACCATGATCATATTGAATGGCGGTGCTGGCTCGAAGGGGCGAATGGCCTACTCCTACACCTACTTTCTATGTTTCGATAATCTTTTGCATGGAAACCAAAAAACCTACAAACCTGCACCTCTTTGGGATGTGGGAGGAAACCGGAGCACCCGGAGAAAACCCACGCGGTCACAGGGAGAACGTACACACTCCGCACAGACAGCACAGGCAGCACAGACAGACAAGTGTCGCACAAAAATGTTGCGACACTTGAAGAAACACCGCGCGTCAATGCGTCTTCACGCCGCGTCATGCTGCCTATTTTGCAGTCACCGAGATAATCATCAAGTAGGACAGGCCCTTTACACACCAGGGACAATTTTACAGAAGCCAATTAACCTACAAACCTGCACGTCTTTGGCATGTGGGAGGAAACCGGAGCACCCGGGAAATACCCACGCAGTCACGGGGAGAAGGTACACACTCCACTCAGACAGCACCCGTAGTCGGGATCGAACCGGGGTCTCTGGCGCTGTGAGGCAGCAGCTCTACCCGCTGCGCCACCGTGCTGCCCCTGTTATTCAGCTCTGGCTGGAAACATTATTTTACTGTAAAGAATTCCTGACCCAAATCTACACCGATGAAAGCACATCAAAACAGATTATTGAAGGGTGGGGAATGATGGAATTCTTGCCACGTTATTATGTTCTACAAAATATCTTTCACCGTGAAAGGATCTGCCTTGTCTAGCCAGCGGAAGATAATTTCAATGTCAGATCCGGAGCTAAAAAGCTCAAAAGCGAAAGAGCTAAAAAACGTATGGCTTTTGGCATGATTTAAATTATAGAAATAAAAATAAGGTTGCTGCACTGCCCCCCGCTAAAGAAATGGTAGCCTGAAGTGTTTACTGGGTGGCACTCCAATCTTTCATGAATACTGTACGATCTTATAAATGTACAATTCACGGATTTTCTTAAAAGCTTCTTCTCAGCTGCAAGGTATTGAATCAGTCCGAAATCGACTGTAAGCTGTTTCGTGTCAATGCTCTTTAAAATGACCTGTCAAGCCCATGCATGCATCTTGTTAAACGCAAAGTAAATGAATCTGAAAATCTTAAGTGCCCTTCTGAGTGCTTCCAGCGAACTGAATCTAAGCAACTCATGTGAAGCAGAGTTTAAGAAGGAACTGCAGATGCTGGAATAATCGAAGGTAGACAAAAATGCTGGAGAAACTCAGCGGGACAGGCAGCCTCTCCGGAGACAAGTTACGGATGACGTTTCGGGTCGAGACTGGTTAGGGGATAAGGGAAACGAGAGATATAGATGTCGATGTGGAGAGATAAAGAACAATGAATGAAAGATATGTAAAAAATGTACCGATGATAAAGGAAACAGGCCATTGTTAGCTGTTTGTTGGGTGAAAATGAGAAGCTGGTGCGACTTGGGTGGGGGAGGGATAGAGAGAGAGGGAATGCCGGGGCTACGTGAAGTGAGAGAAATCAATATTCAGACCACTGGCTGTTCCTCCAATTTGCGTTTAGCCTCACTCTGACAATGGAGGAGGCCAAGGACAGAAAGATCTGTGTGGGTAGACAAAAGTGCTGGGGAAACTCAGCGGGTGCAGCAGCATCTATGGAGTGAAGGAAATAGGCAACGTTTTGGGCCGAAACCCTTCTTCTGTGTAGGAATGGGAAGCAGAATTAAAGTGTCCGGCAACCGGGAGATCAGGTTGGTTCAGTCGGGCTGAGCTGAGGTGTTCCGCGAAAAGATCGGCCAGTCTGCGTTTGGTCTCGCGCGGGGTGGGTGGAAATCCCGGGGGGGAGAGGGGACAGGGGGACAGGGGGGCATGTCCCCTCTGTATTTTGAGAGGTGGGGGACAATCTCCCCCATGTTTTGTGAAACATGTATTTTGCAATCAGTTCCCATCCGACTGCGGAGTTGCGGCCGCATGCATGATCAGCTGGCTCGGACTCTGAAAATAATTAAATGTCATCCTTTGGTAATGATAAGCGCACATCCATTCCTCATACAATACACAAAATAGATTGCAGCCTAAGCAAAACCTCCTTGGAATTTTACATTTTTGAAAACCTCTCGGGTTTAATGAGTACTGCAGAATGATTGGAGTCATTTATCACTGCATTCCTCTGAGACAAAAACGATGTGTTAACTGTCACAGTTATGGCTTGTTAACTGCTACTATTAACATCGTATTAACACTGTTATTTCGATGTGTCACCAACCAATACATCGATATGCATTCCTCAGTAAATGTAATTGTGTTTTGTCCTTCAAGTATTCCTTTGAATATAATTCAGGGGAGAATTTCTTAAAACTGTCTGACGCGGGTATAATTACCATTTAAACTTTGGTGGCGGACAAACAATGCTGGAGGAACACAGCTGGGGGGGGCAGCATCAACTTAGAGAAGGAATGAATGGGCGACGTTTCAGGTCTCGACCCTTCTTCAGACCCTTTGTGAACTTTGGATGTATTGGTGGATGGGAAAGATTTAAACGGGTATTGGAGGGTCATTAAATGATCCGGCGGGCGAGCTGGTGTGCAGGTATAGCCCCTCATTCACCCACATTATTTAGTAATTTTTACCCATCATTTATGGATGTTATATGAATTTCTTTTTTAAAAGTATGTTTATGTTTATTTTGTTAGCTTATCAAAAGTTTATTTATGTATGTTTTTGTTAGTTTGTGAAAAGTTTATGTGTGTTGTTTTCTCTCTCCCTCTCTCCTCCAAGGTTAGTTCTTCTGTCTGCCTTTATTTGCTTCAGTTTTTATTTAGTGTTATTGATCTTTCAAAAAGGACAACGTGACAAATAACACTGAGTATTACGTCCTCTAAAGAATGAGGACATCTCGGATGTCCTGGTATGGAACACCTCATCTTGGGCGCAGATGTGGCGCAGACGGAGGAATTGGGAGTAGGGGATAGCGTGTTTGCGGGAAGCAGGGTGGGAAGAAGTGTAGTCGAGATAATTGTGGGAGTCAGGGGGTTTGTGATAGACTATTGTTTGATCAATAGTCTATTCCCTGTGATGGAGACTGTGAGATCAAGAAAGGGGGGGGAGGGGGGGGAGATGTCGGAGATGGTCCAAGTAAATTAGAATGCAGGATGAAAATTGGTGATGAAGTTGATGAAGTCCTCGAGTTCTGCATGGGTGCAGGAGGTAGCAACGATGCAGTCGTCAATGTAGCGGAGGTAGAGTTCAGGGATAGGGCCAGTGCTGAGAACTACTGTATACTGTGCACTCCACAATCTTCCCCTTTGCTCTACCGATTATTACCACTATTATCTATCTTGATATAACACGGTTGATATTGGTTTATTTGTTTGTTTGTTTTATTTTAAATACACAAAACTTTAAAAAAATTTATTATGCGTTTGACAGAGTACTATGTTTACATATCTGTTGCACTGCTGTAAGTAAGTATTGGCAATGGTGCTTGAGTTTGGTTTGATTGTTATTATGTCTAGAACATATATAGAACGATCTGTATTATCACAGTTGGCTGATATGTATCATTGGCTGTGGAGCCAAAGTCAGTGGATATATTTGAGGCAGAGATAGACAGATTCTTGAGCAGTACGGGTGTCAGGGGTTACGGGGAGAAGGCTGCAGAATTGGGTTAGGAGGGAGAGATAGATCAACCATGATTGAATGGCGGAGTAGACTTGATGGGCCGAATGGCCTAATTCCACTCCTATCACTTGAGCAACTCGAGCTCCCAGGAGCGGAAAAGACTACAAAAAGTAGTAAACGCTTCCCAGTCCACAGAAACATATTAAAATTATAAAAGGAGTGAGCGAGATGCAGGAAAAATGTTCCCAATGTTGGGCGAGTCCAGAACCAGGGGGTCACAGTCTTAGAATAAAGGGGAGGTCATTTAAGACTGAGGTGAGAAAAAACTTTTTCACCCAGAGAGTTGTGAATTTGTGGAATTCCCTGCCACAGAGGGCAGTGGAGGCCAAGTCACTGGATGGAGTTAGATAGAGCTCCAGAGGCTAGTGGAATCAATGGATATGGGGAGAAGGCAGGCACGGGTTATTCATTGGGGCAATCAGCCATGATCACAATTAATGGCGGTGCAGGCTCGAAAGGCCGAATGGCCTCCCCTGCACCTATTTTCTATGTTTCTATGTTTCTATATAGAGATAGAGCACCCTTCAGCCCATCGAAAGGGGTACCTTTTCGCACAAAGTGTGATGGGTATATGGAATGAGCTGCCGGAGGAGGTAGTTTAGTTCAGTCTAGTTTAGAGGTACAGCACGGAAACAGGCCATTTGGCCCACCGGGCCCACGCCGACCAGTGATCCCCGCACACTAATACAATCCTACACGCACTCGGGTATACAAGTATACCAAGCCAATGAGCCTTCCAACATTTGGAGTGTGGCTGGAAACTGGAGATCCCGGAGAAAACCCACGCAGGTCACAGGGAGAACGTACGAATTCCATACAGGCAGCACCGGTAATTGGGATGGAACCTGGATCTCTGGCGCTGTGAGGCAGCAACTCTACCGCTGCGCCACTGTCACGCCTCCGTTGAGGCGAGTACGTGGATAATTCGTGTTTAGTTTGTTGTCACATTTACCGAGGTACGGTGAAATGCTTGCGTGGTACGGATAGGACAGGTTTGGAGAGAATTTGGGACAAACGCAGCAGGCGTGGGATTGCTGTAGATGGGGCATGTTGGTCAACGCGGGCAAGTTGGGCGTTTCGATGCCAGCGTGTGGAGATAGGGGGCTCCGCCAGAGCCCAGCCTGTGACTGCGGAGCAGAACAACAGACAGCCGACCATGTCATCTCTGGGTGCCCGCTCAGTGGTGAATCTGTGGAATTCTCTGCCACAGAAGGTAGTGGAGGCCAGTTTGTTGGCCATATTTAAGAGGGAGTTGGATGTGGCCCTTGTGGCTGAAGGGATCAGGGGGTATGGAGAGAAGGCAGGTACAGGATACTGAGTTGGATGATCAGCCATGATCATATTGAATGGCGGTGCAGGCTCGAAGGGCCGAATGGCCTGCTCCTGCACCTAATTTCTATGTTTCTATGTTTCTACCACCCACCAAATGGAGCTCAGGGCCTGGCAGACATTGACGTCACGCAGAGACAACAACCTGGCTGCTCAACACCCGGCTTGAGATCTAACTATTCCTTTGGTTTATGTTTCATTTGCAAGAGGAAGAAGATGAAGAAGGAGTTGGGCCGTTGGGCCGATGGGCCTATTTCCACTCTGTATAACTCTACGTGGCATTAGGCAGGTACAATATCAATAGACAATGGACAATAGGTGCAGGGGTAGGCCATTCGGCCCTTTTAGCCAGCACCACCATTTAATGTGATCATGGCTGATCATCCCCAATCAGTACCCCGTTCCTGCCTTCTCCCCATATCCCCTGACTCCGCTATTTTTAAGAGCCCTATCTAGCTCTCTCTTGAATGTATCCAGAGAACCTGCCTCCACCGCCCTCCACACTCACCATTCTCTGTGAGAAAAAATGTTTCCTTATCTCTGTTCTAAATGGTTTACTCCTTATTCTTGAACTGTGGCCCCTGGTTCTGGACTCCAACATCGGGAACATGTTTCCTGCCTCTAGCGTGTCCAAGCCCTTAACAATGGATATGTTTCAATGTCTCATCCTTCTAAACTCCAGAGTGTACAAGTCCAGCCGCTCCATTCTCTCAGGATATGACAGTCCCACCATCCCGGGAATTACAGGAACTACCTTGTAAACCTGCGCTGCACTCCCTCAATAGCAAGCATGTCCTTCCTCAAATCAGGGGACCAATTAGGGGACCAATATCCTGGTTAAAACATCGTGCCGTGAATGGAGCAGGTTGTTATCACGATCAAGTGCCGGTTCATTCTTTCCACAAGCTGCTGCTAATGAAGACGCAATCAAGGCAAGTGAACCATGCCTCCCCTGGTCACTGTACCAGCTGCCTAGTTGCACCACGCCTGGGGTTTAGGTAAGGGTTTGACCCCTGGGTAGAAGCACAGGGTCTTGTACCTGTGCCTTCAGCGCAAGGCTTGGTCCATCAGGAGCACTAACTAGCAGCTTCAGTGTGTGTGTGCTCTCCGATTATCTGTTCATTAAAATTAATGAATGGAAATCACGAAAGGTATCTGCCCCAATTCCCGAAACATATTCCCAACGGTGAAGACGCAATGCAGGGAAGCCACTGGAACTGATTTTAACTTTCTATTTATGAACCAGAGTGCTGGAGCAGACATATCAGCCTTGATTGAATGGTGGGGTAGACTTGATGGGCCGAATGGCCTAATTTTGCTCATATAACTTATTGAACTTATGGATCTTATGGCGGTGTACAAAATCATGAGAGGTATAGACCGGGTAGACGCACAGAGTCTCTTGTCCAGAGTCGGTGAATCGAGAACCAGCGGACATAGGTTTAAGGTGAGGAGGGAAGATTTAATAGGAATCTGAGGGGTAACGTTTTCACGTAGAGGGTGGTGGGTGTGTGGAATGAGTTGCCAGAGGCAGGTACTATCGCAACGTTTAAGAAACATTTGGACAGGTACATGGATAGGATAGGTTTAGAGGGATAAGGGCCAAATGCAGGCAGGTGGGACTAGTGTAGATCGGGCAAGTTGGGCTGATGAGCCTGTTTCCACGACCCTATGACTCCTGGGAGCAGAATTAGGCCATTCAGCCCATCAAGTCTACCCCGCCATTCAATCATGCCCACAGCTCGTTCCATATACCCACCACCCTTTACGCAATCTAAATTCCGCTCAGTTTCCTATAGTCATAGAGGGTGGAAACATTTCCTCTCCCATCAGACAAAAGGTACAGAAGTGTGAAAAAGCACAGCTCCTGATTCAGGGACAGTTTCTTCCCAGCTGTTATCAGGCAACTGAATACACAACCAGAGGTCCTGAACTACTATCTACCTCATTGTTGACACTCGGACTATCTTTGATCGGGCTTTACTGGCTCTGCCGTGCACTACACGTTATTCATGTTATTCCCTTCATCCTGTATCTGTGCACTGTGGACGACTCAGTTGTAATCATGTAATGTCTCTCCGCTGACTGGTTAACATGGAACAAAAAGTCTTTTCACTGCACCTCGGCACACGTGTCAATAAACTAAACTCAACTAAGAAGGGTTTCGACCCAAATCGTCACCTATCCATGTTCTCCACAGATGTTGCCTGACCCGCTGAGTTACTCCAGCACTCTGTGAAACGTCACCTATCCATGTTCTTCTCCAGAGATGCTGCCTGACCTGCTGAGTTACTCCAGCACTCTGTGAAACATCTCCTATCCATGTTCTCCACAGATGCTGCCTGACCCGCTGAACATTAATAACCCATTATCTGTTATTTGCACTTTATCCGTTTATTTATTCATGTGTGTATATATTTATATAATGGTATATTCTACACAATCCAGTCTATTCTAGAATGGATATTGAGTAATGAGGAAGGGTTAGTTAGCAGCCTTGTTGTACGTGGCCCCTTGGGCAAGAGTGACCATAATATGGTTGAGTTCTTCATTAGGATGGAGAGTGACATTGTTAATTCAGAAACACGGGTCCTGAACTTAAAGAAAGGTAACTTTGAGGGTATGAGACGTGAATTGGCCAAGATGGACTGGCAATTGATTCTTGAAGGGTTGACGGTGGATATGCAATGGAAGGCATTTAAAGACTGCATGGATGAACTACAACAATTGTTCATCCCAGTATGTGGCATCCCAGAAGGTGGCGCATCCGTGGATAACGAGGGAAATCAGGGATAGTATCAAAGAAAAAGATGAAGCGTATAAATTAGCCAGAAAAAGCAGCCTACCAGGGGACTGGGAGAAATTCAGAGACCAACAGAGGAGGACAAAGGGCTTAATTAGGAAAGAGAAAATGGAGTATGAAAGAAAACTGGCAGGAAACATAAAAACTGACTGCAAAAGTTTTTATCTATATGTGAAGCGCAAAAGATTAGTTAAAACAAATGTAGGTCCCTTGCAGTCAGAAACGGGTGAATTGATCATGGGGAACAAGGACATGGCAGACCAATTGAATAACTACTTTGGTTCTGTCTTCACTAAGGAAGACAAAAATAATTTGCCGGAAATAGCAGGGGATCGCGGGTCAAATGAGATGGAGGAAATGAGTGAAATCCAGGTTAGCCGGAAAGTGGTGTTGGGTAAATTGAATGGATTAAAGGCCGATAAATCCCCAGGGCCAGATAGGCTGCATCCCAGGATACTTAAGGAAGTAGCCCCATAAATAGCAGATGCCTTAGTGATTATTTTTCAAAACTCTTTAGATTCTGGAGTAGTTCCTGAGGATTGGAGGGTAGCTAATGTAACCCCACTTTTTAAAACGGGAGGGAGAGAGAAAACGGGGAATTACAAACCAGTTAGTCTAACATCGGTAGTGGGGAAACTGCTAGAGTCAATTATTAAAGATGGGATAGCAGTGCATTTGGAAAGTGGTGAAATCATTGGACAAAGTCAGCATGGATTTACGAAGGATAAATCATGTCTGACGAATCCTATTGAATTTTTTGAGGATGTAACTAGTAGAGTGGATAAGGGAGAAGCAGTGGATGTGTTGTATCTGGACTTTCAGAAGGCTTTCGACAAGGTCCCACACAAGAGATTGGTATACAAACTTAAAGCACATGGTATTGGTGGTTCATTATTGATGTGGATAGAGAACTGGCTGGCAGACAGGAAGCAAAGAGTAGGAGTGAACGGGTCCTTTTCAGGATGGCAGTCAGTGACTAGTGGGGTGCCGCAAGGCTCAGTGCTGGGACCCCAGCTATTTATAATATACATTAATGATTTGGACGAGGGAATTAAATGCAACATCTCGAAGTTTGCAGATGACACGAAGCTGGGGGGCAGTGTTAGCTGTGAGGAGGATGCTAGGAGGCTGCAGGATGACTTGGATAGACTGGGTGAGTGGGCAAATGCATGGCAGATGCAGTATAATGTGGATAAATGTGAGGTTATCCACTTTGGTGGCAAAAACAGGAAGGTAGACTATTATTTGAATGATGACCGATTAGGAAAAGGGGAGATGCAGCGAGACCTGGGTGTCATGGTACACCAGTCATTGAAAGTAGGCATGCAGGTGCAGCAGGCAGTGAAGAGAGCGAATGGCATTCATAGCAAAAGGATTTGAGTACAAGAGCAGGGAGGTTCTACTGCAGTTGTACAGGGTCTTGGTGAGGCCACACCTGGAGTATTGTGTGCAGTTTTGGTCTCCTAATCTGAGGAAAGACATTCTTGCCATAGAGGGAGTACAGAGAAGGTTCACCAGACTGATTCCTGGGATGGCACGACTTCCATATGAAGAAAGACTGGATAGACTCGGTTTATACTCTCTGGAATTTAGGAGATTGAGAGGGGATCTTATAGAAACTTACAAAATTCTTAAGGGGTTGGACAGGCTAGATGCAGGAAGATTGTTCCCGATGTTGGGGAAGTCCAGGACAAGGGGTCACAGCTTAAGGATAAGGGGGAAATCCTTTAAGACCGAGATGAGAAAGACTTTTTTCACACAGAGAGTGGTGAGTCTCTGGAACTCTCTGCCACAGAGGGTAGTTTGAGGCCAGTTCATTGGCTATATTTAAGAGTGAGTTGGATGTGGCCCTTGTGGCTAAGGGATCAGAGGGTATGGAGAGAAGGCAGGTACGGGATACTGAGTTGGATGATCAGCCATGATCATATTGAATGGCGGTGCAGGCTCGAAGGGCTGAATGGCCTGCTCCTGCACCTATTTTCTATGTTTCTATGTTTCTATGTTTGTACTCGCTGGAATTTAGAAGATTGAGGGGTGATCTCATAGAGACTTACAAAATTCTTAAGGGGTTGGACAGGCTAGATGCAGGAAGATTGTTCCCGATGTTGGGGAAGTCCAGGACAAGGGGTCACAGTTTAAGGATAAGGGGGAAGTCTTTTAGGACCGAGATGAGAAAATCATTTTTCACACAGAGAGTGGTGAATCTGTGGAATTCTCTGCCACAGAAGGTAGTTGAGGCCAGTTCATTGGCCATATTTAAGAGGGAGTTGGATGTGGCCCTTGTGGCTGAAGGGATCAGGGGGTATGGAGAGAAGGCAGGTACAGGATACTGAGTTGGATGATCAGCCATGATCATATTGAATGGCGGTGCAGGCTCGAAGGGCCGAATGGCCTGCTCCTGCACCTAATTTCTATGTTTCTATGTTTCTATGGTATATGGACACACTGATCTGTTCTGTAGTCAATGCCTACTATGTTCTGGCGTGGTGAAGCAAAGCAAGAATGTCATTGTCCTATCAGGGACACACGACAATGAACTCTCTTGAACTCGAACTCGAGTTACTCCAGCACTCTGTGTGTGTGTGTGTGTGTGTCGATCTGCAGTTATAACCCTCCCTTGTCGCCTGCGTCACTGCAAGCGCTGTAATCTCAGAGATGCAGCTCGGTGCAAGTCCCAGAGAGAGAGTGACAGAGACACAGAGAGAGAGGAGGGGGGGGGAGAGAAATGCGGGCAGGGGTGGGCGCGGCTAGGAGGAGTTGTGATGTGATCTAGTGCAGCGAGGAGTGTGGTGGATTGTGAAGCGGACACACACTGGTTGACACACAGAGCTGGCTGTGAGCAGGGTTGGGGGCGGGTTAGGAAGGGCGGGGTAGGCTGGACAGCTAGGTGCGTGCTGGCTTTGCTGCTTTCTCTGTGGCCGGCAGCCCCGCTTGCAGATGCCCACCCAGGGCAGCCGAGTGGCGGATGAAGCCGCGGCCGCCGGCGCCAGGGCGAGGGACGAGTGCAAGGCGCTGGTGGCGTCGCTCAACACGCTGACCGGCTGCCACCGACACCTGGCCACCGGCATCGGCGGCTCGGCCGACTCGGCGGGGCTGCGGGACGCGCTGAGGACGACCAGGGAGAAGACGCAGGGCTTGGCCGTGGCGGTGAGGACCAGACTGACCGCGGCTCTGCGGGACCGGAGCCTGCCCGGGGAGGAGAGACGGGAGATGGAGCGGCTGTGGGTCATCTTCTGCTCCAGCCTGGAGCTCTTCCAGCTCGACATGTCCAAGGTGCTGGAGCTGGCCGAGAGGTCCCACCTGGTGCAAACCGGGGTGTCAGGGGACGCCTCGGAGGTGGCAGCCCGGGCTCTGAGCGTCCAGGGGGACATTGGCTGCCGGGACCCCCGCAGCAGCAGCAGCAGCGGCAACACCGGGCTGGAGCAAGAGGAGCTGAGGGAGCAGATCGACAAGGTGGACAGGATGGTGGAGAACATGGAGATGAAGGTCAACGTCCTCCGCTGGACGGTGGAGGCCAAGGGGGATGCCTCCTACCTGTCGGCCCTCAGCAACGACGCCTCCTCGGTGGCCCTGCTGTCGGTGGACGAGGAGAACCGGGGCTGGTGGTGCTGTGGTGTCCGGAGCAGGTGCCTCGGGTCTGTCCTGGTCTGCACCGCTGCCCTCACCGCCATGGTGCTGTCGCTGTGAGTCGCCGTGAGTCGCCCGCTCTCGCCGTGAGTCGCCCGCTCTCGCTGTGAATCGCGTGAATCGCCGTGAGTCGCCCGCTCTCGCCGTGAGTCGCCCGCTCTCGCCGTGAGTCGCCCGCTCTCGCCGTGAGTTGCCCGCTCTCGCTGTGAATCGCGTGAATCGCCCGCTCTCGCCGTGAGTCGCCCGCTCTCGCTGTGAGTCGCTGTGAGTCGCCCGCTCTCGCCGTGAGTCGCCCACTCCCACTGTGAGTCGCCGTGAGTCGCCCGCTCTCGCCGTGAGTCGCCCACTCTCGCCGTGAGTCGCCCGCTCTCGCCGTGAGTCGCCCGCTCTCGCCGTGAGTCGCCCACTCTCGCCGTGAGTCGCCCGCTCTCGCCGTGAGTCGCCCGCTCTCGCCGTGAGTCGCTGTGAGTCGCCGTGAATCGCCCGCTCTCGCCGTGAGTCGCCCACTCTCGCCGTGAGTCGCCCGCTCTCGCCGTGAGTCGCCCGCTCTCGCTGTGAGTCGCCCGCCGCTCACTGGCTGGCTGAGTCCTCGCCGTTAACTCTCCTGAACAACTTCTCTTGACCTGTGTAAACAGGAGTCATACAGGAGTTATGTGAACCAAAGTCATCTTTAATTAGTATACAGACTCTAGAAGCAGCGAGGATGATAGTTGTCAGAGCATCCTGCCCTTTTTCCATTGAGAGTAGGGAAGATTCAAACAAGAGGACATGATTTGAGAATTAAGAGACAAAAGTTTAGGGGTAACATGAGGGGGGATTTTCTTTACTCAGAGAGTGGCAGCTGTGTGGAATGAGCTTCCAGTGGAAGTGGTGGAGGCAGGTTTGATTTTATCGTTTAAAAATAAATTGGATAGGTATATGGACGGGAAAGGAATGGAGGGTTGTGGTCTGAGTGCAGGTAGATGGGACTAGGTGGGAGTAAGTGTTCGGCACGAAGGGCCGAGATGGCCTGTTTCCGTGCTGTCATTGTTATATGGGATATATAACCCCACTCGCCCTCATTGACCCCGAAAAGGTGCCACACAAGCACGACCACACGGGATGTGTGCCCCCCCCCACACACCCAACTCCTGGACATCAAGCTGCACAGAACTGGAGATAAGACAAACTTGCCTTTTTGACTATAGAGTGATTTTTGTTATGGAGCCTTCGGCCCAACTTGCCCACACCGGCCAACAGGCCCCAGCTACACTAGTCCCACCTGCCATGTAAGATTGTTAAGGGTTTGGACACGCTGGGGGCAGGAAACATGTTCCCAATGTTGGGGGAGTCCAGAGCCAGGGGCCACACAGTTTAAGAATAAGGGGTAAGCCATTTAGAACGGAGACGAGGAAACACTTTTTCTCACAGAGAGAGTTGTGAGTCTGTGGGATTCTCTGCCTCAGAGGACAGTGGAGGCCGGTTCTCTGGAGGCTTTCAAGAGAGAGGTAGATAGGGCTCTTGAAGATGGCGGAGTCAGGGGTTATGGGGAGAAGGCAGGAACGGGGTACTGATTGTGGATGATCAGCCGTGATCACATTGAATGGCGGTGCTGGCTCGAGGGGCCGAATGGCCTACTCCTGCACCTATTGTCTATTGTCTATTGTCTGCCTGCGCTTGGTCCATATCCCTCCAAACCTGTCCTATCCATGTACCTGTCAAACTTTTTTTTAAACATTGTGATAGTCCCAGCCTCAACTACCTCCTCTGTCAGCTCACTCCATACACCCACCACCCTTTGTGTAAAAAGGTTACCCCTTCCGGTTCCTGTAAAACATACCCCCCCTCGCCTTAAACCTACGTCCTCTGGTTCTCGACTCCCCTACTCTGGACAAGAGACTCTGTGCGTCTACCCAATCTATTTCTCTCTTGATTTTGTACAGCTCTATAAGATCACCCCCTCGTCCTCCTGCGCTCCAGGGAATAATCCCAGCCCGCTCAACCTCTCCCTGTAGCCCACACCCTCGAGTCCGGCAACATCCTCGTAAATCTTCTCTGCACCCTTTCCAGCTTGACATCATCTTTCCTATAACACGGTGCCCAGGACTGAACACAACGCTCAACTTGTGACCTCACCAACATCATATATAACTGTAACATGACCTCCCGACCTCTATCGTCAATACTCTGACTGATGGAAACTGGATGCAGTTGCATTCAGCTTAAAATATCGGTCAAAGTATCGACGGTTAAATATAAAATAGGACACAAAGTGCTGGAGTAACGCAATGGATCAGGCAGCATCTCTGCACGACATGGATAGAAGTCTGAAGAAGGGTCCGGACCTTAAACTTCAGCTGTACCTTCTGAACCTTCTGAATGTTGTAGGCAGCAGGGCAGTGCTCTGCATATCGCCAACATGGACAATTTTACATTTTTACCAAGCCAATTACCCTACAAACCTCTACGTCTTTGGAGTGTGGGAGGAAACCGAAGATCTCGGAGAAAACCCACGCAGGTCACGGGGAGAACGTGCAAACTCCATTCAGTCAGCACCCGTAGTCGGGATCGAACCCGGGTCTCTGGCGCTGCATTTTGCTGCAAGGCCGCAACTCTGCCGCTGCGCCGCCGTGACCGCCTATACGTGTTCTCCAGAGATGCTGCCTGGCCCGCTGAGTTACTCCAGCACTCTGGGTCTATCGTCGTTATAAACAATTCTTTGTTTCGACACGGGTAGGTGACGTTTCGGTTCGAGACCCTTCTTCATAAGGGGCATCTTGGACAAGTCGGGCCGAAGGGCCGGTTTCCCTGCTGTATGACTCTATGAATCTATAAAGAGGGGTCCGTCTGAAGAACGGTCCTGACCCAAAGCGTCACCTCTCCATGTTCTCCAGAGATGCTGGCCAGACCTGCAGACTTACTCCAGCACTCTGTGTCCTCTTGTGCATTCTTGTTCTGAATGTTAAATATAACTAGTTTTTAACCAAATGGAAACAGCATTTCAAAGTTCAAAACCGTTTTGGAGAGATTGTTTGTAAACCTTTTTTAATGATCAATTCTCCCCATATGGATGAGTCAATAATTATTCAAATGTATCAAAGTGTTTGATAATCTAGAATTTTTAAATGTTTGTAATTGTTTTTGAATTCATCTTTGCACTGGCATTTATCTTTTGCAATACTGCACAGTTTGAATTAAACAATGTAAATTAAGAAATGTACAGAATATGAAAAAATTCAGTAAAAATATTTAATGTCGGGACTGATGTATGAATGAAATTAATAGTCGTACAGCAGATGCAGGCCCTTTGTTCCAACTCGTGTAAAGAGTTTCAAAAACACAGTAGCGTTCCACCATTACATCACAATGGGATCTCACTTAAGGGCCTGTCCTACTTGGAAATATTTTCGGCGACTGCCGGCATCTTTGGTCACCGAAAGATTCGCGGCGTGATGACGTATGGACGCACGGTGTTTTTTCAAGTGTCGCAACATTTTTTTTGTCGCCGCTGGATTTTGAAAAGTTCAAAATCTTTTGCTGGCCCTGGTATGAAAATCGCCACGTGGGACAAGCCCTTCACATTTAACAAAACCCTCTGTTTTAAAAAACACAGCAGCTTCAACCTCGCAATATCATTAAGGGGGGTAGGGAGGGGGAGAGGGGTTATGGAGAGAGGGAGGGAGTGACTGAGGGAGGGGGGAAAGGAGAGGGAGGGAGTGGGGGAGGGGAGGAGGAGCGGGGAAAGGAGAGGGAGGGTGAAGAGGAGGGGGAGGAAGTGCTGGGGGAGGGTTGCCGCGACTCGCGTCACAACGGGGATCTCTGGCGTCACATCGGGAACCCGTCAGCCACGCCTGCGCAGTTGGGGGCTATGGGTGAGTGGTGGAATATTGCATTCGGGGACCAACCTTCCCATGTGACAGGGACCCTACTTCGTCTATGTATAACGAAAACTCTCATCTTGTATGTATATTTGTACATATATATGTGCCCGAAATACAGTCAAAACAGTACATGATAGCGCAACAATTTTAGGCCCACCTTACTCACCATTCGCCTGGGGTGTGCAGTGGCAAGTTTCGTTTGATTTGACAAAGTAATTCCAAACTTGTATTTACTTTATACCGTTAACTGCGCTCCCACTTGCCGGGCCCGTCAGCCGCGCCTGCGCAGTTGGGGGAAGATTGCCGGGCCGGGATTGCCATTTCTACTGAACATGGCCTCGTGCATGGGTGAGTGGTGGAATATTACGTTGGGGAGTGGGACCCAACGGGTCCGCGAATCGTCCACTATTCTTCTGAACCTTTCCTATCCATGTACCTGACCAACAGACAATAGGTGCTACCCCGTTCCTACCTTCTCCCCATATCCCCTGACTCCGCTATCTGTAAGAGCCCTATCTAGCTCTCCCTAGAAAGTATCCAGAGAAGCGGCCTCCACCGCCCTCTGAGGCAGAGAATTCCACAGACTCACAACTCTCTGTGTGAAAAAGTGTTTCCCCATCTCCGTTCCAAATGGCTTACTCCCTTATTCTTAAACTGTGGCCCCTGGTTCTGGACTCCCCCAACATCGGGAACATGTTTCCTGTCTCTATCGTGTCCAAACCAAATGTCTTTTAAATGGTACTAGAGTACCTGCCTCAACTACCTCTTCTAGCAGCTCATTACATGCACCCATCACCCTCTCTCTGAAAAAGTTGCCCCTCAGGTTCCTATTATGAAATTTAAAAAAATTCCCCAGTAAACCCCTCAAATACCCACCACTCATTTTTTTCCCCTCAGACCTTAGAATTATGCCCGCTTGATCCCCCTATCTTGGAAAAAACCCACTAATAAACAGCATCACTGCAGGGGCAGCATAGTTGTGCAGAGGTAGAGTTGCTGCCTTAGAGCACCAGAGGCCCAGGTTCGATCCTGGCTACTGGTGCTGTCTGCACGGAGTTTGTACCTTCTCCCTGTGACCGCGGGGATTTTCTCCGGGTGCTCCGGTTTCCTCCCACACTCGGAAACCTACGCGTTTGTAGGTTAATTGACTTCTGTAAATTGTAAATGGCCCCTAGTGTGTAGGACAGTGCTCATGTACAGGTGGGTGATGGCTGGTCGGCACGGACTCAGTGGGCCGAAGGGCCTGTTTCCTCGCTGTATCTCCAAAGTCTAAAGTAAAAGCCAGATAGGGTTTTTAAATGTTTATAGTATTCACGGTGAATATAGAACAAAAGATGCTAACTTTGTACCTTATTAAATATAACTTTGTCAATATTAAATTGGAAACATAACCCGTGTTTGTTTTTTATACATATAAATTGATTGTCACATATATTTAATGGGCAGGTTTGCATGAGCTTGAATGCAATGCCTGAAAGAGTGATGGAAAAAGATTCAATTGAAACTTTCACAAAGATGATTTGCTGTATCTCAGGAAAGCAATAATAAACAGCAAGGTTACCGATTCACTTGTTCAGATCGCAGATGCAGCATAACTGGCCTCCTTTTGGGAAGATTTCGCCATAAATTGGTTGGTGAGATAGACAATAAATAATAGACAATAGGTGCAGGAGTAGGCCATTCGGCCCTTCGAGCCAGCACCGCCATTCAATGTGATCATGGCTGATCATCCCCAATCAGTACCCCGTTCCTGCCTTCTCCCCATATCCCCTGACTCCGCTATCTTTAACATAGAAACATAGAAACATAGAAAATAGGTGCAGGAGTAGGCCATTCGGCCCTTCGAGCCTGCACCGCCATTCAATATGATCATGGCTGATCATCCAACTCAGTATCCTGTACCTGCCTTCTCTCCATACCCCCTGATCCCTTTAGCCACAAGGGCCACATCTAACTCCCTCTTAAATATAGCCAATGAACTAGCCTCAACTACCTTCTGTGGCAGAGAATTCCAGAGACTCACCACTCTGTGTGAAAAATGTTTTCCTCATCTCAGTCCTAAAGGAATTCCTTTAGGACCGAGATGAGGACCTCCCCAACATCAGGAACAATCTTTCTGCATCTAGCCTGTCCAACCCCTTAAGAATTTTGTAAGTTTCTATAAGATCCCCCCTCAGTCTTCTGAATTCTAGCGAGTACAAGCCACGTCTATCTAGTCTTTCCTCATATGAAAGTCCTGACATCCTGACAGTTCTGTTAAGGTCATAAGGAACAGCAGAATTAGGCCATTCGGCCCATCAAGTCGACTCAGCCACGTAATCATGGCTGATCAATCTCTCCTTCTCAACCCTATTCTCCCGCCTTCTCCCCATAACCTGCGACACCCGTACTAATCAAGAATCTGTCTATCTCTGCCTTAAAAATATCCACTGACTTGGCCTCCACAGCCGTCTGTGGCAAATAATTCCACAGAAGGGCATCAAAGGTTACGGGGAGAGGGCAGGAGAATGGGGTTGAGAAAGAAAGATAGATCAGCCACGATCGAATAGCGGAGCAGACTCGATGGGCCAAATGGTCCGATTCAGCTCGTATGCTTTATGGCCTAGTCAGACTTTCCAGACTGTTTCACACTGAATGGTAATTATCAACACTTGCAGACTAAGGCTATTCCAAGAAATGATTAAGACTCTTCCACCAGTGGGGAAGCCTCGGATCAGAGGGCACAGCCTCTGGATAAAAGAACTTACCTTTAGGAAGGAGATGGGGCGGTATTTCTTGACGGTGGTGAATCTGTGAAAGTCCCACAATGTTCGCCTGTGGAGGCCAAGTCAATGGGTATGTTTAAAGTGGGGATTGACAAATTCCTGATTAGTATGGGTGCCAGGGGTTACGGGAAGATGGCAGGAGAACGAGGTTGAGAGGGAGAGATAGATCAGCCATGATTGGATGGCAGAGTAGACTCGATGGGCCGAATGGCCTAATTCTGCTCCTATAACTAACATAATGAGCTTATAAATAATTTTTATAATAAATAATTGCGACGGATGCAATTACGTGTAGGTCGAGGACACAGTAGGCAATTAGCGCATAGATAATAGACAGGCACAGGCACTGGGAGCTGAAGGACCTGCTCCTGCTCTATGCACCCGTGGTCGGGATCGAACCAGGGTCTACCGCTGCGCCACCATGACCACCGGCCTGTTCTATGTTCTATGTGAAACAGATTCATTGGGAATTTAAATGTAGAGATTTTTTTTTGATTAAAAAAAAAAAAAATCCACTATTTTTCTCCATTTAATTAGATCATGACCTGCACCTTATATTATCTGTCTTTGTTTTTTTTTAATGTTTATTTTATTAGAAGCGATTGTACAAGAATAAAGCAATCGGCATAACAATTATACAATTTTCATACAGCTTCAACGTTAACATTTTATAAATTGATAAGTGAATCGGGAAAATAAAAAGTTAAAAAGAAAGAGCGAAGAGAAAGAAGAAAAATACAAAAAAGAGAGAAGAAAAGACCCCTGAACTGCTGAAGAAGTGAGAGACAAAAAAGAAGACGGAGATATGCCCCACTATCCTCCCCCCCCGCTCACCCAACCCAAGCGTCGGTTTTAAATTTGTATTCGATCGTTCTATTGTTGAAGAAATTCAGTGAAAGGAGACCATGTTTTGGAGAATTGGTCTGATTTATCAGCCAAAACAAGCCTTATGTTTTCTAAATGTAGTGTCTCGGTCATTTCTGTGATCCACATCTTCACTGTGGGAACTGTTATCTTTTTCCAGGATTTGAGTGTAAGTTTTATCAAGCGGTTATTAAGCTGTAGTCGAGGAAAGGTCTTTGAAATGTCGAGATTTGTGAGCAAACAATTGTGGCTATGATCTGAATGTACAGCGCTTGCATCGCCGGAGACCCGGGTTCGAACCCGACTACGGGTGCTGTCTGCACGGAGTTTGCACGTTCTCCCCGTGACCTGCGCGGGTTTTCTCGGAGATCTTCGGTTTCCTCCCGCACTCCAAAGACGTACAGGTCTGTAGGTTAATTGGCTTGGTGTATGTGTAAAATTGACCTGAGTGTGTGTTGGATGGTGTTAATGTGCGGGGATCACTGGTCGGTGCGGACTCAGTGGGCCGAAGGGTCTGTTTCTGCGCTGTATCTCCAAAGCAGAGCTTCACAACCGGGGTTCCCCGGAACGCTGAGGTTCTGTGAGAGGTCGCCAGGGGTTCCCAGATGCATTTTTTAGTCATTTTTGTGTTTAATTTCATATTCGTAATTTTATTATACACGTACGGCATATTTAGCGACGTCAATTTATCAACGCCTCTACGGCGCCAGTGTGAAGCGGCCTTTAGTGGTCAGTGGACAGGAGCAGAACATGATGGACTCGCGTATCATCAAGTGACTCACTCAAGTACAGACGCACGCACGGCCCATCAGTCCTGTCCGTGATTCCTGGCGTGCAGGTACAGTCCCTCATTCACCCACATTATTTAGTAATTTTTACCCATCATTTTGGGATGTTATGTGAATTTAAAAAAATTAAATATGTTTATGTTTATTAGTGTTAAAGAAGGAACTGCAGATGCTGGAGAATCGAGGGTACACAAAAGGCTGGAGAAACTCTGGAGAAACTCAGCGGGTTTCTCTGGAGAAACTCAGCACCCGCTGAGTTTCTCCAGCCTTTTGTGTACCCTATGTTTATTAGTGTTTGTTTATCAAAATTTTATTTATGTATGTTTATGTTTATGAAAAGTTTTTGTGTGTTTTCTCTCTCTTTCACTCTCTCTCCTCCGATTAGTTCTTCTGTTTGCCTTTATTTGCTTCAGCTTTGAACAACAGTTCAGATTTTTTTTGCGTTGTCAATAAACTTGAGAAAAACATAACTTATTTTTTGCTTGAACCAGTTATGAGAAAAATATATTATGTTTGCCTTATGAACTTTATGAAAGAGAAAGAAAGAGATTAATAAAGATATATAATAATTTTTATTCAGGGGTTCCCTGAGGCATGAAAATCATTTCCTGGGTTCCACAAGGGTAAAAAGGTTGGGAAATGCAGCTCTAAAGCATGTATTCGCACACCGAGTCCTTGTTGCCAGTGATCCCCGTACACTAGGAACAATTAGCCCTTAATTATCCCACTTGCCGATTTTTTTCGGCGACTGCCAGCGTCATATCGGAATCGCCAAAAAATTTTGAACATTTCAAAATCCAGCGGCGACAAAAAAATGTTGCGACACTTGAAAAAACACCGCGCGTCAATACGTCATCATGCCGCGTCACGCTGCTTATTCGGTGACCTGACATGTCAGGCAATGATGCCGGCAGTCACTGAAATAATCGCCATGTGGGACAGACCCTGTACACACCAGGGCCAATTTTACAGAAGCCAATTAACCTACAACTCGCTGGAATTTAGAAGATTGAGGGGGGATCTCATAGAGACTTACAAAATTCTTAAGGGGTTGGACAGGCTAGATGCAGGAAGATTGTTCCCGGTGTTGGGGAAGTCCAGGACAAGGGGTCACAGTTTAAGGATAAGGGGGAAGTCTTTTAGGACCGAGATGAGAAAATCGTTTTTCACACAGAGAGTGGTGAATCTGTGGAATTCTCTGCCACAGAAGGTAGTTGAGGCCACACAAAAGGCTGGAGAAACTCAGCGGGTGCAGCAGCATCTAAGGAGCGAAGGAGATAGGCGACGTTTCGGGTCGAGACCCTTCTTCAGACTGGCTTCGCTCCTTAGATGCTGCTGCACCCGCTGAGTTTCTCCAGCTTTTTGTGTACCCTCGATTCTCCAGCATCTGCAGTTCCTTCTTTAAAAAAAAAAAAAGATAGTTGAGGCCAGTTCGTTGGCCATATTTAAGAGGGAGTTGGATGTGCCCCTTGTGGCTGAAGGGATCAGGGGGTATGGAGAGAAGGCAGGTACAGGATACTGAGTTGGATGATCAGCCATGATCATATTGAATGGCGGTGCAGGCTCGAAGGGCAGAATGGCCTGCTCCTGCACCTAATTTCTATGTTTCTATGTTTCTACAAACCTGCTTGTCTTTGGCATGTGGGAGGAAACCGGAACACCCAGGAAATACCCACGCAGTCACGGGGAGAACGTACAAACTCCACACAGACAGCACCCTTAAGTCGGGATCAAACCTGGGTCTCTGGCGCTGTGAGGCAGTAACTCTACTGCTGCGCCACCGTGCCGACCCAACTTGGACATGTTCTTGTGTGGCTGTATAGTGAGGTCAGGACTGAGCATGGATGTGATGCTTGTGTGGCTGAACGCCCTGCTAAAAGTTCACTGTCAATGTATACACGGATAAAATGGCCATTTGTACAAAGAAGCAACCTCCAGCTGATTAATGTGAAGGCTGGATCACCTTAAAATGAATGAGACATGGTAGCGCATGGTGAAGAAGATGGTGAAGGTGTATTTCTTGCTCACTGCATATTAATAGAAAAATATAGAAAAATAGATGCAGTAGTAGGCCATTCGAGACAGCACCATCTAAATTAATATTAATTTCATCCCATTAAAGCAAAGAATTATAGATACAATATGTACTTTGAAAGGGGAGATCTTATGAGATTTTCTATGTTTCTATGAGATGCTGCCTGTTACTCTGTGTTCCCCAGGCACTTTGTTTTATTGCTGTCGTTTCGCTGATGTTGATTGAAGGGAGAAGATCATACTGAAGTCTCCCTTATCCCCAACCAGACTGAAGAAGGGTCTCGAGCCAAAACATCACCCATTCCCTCTCTCCAGAGATGCTGCCTGTCCCGCTGAGTTACTCCAGCTTTTTGTGTCTATCTAAGTAGATTATACTGAATAATGGATAAATATTCAACATGCCAATGGGTGCATTTTTGTCCACTTAAACTGAAGGTTCAGCTTAACATCTGTCTAACAGGGCGCCACGGTGGCGCAGTTAGAGTTGCTGCCTCACAGCGCCAGAGACCCGGGTTCGATCCTGACTACGGGCGCTGTCTGTATGGAGTTTGTACGTTCTCCCTGTGACCTGCGTGGGTTTTCTCCGGGTGCTCCGGTTTCCTCCCACGCTCTGAAGACGTACAGGTTTGCAGATTAATTGGCTTTGGTGTATATAGTCCTAGTGCACGAGGATCGCTGGCCAATTCAGACTCGATGGGCCGAAGGGCCTGTTTCAGCGCTGTATCTCTAAACTAAACTAAATCCCGGGTGTCAATAGTTTTGTAGAGAAAATTCATAAATTGTCATAAAATAGTCTATTTCTAATTTGTTTTTATTTCTTTTTCCGTTTCTTTTTCTTCTCCAGTACCGTTGGTTAATGACTTGTTTTTTCCAGTCTAATCAAATGATTTCTGTCACCAGTGTAAAAATATCCCCAAATAAGACCATAAGACATAGGAGGAGAATTAGGCCATTCGGCCCATCGAGTCTGCTCCGCCATTCGATCATGGCTGATCTATCTATCCATCTCAACCCTATACTCCTGCCTGCTCCCTTTGATGCCCCTACTAATCAAGAACCTATCTATCTCTGCTCTAAAAATACCCAATCACTTGGCCTCCAAGAGCCGTCTGTGGGAATGAATTCCACAGATTCCCCACCCTCTGGCTGAAGATATTCCTCCTCATCTCCATTCTGAAGGTAGGTCCTATTATTCTGAGGCTGTGCCCTCTGATCCTAGACTCTCCCATTACTGGAAATATCCTCTGTACACCAACTCTATCCCGGCCTTTCATTATTCAATAATAGACAATAGACAATAGGTGCAGGAGTAGGCCATTTGGCCCTACGAGCCAGCACCGCCATTCAATGTGATCATGGCTGATCATCCCCAATCAGTACCCCGTTCCTGTCTTCTCCCCATATCCCCTGACTCCGCTATTTTTAAGAGCCCTATCTAGCTCTCTCTTGAAAGCATCCAGAGAACCTGCCTCCACCGCCCTCTGAGGCAGAGAATTCCACAGACTCACCACTCTCTGTGAGAAAAAGTGTTTCCTCGTCTCCGTTCTAAATGGCTTACTCCTTATTCTTAAACTGTGGCCCCTGGTTCTGGAGCCTATTCTATTGTCTATTATTCAGTAGGTTTCAATTGGATCCCCCCTCATCTTTCTAAACTACAGCAATAACATTTTGGATCGGGATCCTTCTTCGGACTGATCATCTGTCTGAAGAAGAGTCCTGACCCGAAATATTGTCTGCCCACCCTTTCCACAGATGCTACCTGACCCATTGAGTTCTTCCGGCACTTTGTGTTCTGGCTCAAGATTCCAGCATCTGCAGCTTCTTGCGTTTCCTTCAGTGATACCAGTTTATTCATATTTTTTGCTTTATGACTACGTTACTTGACTCTGTTGGCTGAATTGGCATAAGATTGGAATTACAATGCTACTCATTGATTGTCACTCAGTTTTAAATATCCTACGTTTGATATGAGATCCCTGAATAAATGGGCCTGTCCCACTTGGCGATTTTGTGGTCGACTGTCATAGTCGTAGCAGGTCGCCGAAAAAAACGGCGACAACCTACGTCACCTGGCGACAACCTGCGACAGCACCTACGTCAGATGAAGTCAAGCTACGCTCATTGGCATCAAACCAACTGTCGTCGAAAAATTTTCAACATGTTGAAAATTCAGCGGCGACCAGAAAGACGCTACGACTTTTTGTGCGACTGAGGAGTCTATGCCCGGCGACCGCCGGCGAACATGTGGCGACAAACTAGTCACCTGTAGTTGCCTAAAAAAATCACCTAAGTGGGACAGGCCCATTAGTCTGCTTCTCCAAAGAGATTTAGTTTAGTTTAAAGATATAGCGTGGAAACAGGCCCATCGGCCCACCGAGTCCGCGTCGATCAGCGATCCCCGCACATTAACACTACCCTGCACGCACGCTAGGGACAACTTCACATTGACACCAAGCCAATTAACCTACAAACCTGCACGTCTTTGGAGTGCGGGAGGAAATCGGAGCACCTGGAGAAAACCCACACAGGTCACGGGGGGAACGTACAAACTCCATACCGACAGCACCCGTAGTCAGGATCGACCCCGGGTCTCTGGCGCTGTGAGGCAGCAACTCTACCGCTGCGCCACCGTGACGCCCTAAACATCCTAACTGTATACTGGGGTGCAATCACACTAAGCTTCCCCTGAGCAGATCACTGTGCATGAGTTCAAACTATCTCAGGTAAGTGTTGTGGCCCCAGAAAGCCTGAGCAGGTCCATGACCCATGGAGAGTGGAGAAAGAACATTCGGAAAGGCACTCTCAGTCCCTTCATTTGGAGCTTGCAGAAGCCCAAGAATAATGGTGGAAGGAAGGACTACCTTGGATGGCTCAGTGGAGCGGTGGGTAGAGCTGCTGCCTCATGGCACCAGAGACCTGGGTTCGATCCTGACTTCAGATCCTGTGGCCGTGTGGGTTTTCTCCCAGGATGCTCCGGTTTCCTCCCACATCTCACATAATTATAGGAAGGATGTCAACAAAATAGAGAGAGTACAGAGGAGATTTACTAGAATGTTGCCTGGGTTCCAGCAACTATGTTACAGAGAAAGGTTGAACAAGTTAGGTCTTTATTCTTTGGAGCGCAGAAGGTTAAGGGGGGACTTGATTGAGGTCTTTAAAATGATGAAAGCGGATAGACAGAGTTGACGTGGATAAGCTTTTCGCATTGAGGGTAGGGAAGATTCATACAAGAGGGCATGACATGAGAATTGAGGGACAGAAGTTTAGGGGTAACGTGAGGGGGAACTTCTTTACTCAGAGGGTGGTGGCTGTGTGGAATGAGCTTCCAGCAGAAGTGGTGGAGGCAGGATCGATTTTAACATTTAAAAGTAAAGTGGATAGGTATATGGATGGGAAAGGAATGGAGGGGTATGGTCTGAGTGCAGGTAGATGGGACTAGGGGAAAACAAATGGTCGGCACGGACTGGAAGGGCCGAGAGGGCCTGTTTCCGTGCTGTAGTTGTTATATGGTTATGTGCAAGTTTGTAAGTTCATGTGTTCATGTTGGATGAAAGTCCGACTAAAGATAGTTCGAAGGTCTCCAATGAGGTAGGTTGGAGGTCAGGACCATTCTCTAGTTTAATTTAGTATAGTTTAGAGATACAGCGCGGAAACAGGCCCTTCGGCTCACCGAGTCCGCACCACCAGCGACCCCCGCACACTAACACTACCCTACACACACTAGGGACAATTTACATTTACACCAAGCCAATGCACAGAGTCCGGGTGTGGGCTCCGTCTGTCATCAATGGTATTCAATGATTCATTATTGTCACGTGTACCAAGGTACAGCAAAATGCTTTGTTTTGCGTACAACCCAGTAAATACAATACAGTGGACCACACCTGGGCAGTCCACAAAGAGTCGCCACGTTTAGACTTTAGAGGAGCAACGCGGAGACAGGCCCTTCGGCCCACCGAATCTGCCCTGACCAGCGATCCCCACACACTAACACTATCCTACACACATTAGGGACAATTTACACATACACCAAGCCAATTAACCGACAAACCTGCACGTCTTTGGATTGGGGGAGGAAACCGAAGGTCTCGGAGAAAACCCGGAGAAGGTCATGGGGAGAACGTACAAACTCCGTACAGACGGCACCCATAGTCCGGATCGAACCCGGGTCTCCGCCGCTGCGTGCGCTGTAAGGCAGCAACTCTTTCATTGCACCTTGATGCTGTCTGTGCGGAGTTTGAACGTTCTCCCTGTGACACTTGGGTTTTCTCCGGGAGCTCCGCTTTCCTCCCACATCCCAAAGACGTACTGGTTTGTAGGTTAATTGGCTTCTGTAACTTGCTACTAGTAGGATAGAGCTAATGTATGGATGATCTTTGGGCGGCATGGACTCAGCAGGCCATAGGGCCTGTTTCCAAGCTGTATCTCTAAACTAAATATCATCCATAAAGCAATCATTGGAGCTGAATTCAGTGCAATACATAGGTAAACCTTGTTCATAGAACATGGAACAGTACAGCACAGGAACAGGCCCTTCGGCCCACAATATCCTTGCCAAACATGATGCCGTTAAAGTAATCATATCTGCCTGCATGTGATCCATATCCCTCCATTCCCTGTATATCCATATGTCTACCTAAAAGCCCCTTGAACTCCACTATCGTATCTGCCTCCACCACCACCCCTGGCAGTGCGTTGTAGGCCCCCACACATGCCCCGCACATCTCTAAACTGTGCCCCTCTCACCTTAAAGCTGCGCCCTCTAGTCTTGGATGGAGAAGTTTACGGGAAAGATCAGACGGCTTGTATTCACTGGAATTTATAAGGATGACAGGGGATCTTGTAGAAACATATAACATTCTTAAGGGATTGGACAGGCTAGATGCGGGAAACATGTTCCTGATGTTGGGGGAGTCCAGAACCAGGGGTCACATATTAAGAATAAGGGGTAGGCCATTTAGAACTGAGATGAGGAAAAACGTTTTCACCCAGAGAGTTGTGAATCTGTGGAATTCTCTGCCACAGAAGGTAGTGGAAGCCAATTCACTGGATGTTTTCAAGAGTGAGTTAGATTTAGCTCTTAGGGCTAACGGAATCAAGGGATATGGGGAAAAAGCAAGAACGGGGTACTGATTTTGGATGATCATATTGAATGGCAGTGCTGGCTCTAAGGGCCAAATTGCCTACTCCTGCACCTATTTTCTATGTTTCTAGTCACTGAAAAGATATTTATTTGTAATAATATGATCCAAGATATCTGAACAGGAACATGGATAGGAAATGTTTAGAGGGACACGGACAAATGGGACTAGAGTAGATGAGGCATCTTGGTCAGCAGGGACAAGATGGCCGACGGGCCTATCTATGCCTACGTCTCTAAATGTTAAAATTGCTCCATCTATTGTATTTGCACTTATTATTAGAAAAAATGCTCAAAGGTTAAACACAATGAAATAATATGATGACAAAGTAGACTTTGAAAATTAACTCCACAGAGCCATCAAGTGGCCAGAAAATTGGGGACTTTTAAATTTGAATCTGAATTGTTGAAACCATTGGCATAAAGGAGTAATTAAAACATTGTAACAGGAAGCCAACTGAATAAACGCAATTCATAGGGTCATACAGCACTGAAACAGGCCCTTCGGCCCTACTGTCCATGATGCCCCATCTAAGCTAGTCCCATTTACCCACAATTGTGGAGGATACATTATGGGCAGCCTGCTACCAGTTAACTGTCCTGAAAGACAATGGAAGAGTCAGAGATAAACCACAAGCAAAATGATGTAAATGTGTAGAGAGAATTCCTGAGGCACTATCTACATTGTCGGGGACCGTCGGACTATCTTTGATCGGACTTGATCTTGCGTAGTGGATGATGAGCTATGATGATCACATTGAATGCCAGTGCTGGCTCAAAGGGCCGAATGGCCTACTCCTGCACCTATTGTCTATTGTCTATTAGTTTAGTTTAGCTTAATTGGGACATGCGGCAATAAATAAAACTAAACTAAACTAAATTAAATGATCTGATGATGGAGTGGAATTAAACCAAAGAAACTACACAGAGTAGGCAATTAAATTTATTTTTTATTTTTTAATAAAGGGCATCTAACATCAAACGGGTTCCATTTTTACAGGAATTAAATTAATTTGAATAAAATTAAATTAATTCAGTTTACATTTTTACAGGCATTAAATTTGTTTTTAAAAATGTAATAAAATAAATAAATTGATTTTACCCTTCAGTCAGAAAAGGCAATAATTGTTTTAGAGCGGCACGGTGGTGCAGCAAGAGTTGCTGTCTCACAGCGCCGGAGACCCGGGTGCAATCCTGACTGCAGCTGCTGTCTGTACGGAGTTTGTACATTGTCCCTGCGACCACGTGGGTTTTCTCCGGGTGCTCCGGTTTCCTCCCACACTCCAAAGACGTACAGGTTTGGTAATTGGCTTGGTGGATGTAACGTGTCCCTGGTGTGTGTAGGATAGTGTTAAGCCCCTGTCCCACTTTCACAACCTAATTGGCGACCTCTGCCGGGTTTGCCCTTGACTCATACTCGCGGCATGGTCGCCACGAGTTCGTAGGAGGTCTTCTTAACTCTTCCGCATGCTCGTGAGTGGTCTCCGCGTACTCGTGGCCTCAGGTAGGTCACTGCGTTTTTTCCAGTCTGATAAAAAATGTCCATGAGTAAAAAAAGAAGGTTGGCATGAAAAAAATGGATACTTTTTACTCGTAGGTAGGTCGTGTAGGTAGTCGTAGCTAGTCGTAGGTAGTCGTAGGTCAGTAACTGGCCCGAGAAAAAAAATGCAAAGATGACATCATTTTATCAAGTGATCATTTTCCACTCGTAGCAAGTCGTAGTTGGTCGTAGGTGTGGAACACTGAGGTCGAGGGGGGTCGTAGGAGGCCGTAGACATAGTCGTACGAGGTCGTAGTCATAGTCATAGGAGACCGTAGACATAGTCGTAGGAGGCCTTTTACTTTGGTGAGTCAACACGACCTTGACACTTTTTTCAACTCGTCTAGGGTCTTCTAAACCCGTGGATTAGGTCGTCCAAGTGGGACAGCGCCTTTAGTGTGCGGGGATCACTGGTCGGGGCAGGCTCGGTGGGCCGAAGGGCCTGTTTCCGCGCTGTACCTCTAAAGTCTAAAACTGGCGACCCTTTGTGTACTGCCGAGGTGTGGTCTGCTGTATTGTATTTACTGGGTTCTACGCAAAACGATGGAACTTTATTCATCCCAGGAGGAAAATTGATCTGCCAACACAAAATATATGAAACATGTAATTAAAGTGAAGTAAAGGATTGGGGGTGTGCAAAGATTGAGGGGGGGGGGGGTGAATGGGAGTTAGTCTATTCCTTGACTCTTTAGATTCTGGAGTAGTTCCTGAGGATTGGAGGGTAGCTAATGTAATCCCACTTTTTAAAAAGGGAGGGGAAGAGAAAACGAGGAATGACAGACCAATTAGTCTAACATCAGTAGTGGGGAAAATGCTAGAGTCAGTTATTAAAGATGGGATAGCAGCACATTTGGAAAGTGGTGAAATCATTGGACAAAGTCAGCATGGATTTATGAAAGGTAAATCATGTCTGACGAATCTTTAGAATTTTTTGAGGATGTAACTAGTAGAGTGGATAAGGGAGAACCTGTGGATGTGTTATATCTGGACTTTCAGAAGGCTTTCGACAAGGTCCCACATAAGAGATTAGCATACAAACTTAAAGCACACGGCTAATTGGGGGTTCAGTATTGATGCGGATAGAGAACTGGCTGGCAGACAGGAAGCAAAGAGTAGGAGTAAACGGGTCATTTTCAGAATGGCAGGCAGTGACTAGTGGGGTACCGCAAGGCTCAATGCTGGGACCCCAGCTATTTACAATATATATTAATGATCTGGATAAGGGAATTGAATGCAACATCTCCAAGTTTGCGGATAACACAAAGCTGGTGGGGCAGTGTTAGCTGTGAGGAGGATGCTAGGAGGCTGCAAGGTGACTTGGATAGGTTGGATGAGTGGGCAAATGCATGGCAGATGCAGTATAATGTGGATAAATGTGAGGTTATCCACTTTGGCGGCAAAAACAGGAGGGTAGATTATTATCTGAATGTTGGCCGATTAGGAAAAGGGGAGATGCAACGAGACCTGGGTGTCATGGTTCACCAGTCATTGAAAGTAGGCATGCAGGTGCAGCAGGCTGTGAAGAAAGCGAATGGTATGTTGGCATTCATAGCAAAAGGATTTGAGTACAAGAGCAGGGAGGTTCTACTGCAGTTGTACAGGGTTTGGTGAGGCCACACCTGGAGTATTGCGTACAGTTTTGGTCTCCTAATCTGAGGAAAGACATTCTTGCCATAGAGGGAGTACAGAGAAGGTTCACCAGACTGATTCCTGGGATGACAGGACTTCCATATGAAGAAAGACTGGATAGACTCGGCTTGTACTCACTGGAATTTAGGAGATTGAGGGGGGATCTTATAGAGGCTTACAAAATTCTTAAGGGGTTGGACAGGCTAGATGCAGGAAGATTGTTCCCGATGTTGGGGAACTCCAGAACAAGGGGTCACAGTTTAAGAATAAGGGAGAAGTCTTTTAGGACCGAGATGAGGAAATCATTTTTCACACAGCGAGTGGTGAGTCTGTGGCATTCTCTGCCACAGAAGGTAGTTGAGGCCAGTTCATTGGCTATATTTAAGAGGGAGTTAGATGTGGCCCTTGTGGCTAAAGGGATCAGGGGGTATGGAGAGAAGGCAGGTACAGGATACTGAGTTGGATGATCAGCCATGATCATATTGAATGGCGGTGCAGGCTCGAAGGGCCAAATGGCCTACTCCTGCACCTATTTTCTATGATTCTTTGATTGACAGAAGGGGAAAGAGTTGTACAGTTTGATAGCCACAGGGAAGAAGCATCTCCTGTGGCGTTCTGTTCTGCATCTTGGTGGAACCAGTCTGTTGCTGAAGGTGCTCCTCAGGTTGACCAGTGTGTCATGGAGGGAGTGAACTGTATTGTCCAGGATGCTCCTCAGATCCCTCCAAGATCACCTCCCATAAATCCAACTCTGCCCCCAGGGAGTTTATTAATCCTTCTGGCGTCCACGTCCACGATCAAAGGAGGACATGGTGGGGAGGGGAAACAAAGGTAAACATGATGTGGGGGGGGGGGGGAATGAAGGGGGACCTGGCACGGATACTTTGTAACTCTCTCAGCGGCCTTTATGTAGCGAATATTTGCATACCTTGGGTACGCAAGCAAAGAATTTCACTGTGACTCGTCACGTGGCAATGAAGCATTAATTCATGCTGCCAAGCCGCCCGCAGTGAGTAGCCGGTGTGGAAAGCGGGTCGCGCCCGATCCTACTGACGGTTAGCACGAGGTTTGTGTGCAACTTGTCTCGACCTGAAACGTCACCTATTCCTTTTCTCCAGAGATGCTGCCTGACCCGCTGAGTTACTCCAGCATTTTGTGTCTATCTGTGGTGGTGTGTAAACCAGCATCTGCAGTTCCTTCCCACAAAATGGCAAACTGTACTTACCGAATAGTGAAAGGCTTGGATAGAGAGGATATTTCCAGTAGTGGGAGAGTCGAGGACCAGAGGGCACTGAAATAAAGGACGTTCCTTTGGGAAGGAGATGAGGATGGAATTTCTTTACTCAGAGGGTGGTGAATCTGTAGAATTCTTTGCCGCAGACGGCTGTGGAGGCCAAGTCAATGGGTATATATTTAAGGCAGAGATAGATATTTTCCTCATTAGTACGGGTGTCAGGGGTTATGGGGGGAAGGCAGGAGAATGGGGTTAGGAGGGAAAGATAGATCAGCCGTGAGTGAATGGCGGAGTAGACTTGATGGGCCGAATGGCCTAATTCTGCTCCGTGAACTATGACGTCATGAGCTGCGTTCCCTCCAGTCACCTGAGGTCGGGCAGCACGTCACTCGGGGTGACGTACGACGGTGGGCGGAGTTTGTCATGGATGACGAATGACGCTCCCCGGCTACGTCGGTGAGTCACGGCGTCACGTCACACCCAGACGACGACAGACCCCTGAAGAAGGGTCTCGGCCCGAAACGTCGCCTATCTCCTTCGCTCCTTAGATGCTGCTGCACCCGCTGAGTTTCTCCAGCCTTTTGTGTACCCTCGATTCTCCAGCATCTGCAGTTCCTTCTTTAACACGCAGGCTGCGGGGCAGCGGTGGGTGACGACGTCAGACGCAGGCTGCGGGGCAGCGGTGGGTGAGACGTCATACGCAGGCTGCGGGGCAGCGGTGGGTGAGACGTCATACGCAGGCTGCGGGGCAGCGGTGGGTGAGACGTCAGACGCAGGCTGCGGGGCAGCGGTGGGTGAGACGTCATACGCAGGCCGCGGGGCAGCGGTGGTGACGACGTCATACGCAGGCTGCGGGGCAGCGGTGGGTGAGACGTCATACGCAGGCCGCGGGGCAGCGGTGGTGACGATGCCAGACGACTGGCGTCCTGTGACGTCGCATGGAGTCACGTGAGACGTTGGGGGGGGGCGGGACCAGGCAGTGGCGACGTCAATTTGCGCGGCTACGTCGCCTCAACATGTCAGAAGCAAGGGCCGTGACCGCAATAGTGATGAAGAAGGGTCGCGACCCGAAACGTCACCCATTCCTTCTCTCCAGAGATGCTGTCTGTCCCGCTGAGTTACTCCAGCTTTCTGAGTTTACCTTCGGTTTAAACCAGCACCTGCAGCTCCTTCAAATGATGACGATCCTCCGTCGTCGCTACCTGACGTCAGACGCAGGCTGCGGGGCAGCGGTGTTGACGACGTCAGACGCAGGCTGCGGGGCAGCAGTGGGTGACGACGTCATACGCAGGGTGCGGAGCAGCGGTGGGTGACGACGTCAGACGCAGGCTGCGTGGGCCGCGCTGGTGACGACGTCAAACGTAGGGTGCGGGGCAGCGGTGGGTGACGACGTCAGACGCAGGCTGCGGGGCAGCGGTGGGTGACGACGTCATACGCAGGCTGCGGGGCAGCGGTGGGTGACGACGTCATACGCAGGCTGCGGGGCAGCGGTGGGTGACGACGTCAGACGCAGGGTGCGGGGCAGCGGTGGGTGACGACGTCATACGCAGGCTGCGGGGCAGCGGTGGGTGAGACGTCATGCGCAGGGTGTGGGGGAAGCACAGTAGCGTTGACGTCAGACGCAGGGTGCGAGACCGCGGTCGGTAGTGATGACGTCGGCCGGCGCCCAGCGATGGAGGCCGCTGTTGCCTCCCGGGGCTCGACGACCAGTTTCAGCCGCTGGGATCTACAGTTTGACGGCTCAGCAGCGAGGAGGCGAGGGCCCTGCCGTGCGTTCGGGGGGAGAGCGGGCGCTGTGCTGCGGGCGGGTGATGTTAGCGGGGCCGGCTCGGACGGTGAGGTGGGAGGCGGCGCTGGGCCGCAGGCTGGCGCGGAGAGGTGAGTGAGTGCATGCCCGGCCCGGCCCGGCCCGGCCCTCCCACCCCCACACACACACACACAGGCCGGACACCTGGGCTCTGCCCCCCCCCCCCCCCCCCCCCCCCCACCCCCCCCCCCCACTGTGTACAGCACGGTCCCCTCTCTAATGCGCCGTCCAGCGGTCTCTCCACACTAACACTGTCCTACACACACTCGGGACAATTTACAATTTTACTGAAGCCAATTAACCTACAAACCTGTGTAAGAAGGAACTGCAGATAATAATAATAATATCTTTGATTGTCATTGCACAATAAGAGGTACAATGAGATTTGGTATGCAGCTTCCATCCGATGCAATAACTTAAATAACTAAAAATTTAGACACCCAGAGAAACAAGATTAAAAAAAAACACAGTAAAACAGTATAAAGTGCAAATTATTGCGTACAGTTTTGGTCTCCAAATCTGAGGAAGGACATTATTGCCATAGAGGAGTGCAAGAAGTTCACCAGACTGATTCCTGGGATGCAGGACTGTCATGAAGAAAGACTGGATAGACTCTTTATACTCTCTGGAATTTAGGAGATGAGAGGGGATCTATAGAAATTACAAAATTCCTTAAGGGGTTGGACAGGCTAGATGCAGGGATTGTTCCCGATGGGGGAAGTCAGGACAAGGGGTCACAGCTTAAGGATAAGGGGGAAATCCTTTAAGACAGATAAGAAAGACTTTTCACACAGAGAGTGGTGAGTCTCTGGAACTCTCTGACAGAGGGTAGTTGAGGCCAGTTCATTGGCTATATTTAAGAGTGAGTTGGATGTGGCCCTTGTGGCTAAGGGGATCAGAGTATGGAGAGAAGGCAGGTACGATACTGAGTTGGATGATCCATGATCATATTGAATGGCGGTGCAGGTGAATGGCCTACCCTGCACCTAAATTCTTTGTTTCTATGTTTCTAAATGGGTCTGTGCCGGGTCGATGTGCGACGTGAGAGGGAGACAGTTCTGAGGGGAAGGGCACTCATCAGGGCCGGTTCAGAGCAGCTATAGCTCTGGGGATGAGCTGTTCCTAATTCTGCAGGTGCGGGCGCAGGGCCTTGTAAACGTCTGCCGGGAGGTAGAAGTTTCGAACAGGACTATTGCAAGGTGTGAGGAGTCTTTGTGAATGCTGACGGCCTTCCTGAGGCAGTCGTGTATTGTAGAAGAGAGATGGCCCTCCAAGGCTGGTAGCTGTGTCCCAATTATGAATGAATGAATGCCTTTTTTATTTGTCACAATACACATGTACAATGAGATTAAAAGCTGCTCCCCCCCAACCGTCAGTGCAAAAACAAAAATAAAGGGGGGGGGGAGATAAGGTGCAAAAGTGTTTCTTGCGGCGCTATATACGTATCTATAAAAGACAATGGATAAATAGAATTACAGTTACAGTACCAATTACAGTAGGCGGCTAGATGATGGTCCGGGGGTTAGGCTGTGAAGTCAGTGCATTTGTGAGTTCAGGGAGATAATGGATTTTGGAAATAAACTGTTCTTGAGTCTATTTGTCCTTGTGCTGATGCACCTAAAGCGCCTCCCTGAGGGCATCAGGTTCAACAGGCCAAATGCAGGATGGGAATAATGTTCTTCGCCCTGCTGAGGCAGCGGGAGGTATAAATGTCCATCAGAGAGGGGAGAGGGCAGCCGATGATCTGCTGTGCTGCCCTAACTACCCTCTGAAGCCTCTCCCTGTCTGCCGTGGTGCAGCTGCCGTATGTACCATGCTGTAATGCAGTATGTCAACAGGCTCTCAATGGACGAGCGGTAGAAGGTCAGCAGCAGGTTGGAGTCCAGGTTGTGCTTCCTGAGGACCCTCAGGAAGTGCAGCCGCTGCTGAGCCTTCTTGATGACCGCTGTGATGTTATCTGTCCAGGAGATGTTAGCGGAAATGAGGACTCCGAGAAACCGGAAGATGTAGACCCTCTCCACACACTCGCCGTTGATGTATAAGGGAGCTAAGTCGGTGCTGTGCCTCCTGAAGTCGACAATGAGCTCTTTGGTTTTCTTGGTGTTCAGAACCAGGTTGTTTTCTGAGCACCAGGCTGTCAACTTCAGGACTTCCTCTCTGTAGGCTGCCTCGTCTCCCCTTATCTTCTGTACTCTGTTGACAACGCGCTGAAGAGCTCTCCTCTCCGCCTCCGTGCAGCTGAGATACCACACAGAGATGCCATATGTTAGGATGCTCTCTGTGGTGCAGCGCTAGAAGGTTGTCAGCAGCTGTTGGGGCAGACCAGTTTTCTTGACCATGTGAGGTCCTCTGAAATGTATGTGTCCAGAAACCTAAAGCTGGACACTCTCTCCACACTGTCCCCATTGATAAAGATTGGAGCATGTTCCCCATTATGTGTCCTTCTGTTGATAATCAGCTCCTTGGTCTTAGAGGTGTTTAGGGACAGATTGTTCCGTGAGTACCAGTCCGCCAGATTCTGCACCTCCGCTCTGTAGTGTGTTTCATCACCGTTGGTGATCGGCCCGATCACCGTTGTGTCGTCTGCAAACTTGACGCTGGTGTTGGTGTCGAATGCAGGAACGGAGTCGTGTGTGAAGAGGGAGTAGAGCATGGAGCTCAGTACACAGCCCTGTGGTGTGCCGGTACTCGGGGTGATAGTGGAGGACAGGTGCGGCCCCAGTCTCACTGCCTGTGGTTGCTCCGTCAGGAAATTCAGGATCCAGTCGCATATCGACGAGCTGAGGCCGGTTTAATGCTGGTTTAAACCGAAGATAGACACAAAGCTGGAGTAACTCAGCGGGATAGGCAGCATCACTGGAGAGAAGGAATGGATGACGTTTCGGGTTGAGACTGGTTCGGGATAAGGGAAACGAGATAAAGAACAACGAATGAAAGATATGCAAAAAGTAACTGTGATAAGGGAAACAGGCCATTGTTAGCTGTTTGTAGGGTGAAAATGAGAAGCTAGTGTGACTTGGGTGGGTGCTGTGCTCGCGGTCGGGCTGGCTTTGCTCGCGGCCGGGATGGCTGTGTTTCGCTAGCGGGGCTAGGGTGGGTGCTGTGCTCGAGGCCGGGCTGGCTTTGCTCGCGGCCGGGATAGCTGTGTTTCGCTGGCGGGGGCTGGCTGTTGGAGACTCGGCTTTGTTGTCGGTGGCGGTTGCCGGGCCTGTCTGTGGGCTGCACGGCGCTGGAGAGCGTTCCAGGTAAGCTGACACCGTGGCTGTCCTGCTGGTTAGGCTTCTAGCTTCCAGCTGCGCTCTTCGGTGACCCTTACTGCCCCGCTTGTTTTCCTTGCGCTCTTGCTTCCCGTTCCGACTTTTCTTTTCTTTGGTGCCAATTCAAATACAATTTGGCGCCGAATCTTTTTGCTTAGTGCCATTCCAATTTGTGGCGCCAAATACAAACTTTTTAAAATTACAAAATTCTTAAGGGGTTGGACAGGCTAGATGCAGGAAGATTGTTCCCGATATTGGGGAAGTCCAGGACAAGGGGTCACAGCTTAAGGATAAGGGGGAAATCCTTTAAGACCGAGATGAGAAAGACTTTTTTCACACAGAGAGTGGTGAGTCTCTGGAACTCTCTGCCACAGAGGGTAGTTGAGGCCAGTTCATTGGCTATATTTAAGAGTGAGTTGGATGTGGCCCTTGTGGCTAAGGGGATCAGAGGGTATGGAGAGAAGGCAGGTACGGGATACTGAGTTGAATGATCAGCCATGATCATATTGAATGGCGGTGCAGGCTCGAAGGGCTGAATGGCCTACTCCTGCACCTAATTTCTATGTTTCTATGTTTCTAAAACTATTTTCTTTTTTCTTGGCAGTGCTTGTTCTTTTCTCTTCAAGAAGGAACGGCAGATGCTGGAAAATTGAAGGTAGACAAAAGTGCTGGAGAAACTCAGCGGGTGCGGCAGCATCTATGGAGCGAAGGAAATAGGCAACGTTTAGGGCCAGAACCTTCTTCAGACTAATACAGGGTGATGCATCAGTCTGAAGAAGGGTTTCGGCCAGAAACGTTGCCCATTTCCTTCTCCATAGATGCTGCCGCACCCGCTGAGTTTCTCCGGCATTTTTGTCTACTTGTGCTTTTCTTCTCTGTTCTTTGATGCTCGTCACCAATTGTTGTGTATTTGTTGCTGGAAACGGACTTTAAATAATACTCGGACATGGGAGTAAACTAACGAACTACTTTATTTCAGGACGTCACCTAGCGTCTCTCTCCTGCGCATCCGTACCATGGCACAAGACATCAAATATGTTAATCAGATATCATACATAACAATGGGGGAGGAATAGAGAGAGAGGGAATGCCGGGCTACCTGAAGTGAGAGAAATCAATACCCACGCCACTGGTCTATAAGTTGCCCAAGTGAAATATAAAATGCTGTTTCAATTTATGTTTAGCCTCACTCTGACAATGGAGGAGGCATAGAACAGAAAGGTCAGTCTAGAAATGGAAAGGAGAATGAAAGCGTCCGGCAACCGGGAGATCAGGTAGATTCAGGCGGGCTGAGCGAAGGTGTTCCGCAAAATGATCGCCCAGTCTGCGTTTGGTCTCGCCGATGTATAAGATTCCACATCTTGAACAACAGATACAGTAGATGAGGTTGGAGAAGGTGCAAGTCAACCTCTGCCTGACCTGAAAGGACTGTCGAGGGAGGAGGTAGAGCGACAGGTGTCGCATCTTTCGCGGTTGCAGTGGAAGGTACCCGGGGAGGGGGTGGTTTGGGTGGGTAGGGAACCTACAAACACGCACATCTTTGGAGTGTGGGAGGAAACCAAAGATCTCGGAGAAATCCCAGGGGGGTTGAACGTACAAACTTCGTACAGACAGCACCAGTAGTCAGGATCAAACCTGGGTCTCTGGTGTTGTAAGGCAGCAACTCTACTGCTGTGCCACCATGCTACCTGTAAATGAATGATGGTGTGTCTGAAATAAATGAGCTAATCATTATCAAAATGCTGCATGTGGAAGCTGCCGTGCACAAATGACTGCCTAGTTTCCTGCATTGACTACGTTTGGGCTCCTTCCCAGGCAATATCTTGGGTTGTAAAACATTTTGAAAAGTCATGGAATGGACCTGAAACATGCCGATAGAGATGTTTGTTTCCCTGTTTAATACTCGCTTCAATCTTGTTTTAGGGTTAAGCACGTCGGTGGCATCCTTGCAATATAATCCAAAACAAGTAGCTTCGTTGGAAAGTCGAAAGTACTTCTATTTCGATACACATGCAGTTGTGCAACATTTCGAAGAATGTGGTAAATATAATTATCTTTATCTGCTGAAATGGTGTTTATTTTACCATCACATTTTGAACCACTTCACCAGAACAAACTTGTATGACCAGAGTGATGTTGCTTCACAGCTCAGTCAGGAAACTCACAGGAAAGCAAGCTATTTTGACAATGGGTGCAGAAGTAGGCCATTCGGTATCTTGGTGCCCCCTTTCCCTCCCCCCCCCCCCCCCCCCCCCCCCCCCCCCCCCCCCATTAGAATGTACCCTACAAAGAAGCACGAGCATGGGCTCTAGCTACGCCTGCCTCTTTGTAGGGTGCAACATTCAAGAACGTTGTCGTTCCGCTACAACGACAACTGCATTGGTGCTACCTCCTGCACCCACACACAACTGCCTGACTTCATCCAATACAATACAATACAGAACCAAGACACACACCAACACAATTTACACAAACATCCATCACAGTGAATCTGCTCCTTACTGTGATGGAAGGCAAAGTCATTGTCTCTCCCCTGCTCTCCATTCTTCTCCCGATGTCAAAGCCCCCGGCAGGCGATGGCAAGTCCCGTGGCCATTAAGGCCGCGCCAGGCGTAGTAAGGCCCTGCCCGGGTGTTAATGTTGGAGCCCCCAGCGGGTGCTGGCCAGTCCCGCGGCCGTTTCAGCCGCGCCGGGCGATGTAAGCCCCCGTTCCTGGTCACCTTCAACCCCGCAGTTCGGGCGGGAGAAGTCGCCGTTGCGGGAGCTCCGAAAAGCGGTCTCCCACCAGGAGTCGCCCCGCGAGCCTCCGAAGCTCCGGAGTCGGGCCGCAGCCGCGCGCCACCACAGTTCTCCACGCTCCGAAGCCGGCCAGCCCCACGATGGTCAGTCCGCAGGCTCCGTGACTGGAGCCCCCAGGTCGTTCCGGTTGGAGGCTGCTCCTCGTTGCTAGGCCCCAACGACAACGGAGACCCGACAGGGAAAAGGTCGGGTCCCCCGTACAGGGAAGAGATTCAAAAGTTTCCCCCACCCCTCACACATACATAGTTAAAAACAATTAAAAAACACTACAAACTATACACTCAACGAGACAAAAAATTAAAAAAAGGCAGACGGACTGCAGAGGCCGCTCAGTCACGCCATCTGGAACACTTCACTATTAACTTCCATCCGGCACTCAAATACACGTGGACCATTTCCGACACTTCCCTACCATTTCTTGACCTCACTATCTCCATTGCAGGTGATAGACTTCTGACCGACATCCACTATAAACCCACTGACTCCCATGGCTATCTGGACTACACTTCATCCCACCCTGCTTCCTGTAAGGACTCCATCCCCTACTCCCAATTCCTCCGTCTACGCCGCATCTGCACCCAGGATGAGGTGTTCCACACCAGGGCATCGGAGATGTCCTCATTCTTCAGGGAACGGGGGTTCCCCTCTTCTACTATAGATGACGGTCTCACCAGGGTCTCTTCTATACGCCGTAACTCTGCTCTCACTCCCCATCCCTCCCACTCGTAACAAGGACAGAGTCCCCTTGTCCTCACCTTCCACCCCACTAGCCGTTGCACACAACAAATAATCCTCCGACATTATCCCCACCACCCATCTTCCCATCTCCTCCCTTGTCTGCTTTCCGCAGAGACCGCTCCCTCCGTAACTCTCTGGTCAATTCGCCCCTTCCCACCAGAACCACCCTCTCTCCTGGCACATTCCCTTGCAACCGCAGGAAATGCTACACTTGTCGCTTTACTTCCCCCCCCCCCCCCCCCGACTCCATTCAAGGACCTAAGCAGTCTTTCCAGGTGTGACAGAGGTTCACCTGCACCTCCTCCAACCTCGTCTATTGCATCCGCTGCTCTAGGTGTCAGCTGCTCTACATCGGTGAGACCAAGCGTAGGCTTGGCGATCGCTTCGCCCAACACCTCTGCTCGGTTTGCAGTAACCTACCTGATCTCCCCGGTAGCTCAGCACTTCAACTCCCCCTCCCATTCCGAATCTGACCTTTCTGTCCTGGGCCTCCTCCATGGCCAGAGTGGGGACCACTGTAAATTGGAGGAGCAGCACCTCATATTTTGCTTGGGCAGTTTGCACCCCAGCGGTATGAACATTGACTTCTCCAATTTCAGGTAGTCCCTGCTTTCTCCTCTTCTTCTCAGCTCTCCCTCAGCCCACTCTCAGCCCGCCTCTACCTTCCTTCTTCCCACCTCCCCACCCTCACATCAGTCTGAAGAAGGGTCTCGACCCGAAACGTTGCCTATTCCTTCGCTCCATAGATGCTGCCTCACCAGCTGAGTTTCTCCAGCATTTTTGTCTACCATTTCCCCTGTTGGTCATTCCGTGAAACAACAAGCTGGGTCTACAGTAGATTCGGTCTGCTATAAGTGAAATCCGTTCCGAAGAGATCCTTATGTAGTGAGGGTTTACTGTACTTCTGAAGCTTGGTTTTAAAGGCAATTTATTATTGATTCAGACTGCAGTTTCTGTTTGTCAAACTCAACCGACCATGTGTTAGTGAATTCTACGCATGAATCGGGTCATATGCAGGCTTATGAAATTTGTGTTTTAAAATGTCACAAAGCGCTGGAATCACTCTGCGAGTCAGGCAGCGTCTCTGGAGACCATGGACATGTGATGTTTCATATTGGGACCCTTTCTCAGGCTGATTGTAGGCAGGGGAGGGGAAGAAAGGTCAAAGACAGAAGGGGCAGGGCAAAGTGCCACAGGTAATAAGTCAACACAGGCAAGGTTTTTTAAAAATGATTCAGGCCGGAGATGCAAAAAGTTTGAACACGAGTGAATTGTGAAGCCAGATCTACCACAAGGAATGTAGGTGGCAGGCAAAATGGGTACATCTCGGTGGGTCACAAAAGATGGCGGGCGGATGGAGAAAGGGTAGGGGGAGGTGTTGGTGTTAGAGGTCTATCTTGGACATCGTATACAGGACAGACTTCCAAATGCCTGTTCCTGTGCTGTAGCTTTCTGTTCTACGATTTAAACAATTTATACATTAGTTTTGTAATTTCCTTCACAAGGCACTTTGATCGATGAGTCCAAACTATCCAGATAGACAATAGACAATAGTGCAGGAGTAGGCCATTCGGCCCTTTGAGCCAGCACTGCCATTCAATGTGACCATGGCTGATCATCCCCAATCAGTACCCCATTCCTGCCTTCTCCACATATCCCCTGACTCCGTTATCTTTAAGAGCCCAATCTAGCTCTCTCTTGAAAGTATCCAGAGAACCAGCCTCCACTGCCCTCTGAGGCAGAGAATTCCACAGACCCACAACTCTCTGTGAGAAAAAGTGTTTCCTCGTCTCCGTTCTAAATGGCTTGCCCCTTATTCTTAAACTGTAGCCCCTGGTTCTAGACATTCCCAACATCGGGAACATGTTTCCTGCCTCTAGCGTGTGCCAAACCCTTAACAATCTTATATGTTTCAATAAGATCCCCTCTCGTCCTTCTAAACTCCAGAGTGTACAAGCCCAGCCGCTCCATTTTCTGCTTCTCTCCTACCTTCACGGTAAAAACAAAATGTATTCGACCTGTTTCCTCTCTGAATTAAGTGGATCATTTGGTGTCCCGTGCCTGCTCTGCATTTAACAAGACCAATGCTAATCTTTGACCTTTATACCAACTCCTTATCCCTTGATTCTCAGCCCAAAACATCACCCATTCGTTCTCTCCAGAGATGCTGCCTGTCCCACTGAGTTACTCCAGCTTTTCGTGTCTACCATTCAGATAATAATCTGCCTTCCTGTTCTTGCCACCAAAGTGGATAACCTCACATTTATCCACATGATACTGCATCTGCCCACTCACCCAACCTATCCAAGTCACCCTGCAGCCTCATAGCATCCTCCTTGCAGCTCACACTGCCGCCCAGCTTTGTGACATCCGCAAACGTGGAGATGTTACATTTAATTCCCTCGTCTAAATCGTTAATATATATATATATTGCAAATAACTGGGGTCCCAGCACCGAGCCTTGTGGCACCCCACTGGTCACTGCCTGCCATTCTGAAAATGGCCCGTTAATTCCTACTCTTTGCATCCTGTCTGCCAACCAGATCTCTATCCATGTCAGTACCCTACCCCCAATACCATGTGCTCTAATTTTGCACACTAATCTCTTGTGTGGGACCTTGTCAAAGGCTTTTGTTGCATGCTAACCAGTCAGCGGAAAGACTACATGATTGCATTTGAGCCAACCAGAGTTTACAGATACAGGACAAAAGGGAATAACGTGAATAACATTTAGTGTAAGACAAAGCCAGTAAAGTACGATTTAAGATAGTCCGAGGGTCTCCAATGAATTAAATAGTAGTTCAAGACTGCTCTCGGGTTGTGGTAGGATGATTCAGTTGACTGATAACAGCTGGGAAGAAACTGTCCCTGAATCTGGAGGTGTGCGTTTTCACACTTCTGCACCTTCTGCCCGAGGGGAGGGAGAAGAGGGAGTGACCAGAGTGCGACTGGTCCTTGATGATGCTGCTGGCCTTGCCGAGGCAGCGTGAAGTGTATATGGAGTCAATAGAAGGGAGGTTCGTTTGTGTGATGGTCTGGGCTGTGTCCACAATTCGCTGCAATTTCTTGTGGTCTTGGATGGAGCCGTTCCCAAACCGAGCTGTGATGCATCCCGATAAAATGCTTTCTGCGGCGCATCTGTAGAAGTTGGTGAGAGTTGTTGGGGACATGCCGAACTTCTTAACCCTTCTAAGGCAGTAGAGGCGGGTGCAATTACAGCTTTTAAGAGACACTGAGACAGGTACAGAGATACAAAAGGTTTGGGGGGACGTGGGACCAGCCCAGTTAACTGCTTAACTGAGCTGATTAAATGCTTAACCACACCGACCAACATGATGGAGCTCTAGGGGCTAGTGGAATCAAGGGGTCTGGGGAGAAGGCAGGCACGGGTTACTGATTGTGGACGATCAGCCATGATCACAATGAATGGCGGTGCTGGAATAAAGGGCCAAGTGGCCTCCTCCTGCAACTATTTTCTATCTACACTAGTCCAACCTGCCTGTGTTTGGCCCATATCTCTCTAAATCTGTCGTGTCCATGCTTTTCGAATTGCTTCTTAAACGTTGCGATAGTACCTACCTCAACTACTACCTCTGACAGCTCGTTACATGTGCCCACCATCCTTTGTGTACAAAAAAAGTTACCTCTCAGGTTCCTATTAATATGAAATTAAATGAATATGCACTATTAATTTGTCATTCACTCAATCGGTGCTAATTTGCTTTCAAGATGATTCAGGGCCAGTTTCTTCCCAGCTGTTATTGGCCAATTGAACCATCCTACGAACAACCAGAGAGCGGTCCTGAGCTACTATCGACGGAGAGCCTTGGACTATGCTTGATCGGACTTTACTGGAATTTATCTTGCACTCAATGTTATTCATGTTATTCCCTTTATCGTGTAATCAACCACTGTGGGTGGCTTGATTGTAATCATATGTTGTCTTTCCGCTGACGGGTTAGCACGCAACAAAATAAACCTTTCACTGTACCCCTGTACATGTGTCAATAAACTGAACTCAAAACTCAAGAAGTGGATTAGTATCTCCCACATCCTACCCTCATGATTACCCTATTACCCCTGTTACAATTACACACGACTACATTTGGAGCACTGTGCGCGGTTCTGGTCACTCTGCTACAGAGAGGATGTCACTTCGCTGGAATGATTCACTAGGATGTTTCGAGAACTTGAGGGCTTGAGTTATAAGGAGAGGCGTGGTGACCTGGGTGACGTGATCGGTGTCAACCAGCATAAGGTCGTGTGCTGGGAGTAGAATTAGACTGTTCAGCTCATCAAGTCTACTCCGCCATTCATGGCTGATGTATCGTAGATACAAAATGCTGGAGTAACTCAGCGGGTGAGGCAGCATCTACAGAGAGAAGGAATTGACGATATTTCAGGTCGAGACCTTTCTTCAGTGACTCGACCTGAAACATTGCCAATTCCCTCTTTGCATAGATGCTGCCTCACTCGCTGAGTTACTCCAGCATTTAGTGTCTACCTTTTGATTTACCAGCATCTTTACCAGCATCTCTCCAGCATCTTTCTTAAACATGGCTGATCTATCTCTTCCTCCAAACCCCATTCTCCTGCCTTCTCCCCTTAACCCCTGACACCTGTACTAATCAAGAATCTATCTATCTCTGCCTTAGCATCTGCAGTTCCTTCCTATACACTTACGGTCTTGAGGCATAAGTTCAAAACAAGAAGCAAACCAGAGTGCTCGTTAACAATATTCATCAATAATTTTGAATGCCATTTATCAAAATCGATACAGCTGTGTTATCCCCTCCCGGTAAAGTTCCCATAAATTTTACCCAATTACATTTTGTCCAGCCAACTTTCCTCTTAGTCTTTTGCTGTTGTTTTTCTTTCAGGTTTCAGCACTAAGCAATCGGAGGTTGTGGTAGCCACACTGCTGAGAATCATGAATTCCAATATGGAAATCACACACAAAGACATGGCCACCAAAATTCAACAAGTAAGCCAACAAGTTAAACCATCACATTTGCCACAGCTGGGTACGAAACGCTGGAGTAACTCAGCGGGTCAGACAGCATCTCTGGAGAAAAGGGATAGGTGACATTTCCAGTCGAGACCCTTCTTCAGTCCCGAAACGTCAGCTATTCATTTTCTCCAGAGTTGCTGTCTGTCTTCCTAAGATACGCCAGCATTTTGTGTCTATCTGCAGTTCCTTCCAACACATTTACCACATCTATTGGAAATTGTACAAAAACAAAAACCACTGGGTCAGTGAGCAATAGTTTAAAAAATGCATATCGAGTTAACTGCCTTGTATTTTGCGTTGGATGCTGACTTGTCAGCTGAGCATCTGTGGTATTTTCCATTTTGAGCTTGCCCCAGCGATATGGTTAGTTGAGAATTTTTCATAAATTATAGGAGCAGAATTCGGCCGTTGTGCCCGTCAAGTCTACTCCGCCATTTAATCATTGCTGATCTATTTTATCCCATTCAACTGCATTCCCCTGCTTTTTCCCCATAAGCCTTGACACCTGTACTAATCAATAAATCAATCAATCTCCGCCTTAAGAATATCCATTAATGGCCTCCACAGCCTTCTGTGGCAATCTTCTTCTTCTTCTTTCGTGTGGCGCGCACAGCCTAAAGTTGTAGGACAACTTGTTCTATTTGATCTTCTGTTTTGTGCACGTCCAGTTGATTGCATTAGTCGAAACAGGGCGGACCACGTGACGGTTGCAATCTTCCACCCCTCTGTGGCAATGAATTCCACAGATTCCCCAGTCTTCCCTTGAATTCCCAACCTGACTATTCTGTCCTGGGCCTCCTCCATTGTCAGAATGAGGCCCAGCGCAAAATGGAACAGCTTGGGCAGCTTACACCCCAGCGGTATGAACATTGACTTCTCTAACTTCAAATAGCCCTTGCTTTCCCTCTCTCTCCATCCCCTCCCCCTTCCCCGTTCTCCCACCAGTCTTACTGTCTCCGACTACATTCTATCTCTGTCCCGCCCACTCCCATGACATCTGTCTGAAGAAGGGTCTCGACCCGAAACGTCACCCATTCCTTCTCTCCAGAGATGCTGACTGTCCCGCTGAGTTACTCCAGCATTTTGTGTCCGCTTGTATTTATGTCAAAGGATGGTGGGTGTATGGAACGAGCTGTCGGCGGAGGTAGTTGAGGCAGGGACTTGCGATTGCTGGTCAGTGCCGTCGCAGTGAACCTGTTTCCGTGCTGTATCTCTAATCTCTAAACTTAACTAGTACTGATGATCATATGCAGGTTAACGGCATTTTGAATTACTTTAAACTGACCTCTGTATATTAGCTCTGGCCACTCTACCTTTTAAAAAATAATCGCGTTAGTTTCATGAGGCTTTGATTTTTTTTTTTAATTTTTGTGAATTGAGCAGTTTAAATAAACTGCACATGCATTTACTGTGGGTGGAAAACAGGCCCTTCAGCCCACCGATGCCATGCGGACCAGGCTAGTTCTATGTTATCCCACTTTCACATCCACTTACTACACACTCGGGACAATTCACAGAAGGCAGTTCACCAACAAACCCGCACATCTTTGGGAGGCAGGAGGAAACGGGAGCGTCCGGAGGAAACCGACGCAGTCACAGGGAGAACGTGCAAACTCTACGGAGACAGCACCTGAGGTCGCCATCAAATCTGGGTGTATCTGGTGCTGTGAGACAGCAGTTCTATCAGCTACGCCACTGTGTCATCCCACATTTCTGCACACATTTCAACTTAATAAACATTGCATATTGACTTTGTCTAATTTTCCAAAACAGTACATTGCAAATTAAAAATCTCTCAATGAGTATTTGAAGGATTATTCCTCGATGCTTATTATAGGGTTCCATACCAGAACACCCGCGATATCCTCATTCTTTGGGGAATGGGGAGTTCCCTCTTTTATCATTGATGAGGCCCTCACTCTCGTCCCGTCTTCCCATCTCCATCCCTTGCTGCCTTCCGCAGAGAACGATCCCTCCACAACTCCCTGGTCAACTTGTGCCTTCTCGCTCAAACCACCCCCTCCCCAGGTATATTCCCATGCAACCACAGAAGATGCAACACCCCTCCCCATACCTTCTCCCTCGACTGTCCAGGGACCCCGACAGTCCTTTCAGGTTAGGCAGAGGTTCACTTGCTCCTCCTCCAACCTCATCTACTGTTTCCGTTGTTCTAGGTTTGGACACTTGTACATCGGCGAGACCAAATGTAGTAGACTGGGCGACCGTTTCGTTGAATACTTTTGTTCAGTCCTCGTGGGCCTACGTGATCTCCCAGTTGCCAAACACTTTAACTCCCCCTCCCATTCCCACACTGACCTTTCTGTCCTGGACCTCCTCGATTGTCAGAGTGAAGCCAAAATGCAAATTGTGGGAACAGCACCTCGTATTTCGCTTGGGCAGCTTACAACCCAGTGGTATGAATATTGATTTATCTAACTCCAAGTAACCCCAGCATCCCCCTCCCTCTCCGTCTCGCCCCCACCCTAGTCCTTGTACTAGTTTCACTATCATCTTGGTTAGTCTCATTGTCTGTAACTCGGTTTCATCTAGCGCATGTCGAACAATGATTGGCCTGCTTCTTTTATCATTGTTACATTTTTTGCATTTCTTTCATTCATTTGTTCTGTATCTCTCTATATTATCTATGTCCCTTGTTTCCCTCTCCCCTGACTACAGTCTGAAGAAGGGTCTCAACCTGAAACATCACCTGCTCCTTTTCTCCAGTGATGCTGTCTGACTCGCTGAGTTACTCCAGCTTTTTGTGTCTACTGTTTTGCTTTATGGTTAATCTGTTTAAATGGACCACCTGTATTCCAGTCATAGGTGCTGGGTGTATGGAACGAGCTGCCAGAGGATGTAGTTGAGGCAGGGACTATCACAACAATTAGAGACGTAAATGGATGGGACAGGTTTAGAGGGATATGGGCCAAATGCAGGCAGGTGGGACTAGTGCAGATGGGGCATGTTGGTCGGTGTTGGCAAGTCGGGCCGATGGCCTGTTTCCATGCTGTATGATTCTATTTGCATTGAAATTATGATATATCTTGTATTAAATATTTCTGTTGTGATTTTAATTTCAGGAGCTGATGCTTCAACATATTATGTCACACATAGCAGCTGTGAAGAAAGACATGATTATTTTAGAAAAGAGTGAGTTTTCAGCATTACGAGCAGCAAATGAGGTGAGCATGTGTCACTTTGAAACTGAATTCCCATATCAGTAAAGTCCAGGACACTGGGATCTCAGCGGTGGAAACTAACCACTATTGCGGATATTATCTGAATGGTGTCAAGTTGGGAAAAGGGGAAGTATAACGAGATCTGGGGGATCCTTGTTCATCAGTCACTGAAAGTAAGCAAGCAGGTAGAGCAGACAGTGAAGAAAGCTAATGGCATGTTGGCCTTCATAACAATAGGAGGTGAGTATAGTAGCAAAGAGGTCCTTCTGCAGTTGTACAGGGTGCTAGTGAGACCGCACCTGGAATATTGTGTGCCGTTTTGGTCTCCAAATTTGAGGAAGCACATTCTTGCTATTGAGAGAGTGCAGCGTAGGTTCACGAGGTTAATTCCCGGGATGGTGAGACTGTCAAGTGTGCCCCCCGTGAGAAAGATTCTGATCCTCCACTTCATCTAATAATTGTATATACTTCTATCAAATCTCCCCTCAATCTATTTATCTCAAATCGATGCAATTTGTTTCTTTATGAAAATTAGTTTTTACTTTGGACTTTAGAGATACAGTGAGGAGACAGGCCCTTCGGCTCTCCGAGTCCGCACCAACCAGCGATCCACCCGTACGTATCTCTTAACGTCTAAAAATCAAATGTTCGTAAAGAAACAAAGCTTGAACCCACACGGTCACGGGGAGAAGTCCCTACAGACAACGCCTGAGGTCAGGATCGAACCCGGGTCTCTGGCGCTTTAAGACAGCAACTCTACCGCTGCACCACCGTGCCATCCAAAACATGGTTTAACCAGGTTAAGAAAGAAAAAAGTATTTTGAGTAGACAGAGAGCTGGTGGAGGTTTTTTTAAATTTAAAGCCAAAGATCTATGGTTATTATTACCACGGTGTACCGAGATACAATGAAAAACGTTGTGTTGCATGCTATCCATACAAATCTGATGTTGTAATTGTAATTTGTAATTGTAATTCATTTTATTAGCCAAGCATGTAAACATACAAGAATTTAATTTGCCAACAGTCATACAAAAAAAAGCAACAAGGTACACACATCAAAATTAACATAAACTTAAATAGCCACCTCAACAACGTGAGAATCCCCGGGGTTTTCCGGAGACCTCGCATTCCCCGCTGTGAAGGAAGGTATCTTCTTTCCTCCTTTTCTCCCGCGGTCGGGGCAATCGAACTTCTACAGTCGGAGCGATCGAAGTTCCCGCAGTGGGTGTGATACATGCGTAATAAGTACAGTCATACAGTAGTACAGTCAAGTCAAAACTCGGGTCGCTGAATGATAAAGTTTTGGAAACTGTGTAAAGGGCCTGTCCCACTTTCACGACCAAATTCACGACCTTTTTTACTCGTGGACATTTTTCATCGGGCTAGAAAAAACGCCGCGACCTACTTGATGCCACGAGTACCTACGACTAGCATCACGGCCTCCTACGACCCCGTGACGACCACGCTGCGAGTATGAGTCAAGGGCAAACTCAGCAGAGGTCGTGAATTAGGTCGTGATAGTGGGACAGGGCCTTAAATCAGGGCTGTGACTAGATTTCACTACATTACAAAAAAAAATCTGACTTATTTTTCAGAAACTGAAGATTGAATTGAATCAATTAAAGAAACAATTAACCGTAAGTCCTTTTTGAAAAGATACTGATCACTGAGACAAACTTTTATATGGCAACTGCAGTTTTTTTTTGAAGAGTAATGGGTTTTAAATGTATTTCTATGTTATCAGTCATTGTAGAGGAAACCAGTACGTTTAATATTTCTGAAGGAAGATGATTAAAGAACTTAGCAAATGCATGTTCTCTGTGTTCCGCTCTCCACTTGATCCCACTCACCTCACATCTGAGCTCTGAGTTTGGTAACAGCCTCCGTCAGAGTCTTTATTTCACACCTCACATTCATGGGCGGCGCAACCTTAGAGTTTGTATAAGAAAGAACTGCAGATGCTGGTAAAATTGAAGGTAGACACAAAATGCTGGGGTGACTCAGCGGGTGAGGCAGCATTTCGTGGAGAGAAGGAATTGGCAAAGTTTCAGGTCGAGACCCTTCTTCAGACCAGCAACGACTGTGAGGCAGCTATGGTAGAGTTGCTGCCTCGCAGCACCAGAGACCCGGGCTCGATCCTGACTGTGGGTGCTGTCTGTACGGAGTTTGTGCGTTCTCCCCGTGGGTTTTCTCCAGTTTCCTCCCACACTCCACAGACGTGTGGGTTTGTAGGTTAATTGGCTTCTGTAAATTGTCCCCGGTGTGTAGGATAAGGCGAGTGTGCGGGAGATCGATAGTCGGCGTGGACTCAGCAGACCAAAGGGCCTGTTTCCACGTTGCATCTCAAACTAAACCATATAACCATATAACAATTACAGCACGGAAACAGGCCCTCTCGGCCCTTCCAGTCCGTGCCGACCATTTGTTTTCCCCTAGTCCCATCTACCTGCACTCAGACCATACCCCTCCATTCCCTTCACGTCCATATACCTATCCACTTTACTTTCAAATGTTAAAATCGATCCTGCCTCCACCACTTCTGCTGGAAGCTCATTCCACACAGCCACCACCCTCTGAGTAAAGCAGTTCCCCCTCACGTTACCCCTAAACATCTGTCCCTTAATTTGCATGTCATGCCCTCTTGTTTGAATCTTCCCTACCCTCAATGGGAAAAGCTTATCCACGTCAACTCTGTCTATCCCTTTCATCATTTTAAGGACCTCAATCAAGTCCCCCCTTAACCTTCTGCGCTCCAAAGAATACAGACCTAACTTGTTCAACCTTTCTCTGTAACATAGTTGCTGGAACCCAGGCAACATTCTAGTAAATCTCCTCTGTACTCTCTCTATTTTGTTGACATCCTTCCTATAATTAGGCGACCAAAATTGTACACCATACTCCAGAATTGGTCTTACCAATGCCTTGTACAATTTTAACATTACTTCCCTACTCCTATATTCAATGCTCTGATTTATAAAGGCCAGCACACCAAAGGCTTTCTTTACCACCCTATCTACATGCGATTCCTCATTCCATTCCTACTCTCACTGTCACGCGGCACAGGCAGTAATCCTGAAATCGTTATCCTTTGGGTCCTTCTCCTTAACTTTCCCCCCAACTCCCTTCAGGACCTCGTCTCTTTTTCTGCCTATGTCATTGGTACCTATGTGTACCACAATATCAGGCTCCTCTCCCTCCCTTTTCAGAATCTTTTGGACACGTTCCGACACATGCGGGACCCTGGCACCAGAGAGGCAAACTACCATCCGGGTCTCCCGACTGCGTCCACAGAATCGCCCATCCGACCCCCTAACTATAGAGTCCCCTATTACAATTGCCCTCCTCTTTTTGCTACCCTTCTGAGCATCAGGGCCAGTCTCTGTGCCGGAGGCCTGTCCGCTGCTGCTGCCCCCAGCTAGGCTGTCCCTTCCAATCGTACTCAAACCCGAGTACCTATTTTCCAGGTGTACAGGTCACAGGGGTACTCTCCTAGCCCCTGCCTCTGCCCCTTGCCCTTCCTAACCGTGACCCACTTGTCTGCCTCCTGTGGTCTGGGAGTGACTACCTCCCTGTAGCTCCTCTCTATGACCTCCTCACTCTCCCTGACCAGACGGAGGTCATCGAGCTGCTGCTCCAGGTTCCTAACACAGTCCTTTAGGAGCCCCATCTCGACACACCTGGCGCAGATGTGGACGTCTGGAGGGCTATCAGATTCCCTGACCTCCCACATCTGACATCCAGAACAGTACACTGCCCTGGCCTTCATACTCCCCCCTTACACAGGATACAATATCAACACAATATAAGGTACACAACAAACTGCTGGGATCTGACTGCCAATCAGCTGCTTTCCCTGGTCCACTTCCCACCAATCAACTAAAACTGTGTGATAATGTGATGCAGTTACTAAAATTCAACTGAGAATTTATTTTTTGTTTTGATTGTACAGTATATACTGCAGCATAGCATTCTCACAATCATAAGAAATCTTGTGCAGATCAATAGGGTTTTGAATTTGGTAAACACTTCTTGGGATTAGAATAGTAAGATTAAATGAGAATTTACCAGTTCGAAGTTTGATCTGTATTTTATGAGGAGTTACGATGAAGGATCACGTGAAGACCCCGTCCAGCACGCATGCGCGACATTCTTCAAAGCAGCGGTGTGGATTCACAGAAAAAACACAACGATTGAAATAAATATAGTAAAGAAAAAATAAGAACTTAATTACCAGTTGATCTGTGTAATAGAGGGTGGGAGCGGAGGGCACATAATCCCTCATCGTAACTCCTCATAAAATACAGGTAAAACTTCGAACTGGTAAGTTCTCATTTAATCTTACTATTTTATTTCGGAGTCACGTGAGTGACTACTTGAAGACTTCAAAGCTCTGTGAATCCGAACCGTGTACCAGCTCATGTTTCACTCACTGTCTGAAGATCTTTGAGGGAGGAAGTATGTTATCACAATCAACAATAACCTGTTTGTGAACAAAAAAGGTTTATCAATAACAACAAAAAACAGAGAGCTCCCCCGGGTTAAATTAAATATTATCTGCAGACTCTAAAATTCTGTCTGCAAATGTAGCAGGTTCCACCAGCAGCTTATTATAAAACCTTTGGAAAGTTCTTTCCGAGGACCATCCTGCTCTGGACAGAATATGGTCCATAGGCACGTCCATTCGCCTAGCCACCGACGTGGATGCAGTCCTGGTGGAGTGAGATTTGTAAACATTAGTGTTGACTCCCGCGGACTTAAGCACCTGCTTGAGCCACCTTGAAATGGTTTGGTTTGTCACCTGACCATGGGGCTTCCTGTGGCTTATCCATAAGGCTTTTTCTCTCCCTCTTAAGTTGTATGTAGTGTCTATGTAAATGGCGAGATGGGTCTTGGCACACAGCCGTGGGTCAGATGAATATGCCCAGAACTCCATGACTGGAGGCGTGGTTCCTGGTCTAGTTTCCTATCACATTCCTGGACCCTGACAATGGAATGTGATACAGTCCAATGACTCTGTCATGCTGTCCAGCCTCAGAAGGTTGAGGGACTGTACCCTTTGAGCTGGCACTAGTGCCATGAGCATGACTGATTTCAGGGTAAGTTGTTCCAGCGTGAGTGACCTAGGCCATCCCCTAAGGTACGTCAGCACAATGCTGACATCCCAGATCTGAGTGTACCTTGGTCTGGGGGAATTAGTGTTAAAAATACCCCTCATGATTTTGACCACCAGTGGATGGGACCCGAAAGCCAGTTGTTCTGCTGCTGGAACCAAATAAGCTGACAACGCACTCCTGGCTATATTGATGGCGCTGTAGCTGAGTCCATCCCGTAATCCAACCAGGAACTCCACAACACTGGTAGCTGTTGCTGTTGTGTAGGTAGTTCCTGTTTTGGAGCAATACCATTCATTAAATATAGGAGGCATTTCAAGAGGAGTATGTTAGGTCTTGGAAGACAGTATTGCAAAAGGATAACGAGGATAAAATTGCCAGAATCCTGGTGGCTCCCCAGTGGGATGCGGTCAAAAGAGAGGAAGTACATGTTGATTGGCGTCAATAGCAGGAGCTATGACAGAAATATTTCAAATGACAGTCCCCCTCTTTGAAGAAGGTTTCCCCATGGAAAGGTTGGTTAGGAAGGTTCAATCTTTGAGTTAAAGCGAGTAGCAAGATGATCAACAGTGCTGAATGATATATATTGTCAGTTGAAGTAGGTAGTTGTCACACAATGCTCTGGATATGGTGGAAAATAGGATAAGTAAGTAAGATACTAAAATATGTGGTGTTGTTGGATAATGAAGTAGATTTCAAAGTCTGCAGAAGAGATTTGGCCATTTTGGAAAAGTGGGCTGAAAGATGGCAGATGGAATAATGCTGTTAAGTGAAGTGCTCCACATCTTGGCAGAACAAAATCACAAAAGGCCGTACATAAATCCATTGCAAGTGCCCCCCCCCCCTTGATTGAGGTCTTTTAAAATGATGAAAGGCTGAGACCAGACAACAGAGGAGGGGGGGGGGGGGGGGGGGGGGGGGGAACATGACCCTTCTTTACTGCTGAGAGGATAGGCCCAGACCAGCAGTCACCTACCGAGAGGGCCTGTTTCCGTGGTTATATGTTAATGGTTATATGTTATGTTGGACAGGTTGTCTCCTGGTGACTCCGGTGGGACATGGATGCTTCAACAGTCCCAGGCTCTGCCTCTTCGCTTGCAATCGATGAGGTGCCAGACCACCTGGTTACTGGGCTGTAGAGGGCTGCTGTTGATGTTGGGAGTGGTGCATTTTCCATGGGGTCCGCTCTGGGTCCTGGCCTAAAAAAGGCTTACGGGGAATGGTTGCGGACCCCGAGCTTTCACCAGTCCCATATGTGTCGACGACTGTGGACGCCGTGGGGTACTGCCGCCTGGGTTGTTTAGGTCTGCTCGGTCCCAAACCTGCCCTCATGAAACCAAAGGTCTTGGGACTTCCTCCAGGTCTTTCACTTTTTTTGGAAGGTCCTTTCTAAAGAGCAGAATTGGAGGTTCTGAACCGGTGTTTTTGCAAAGTCCAGCAAACTTAGGGTTGAGGGCAGCTTGATGATTTCCTCCCTTAAATTGTTAATCTCATATTGAGTGGTGCACAGCAGAGCTAATGTATCTTCCTGATTTGTGGTGATGTCCACACCATCTATGGACCGAGCATATGATGTTATTCCTGCTGTCAGGTGTTTTAGGGTTTTCTGGAGCTTCAACTCCAGATTCCTGATGTTCTGCCCAAATGTCCCCAAATTTGGCTGTTTACAGCTGTACATTCAATAAACCATGATACAATTTTCCTGAAAAAAAGTTGGGAATCGAATTCGTGCATAATTTATGGGGGCACGCACGGTGTACGCAGCACGCAGCCGCATGACCCCGCCCCGCCACGGTTGACTTGCACCCGTTCTTACTGTCCACGTTAACCCGCCCCTTACTGACGTTTGATTTTCCGATTTTTCATTTCTCACAAGAGGCAGGTATGCAGTACAATTTTTCTGGGCTGTAGATAATTCATCAATGACCACCCGGTCTTGTAGGGTTTGAGGACAGGCGTCTATGCTGGCTGCAAGTTTTGGCTCTAAAGGGCGACCCGCTCGTGGAGTGGCCACGCAGTGGTTGACCACACCCAGCAGCTCTTCCTGATCCTGTACACCCTGCGTACTCCGGACATCTTCAGCCAGCGACCCCTCTTCTTGACCGGCCCAGACCTGGTCGCCAATGCTGCCTCCAAAAGAAGGTGAAGCAATGGCCAGTGCCGTAAAGGGCACTGTGGGAGTGCCTGAGCTCCCTTGGCGAGTCTGCTGCTGCTCTCTCAGCAGATCTCGCTGGAGCAATTGCTCCATAAGCCGTTCCATTTGGCTTAGGCGGCTGCCTGTGCCGCTCTCGAGCGGTGAGGCATCTTCATCCGAACGTCGGACACTACCGCCCCGGTTCTGGCTGCAGTACCTCCAGCCCGCTGCTCAGGCAGCACGAGCGGTGCTGGGCTCGGCTCGGTAGTCAATCCTGCCGCCTCTCGCCCACCCTCCAAAGAACGCTCCTCAACAGGAGACGAATGGGGGCGAGCTGCAGATTTCTTTCCCCTGGTCTTGCTCATTCTTCCTGGAACACAAAGCAGACCACAGAGAAAATACACAAGGCCACGGTAAAACACTTACCTGTCGGCCCGACTTTCAAATTGTAGCGGGAGCGCCTTGAACTCCTGTTCGTCGCGGGTGCACTGCATGAACGCTAATGTCGCGCATGCGTGCTGGACGGGGTCTTCACATAGTCACTCGCGTGACTCCAAAATAAAATTTTAAATTTACCATGGGACTCCATTCCTTTGAGCGAAAGAGGACAAGGGGTGACCTTTAGAGGTGTACAATGTCATGAGAGGAATAAATCGGGTAGAAGCAGAAGAGTCTCTAGCCCAGAGTAGGGGAATCGAGAACCTGAGGACATAGGTTTAAGGTGAAGGGGGAGAGATTTAATAGGAACCTGAGGGGTAACTTTTTCACACAAAAAGTGGTGGGTGTATGAAACGAGCAGCTAGAGGAGGTAGTTGAGGCAGGTAATACGTTTAAGAAACATTTAGACGGGTATATATATGTATAGGACGGGTTAAGAGGGATATGGGCCAAACGCAGGCTGGTGGGACTAGTGTAGATGGGACGTGTTGGTCGGTGTGGGCCGAAGGGCATTTTTGCACGCTGCCTGACTTTGACTGACTTTGATGTCAGGGAAACCTTTCCTGTTGTATGGGCAGAGTATACGAATGTACAATCTATTAACGTGGAGCAAGTTCAGCACATGCATTTCACTAGGTCCCGACTGTGGAACCACTTTTGACGGATGGAAAGATACAGCGTGGAGAAAGCCCTTCGGCACGACGAGTCCATGCTGACCATCGACCACCCTTACACACTCACGTTAACCCACTTTCTCATCACTCTCCACACACCAGCGGCAATGCAGAACAGCCACAAACCCGCAAACCCACATACCCTGGGAGTGTAGGAGGAAGCCCACTCAGTCACAGGGAGAACGTGTGAACTCCGCACCGGCTGCACCTGTAGTCAGGATTGAACCCGGGTCTCTGGCGCTGTGAGGCAGCAACTCTACCCGCTGTATTACCTGCTGACACGTATTTGCAGTTACTCGTTACCTGCTTGATTGTCTCCGAATTCCAAAGCCCTGCATGTTTCCACAAGACTAAAGTTTTCAAATGTGACATCAATGGCATGTTGCTCAGGAACCAACAAAAAACAAAAGCTGACTTGTGCAGCATTTGGAAGGTTTGCAGCGGTTAAGCAATTTGAGGTTTTGTTTACTCCAATTAAAATGGTGCACTCTTTTAAGTCACTGCACCCAAAAATAAGTATTCACCACAATTGCAAGCTACTGTTTGAAGGAGTACTCATAAGGAAGACAACTTTATAAAAATCATTGGGTTGCATGTTGGCGAGCCACAGTGGTGCAGCGTAGAGTTGCTGCCTTACAGTGCCCGAAGCCTTGGTTCGATCCTGGCTACGGGTTCTGTCCGTGTGGAGTCTGCACGTTCTCCCTGTGACTGCGTGGGTTTCATCCGAGTGCTCTGGCTTCGTCCCGAAGGCCCTTTGTGCCGAAGGGCCTTTTTCCACGCTGTATCTTTCAATCCATCAAAAGGGTACAGAGTTTGTACTCTCTCCCTGTGACCATGTGGGTTTTCCCCGGGTGCTCTGGTTTCCTCCCGCATTCCAAAGACGTACAGGTCATTTCAGGGTTGTAGGTAAATTGACTTTGTTAAGTTATCCCTAATGTGTAGGATAGTGGTAAAGTACAGGGAGGGCTTGGACGTGTTACAGGGAGGACTCAGCGGGCCAAAAGAGCCTGTTCCCGCATTGTATCTCTGAACTAAAAATCTCTAAACTAAACAAATGTAAGTGTACTCCTGATACTCATCATCATCGGCGGTCACTCGAAACAAGTGTGACTGTCCTCTCATGGAGGACGCCTGTGCGTGACTTTGTTTAACGTGGGGAGACTGGTGCACAGACAGCCACCCCACGGTCCTTGACAGATCTGGGTCAGGATCCAGTGGCATGGAGTCCAAGACGACCGGGGTCCCTTTTCTGCTGCAGCCTTCATCCGCCTTCCCAGCCGTTGTGACGCTCCACTAAGGTCAGCCATCGTCCTCCGCCTGTTCCACCGTTGAGGTCTTGGTTGGATTGCTCTTTGTCAGAGACCTCCCCCTCGACCTAACCGCCATGGGTGGCCCTACCAGGAGCGTAGCTCCAGACGGCATCGCTCTCAGGATCTCACAAGCTAATCCACCACGACAAGGTGACAATCCACGGAAAAGCTCCTGATACTATCTTAATCTTTATCCTTAACCTTGTCTTTTTCGATTAAATAATTTGAACATTTTAAGCTCATTAGTGTAATCTAATTAGTCGTTGTTAAATCTAGTGTGTACAAGGCACTGTGAAACCGATGGAATAGTGAAGACATAATGGATTGTCATTGGCACATTTACGCTTAACACGGTCCCCATATATTCATCAAATGCCCAGGATTTTTACCTGTAAAGGTGACATTTAACTGCTGTTCCACAGCATATTGGAGATGGGCCAGAGAAGGTCTACGCGAATGATCTCCGGAATATTGGGTTAACATAACGATGAGTGTTTGACTACACTGGGCCTGTATTCGCTGGAGTTTAGAAGGATGAGGGGGGAGACCTCATTGAAACTTACCGAATAGTGAAAGGCCTGGATAGAGTGGATGTGGAGAGGATGTTTCCACTTGTGGGAGAGTCTAAGGCCAGAGGGCACAGCCTCCAAATAAAAGTTTAGTTTATTGCCATGCGTACTGAAGTACAGCGAAAAGTACAAGGACGTGCCATTAAAAAGGAGATGAGGAGGAATTTTTTTAGTCAAGAAGGTGGTGAATCTGAAATTGATCGTCACAGGCGGCTGCAGAGGCCAAGTCATTGGGTATTTTTAAGGCAGAAATTGACAGTTTCTTGATTAGTACGAGTGCCAGGGCTTATGGGGAGAAGGCAGGGGAATGGGGTAAGGAAGCAGATAGATCAGCCATGATTGAATGGCAGAGTAGACTCGATGGGCCGAATGGCCTAATTCTGCTCCTTTGACATGAACATATAAAGGCTTTATCAAAGGTCTCAAAAAACTTATTGTTAATTTTTGCTTATTTCTGATAGTGTACTCTAACAGCGCTTGGGAACAGGAATTGGACATTCATTCCCCTGAATTTCTCTCTACTATTTAGTCAGATTGTGACTTAAATCCATCTGTCAAACTAGGTTCCATTTTGAACGTTGCCTTTAGGATTCTATGTACGTATTAAGTTTAGTTCAGAGAAACAGCGCGGAAACAGGCCCTTCGGCCTACTGGATCCGCGCCAACCAGCGATCCCCGCACACTGACACTCTCCTACGCACACTAGGGACAATTTACATTTATACCAAGCTAATTAACCTACAAACCTGTGCGTGTTTAGAGTGTGGGAGGAAACCGAAGAGAAAACCCACGCAGGTCACGGGGAGAACGTACAGACAGCACCCGTAGACTGCATCAAACCCGGGTATCTGGAGCCGTGAGGCAGCAACTCTACCGCTGCGCCTCCCACTGCATGTGACAAATCCACTGACAAATGTACTGTAGGGGGATTTTTAACATAACCCTAAAGGGTGTTTTGTTAATTTAATGAATGATTGATGAATACCAGGAATACCATGCAAAATACTCTGACTTTGTCCCTTGAACATCAACAATTTCAAGTAACAAGCTCCCACATTTAGAATAATGTTTCAAAATGCTTCTTTTTAGGATGAAGTTGTCAAAGTTTCATTGAACAACAAACTGGACCTGAATTTGCAAAAAGGTCGAGTCCAAGAAATGGTGAGAAATCTTCATTGTTACAGGCACCTTTTTGTTGCTTAATTAATGTGGCATTGAGTGATACAGTGTGGGAACAGGCCCTTCAGCCCAACTTCCCCGCACTGACCAATATGTCCCATCTACACATGCCAGCGTTTGGCCCGTATCCCTCTAAACCTGTCTAACCCATGTACCTGACTAAATGTTTCTTAAAGTTGCAATAGTCCCTGCCTCAGCTACCTCCTCTGGTAGTTCGTTTCATACACCCGCCACCCTTTCTTCTTTGTGTTTTTAAAAAAAACGCTAGCACTAAGGTTCCTATTAAATCTCTCTCCCCCCCCCCCCCCCCACCCACCTTAAGCCTATGTCAATAGACAATAGGTGCAGGAGTAGGCCATTCAATGTGATCATGGCTGATCATCCCAATCGGTACCCTGTTCCTGCCTTCTCCCCATATCCCCTGACTGCTATTTTCCACTTGTTCTTGATTCACCTACTCTGGGGCAAGAGACTACCCCTCTCAATGATTTTTGTACACTTCTATAAGATCACCCCTCATCCTCCTGTGCTCCACGGAATAAAGTCTTAGCCTGCTCAACTTCTCCCTACAGCTCAGGCCCTCGAGTCCTGGCAACATCCTCGTGAATCTTCTCGACACCCTTTTCACTCGAGTATCCCCCCCCCTGAAGATTGGTGATGGAGATGTGCAAGCTATGAATGTGGTGCTTGAGTTCCTCCTGAGTAATTTGGTGCAGAGTGGGAGCCAGTCACAAGTAATGCCTGACCGTGAGGGGGCAAGGGTTATTGGGAATGCACCTGATTCTGCGAACACAATTGAAATACAAAATACGCCCGAACTTGCTGGAAAACACCATCAAATTTCCAAGAGGAATTCCCAACACTATTGGGGTGGCACAGCAGTCGGGTTGCTGCCCTATAATGCTAGAGACCCGGGTTCGATCCTGACTATGGGTGTTGACCGTTCGGAGTTTGTACGTTCTCCCCGTGACCACCTGGGTTTTCTCTGGGTGCTCCGGTTTCCTCCCACACTCCAAAGACATATAGGTTAATTGGCTCCGGTAAAAATTGTAGATTGTCCCTAGTGTGTGTAGGAGTGTTAGTGTATGAGGATCGCTGGTTGGTGCACACCCCGTGGGCTTAAGGCCCTGTAATTCTAAAAGTAAAATCTAAAGACTTTTGTATGCAAGTTTCAGCATTATCATAACTCCTGCACAAATCCCATGTCTGATGTACGGTAGCAACCGGAAACATCGCCTATACATGTCCTCCAGCGATGCTGGCTGACCACACCTCACCCCCCAAGTTTAGTTTAGAGACACAGCACGGAAACGGGCCCCGTTGGGCCCACCGAGTCCGTGCCGACCAGCGATTCCCGCACATTAACACTATCGCGCGCGCGCACACACACACACACACACACACACCCTCCTGCCCCCCCCCCCCCCCCCCCGTTGACATTGAGACCAAGCCAATTCACCTACAGACCTACACATCTTTGGAGTGTGGGAGGAAACCAAAGATCTCGGAGAAAACCCACGCATGTCATGGGGAGAACACACAGACTCCGTACAGACAGCACCCGTAGTCGGCATTGAACCCAAGTCTCGGGCGCTGCACTCGCTCTAAGGCAGCAACTCTACCGGTGCGGCACCGTTACTTAGGGTTTTTAACATTTTAACTACCGTGTCTTGTTTTACAGCCTGATCTATTCTTCACTACGTGTAACAATTCTACACTTTCTAAGTAAGATTACTTTTTGCCAGGATTTCAAGAGCAGATATTTCTTTATATCCTACAGAAGTGTACAAAATCATGAGCGAAATAGGCATGAGAGTTTTATGCCCATAGTAGAATCGAAAACCTGAGGACGGGGGATTTAATAGGAACCTGAGGGGTAACCTTTTCAGGCAAAGGCTGGTGGGTGTATGGAACAAGCTGCCAGAAGAGGTAGTTGAGGCAGGTACTATCGCAATGTTTGAGAAACACTTAGACAGGTACGTGGATAGGACAGGTTAAGAGGGATATGGGCTAAACGCAGGAAGGTGGAACTAGTGTAGCTGGGACATGTTGGTCGGTGTGGGCAAGTTGGGCTGTAGGGCCTGTTTGATGCTGGATGACTCTTAAGACTATGGTCTCTATGACAGTCTCTGGTTTTGATTGAAAGTAGTATCTGAAACAACACTACAGTGCAATTGAAGCTGTGAATATTAAGGATAAGGCTGTGAAATGTTTAATATCTTTCCAAATCAAGTACCGCAAAATTTCAACCCTAGATTATCTAAAAATTATCTCAGCCATGATCATTTGATCAGCCATGATCATATTGAATGGCGGTGCAGGCTCGAAGGGCCGAATGGCCTGCTCCTGCACCTAATTTCTATGTTTCTATCATGTCCCCTCACTTGGTGGAAAAACATTTGTTTCCCGTAAGAACATTTTATAGCATTCTCCTTTAATGTATTAATCTGTATTTAGTGCAGCATTTGGTTAATGCAATAGAACATAACTTCTGATCTTAAGCAGTGCTCCAATATAACCTTATATGCAACTTTTGTTTGTTTTAGTATAATTTGTAACACTTTTGTCTGTCTCTACAGTTAACAGGGCATGAAAAGAGAGTGTTGGAAACCAGATCGGACATTGTGGAATTGGTGAGAATATTGCTTTGAAACTTGCACTATTAGTCACAAATTTAAATTTCTAGATATTGCCCAACCATCTCCCAATCAATCACCCCCCCCCCCCCCCCCCCCCAACGCCTGTATCTACCTATCAGTTTCGTTTTTTGCTAGTTTAGTTTAGAGATGCAGCGTGGTAACAGGCCCTTCGGCCCACCGAGTCCATGCTGACCAGTGATCACTGCACATGAACACTACACACACACACGCACACACACGCACACACACACACACACACACACACACACACACACACACACACACGCACACACACACACACACACACTGGGGACAATTTTACATTCATACCAAGCCGGTGAACCTACAAACCTGTACGTCTTTGGGAGACGTGGGAGGAAACCGAAGATCTCAGAGAAAACCCAAGCAGGTTTAGAGATGCAGCGCGGAAACTGGCCCTTCGTCCCAACGGGTCCGCGCCGACCAGCGATCCCAGCACATGCACACTATCCTACACACACTAGGGACAATTTGTACATTTACCAAGCCAATTCACCTGCACGTCTTTGGAGTGTGGGAGGAAAGCGGAAGATCTCGGAGAAAACTCACGCAGGTCACGGGGGGGGAAGGTACAAACTCCGTACAGACAGCACCCGTAGACAGCATTGAACCCAGGCCTCTGGCGCTGTGAGGCAGCGACTCTACCGCTGCGCCACCTTGCCGCCCATTGCAATGCTACCGCGCTGCCCACTCGCCCAATCTGTCCAAATCCCTCGAGGATCGCTAGATTTATTTGGTGCGAGCTTTTGATCATTTATAAACCGTTTGACGTCGCCGTCGTGGAGCTTTGATGTGTGGGCTCGTTCAATTTGCAGAATTCGCTGCAGGGGCGGGCAGTCACGCAGGCGAACCAAAAGATCGACACTGAAGTCGCCGGGCTCAAAACTCTGTTGGAATCGCACAAACTCGACACCATTAAATATTTAGCAGGTACGGATCAGGTTTTCAGACCAGCCATTGCACCAGAGTGACACTCGTCATCAGCGTCACTGATATCCAGTGTACCAGCAATGATGATACCTGTTCCCTCTGTAACCTTGCAGCGATGTAACGCTGAGGCTCTATAAGGCGCTGGTCAGGCCACATTCGGAGTATTGTGAGCAGTTTTGGGCCCCATATCTGAGGAAGGACTGGTGCTGGCTCTGGAGAGGGTCCAGAGGAGGTTTACGAGAATCGATCCCAGGAATGAGTGGGTTGACGTATGATGAGCGTTTGACGGCACTGGGCCTGTACTCACTGGAGTTTAGAAGGATGAGGAGGAACCTCATTGAAACAAACAGAATAGTGAAAGTGCCTAGAGAGAGTGCATGTGGAGAGGATGTTGGATGTGGAGTGGGAGAGTCTAGAACCAGAGGTCATAGTCTCGGAATTAAAAAAGACGTTCCTTTAGAAAGGAGATGAGGACTTTCTTTAGAGGGTGGTGAACCTGTGGAATCCATTGCCACAGATGGCTGTGGAGGCCAAGTCAATGGATATTTATAAGGCAGAGAGAGAGATTCTTCATTAGCTGTGTGTCGGGGGTCATGGGAAGAAGGCCGGAGAATGGGGTCAAGAGGTCAGATAGATCTGCCATGATTGAATGGTGGCATAGACCTATGGGCCGAATGGCCTAGTTCAACTCTAATTTATGAACTTCACTGTTTTCTACCACAGCATGCTGTTCCATCATTGCCTGTTTGCCTGCTCAACCTCTCCCTATAGCTCAGGCCCTCGTGTCCTGGCAACATCCTTGTAAATCTTCTCTGCCCTCTTCCCAGTAAACAGCATCTTGTGCCCCTCTCTCCACCCCCTCCCCACCCCCTCCACCGACCCATTCAAACCTGCAAAAGATCTACAGGTTTGTTTGTATAGGCATGGTGTAAGTGTATTTGTATTGGCATTGGGAATATATTGTCAATAGACCAATAGGTGCACAAGAGGAGGCCATTTCGGCTCTTCGAGCCAGCACCGCCATTCAATGTGATCATGGCTGATCATCCCCAATCAGAAACCCCCGTTCCTGCCTTCTCCCCAAAATACCCCTGACTCCGCTATCTTCTTTAAAGCTCTATCTAGCTCTCTCTACAAAGTTCCAGAGAACTGGCCTCCCACCACCCTCTGCCCTAGAGAATTCCAACAGACTCACAAGTCTTGAGATAACCATAGAACAATTACAGCACGGAAACAGCCCTCTCGCCCTTCCAGTCCGTGCCGACCATTTGTTTTCCCCTAGTCCCATCACCTGCACTCAGACCATACCCCCTCCATTCCCTTCATGTCCATATACCTATCCACTTTACACTAAAATGTTAAAATCGATCCTGCCTCCACCACTTCTGGCTGGAACATCTGATTCCACACAGCCACCACCCTCTGAGTAAAGAAGTTCCCCCTCACGTTAAAACATAACCTAAAAAAAATATAATATAAATAAATAAAATAAAATTAAAAAAATAAAAAAACCCCAAAACATACTCTGTCCCCTTAATTCTCATGTCATGCCCTCTTGTTTGAATCTTCCCACCTACCCTCAATACACACACACGGGAAAAACGTATCCACGTCAACTCTGTCTATCCCTTTCATCATTTTAAAGACCTCAATCCCCCCCCTTAACCTTCTGCGCTCCAAAGAATAAAGACCCTAACTTGTTCAACTTTCTCTGTAACATAGTTGCTGGAACCCTGGCAACATTTCTAGTAAATCTCCTCTGTACTCTCTCTATTTTGTTGACCTCCTTCCTATAACTAAGGCGACCAAAATTGTACACCATACTCCAGAATTGGTCTTAAAAATGCCTTGTAAAATTTTAACAATTACTTCCCTACTACCATATTCAATGCTCTGATTTATAAAGGCCAGCACACCAAAGGCTTCTTTACCACCCTATCTACATGCGATTCCACCTTCAGGGGGAACTATGCACAGTTATTCCTAGATCCCTCTGTTCCACAGCATTCCTCAATTCCCTACCATTTACCATGTACGTCCTATTTTGATGTTGTCCTGGCCAAGATGTAGCACTTCACACTTATCAGCATTAAACTCCATCTGCCATCTTTCAGCCCATATTTTCCAAATGGCCCAAATCTCTCTGTAGACTTTGAAAATCTACTTCATTATCCACAACACCACCTATCTTAGTATCATCTGCATACTTACTTATCCAATTTTCCACCCCATCATCCAGATCATTGATGTACATGACAAACAACAGTGACCCAACACAGATCCCTGAGGCACCCACTGGTCACCGGCTTCCAACCTGACAAACAGCCATCCACCATTACTCTCTGACATCTCCCATTCAGCCACTGTTGAATCCATCTTGCTACTCTACCCTTAACAAACCCAAAGATTGAACCTTCTTAACCATGGGGAACCTTGTCAAAGGCCTTACTGAAATCCATATACAACATCCACTGCTTTAAAACCCTCATCAATTTCCCTAGTTACCGCTTCAAAAAATTCAAGAAGGTTTGTCAAACATGACCTTCCAGCACAAATCCATGTTGACTGTTCCTGATCAGACCCTGTTTATCCAGATGCTTATATATATATTATCTCTAAGTACCTTTCCATTAATTTGCCCACCTCACTGACGTCAAACTAATAGGTCTATAATTGCTAGGTTTATTCTTTGAACCCTTTTTAAACAATGGAACAACATGCGCAGTACGCCAATCCTCCGGCACCTATTCCCCGTTTCTAATGACAATTTGAAATATTTCTGTCATAGCTCCTGCTATTTCTACACTAACTTCTCTCAATGTCCTAGGCAATATCCTGTCAGGACCTGGAGACTTATCCACTTTTATATTTTTCAAAAAGTGTCAGTACTTCCTCCTCTTGAATCTCATAGTTTCCATAGCTACTAACTCTACTTTTTTCCCTTAACTCACAGAGTTCAATATCCTTTTCCTTGGTGAATACCGAAGAAAAGAAATTGTTCAATGTCTCCCCCATCTCTTTTTGGCTCTGCAGATAGCTGTCCATTCTGGTTCTCTAATGTCCAATTTTATCCCTCGTTATCCTTTTGCTATTAATATAGCTGTAGAAACCCTTTGGGTTTACTTTCACCTTTCTTGCCAAAGCAACCTCATATCTTCTTTTAGCCTTCCTAATTTCTTCTTAAGATCTTTTTACATTCATTATACTCCTCTAGCACCTCATTTACTCCATGCCTCCTATAATATTGTAGATATCTCTCTTTTTTTTCGAAACAGTGTCCAATTTCCCTTGAAAACCATGGCTCTTTCCAATTTTTATAACTATTTCCTTTCAACCTAACAGGGACATAAAGATTCTGTACTCTTACAATTTTCCCCTTTAAATGTCCTCCATTTCTCTTCTACATCCTTCCCATGAAACAAAGTGTCCCAATTCACACAGTAAAATCCTTACGCATTCCCTCAAAGTTTAGCCTTTCCCAATCAAAAAGCTCCACCCTAGGTCCAGTTCTGACTCTCTCCATAATTTATATTTGAAACTATGGTATTGTGATCACTGGTCCCGAAGCGCTCACCAACGCATACCTCCGTCACCTGACCTGCCTCAAAAAGTGTTTTGTCTCCATTCTAAATGGCCTACCCCTTATTCTTAAACTGTGGCCCCTGGTTCTGGACTCCCCCAACATCGGGAACATGTTTCCTGCCTCTAGCGTGTCCAAACCCTTAACAATCTTATGTGTTTCAATAATGTTATCCGACCTTTGCATCCACTCCCTACACACTTGGGGGTGGGGGGGAGGGGAAATTTAAAGACGGACAATTAACTTACAGACCTGTACGCCCTTGGGATAAGGGAGGAAATGGGGAGCACCCGGAAGAAACTCCCGTGGTCAGGATCGAACCCGTGTCCCTGGCGCAGTGAGGCAGCAATTCTACCGCTACTCCACCGTGCCAGCCAGCGATCACCCCGTACACTTGCACTATCCTACACGTTGTGGGGCAATTTACAATCCTACTGAAGCCAATTAACCTCCAAACCTGTACGTCCTTGGAGTGTGTGAGGAGACCGGAGCCCCTGGAGGAAACCCACACGGTTGCAGGGAGAAGCTACAAACGTACACAGGCAGCTCCCTTGGTCAGGATCAAACCTGGGTCTGCAGATGAGGCAGCAGCTCTACCAGTTACAGTTAATTTAGTTTGTTGTCACGTGTACCGAGGTACAGTGAATAGCTTTTAGTTGCTTGCTATCCAGTCAGCGGAAAGACAATATATGATTACAATCGAGCCATTTGCAGTGTATAGATACAGTGGCTTGCAAAAGTATTCATACCCCTTGCACTTTTCCACATTTTGTCACGTTACAACCACAAAATTAAATGTATTTTATTGGAATTTTATGTGATAGGCCAACACAAAGTGGCGCATAATTGTGAAGTGGAAGGAAAATGATACATGGTTTTCAAGTTTTTTTACAAATAAAAAACTGAAAAGTGTGGCGTGCAAAAGTATTCAGCCCCCTTTACTCTGATACCCCTAAATAAAATCCAGTGCAACCAATTGCCTTCAGAAGTCATCCTAATTAGTAAATAGAGTTCTAATTGTGTATAATCTAATCTCAGTATAAATACAGCTGTTCTGTAAGGCCTCAGAGGTTTGTTAGAGAACATTAGTGAACAATCAGCATCATGAAGCCCAAGGAACACACCAGACAGGTCAGGGATAAAGTTGTGGAGACGTTTTAAAGCAGGGTTGGGTTATAAAAAAATATCCCAAGCTTTGAATATATCTCCACAGAGCACTGTTCAATCCATCATCCGAAAATGGAAAGAGTATGGCACAACTGCAAACCTACCAATACATGGCCGTCCACCTAAACTGACAGGCCGGGCAAGGAGAGCAATTATCAGAGAAGCAGCCAGAGAAAGCAACCATTCCATGGTAACTCTGGAGGAGCTGCAGAGATCCACAGCTCGGTGGGAGAATCTGTCCACAGGACAACTAAATTAGTCTGCACTATCCACAAATCGGGCCTTCAAAGAGTGGCAAGATGAAAGCCATTGTTGAAACAAAGCCATAAGAAGTCCCGTTTGCAGTTTTTGCCACAAGCCATGTGGGGGACACAGCAAACATGTGGAGGAAAGTGCTCTGGTCTAATGAGACCAAAATTGAAGTTTTATGGCCTAAATGCAAAACGCTAAGTGTGGCGGAAAACTAACAACTGCACATCACCCTGAACACAACCATCCCCACTGTGTAACATCGTGGTGGCAGCATCATGCTGTGGGGATGCTTTTTCTTCAGCAGGGACAGGAAGCAGTCAGAGTTGTAGGGAAGATGGATGAAGTCAAATACAGGGCAATCTTGGAAGAAAACCTGTTAGAGTCTGCAAAAGACTTGAGACTGGGGCGAGGTTCACCTCCAGCAGACAACGACCCCTAAACATACAGCCAGAGCTACAATGAAATGGTTTAGATCAAAGCATATCATGTGTTAGAATGGCCCAGTCAAAGCCCAGACCTAAATCCAATTGAGAATCTCTGGCAAGACTTGAAAATTGCTGTTCACAGACACTCTCCATCCAATCTGACAGCTTTGAGCTATTTTGCAAAGAAGAATGGGCAAACATTTCAGTCTCTAGATGTGCAAAGCTGGTAGAGACATACCCCAAAAGACTTGCAGCTGTAATTGCAGCGAAAGGTGGTTCTACAAAGTATTGACTCAGGGGGGCTGAATACATTTGCACGCCACACTTTTCAGTTTTTTATTTGTAATAAAATTTGGAAAACATGTATCATTTTCCTACTGATGATGTGTCCTGTGCCCAGCTGTCCTGGAAGGTTACCCAGGCCAAGATATACGTAAACGTCCCCCCCCCCTTGATGTTGAGCGTCCACCACTCTCAGCAATCAATGAATGTCGTGAAATGCTCCCCACCTACTGGCACAAGGGACTTCTTAACATCTAGTCCTGTGTATTTGATTCTTCCACTTCACAATTATGCACCACTTTGTGTTGGTCTATCACATAAAATGCATTTACGTTTGTGATTGTAACGTGACAATATGTGGAAAAGTTCAAGGGGTATGAATACTTTTGCAAGCCACTGTAAATGATAAGGGGATAACGAGCAAGGTAAAGCCGGTAAAATCCAATCAAGGGTAGTCCGATGAGGTAGATAGTAGTTCAGGACTGCCCTCTGCTTGTGCTAGGATGGTTCAGTTGCCCGATAACAGCTGCACCACTGCCCCACCCTAAATGAAGAGACTGATTTTTGCAGTGTAAAGTGTCCGACCGACATTGCTTCCCCAGTGATCAATTTGAATTAAGTGCAGCGTGAGAAAACCATTTTTTTAGATAGCTATGAAAAAGTGACATAGCTTTGCTTGTAACATTGGTCTTTATTTCAACGGCTGTTTCCCTGCAGGTTCAGTCTTCACCTGCCTCACCATCGTGCTTGGATTTTATCGCCTCTGGGTATGAAATTTAATTCCACTTTAGATCTTCACTCGATCAGGATCAGCAGGAACTTCCTTCAGATTTTTTGAGCAGGGGGAACGATTTTTTTTTGACGTGTTTTACATGCTGCAAGGAACCAAGAAATGAACCCGTTGGTTTAATTTTTAAATAATTGTGATTCCATTATTTTTGGAGAATATTTCAAACTTACTTTGCACAAGACATTTGACTGCTGTAATGTAAACCGAGATTGTGCCTGGAAATGTTGTGTTCATTTAAAATGGATTTGCTTGATTTAAACCACAAATACATGTTAATTTAAAATGTTGTCCAGTTGCACTGAGCAGTGTCATATGAAATTATAACGGTATTAATATTTTCAAAGTGGTGTCTGCTGTCATGCTGCTCGTGTGCCTATTATGCAGTGCCTGTATTAGTCAGCATCTGCAGTTCTTTGTTTCTGCATGTTGCATAGAAGCATAGAAAAATAGGTGCAGGAGGAGGCCATTCGGCCCCTTCGAGCCAGCACCGCCATTCATTGTGATCATGGCTGACCGTCCCCAATCAATAACCCGTGCCTGCCTTCTCCCCATATTCCTTGATTCCACTAGCCCCTAGAGCTCTATCTAACGCTCTCTTAAATCCATCCAGTGTTTTGGCCTCCACTGCCCTCTGTGGCAGGGAATTCCACAAATTCACAACTCTCTGGGTAAAAAAGTTTTTGTTGCAGGTACTCCCACTGATTTTCTAGCAGCTGGGGGTCTGAGCCCTCCTTTAATCTGACAAAATTTCTGCCGCCCCCCACCCCCCCCCCCTCCCCCCCCGCCGTCGTAAGTCCCTCCGAAAATGTTGGATCCGAGCGAAATGGGCTATTCTCAACCTCATCGGTCTTCCGTGCTAATCGGCTCCGAAACTCCCCGGCCTGGCAAGAGGAGCCTGCAGATCGGTTTCCCTAGCTGACTTTGCGGGCCGGTATCTCGCCCCCCCCCCCCCCCCCACCAAGGCTGTGACCTATGTTGGTCCGGCAAAAAATACCGCAAAGCTCTTCTTCTTGGTTTCTTGGTCCTCCAAAATATTCCAAATGGAATTTAAACTGGAGGTGGTGGAGGGAGGACTTAAGCCAGAAAGGGTTTTTGGGAAGAAAGAGCTACCTTAAATTTAGTTGCATCTGGTTGGGTAACGATGGTAGGGTGAAGATTATTCCACGTTTTAATTGTGTGGGGGAAGAACGAATTGCTGTAACTGTAATTCTCTGTAATCCAGACAATTGTGGTGGACCTGGGCTAGTGTTTCTGAAATACAAGCATGAAACACAAGAGCTGCCAACACTAACAGTTGCAGACTTGCAACATGGAGATACCCTTGAGGTCCACAGCCACAAAAATTAAGGCGACTTCAGAATCCCATAGTCTTTTTGATGCATCTTGAGGTAGAGTCGCTGCCTCACGGCACCAGCGACCCGGGTTCAATCCTGACTAAACGGTGCTGTCTGGATGGAGTTTGTACGTTATCCCCGTGAATACTGCGTGGGTTTTCCCCTGGGTGCTCCAGTTTCCTCACACACTCCGCATCCAAAGACGTGCAGGTTGGCCTCTAGTGTGTGTAGGATAGTGTTAGTGTTCGGGTGATCGCTGGTCGCGAGGACTCGATGAGGCAAAGCCAACAGGGCCTGTTTCCGCGCTGCATTCCCTAAGACCTGTTTCTGATATTTATGTTGCCCGTCATGACTGTACTTGAACTGGATGCTGCTAACCAGCTGGGTTTAGACTCCTAAGTGATTAATGAATGATTTATTTACTGCTGGTGGTTATGGTATTGGAAATAGCGTTGATTTGGGTGCCAGTACAGTGGTTTCTTAAAATCTGTTGTGCAGGTTTAGATACTAAAGGTTAAGCAATGTTTACATTATATACTAGAACATTAACTAACGGCCGTACTGTGTGTTGAGATTAAAGCTCTATTGCAGCTTGTCTGTCCAAACAGCTTTTCCTTGAAGATATTTCCACTTGTTATTCAACTTTTTTAAGACATTTGTATTTTAATTTATCCATCAATATATGAGGAGAACATTTATTTCTGTGATAATTATACCTACGAATTGTAAAGTTCAAAAGTGATAGGAGCAGAATTAGGCCATTCGGCCCATCAGGTCTACTCCGCCATTCAATCATGGCTGATCTATCCCACCCTGCTAACCCCATTCTCCTGCCTTCTCCCCATAGCCCCTGACACAAAACCGGACTAATCAAGAATCTATCCATCTCTGCCTTAAAAATATCCATTGACTTGGCCTACACAGCCTTCATGTGGCAATGAATTCCATAGATTCACCACCCTCTGACTAAAGCATTTTCCATCCTGTAACTCCCACAAAGAGCTGAATGACTTAGCAGCGCACAGGCAGGTCACTCGTCTGGACACAACAGGCCACAGGTGACGTTTCAGGTCAGGGACCCTATTCTGTTGCCTAACTGTCAACTCCGACGGGACAGACATATTTGTGTGGAACAGACGGATGGGCTAGAGTGTGAGGAGGATGTACATGTTGGTGATGTCTCCTACATGCGCATCTGGAAACCACCACAATTATACGCTTAATATAACTTCTAGGAGCAAAATGAGACAATTCAGCCCATTCCGTTTATTCCGCCATTCAATCATGGCTGATCTATCTCCTCCCTCCTAACCCCATTCTCATGCCTTCTCCCCGTAACCTCCTGACCACCCGAACAAACCAGGCAATCTGTCAAAGGTAGACAAAAAAACTGGAGAGAGTTTCTCCAGCATTTAAATGTCTACCTTCGATTTTTCCACCATCTGCAGTTCTTTCTTAAACAAGAATCTAGTCCAAATCACTCTGACATAAAGAAATTCCTCCATCTCGTTTCTAAAGGAATGTCCTTGATTCGGAGGCTAGGCCTCTGGTCCTAGACTCTCCCACCAGTGGAAGCATCCTCTCCACATCCACTCTGTCCAGGCCTGTCACAATTCGGTAAGTCACCAATGATGCCCACCCCCCCCCCCCCTCCCCCCACCCCCCAACCTCCTTCTAAACTCCACGACACAGGCCTAGTGCCGCCAAGAGCTCTTTATATGTAAGTTTGGGACTACAGAGATACACGGGGTTCAAGAATATCGAACCTGTTCAACACACGCGGTCTGTTGCACCTCAACCCCATAACGCACAGATGAAGCCAGAACAGGCAATAGTTGCTGTGTTCTATATAATGTACCCCTTTCTCATTTCTTATATGTTCTACATACTTGGCTGAAAATTAATAGCAATTATGTTGTTAATGTTTTTCACCTTTCTCTCTGGTCACACCGATCAAAGTACTGGCTGCCATTTTATTGTCACTGCCTGGTTATTTTTTATATTAACATACATATATAATAAAAATGACACTTCTAATGTTTGCAGTATCAACTAATTATCAATGATAATAAAGTGTTTTAACTGTCTAACATTTTTGCAGCTTTGAATTACTCTGGGTTTTGTGTGGTGGTGGGGGGGGAGTGTAGGAAGAGTGGGCAGCAGTAAAAGCCAGCAGGTGGAGGCGCAGCGTCACTCTCACAATAGCCAGTTTACAAGACAAGGGAATGATGTTTAGCGTCAGGGGTGGGGAACCTTTACAAGTTGGAAGGCCGCATTAAGTTAGCTGAAAATCTAATAAGGCCGAATCCAAGAAACTTTAATTTTTCAATTAGATATATTTTCAAAATGTTACATTATTTTGTTAAAATAGCCCTCATGACTTTTAATTGCGGACATCAGAGGAGTTTTACTCTTGGTATATTTAAATACGTTCATTTTAAGATTAAAATAAAATAATAAAAGACGAACAAAAACATAAAAGGATTTGTTCTACAAAATGGGATTAAATTCAAAAGGACTTAATGCCTAGAAAGCCGCATGTGCCTTAAGGCCGCAAGTACCCCACCCCTTGATTTAAGCGCAAGGGTAAATTAGTAAAGGAAGGAACTGCAGATGCTGTCTAAAACCGAAGATAACATAAAAAGCTGAGTAACGCGGTGGACTATTTTAGTAGTTAGTTTACTATTAGTATACAGCGTGGACACAGACAACAGCCGACCGGGTCCGCGCCAACCATCGATCCCCACACATTAACACTATCCTACACCCAACTAGGGACCTTTTTTTTTAACATTACCCAGCCAATTAACGTACACAAACCGTGTACATCTTGGAATGTGGAGGATAAACCGAAGATCTCGGAGAAAACCCATGCGGTCACAGGCGAACTTACAAATTCCATACAGAGAGTACTTACCTCGTCAGTCGGTTTGAACCCAAGTCTCGTGTGCTGCAACTCGCTGTAAGGCCACCCAGCTCCACCACCGCCGACGCCTACCATGACTAGGGTTTTTTTTTATTTATTTTTTTTACTCCTACATGTCGGCGCAGACTGGGCGATCGTTTCACAGAACACCGATTGCCAAACACTGAAACTCTTTTCCCCCCCACCGTCCCCATTCCATACTGTTATCCTTCCAACAATTAAGAGCAGTCCTGAACTACATCTACCTCATTGGGCGGACCCGTGGACTACCTTTGATCGGAACTTTACTGGCTTTCACTTTGCAATTAAACGTTATCCCTTATCATGTATCTGTACACTTTAAAATGGCTCTACTGTAATCATGTATAGACGTTCTCCGCTGACTGGATATCACACTAACGGCAGATGCTGGGTTAAACCAAAGAGAGGGAGCTAGATAAGGCCTCTTAAAGAAGCGGAGTCAGGGGATATGGGGAGAAGGGCCAGGAACGGGGTACTAATGGGGATGATCAGCCATGATCACATTGAATGCAGTGCTGGCTCTAAGGCTGAAGGGGTTGAATGCCTCCTCCCGCACCCTATAGTCTATTGTCTATGTCTACAAACTAAAATCTTTTCACTGTACCTCGGTACACGTGACCATAAACTGAGCTAAACTAAACTCTCTGACCTGGGCTAACCTCCACTGTCAATTTAGGAGGCCCAACATGCAAATCAGAGGGACAGCACCTCAATATTTCGCTTGATCAGCTTACAACCCAGCGGTATGTTAAATTTAAAGTAATCCTCTCCTCCCTCATTATAACCCATAAACATGTAAGTGACGTCCATAATGTTTGGGACACTTCAGTAAACTCCTATCATTTATTATTTATTGCCTCTGTTCTCCAAAATGAGATTTGTAATTTTAAAAAAATCACATGTGGTTAAAGTGTCACGATTGTCAGAACAGTCTGAAGAAGATCACGACCCGAAACATCGCAATTGCCTTCGCTTCAAAGATGCTGCCTCACCCACCGCTGAGTTTCTCCACATTTTTGTCCAACCTTTGACAACACCCTAGTCGCCTAAAAATCGACTAAGTGGGCAGGCCATTTTAGAACATCAGCCAAACCACTTAGGCTTAACCCAAGTCAATTGTTTTGAAACATCATTAAGAAAAAGACACTGGCGAGCCGTTACTAATCGCAGGGACGGCCGACCAAGAAGACCACCAGACAGCTGAATGAAAGAAGTCATTTTCTCTATAATATAAGAAAAATCCCCATACACCTGTCCAGCAGATGAGAACATTCTTAAGGAGTCAGAGTGAATTTTGTCAATGACCAATGTCCACAGAGACTTCATGAACAGAAAATACAGAGGCTACACTGCAAGATGCAAACCGATGGCCTGGGTTACAGTTTGCCAAGAGAACATAAAAGAGCAACCACAGTTCTGGAAAAAGGTCTTGTGGACATAAGAGACGAAGATTAGCCATATCAGAGTGATGGCAAAGCAAAGTATGAGAAGAGAGGAACTGCCCCAATATCCAAAGCATCCCACCTCATCTGTGAAACACGGTGGTTGGGGGATTTATGGCCCTGGGCATAATGGCTGCTGAAGGTACTGGCTCACTTATCTTTATTGCGATGATCCAACTGTGTGGTTAGTAGCCTAATGAAATGCTGAAGTGTATAGACACATCGATCTGCTCAAGTTCAAACAAATGCCTTAAAACTCATTGGCCGGCGGTTTCATTCTACAACAAGACAATGAACCCCAAACTTACTGTTAAAGCAACAAAGGATTTTCAAAGCAGAAAATGGTCAATTCCATGACACCGAGCCACTCACCGATCTGAACCCAATTGAGCATAGCCTTTTTATGTTAAGAGAAAACTAAGGGGACTAGCCCCAAAACAAGCAAAAGCTTGTATAGGGCGGGAAGGGAATGGAGGGTATGGTCTGAGTGGCAGGTAGCTGGGACTATGGGAAAACAAATGCCGGCAACGGACTGGACGGCAGAGGCCTGGTTTTCCGTCTGTAATAGTAAGATTAACAGAACTTACCAGTTCGAAGTTTGATCGTTATAATTTTATGCGGAGTAACGATGCGGATTATGTGAAGAAGGCCCGCCTGGCTCTGGAACGGCATACTCAAAGCAGCGGCATGAAAAAAACACAGACAACAAATATCCGATTAAGATAGTAAGGCTCATCATAGATTTAGAACTACCAGAATGATCATTATATTTTATAGGTGGGGAGTGGAGGGCACGTAATCCCTCATCGTTACACATCTAAAATAACATCAAACTTCGAACTGTAAGTTTCGTAATCTTCTATTTTACATCGAGTCACGTGAGTGACCACGTTAAAGTTTGAAGCTTTCTGTGTTTTTCGTGTCGTAGAATTTATTCCAAAACGACAGTACGGCGACATTTAACACAAAAACGAGCGAATAACACATTTTCCCAAACATTGCCTCAAGTTATGCGGAATAAATTATTTCACATTATAAAAAATGAAATAATGCCCTTCCATGAAAAGGCAATATTTTATCACAAATACCAATTGAAATATAATATTTTATGGGCATGGACAAATCAATTCTAGAGAACCGGACATTGCGTGTCTAAAGCTGACACCATGACTGGTTCCTTTTACTTTAACAGATAATCTACAGCCTCCTGCGACCTTGCATCTTTGCTCTGAGTGGCTCATCCTGGTTCCAATTCCTGCGAATGTATTTTTCCTCCTTAACATAGTGATTTTTCCACCAATTCAGAGTCTAGTTCCTACTGAATGTATCCAATATTTAACCTCTAGAAATACATTCCTCTATAACCACAGTTTATTTAAACTGAACCCAATGTGGTTTTCAGTGTGTATAAGCAGTCTCGATTGCCACAGACTCGTACCTACTGCAACATTTCCATCAATGTTCATACACACACACCAAAAAAAAAAAAAAAAACACACAACTTAAAGCCGCAGGAATATGCTTATTAGTTACCTTCGTTTCAGTCATCTTGTGTGCATTGTTTGTAGATTCCATAAACAAATAATGATAATGCAATTTGTATCCCATTCAATAATTAACGTAACAATTGCAATGTTTGCAACACCTCTTATATTGATACTAAAGTTACAGAATTATATTTTTCAATGTCACGTTTTATGGAATCAAGATAGAGTTAGAGTCCATTCTTAAGCATTTCAAGATTATTTATCTCCTGCCTGTTATATTTTTTACATTTGGACAGTACATATACATATACACACATAAATATAAAAAATAATATGAGAATATATTATTAACATTACATAAATATCCCTTTCCATATGGGATATTATGAATGCATCTGATAAATTCTTGTTAAATATATTGTCCGTTTATAAGACGTAACACTAGCTGAGCCCTATTATGGCTCTATCATTAGAATACATAGAAATTATGCAATCCACAAGGAATTCAACATATATCTAATATGATAAAATAACTTTACTGTATATACATACTTCCAATTTCTTATAACAAATATTAGTTTTTTTTTAGACTTTTTTCTGCAAAAATTGCAGGTATAACACTTCTTTATACATAATTATTTTATTGAATATTTTTATATTGGTTCACAATCAATAGACATCATCCTTGACCATCGCTGTAGTGATGGTCCTGGTCAACCTGTAGAATAGTAAAATTCATATTATCAAGTCATGGAGGTTTTTATGTACAACAATAAATTACACTCGCAGAGGGTTTCTCTCTCAAACCTGAGATCCCAGTGGGTGCAAGCAGCATCCAAAGAGCAAGGGAGACAGGCAACGACCTAGGTCGAGACCCCTTTTTTTGACTTCAATAATTGCTGCCAACAAGATCATCACTTAGCAGTTCAAATCATCACACAATATTTATTGAAACCATAAGGACCCGTATTAGGCCACCAAAATGCATCTGGCAGTGTCCCGCTATACATTTTCATCAGACACTGCCCATATAAACAAAAATGAGGAACAAAAGAAATTTTTCCTCATGTAATGGGAGAAAAGCATCCACCATCACTGTCTTGGTTTACCCACAAGAAATATTCGAAAGATCGTGATTTAATCTGTATGCAATCAGATTAATCCGTAAGTAATCCTATATTAATGACAATATGTTTTTCTCCCAAAATTTGTTATCTCCGATACCATTGACCTCTTCGTGGAGATAAACAGGTGGACTAAACTTTAAAATATGCCACATCTGTTTACTTATAAATCCCATGATCGATATTTGACTTATCTTTGTGACCCACAAGAAACATTTTAAAGATCAGTGATTAATCTTATACAACCAGATTAATCGAAAGTAATGCAACATAATGACAATATGTTTTTTTTCTCCCAAAATGACCATTGTTAACATAGCCACAGCCGTTGTATTGTTCATCTTGATACGACATGACAGTTTCCATAATAAAACAATCGTACTTTTTAATCCCTAACTCCTTATACAGTCAACATTAATACGAATGTTTGGAAAAATCTTAGGACAAACCATTTATAATCGCCTGGTATATTGTGTGCAGTCCGACAATGAGACATACCAATTATTGATATAAGAATATAATAAATAATCTTATCTTACCCAAACAATTCACAGAAGCGTATCATCATCTGTAACACTTGCTTCTAGTTTGCCAACAGCTGTAATCTTATAGTTTGAAGCAGCTTATGACCTTTTTTACATTACTTAAATAAAGAAACGTATCATTTGATATTTTGCATAAGCCTCTTCACAAGGCATACATATTCTTAAATCTTCTGTATCCATCTTTTGGAACTATTTTTTTTTACCTAATCCTAAGGGAGGACAAAGTAATGTCGACACCGATCTAATATGACATATTTGTAACATGGAACAATTTTCCTTCCTTCCCCCACGCTGCTTATGTGCTTGAAATACTTCTGAATTCACATAGTAATTTATAAATAATTTATAATGCCCTGAATCATATATGCATTAAGTAATGGGGTCAGTCCTTACCTTCCACCACACGTTGTAATGGCAAGGCACTAATTTGCACTGTTCACACTTATCTCTTCCAATTTAATTGTTTACGAAGATAACCCATGACCAAGACCTCATTATGGGCAAGCGCTGATCTTTTATCAGTATAATTGTTCCTTCATGTACGGTTTATACAGCCTTGAACTGATTGATGTTTGGACAATGTTTTTTAACTTCAGCATCAAGACCCACTTTAATTAATTTCAAGCACCTGTAATATTGAATAACAATTTGTTAATCACAACAGTTTTTCCATGTTCTAGATGTTTCCATTTTCTTACACTGGGAAAGTGTAAATATAATGATGTTTTTGTATTGTTTATACCATGAAATCTTCACACTGAGGTAATTTTATATATACATGTACGTACCCCTTCTTATTAAATTACTTTTGAGTGCAAACCTGAAATCAATTTTTAAAGTATTCTTATAAGCAGGTGAACCAAACCAACCTTAGATATATTGGTTAAACAATCATACACGTACACCTGTAAACCCCCATAATTGGAGATTTCATGACCTTATTTTGTAACCATCATGTTTGCACCTTTTCACGTACTTCAAGCCTTCTTCCCAATTATATAGGTTTAGATAAGGCTATGTTTAGGATATACCACATCTGCTCTGCTTGTTTTGATCCATTTATCAAATCTTTCATTGGATCATAGTTTTTTTCAAACCGCAAGTTAAAAAGATCTTCGCCTTTGTTTTGATCCCATTATATCAAAAATTTTTCATTGGATCAAAGTTTTTTCCCCCAAAGTTTAAAGATCAGTAGTCCCTGTTCCTATTGTAATTAATATCTTTGATTTATCATAAGGCAGGTTTATTTCTAAAATAATCAGGAGTTTTAATATCCTGATTTGTATTGATCTGCAACCCTATAGTGCAGATTCGGTAAATTATATTATATTTCTTCCTATTGAGCTCGCACAACTGATTGGGCAATTTATTTTATTTTAAAGTAATTACTTATTTGCACCATTTTGAAATACTTTGAATATTGTATTTAGAAACATAAAACATATAAATTGGTGCTGGAGTAGCCATTCAGCCCTTCGAGCCCGCAACCGCCATTCAATTGATCATGGCTGATCATCCAACTCAGGTATCCCTAACCTGCCTTCCTCTCCATACCCTCTGATCCCCAGCCACAGAGGGCCTCAACCAACTCACTCTAAATATGCCAATGATTCTGGCCACTAACTACCCTCTGTGGCATGAGAGTTCCAGAGACTCCACCACACACTGTTGAAGGAAAGTCTTTCTCATCTCGGTAATTTCCATTTCTTATATCTCATATATTTTAGACCATGGATATTTTATAACGGATTTACCGTTGATATTTTAATAAAACATAAAAAGTTTTAATCGTATTCTGAAGTTGGTGGAGATACATAATAATTAATGTTGGCAGCTAGTTTTCTACCATAGCCTCACCACTTCCTTTAGCATATAGCAAAAATCTTTTGCTATCTCAGGCACATCTGGCCTCACTTTTTATTTGTGGTGTGCATTCATATTCTACATCACCACTTGCAGGTCTGTCTTTTTGCAGCCCTGATCCACTTGGAATTATATCGAAAGAGACCTCCTCCACCCTAATCCATGGTTCAATTCTCAATTTGGCATCATACCATATTTTGTATATTCAAGCCCCTCAGGGTCTTTTTTGGTCTGTTTGGGGTACTGTGACCCTTGTCTACTTTTTAAATTTTGAGTACTTCTCCATATCGCGATTTTTATTAACTTTTTAAAAGTACAGTCCTGTCGAACTTTAAAATTCCCTGCCCAAAAGTATGTGAGCATTTTTACCTCTCTACCGTAATTTTAACGGTACCATTAGCGGAACCGCCCCTGTAATTAATCTCTCGCGTCTCGCTCGTCCTCGTTGAGAATATCTCCGTTCAATCTCTCCCTCCTCTCGCCGGGGGTAGCACCGAAACTTCGCTTGGTATTCCCCTGGGACGTTCTTTTTTACCAAAACTACACTTTACTCCGTATATTTTAACAAGAGTATTCTGTTCAATTTAAACTTTTAGTTTGTTTTTTAAAATCCTTTAAAATCCTGGTTTTCCACCAGGCACGGAAGTTTTCCCAGTCCCTAAAAAAATTTTTCAACTGCACTTACCTGCCGGTTTCCGAACCTACACCGCTGTCGGGAGCTGTCTGTGCACTCCTGCTTCTGCCGTCAGCGTCGACGTAATCCGTTCCACAGCGCCAGGCGGGCTTCTTTCCGTGGCACTCACCACGTGACTCGAAGTAAAAATTGTTATACGGTATATGGTAAGCTAAAGAAGGCTACTATACAGGTCTGGCAGAGCATCACCAGAGACACCCAGCAACTGGTGATGTCCAAGAAACACAGATCATAACAGTCATTGCATGCAAAGATATGCAACAAAATACTAAACCCTGACTATACTTTCATTTACACGCACTGCTGTTTCCCAAACATTATTTGCCCTAAATAGGGGGACCATGCAAAAACACAGCTTGTATACTCTACATAGAGAAACCAAAATGTATAAAAATGGCCTTTACTAAAATCTGACAATGTGCACTTAAGCCACCTGTTTTTATTTTCTATTACAAAATCAATTGTGGAGTACAGCGCAAATAAATAAATGATGGTCTTTGTCCCAAACATATGGAGGGCACCGTATGCACTGTGAATGGCTCAAATTGAAACGATGTATAGTCCTTTTCCGATGATTGTTGCACGCAACAAAAGCTTTTTGCTACCTCGTAATCACGTGACAATAAGCTAAACAATAAACTGCAAAAAACTAATTTTTTTCAACCTGAAACGTTTTTAAAAAGCACGATCACACTCCGATCATCTGACGTGAATGAAATAACTATTGTCCCCTTATTTAGTTTTGTTATGGATACAGCACGGAAACAGGCCCTCGGCCCACCAACCCGTGCCGACCAGCGACCCCAAGCATGAGCACAATCCGGCACACCAAGGACAATTTTCACCCAATCCAAATTAACTTACAAACCTGTACCACCGTGGAGTGGCGGTTTGAAAACCGGAGCACCTGGGAACCCTCGGGGTCCCTGCGAAACAACAAACTCTGCACAAGCAGCGCCCGTAGTCAGATCGAACCCGGGTCACTGTGCCGTAAGGCAGCAAACTCGACCACCTGCCGACACTGTGCGTCCCATCGATTCCTTTTTTTTTTATGATAAATAATTGCATTTATGGACAGATTCCAATGTTGGTATACGAAAGATCGCACAATTTATAATCAAAATTGAATGCTACTTTAAATTAAAACCAGAAAACACAGACAAAACACATCACCAAAGGACCAAAACCAAACAAAACGTAAACCAACCCACAAACAGCAAAACACAAACCATAAAAAGACCCACATCCAACTACAAGATACACAAAAACCCACACCAAAAACACACACCACAAACAACCAACATACACAAACACAACAAACCACTTAACACCCACTATAAAACCCAAAACAATAACCCACAAAAAACAACAAACAAAACCAAAAACACACAAAACCACAAATAAGAAGCAAACCACCAAACACGTACAATCCAAAAAAC
>CM069132.1:155454843-155718872 GCA_035221665.1 Okamejei kenojei
GGGATGAGGGGTGTAAGGGTGTGAGGGGGGGGAAAGAGGTGTTGGTGGAAGTTGTAGGGTGTGGGGGGGTTAAGAGGTTGGATGGGGAAATATGTGGGAACAGGGGGGAATCTGAATGGGTTTGACTGTGTTGGATGTGTGTGTGTGGAGGATGGTGAGGTGGGGGAGGGGGTAAATTGGGTTTTGGAAAGATGTTGGGGGTCAAGAGGGATAAGAGATACTATGCTGCCTGGATTGAATGGTGCATAGACCTAGTTGGACGAATGGAATAAGTTGCAATCATAATTTAAATGAACTTCAATCAGCGTTTTCTACCACAGCATGTGCCTGTTCCATCATGCCGTTTTGCCCCTGCTCAACATCTCCCTATAAGCTCAGCCCACGTGTCCTGGCAACATCCTTGTAAATCTTCTCTGCCCTCTTTCCAGGATAACAACATCTTTGTGCCCCCTCTCCACCCCCCTCGCCCACCCACCCCTCCACCACCGACCCATTTCAAACCTGCAAAGATCTACAGGTTTTTTGTTAGGCATGGTGTAAGTGTATTGTAATTGGCATGGTATATTGTCAATAGACAATAGGTGCAGGAGGAGGCCAATTCGGCTCTTCGAGCCAGCACCCCGCCATTCAATGTGATCATGGCTGATCATCCCCATTCAGTATACCCGCACAAGACCCCTTTCCTCCTGCCTTCTCCCATATCCCCTGACTATCCCGCTATCATTAAAAGCTCTATCTAGCTCTCTCTACACAAAGTTTTCCTCCAGGAGAACTGGCCCCTGGCCCTCACAACCACCTCTCTGTGTAGAGAATTCCACAGACACACAAAGTCTGAATAAACCATATACACAATTACAGGCATTCGGAAACAGAGGGCCTCACGTCGGGCCCTTTCCATCCGGCGCCGACCATTTGTTTTCTCCACCACCCCTAGTCCCCATCTAACCTGCACTCAACCATACCCCCTCCATATCCTCGAGTGCGAATGTCCATATACCTATCCCACTTTACTCTTAAAATGTTAAAATCGATCCTGCCGAGATCCACCACTTCTGCTGGAAGCGTGAGTTCCACCACAGCCACCACACCAGCTGATAAAGAAGTTGCCCTCCTCCAGCTTATACGTTACCCCCCCCCCACAAACCTCTTGTCCCTTATTCACATGTCATTCCCTCGATGTTTTCGAAATCTTCCCTACCCTCAATGGGAAAAACGTATCCACTCAACTCTGTCTATCATCCCTTTCCTTCATCATGTTTACAAGACCTCAATTCCCTCCCCCCCTTAACCTTCCTCTGCGTTCCTGCGCTCCAAAGAATAAAGACCTAACTTGTCTCAAAAAAAATAAGTTTCCTTTCTCTTAACATAGTTGCTGAGAACCTCTGGCAACATCTAGTACACACATCCTCTGTACTCCCTCTCTATTTTACGCGTTGACATCCTTCCTATAACTAAACGCGAGCCAAAATTGTACACCATAACTCCAGAATTGCCTTACCAATGCCTTGTAAAATTTTAACATTACTTCCTACTCCTATAAGTATTCAATGCTCTGATTTATAAAGGCCAGCACACCAAAGGCTTTCTTTACCGACCCTAGTACTACATGCGTTCCACCTTCAGGGAACTGATGCACAGTTATTCCTAGATCCCGTCTGTCCACAGCATTTCCTCAGTTCCCTAAGCCATTTTTACCGCATGTACGTCCTCTTTTGCATTTTCGCTGCCAAGATGTAGCACTTCACACTTATCAAGCATTAAACACCATCTGCCCATCTTTCAGCCCACTTTTTCCAACATGGCCCAAATCTCTCTGTAGACACTTGAAAGCATCCTACTTCATATTATCCACAACACCACCTATCTGTATCATACTGCACACTTACTTAACCAATATTCCACCCCATCATCAATCACATTGATGTAACATGACAAACACCAGTGGACCCCAACACAGATCCCCGAGCGCACCCCACTTGGTCACAACGGCTTCCAACCTGACAAACAGGCATCCACCATTACTCGCTGACATCTTCCCATTCACACTGTTGAATCCATCTTGCTACTCCGCCATTAAACACCCAAAGATTGACCTTCTTACCATAGGGGCAAGCCTTGTCAAAGGCCTTACTGAAATCCATATATACAACATCCACTGCTTTACCCTCATCAATTCCCTAGTTAACCGCTTGCAAAAACAATTCAAGTATGGTTTGTCAAACATGACTTCCAGGCAACAAATACATGTTGCACTGTTCCTGTACCAGACCTCTGTTATCCAGAGGCTTATATATATTACTTCTCTAAGTATCGCTTTCCATTAATTTCCCCCACCTCACTGAACCGTCTATAATACTAATAGTCGAGATAATTGCTAGGTTTTATTCTTTGAACCCTTTAAACATGGAACAGAGCATGGCGCAGTACGCGCAATGCCGCCCCGGCACCTATTCGCCTTTCTAAAATGACAATTTGAAATATTCTCTGTCGCGCGCACGCTCCTGCTATTCTACAATAACTTCGACTCATGTCCCTAGGGAAAATCCTGTGCCGCGACCTGAGACTTATCCACTTTATATTTTTTCAAAAGTGTCAGTACTTCCTCCTCTTTGAATCTCATAGTTTCCATAGCTACTCTACTGTTTTCTCCCCCTTAACTCACAGAGTTCAATATCCCTTTTCCTTGGTGCAAATTACCTGAAAGAAAAGAAATATCTTCAATGACTCCCCCATCTGCTTATGGCTCTGCAGATAGCTGTCCATTCTGGTTCTCTAATGGTCCAATTTTATCCGCTCGTTCACCTTTTGCTATTAATATAGCTGTAGAAACCCTTTGGTTTTACTTTCACCTTATCCTGCCAAAGCAACCTCATATCTTCTTTTTAGCTCTTCCTAATTTCTTTCTTAAGATTCATTTACATCTATTATACTCCTCTAGCACATCTCTTTACCACTCCCATGCTCCTATATTATTGTAGATATCTCTCTTTTTTCACAATGTCCCAATTATCCTTGAAAACCATGGCTCTTTCCAATTTTTTACTATTTCCTTTCAACCTAACAGTGGACAAAAGATTCCTGTACTCTTACAATTTCCCCTTTAAAATGTCCTCCATTTCTTCTTCTCTATCATCCTTCCATGAAACAAATGTGGTCCCACTTCACTCCTTACAATCCTTACGACATATACCCTCATAGTTAGCCTTTCTCCAATCAAAAATCCCCACCTCCTAGTCCAAGTTACTGACTCTCTCCAAAATTAGTATTGAAACTAATGGTATTGTGGATCACTGTTCCCGAAGCGCTCATCCCGCATACCTCCCGTCACCTGACCTGCTCAAAAAGTGTCTTTGTCTCCATCTACATGGCCCTAGGGCCCTACCCTTATTCTTAACTGTTGGCCCCTGGTTCTGGACTCCCCCAACATCCGGGAAACATGTTTCCTGCCTCCAGCGTGTCAAACCCCTTAACAATCTTATATGTTTCAATAACACGTTATACACACCTTTGGATTCACTCCCTACACATCTCGGGGGGTGGGGGGATGGGGAAATTTAAAGACGGACAATTAACTTACAGACCTGTACGCAGCCCTTTGGATATGGGAGGAAATGGGGAAAGCACGGCCGGAAAGAAACTCCCGTGGTCAGTGATCGAACCCTATCCCTGGCGCAGTGAGAGGCAGCAATTCTACCGCTACTGGCTCTCCCACCATGGCCAGCCAGCGATCACACTCGCCCAATCCACTTGCACTATCCTACACGTTGTGTGTGGCCAATTTACAATCCACTGCTAGCCAATTATAACCTCCAACCATGTACGCTCCTTGTGTGTGTGAGGAGAAAAAAAACCCCCGGTAGCCCCTGGAGGGAAACCCACATGTTAGCAGGGAGAAGCTACAAACTACACAGGCAGCTCCCTTTGGTCAGGATCAAACCTGTCTGGCAGAAGATGCAGCAGCTTCTACCAGTTACAGTTAATTTAGTTTCTTGTCACGATGTACAGAGGTACAGGGTGACATAGCATTTAAAGTTTGCTGCATCCAATTCACAAAAAAACAATATAAGATTACAATCGAGCATTTGCATGAGATAGAATACCAGTTGCTTGCAAAAGTATTCATACCCCTTTGAACTTTTCCACATCTGTCACGTTACAACACAAAAATAGAAATGTATTATTATTGCGTGAATTTTATGTTATAGGCCCAACACAAAGTGGCGCGCATAAATTGTGAAGTTGAAGGAAAATGATACATGGTTTTCAAGGTTTTTTTTACAAATAAAAAACTGAAAAGTGTGGCGTGCAAAAGTATTCAGCCCCATTACTCGATACCCCCTAAATAAAATCCAGTGCAACCAATTTGCCGCAGAGTCCACGCTAATTAAGTAAATCGAGTCTACTTGAGTGTATAATCTAATCTCAGTATAAATACAGCTGTTCGTGAAGGCCTCAGAGGTTTGTTAGAGAAGCGATTAGTGAACAATCAGCATCATGAAGCCCAATGGGAAACACACAACAGTCAGGGAATGAATTGTGGAGACGTTTAATAGCGGGGTTGGGTTATAAAAAAATACCCAAAGCCTTGAATATCTCACAGAGCACTGTTCAAGTCCATCATCCGAAAATGAAAGAGTATGGCACAACGCAAAACCTACCAATACATGGCCGTCCACCTAAACTGACAGCCGGGCAAGGAGAGCAATTATCAGAGAAGCAGCCAGAGAAGCAACCCATTCCAGTTGTAACTCTGGAGAGCTGCAGAGATCCACAGCTCAGGTGGGAGAAATCAGTCCACCAGGACAACTATAGTCCGTGCACCAGATCCAACAAATCGGGCCTTCAAAGAGTGGCAAGATGAAAGCCCTTGTTTGAAACAAAGCGCATAAAAGTCCCGTTTGACGCAGTCTTAGCCTACAAGCCATGTGGGGCTCACAAACACATGTGGAGGAAAGTAGCTCTGTCTAATGAGACCAAAATGAAGATTTTTGGCCTAAATAGCCAAACGCACAAGTGTGGCGAAAACTAACACTGCACATCACCCTGAACACACCATCCCCACTGTGTAACATCGGTGGCAGCATCATGCTGGTGGGGAGCTTTTCTCAGCTGGACCAGGGAAGCTGTCAGAGTTGTAGGGAAGATGGATGAAGTCAAATACAGGGCAATCTTATGAAGAAAACCTGTTAGAGTCGCAAAGACTTGAGACTGGGGCGGAGTTCACACCTTCCAGCAGAACAACGACCCAAACATACAGTCTCTGAGCTACAAGTGGAATGTTTTAGATCAAAGACTATTCATGTGTTAGAATGCCCATCGAAAGCCCAGACCTAAATCCAATTGAGAAACTCTGGCAAGACTTGAAAATTGCTGTTCACATAGACACTCTCCATCCAATCCTGACAGCTTGAAGCTATTTTGCCAAAGAAGAATGGGCAAAACATTTCAAGTCTCTAGATTGTGCAAAGCAGGTATGAGACATACCCCCGAAATACTTGCAGCTTAATTGCCGCGAAAGTGGTTCTACAAAGTATTGACTCAGGGGGCTAATACATTGCAACCGCCACACTTTTCAGTTTTTTTATTTGTAAAAAAATTTGGAAAACATGTATCATTTTCCTACTGATGATGTTTCCTGTGCCCCAGCTGTCCTGAAGGTTACCCAGGCCAAGATATACTATACGTCCCCCCCCCCTTGATGTTCAGCGTTGCCACCACTCTCAGCAATGCAATGAATGTCGTGAAATGCTCCCCACCTACTTGGCAAGGGACTTCTTTAACATCTAGTCCTGTGTATTTGATTCTTCACTTCACAATTAAGCACCACTCTTGTGTTGGTCTATCACTAAAATGCATTTACGTTTGTGATTGTAACGTGACAATATGTGGAAAAGTTCAAGGGGTATGAATACTTTGCAAGCCACTGTAAATGATAAGCGGGGGATAAACGAGCAAGGTAAAAGCCGTAAAAATCCAATCAAGGGTAAGTCCGATGAGGTAGATAGTAGTTCGGTGACTGCCCTCATGCTGTGCTAGGATGGTTCAGTTGCCCGAAAACAAGCTGCCACCACCACTGCCCACCACCCTAAATGAAGAAGACCTGGATTTTTTGCAGTGAAAGTGTCCGACCGACATTGCTATTCCCCAGTATCAATTTGAATTAAGTGCAGCGGTGAGAAACCATTTTTTTAAGATAGCTATAGAAAAAGTGACATAGCTTTGCTTTAACATTGGCTTTATTTCAACGTTTGTTTCCCGCCGGTTCAGTCTTCACCTGCCTCAGTCACCATCGTGCTTGATTTTATCGCCTCATGGGTATGAAATTTAATTCCACTTTAGAATCTTCACCATCGACTCAGGAACAGCAGGAACTTTCCTTCAGATTGTTTTTGAAGCGGGGGAACAATTTTTTTTTTTGACGTGTTTACATGCTGCAAGGAACCAAGAAATGAACCCGTTGGTTTAATTTTTAAATAATTGTGATTCCATCATTTTTGGAGAATATTTCAAACTTACTTTGCACAAGACATTTGACTGCTGTAATGTAAACCGAGAATTGTGCCTGGAAATGTTGTGTTCATTTAAAATGGATTTGCTTGATTTAAACCACAAATACATGTTAATTTAAAATGTTGTCCAGTTGCACTGAGCAGTGTCATATGAAATTATAACGGTATTAATATTTTCAAAGTGGTGTCTGCTGTCATGCTGCTCGTGTGCCTATTATGCAGTGCCTGTATTAGTCAGCATCTGCAGTTCTTTGTTTCTGCATGTTGCATAGAAGCATAGAAAAATAGGTGCAGGAGGAGGCCATTCGGCCTTCGAGCCAGCACCGCCATTCATTGTGATCATGGCTGACCATCCCCAATCAATAACCCGTGCCTGCCTTCTCCCCATATTCCTTGATTCCACTAGCCCCTAGAGCTCTATCTAACGCCATTTTAAATCCATCCAGTGTTTTGGCCTCCACTGCCTCTGTGGCAGGGAATTCCACAAATTCACAACTCTCTGGGTAAAAAAGTTTTTGTTGCAGGTACTCCCACAGATTTTCCAGCACTGGGGGTCTGAGCCCTCCTTTAATCTGGACAAAATTTCTGCCACCCCCCCCCCCCCCCCCCCTCCCGCCGTCGGAAGTCCCTCCGAAGAATGATTTGGATCCGAGCGAAATGGGCTATTCTCAACCTCATCGGGTCTTCCGTGCTAATCGGCTCCGAAACTCTGGCCTGGCAAGAGGAGCCTGCAGATCGGTTTCCCTAGCTGACTTTGCGGGCCGGTATCTCGCCCCCCCCCCCCCCCCACCAAGGCTGTGACCTATGTTGGTCGGCAAAAAATACCGCAAAGCTCTTCTTCTTGGTTTCTTGGTCCTCCAAAATATTCCAAATGGAATTTAAACTGGAGGTGGTGGAGGGAGGACTTAAGCCAGAAAGGGTTTTTGGGAAGAAAGAGCTACCTTAAATTTAGTTGCATCTGGTTGGGTAACGATGGTAGGGAATGAAGGTTATTCCACGTTTTAATTGTGTGGGGGAAGAACGAATTGCTGTAACTGTAATTCTCTGTAATCCAGACAATTGTGGTGGACCTGGGCTAGTGTTTCTGAAATACAAGCATGAAACACAAGAGCTGCCAACACTAACAGTTGCAGACTTGCAACATGGAGATACCCTTGAGGTCCACAGCCACAAAAATTAAGGCGACTTCAGAATCCCATAGTCTTTTTGATGCATCTTGAGGTAGAGTCGCTGCCTCACGGCACCAGCGACCCGGGTTCAATCCTGACTACGGGTGCTGTCTGTATGGAGTTTGTACGTTATCCCCGTGAACTGCGTGGGTTTTCCCTGGGTGCTCCAGTTTCCTCACACACTCCAAAGACGTGCAGGTTGGCCCTAGTGTGTGTAGGATAGTGTTAGTGTTCGGGGTGATCACTGGTCGGCGAGGACTCGATGAGGCAAAGGGCCTGTTTCCGCGCTGCATCCCTAAAGACCTGTTTCTGATATTTATGTTGCCCGTCATGACTGTACTTGAACTGGATGCTGCTAACCAGCTGGGTTTAGACTCCTAAGTGATTAATGAATGATTTATTTACTGCTGGTGGTTATGGTATTGGAAATAGCGTTGATTTGGGTGCCAGTACAGTGGTTTCTTAAAATCTGTTGTGCAGGTTTAGATACCAAAGGTTAAGCAATGTTTACATTATATACTAGAACATTAACTAACGGCCGTACTGTGTGTTGAGATTAAAGCTCTATTGCAGCTTGTCTGTCCAAACAGCTTTTCCTTGAAGATATTTCCACTTGTTATTCAACTTTTTTAAGACATTTGTATTTTAATTTATCCATCAATATATGAGGAGAACATTTATTTCTGTGATAATTATACCTACGAATTGTAAAGTTCAAAAGTGATAGGAGCAGAATTAGGCCATTCGGCCCATCAGGTCTACTCCGCCATTCAATCATGGCTGATCTATCTCACCCTGCTAACCCCATTCTCCTGCCTTCTCCCCATAACCCCTGACACCCGGACTAATCAAGAATCTATCCATCTCTGCCTTAAAAATATCCACTGACTTGGCCTCCACAGCCTTCTGTGGCAATGAATTCCACAGATTCACCACCCTCTGACTAAAGCATTTCCATTATCTTCCCACAAAGTGCTGAAGTGACTTAGCAGGCCAGGCAGCGTCTCTGGAAAACCTGGACAGGTGACGTTTCAGGTTGGGACCCTTTTCTGTTGCCTAACTGTCAACTCGATGGGACAGACAGCATTTGTGGTGGACAGAGGGATGGGCTGAGAGTGTAGAGGGGATGTACTGGTTGGTGATGTCTCTTCATGCGCATCTGGAAACCAATTTAAGTTCATAACTTCTAGGAGCAAAATGAGACAATTCAGCCCATTCCGTTTATTCCGCCATTCAATCATGGCTGATCTATCTCTCCCTCCTAACCCCATTCTCCTGCCTGCTCCCCGTAACCTCTGACACCCGTACTAACCAAGAATCTGTCAAAGGTAGACAAAAATGCTGGAGAGTTTCTCCAGCATTTATGCCTACCTTCGATTTTTCCACCATCTGCAGTTCTTTCTTAAACAAGAATCTAGTCAAATCACTCTGACTAAAGAAATTCCTCCATCTCCTTTCTAAAGGAATGTCCTTTTATTCGGAGGCTATGGCCTCTGGTCCTAGACTCTCCCACCAGTGGAAGCATCCTCTCCACATCCACTCTGTCCAGGCCTGTCACAATTCGGTAAGTCACCAATGATGCCCACCCCCCCCTCCCCCACCCCCCATCCTTCTAAACTCCAGCGAACACAGGCCTAGTGCCGCCAAGAGCTCTTTATATGTAAGTTTGGGACTACAGAGATACACGGGGTTCAAGAATATCGAACCTGTTCAACACACGCGGTCTGTTGCACCTCACCCAGAACGCACAGATGAAGCCAGAACAGGCAATAGTTGCTGTTCTATATAATGTAATTCCTATTCTCATTTCTTATATGTTTCTACATACTTGGCTGATAAATTAATAGCAATTATGTGTTATGTTTTCACTTTTCTCTCTGGTCACCGATCAAAGTATCTGCCATTTTATTGTCACTGCCTGTGATTATTTTTATATACATATATATAAAATGACACTTCTAATGTTTGCAGGATCAACTATTATCAATAATAAAGTGTTTTAACTGTCTACAGTTTTTGCAGCTTTGAATTACTCTGGGGTTTTGTGGTGGTGGGGGGGGGGGGTGGGGGGTAAAAGCCAGCAGGGTGGCGCAGCGGTGGAGTTGCTGCCTCACAGCACCAGATACATGACAAGGGAATGATGTTTAGCGCAGGGGTGGGGAACCTTTACATGTTGGAAGGCCGCATTAAGTTAGCTGTAATCTAATAAGGCCGAATCCAAGAAACTTCAATTAGATATATTTCAAAATGTACATTATTTTGTTAAAATAGCCCTCATGACTTTTAATTGCGGACATCAGAGGAGTTTTACTCTTTGGTATTTTAAATACGTTCATTTTAAGATTAAAATTAAAATAATAAAAGACGAACAAAAACATAAAAGGATTTGTTCTACAAAATTTGGATTAATTCAAAAGGACTTAATGGCCTAGAAAGCCGCATGTGGCCTTAAGGCCGCAGGTTCCCCACCCCTGGTTTAGCGCAAGGTAAATGTGTAGGAAGGAACTGCAGATGCTTGTCTAAACCGAAGATAGACATAAAAAGCTGGAGTAACGCGGTGAGACTATTTTAGTAGTTTAGTTTATTTAGTATACAGCGTGGAAACAGACAACGGCCGACCGGGTCCGCGCCAACCAGCGATCCCCACACATTAACACTATCCTACACCCACTAGGGACATTTTTTTTTAACATTTACCAAGCCAATTAACGTACAAACCTGTACATCTTTGGAATGTGGGAGGAAACCGAAGATCTCGGAGAAAACCCATGCGGTCACAGGGAGAACTTACAAATTCCATACAGAGAGTACCCGTAGTCGGGATTGAACCCAAGTCTCGTGTGCTGCACTCGCTGTAAGGCAGCAACTCCACCGCCACGCCACCGTGACTTAGGGTTTTTACTCCTACATGTCGGCGCAGACTGGGCGATCGTTTCACAGATCACCCGATTGCCAAACACTGTAACTCTCGTCCCCATTCCCATTCTGTTATCATCCTTCCACAATTAGAGAGCAGTCCTGAACTACTATCTACCTCATTGGCGACCCTTGGACTACCTTTGATCGGACTTTACTGGCTTTACTTTGCATTAAACGTTATTCCCTTATCATGTATCTGTACACTGTAAATGGCTCGACTGTAATCATGTATAGTCTTTCCGCTGACTGGATAGCACACAACTGCAGATGCTGGGTTAAACCAAAGAGAGAGCTAGATAAGGCTCTTAAAGATAGCGGAGTCAGGGGATATGGGGAGAAGGCAGGAACGGGGTACTGATTGGGGATGATCAGCCATGATCACATTGAATGGCAGTGCTGGCTCGAAGGGCTGAAGGGTTGAATGGCCTCCTCCCGCACCTATTGTCTATTGTCTATTGTCTACAACTAAAAGCTTTTCACTGTACCTCGGTACACGTGACAATAAACTGAGCTGAAACTAATCTCTCTGACCTGGGCTACCTCCACTGTCAGATTTAGGCCACATGCAAATCAGAGGGACAGCACCTCAATATTTCGCTTGAGCAGCTTACAACCCAGCGGTATTTTAATTTCAAGTAATCCTCTCTCCCTCATTATTCCCTTTATCATGTACAGTGCCGTCCATAATGTTTGGGACACAGACCCATCATTTATTTATTTATTTGCCTCTGTTCTCCAAAATTTGAGATTTGTAATTTAAAAAAATCACATGTGGTTAAAGTGTACATTGTCAGACAGTCTGAAGAAGGATCTCGACCCGAAACATCGCCTATTGCCTTCGCTCCAAAGATGTTGCCTCACCCGCTGAGTTTCTCCAGCATTTTTGTCCACCTTTGACAGACAGCCTAGTCGCCTAAAAAATCGACTAAGTGGGCAGGCCATTTAGAGACATCAGCCAAACCTTAGGCTTACCAAAGTCAATTGTTTGGAACATCATTAAGAAGAAAGAGCACTGGCGAGCTTACTAATCGCAAAGGGACTGGCAGACCAAGGAAGACCTCCACAGCTGATGACAGAAGAATTTTCTCTATAATAAAGAAAAATCCCCAAACACCTGTCCGGCAGATGAGAAACATTCTTCAGGAGTCAGGTGTGAATTTGTCAATGACCACTGTCCACAGAAGACTTCATGAACAGAAATACAGAGGCTACACTGCAAGATGCAAACCGATGGCTGGGTTACAGTTTGCCAAGAAGTACTTAAAAGAGCAACCACAGTTCTGGAAAAAGGTTTTGTGGACAGATGAGACGAAGATTAACATATCAGAGTGATGGCAAGAGCAAAGTATGGAGAAGAGAAGGAACTGCCCAAGATCCAAAGCATCCCACCTCATCTGTGAAACACGGTGGTGGGGGAGTTATGGCCTGGGCATATATGGCTGCTGAAGGTACTGGCTCACTTATCTTCATTGATGATACAACTGCTGATGGTAGTAGCATAATGAATTCTGAAGTGTATAGACACATCGTATCTGCTCAAGTTCAAACAAATGCCTTAAAACTCATTGGCCGGCGGTTCATTCTACAACAAGACAATGATCCCAAACATACTGTTAAAGCAACAAAGGAGTTTTTCAAAGCTAAAAAATGGTCAATTCTTGACCCGAGCTAATCACCCGATCTGAACCCAATTGAGCATGCCTTTTATATGTTGAAGAGAAAACTGAAGGGGACTAGCCCCCAAAACAAGCATAAGCTTGTATATGGGCGGGAAGGGAATGGGGGGGTATGGTCTGAGTGCAGGTAGATGGGACTAGGGGAAAACAAATGGTCGGCACGGACTGGAAGGGCCGAGAGGGCCTGGTTCCGTGCTGTAATAGTAAGATTAAACGAGAACTTACCAGTTCGAAGTTTGATCGTTATATTTTATGAGGAGTAACGATGAGGGATTACGTGAAGAAGGCCCGCCTGGCTCTGGAACGGCATACTTCAAAGCAGCGGCATGAAAAACACAGAACACAAATAGCCGGAGTAAGATAGTAAGGCTCATCATAGATTTAGAACTACCAGATGATCATTTATTTTATGAGGGTGGGGAGTGGAGGGCACGTAATCCCTCATCGTTACTCCTCATAAAATAACGATCAAACTTCGAACTGGTAAGTTCTCGTTTAATCTTACTATTTTACTTCGGAGTCACGTGAGTGACCACGTGAAGAGTTTGAAGCTTTCTGTGTTTTTCGTGTCGTAGAATTTATTCCATACGACAGTACGGCTCATTAACACAATAACGAGCGAATAACACATTTTCCCCAAACATTGCCTCAAGTTATGCGATAAATTATTTCACATTATAAAAAATGAAAATAATGCCCTTTCCATTGAAAGGCAAGTTTATCACAAATACCAATTGATATATATATTTTTATGGCATGACAAATCAATTATAGAGAACCGAACATTGCGTGTCTAAATCTGACACCATGACTGGTTCCTTTTTACTTTAACAGTAATCTACAGCCTCCTGCGACCTTGCATCTTTGCTCGAGTGGCTCATCCTGTGCCATTCCTGTGAATGTATTTTCCTCATTAACAGAGTGATTTTTCCACCTTTCAGTGTCTAGTTCCTACTGAATGTATCCAATTTTTAACCATCTAGAAATACATTCCTCTATAACCATCAGTTTTTACTGAACCCAATGTGGTTTTTGTGTGTAATAAGCAGTCTCATTGCCACAGAGACTCTTACCTACTGCAACATTTTCATCAATGTTCACACACACACACACACACAACTTAAAGCCGGCAGGATATGCTTATAGTTTACCTTCGTTTCAGGTCTTCTTGGTGTGCTTTGTTTGGTAGATTCATAAACATATATGATAATGCAATTTGTATCCACATGCAATTATAACGTAACATTTGCAATGTTTGCACTCTTATATTGATACTAAAGTTATCAGAATTATTATTTTCAATGTTCAAGTTTTTTGAATCATAGATAGAGTTAGAGTCCATTTCTTAAGGCATTTCAAGATTATTTATCTCCTGCCTTTATATTTTTTACAATTTTGGACAGATTATATATACATATACACACATATATATATATATATATATATATATATATATTTATTAACATTTACATATATATCCCTTTCCATATTGGGATATTATGAATGCATCTGATAACTTCTTGGTTAATATATTGTCCGTTTATAAGACGGTAACACTCTGAGCCCTATTATTGGCTCTATCAATTAGATACTTAGAAAATGCAATCCACAAGGAATTCACATATATCTAATATGATAAAATAACTTTACTGTATATACAGACTTCCAATTTCTTATAACAAAAATATTGTTTTTTTAGACTTATTTCTGCAAATTGCAGGTATAACACTTCTTTATACATAATTATTTTATTGATATATTGTTATATTGGTTAACATTCATAGACTTCTTTGACCATCAGCTGTTGTGATGGTCTGGTCAACCTGTAGATAGTAAAATTCATATTTTCATGTCATGGAGGTTTTTTGTACAACAATAAATTACTGCAGGGTTTCTCAAACCTGGAGATCCCAGTGGGTGCAGCAGCATCCAAAGAGCGAAGGGAGACAGGCAACGACCTAGGTCGAGACCCCTTTTTTGACTTCAATAAATTGCTGCCACTATGAATCATCACTAGCAGTTCAAAATCACACAATATTTATGAAACCATAAAGGACCCGTATTAGGCCACCAAAATGCCTCTGGCAGTGTCCCCGCTACATTTTCATCAGACACTGCCCTATTAAACAAAAATGAGGAACACAAAGAAATCTTTTCCTCATGTAATTGGGAGAAAAGCATCCACCTTCACTGTTCTTGGTTTACCCACAAGAAATATTCGAAAGATCGGTGATTTAATCTGTATGCAATCAGATTAATCGTAAGTAATCCATATTAATGACAATATGTTTTTTCTCCCAAATTTGTTATCTTCCGATACCATTGTCTCTTCCGTAGAGATAAACAGGTGGACTAAACTTTAAAATATGCCACATCTGTTTACTTAGATAATCCCATGATCGTTATTTGACTTATCTTGTGACCCACAAGAAACATTTGAAAGATCAGTGATTTAATCTGTATACAACCAGATTAATCGTAAGTAATGCAAAATAATGACAATATGTTTTTTCTCCCAAATTTGACCATTGTTAACATATGCCACAGCCGTGGTATTGTTCATCTTGATACGACATGGACAGTTCCATAATAAAACAATCGATCTTTTTAATCCATAACTCCTTATACTTCAACAATTAATACGAATGTTTGGAAAATTTCTTAGGACAAACCATTTATATTCGCCTGGTATTATTGTGTGCAGTCCGAACAAGAGACATACCAATTATTGTTATAAGAATAGATAATATTCTTATCTTTACCCAAACATTCACAGAAGCTGTACATCATCTGTAACACTTGCTTCAGTTTGCAACAGCTGTTAATCTTATAGTTGAAGCAGCTTATGACCTTTTTTACATTACTTTAATAATGATAACGTATCATTTGATATTTTGCATAAGCCTCTTCACAAGGCATACATATTCTTATAAGCTTCTGTATTCCTTCTTTTGGAACTATTTTTTTTTACCTAATCCTAATGGAGGGACAAAGTATGTCGACAACAATTAGACATATTTGTATCATGGAACAATTTTCCCCCCCTCTTATGGTGCTTGAATTACTTCTGAATTCAGAATAGTAATTTATAAATATTTTATTAATGCCTGAGCATATGCTTTATGTAATGGGTCAGGTCCTTACCTTCCACCACGTTTGTAATGGCAGGCACTAATTTGCAGCTGCTCTTATCTCTTCCAATTTAAATGTTATCGAGATAACCCATGACCATGACCTCATTAGTGCAAGTGCTGATCTTTTATCAGTATAATTGTTCCTTCAGTGTACGGTTTAACAGCCTTGAACTGATTGATTGTTTGGACAATGTTTTTAACTTGCACAGCTTGACCCACTTTAATTAATTTCAAGCACCTGTAATATTGATTAACACTTTGTTAATCACAACAGTTTTTCCATGTTCTAGATGTTTCCATTTTCTTACACTGGGAAAGTGTAAATATAATGATGTTTTGTATGGTTTATACCATGAAATCTTTACACTGAGGTAATTTTATAATATACATGTACGTACCCCTTCTTATTAAATTACTTTTGAGTGCAAACCTGAAATCAATTTTTAAAGTTTTCTTATACAGGTGAACCAAACCTTCCTTAGATATATTGGTTAACAATCATAATACACCTGTAATCCCCCATAATTGGAGATTTCATGAACTTATTTTGTAACCAGATGTTTGCACCTTTTCAACGTACTTCAAGCCTTCTTTCCCCAATTATATAGGTTTAGATAAGGCTATGTTTGGATTATACCACTTCTGCCTTTGTTTTGATCCATTATCAAATCTTTCATTGGATCATAGTTTTTTTCAACCGCAAGTTAAAAAGATCTTTGCCTTTGTTTTGATCCATTATCAAAATTTTTCATTGGATCATAGTTTTTCTCCCCAAAGTTTAAAGATCAGTAGTCTGTTCTTTTGTAATTAATATCTTTGATTTATCATAAGGCAGGTTTATTCTATAATAAATCAGGAGTTTAATATCCTGATTTGTATTGATCTGCAAACCTATAGTGCAGATTCGGTAAATTATATATATTTCTTCCTATTGAGCTCCACAACTGATGGCAATTTATTTTATTTTGAAAGTATTACTTATTTGCACCATTTTGAAATACTTTGAAATTGTATTTAGAAACATAGAAACATAGAAATTAGGTGCAGGAGTAGGCCATTCAGCCCTTCGAGCCTGCACCGCCATTCAATATGATCATGGCTGATCATCCAACTCAGTATCCCGTACCTGCCTTCTCTCCATACCCTCTGATCCCCTTAGCCACAAGGGCCACATCCAACTCACTCTTAAATATAGCCAATGAACTGGCCTCAACTACCCTCTGTGGCAGAGAGTTCCAGAGACTCACCACTCTCTGTGTGAAGAAAGTCTTTCTCATCTCGGTATATTTCTCATTTCTTATATCTCTCATATTATTTGAGACATGGATATTTATAAACGGATTTACCGTTGATATTTTAATAAAACATAAAAGTTTTATCGTATTCTTGAAGTTGGTGAGATACCATATAATTAATGTTGGCAGCTAGGTTTTCTTCCATAGCCTCACCACTTCCTTTAGATATAGCAAAATCTTTTGCTATCTCAGGCACATCTGGCCTCACTTTTTTATTTGTGGTGTGCATTCATAATTCACATCACCACTTGCAGGGTCTGTCTTTTGCAGCCCTGATCCACTTGGAATTATATCGAAAGAGACCTCCTCCACCCTAATCCAGGGTTCAATTCTCAATTTGGCACATAGCCATATTTTGTATATTCAAGCCCCTCAGGGTCTTTTTTGGGCTGTTTGGGTACTGTGACCCTTGTCTCTTTTTATTTTTTGGAGTACTTTCTCCATATCGCGATTTTTATTAACTTTTTTAAAGTACAGCCTTTCTGACTTTAAAATTCCCTGCCAAAAGATTGTGGAGCATTTTTACCTCTCTACCGTAATTTTAACGGTACCAGTATCGGAACCGGCCCCGTAATTAATCTCTCGTCCCGATCGCTGGGTATTCCCCTGGGACGTTCTTTTCAAAAACTCCGTTATTTTAACAGAGTATTTCTGTTCAATTTAAACTTTTAGTTTGTTTTTAAAATCCTTTAAAATCCTGGTTTCCACCAGGCACGGAGTTTTCCAGTCCTAAAAAAATTTTTCAACTGCACTTACCTGCCGGTTCCGAACCTACCGCTGTCGAGGAGCTGTCTGTGCAGCTCCTGCTTCTGCCGTCAGCGTCGACGTAATGCCGTTCCAGCGCCAGGCGGGCCTTCTTCACGTGGTCACTCACGTGACTCCGAAGTAAAATTGTTATATGGTTATATGGTTAAGCTAAAGATGGCTACTATACAGGTCTGGCAGAGCATCACCAGAGACACCCAGCAACTGGTGATGTCCATGAATCACAGACTTCAAACAGTCATTGCATGCAAAGGATATGCAACAAAATACTAAACATGACTACTTTCATTTACACGACACTGCTGTGTCCCAAACATTATGGTGCCCTGAAATAGGGGGGACCATGCATAAACACTGCTGTAACTTCTACATAGTGAAACCAAAATGTATAAAAATGGCCTTTACTAAAATCTGACAATGTGCACTTTAACCACCTGATTTTTTTTTCTATTACAAAAATCAAATTGTGGAGTACAGCGGCAAATAAATAAATGATGGGTCTTTGTCCCAAACATTATGGAGGGCACCGTATGCACTGTGAATGGCTCAATTGTAACGATGTATAGTCTTTCCGATGATTGGTTGGCACGCAACAAAAGCTTTTTGCTACCTCGGTACACGTGACAATAAGCTAAACAATAAACTGCAAAAAACTAATTTTTCAACCTGACGTTTTTAAAAGCTCGAGCACACTCCGATCATCTGACTGTTGATGAAATAACTATTGCCTTATTTAGTTTTGTTTATGGATACAGCACGGAAACAGGCCCTTCGGCCCACCAAGCCCGTGCCGACCAGCGACCCCCATGCATGAGCACTATCCGGCACACCAAGGACAATTTTCACCCAATCCAAATTAACGTACAAACCTGTACGCCCGTGGAGTGCGGGTTGAAACCGGAGCACCTGGGGGAAACCCACGTGGTCACGGCGAGAACGTACAAACTCTGCACAAGGCAGCGCCCGTAGTCAGGATCGAACCCGGGTCCCTGGTGCCGTAAGGCAGCAACTCGACCACTGCGACACTGTGCCGTCCCATCGATCCTTTTTTTTTTTGATAAAGTAATTGCATTTATGGACAGATCCAATGTTGGTGATACGAAAGATCGCACAATTTATAATCAAAATTGAATGCTACTTTAAATTAAAACCACTTTCTTGATTTTATCAAAGATCGATTGAAAAGATAAGAGCTTTCTGAACGTGTTCTTTTCTTGACATTAATTCAAAGATATAGAGTGATCATCATCATCATCGTTGAAACATTAGCGACACAGTGGTGCCAGTTTCCAACAGGAACGGTGACGGACGCACCACACATCTCTGTCCTCCAGTTCCTGCGGACTTCCGCCGCTGGAAGTGTTGGATTTTGGTGTGTGTGTGCTTTATCACCATTCCTTACAATGCTATGTAACTTTGACTGAAGTGTAGATGGCTGTTGGCTCACTAGAAGCTCATCCGACCTTTGATAAGTCTTGTTTTTGGTCCTGCTGGGGGTCCACAGCCCCCTCCTCACCCGGCAAACCAGGTGGGGGAGAGGGTTTAGTCGCCGACTATCCGACCATGGAGCGGGTAGCACGGGATTACATGGTACTCGTGGCGGGGGGAACTCCCCCCGACCTGACCTGAAATATAGAGTGATACAGCGGGGAAACAGGCCCTACAGCCCAACTTGCCCACATCGACCAACATGCCCCATCTACACTAGTCCCACTTGACTGCATTTGGCCCAAATGCCACAAAACTTGTCCTGTCCATGTACTTGTCTAAATATTTCTTAAACGTTGTGATAGTACCTGCCTTGACCATCTCCTCCGGCAGCTCGTTCTACACACCCTCCACCGTTTGTGTGAAAAAGTCACCCTTCAGATTCCTTTCAAATCTTTCCCCCTTTTCCTTAAATTTTCCTTAAACCTATATCCTCTGGTTCTCGTTTCCACTACTCTGGGCAAGAGACTCTGTGTATCCACCCAATCTACCAACATGCCCCATCTCGTGATTTTATACACCTCTATGAGATCACCTCACATCCATCTGGAATCTAGAATATAATGGTGGATATTCTTTAGGTATGTGAAGAGGAAAAAATTAGTTAAGTCCGAAATTGGACCAAAGACTGAAAAGGTGAGTTTATTAAGGGGAACAAGGAAATGGCAGACGAGTTGAACAAGTATTTTGGATTGTTTCACTGAGGAGGACAATCTCTCAGACGTACAGAGAATCTGGGGTGTCAGAGGAACTGACGGAAATTCACATTAGGTAGGAAATGGTGTTGGGTAGACTTATGGGACTGAAGGCTGATGAATCCCCAGGGCCTGATGGTCTGCATCCCAGGGTACTTAAGGAATTGTGGACACATTGGTGATCATTTTCCAATGTTCTATAGATTCAGGATCAGTTCCTGTGGATTGGAGGGTAGCTAAAGTTATCCCACTTTTTAAGAAATACGGGAAAGGGAAAACAGGGAATTATAGATCAGTCAGCCTGACATCAGTGGTGGGAAGATGCTGGAGTCAATCATAAAAGATGAAATAGAGGCACATTTGGATAGCAGTAGCAGGATCGGTCTGAGTCAGCATGGATTTACGAAGGGGAAATCATGCTTGATTAATCTTCTGGAATTTGTGAGGATGTAACTAGGAAAATAGACTAGGGAGAGCCAGTGGATGTAGTGTACCTGGACTTTCAGAAAGCATTTGATAAGGTCCCACATAGGAGATTAGTGGGCAAAATTAGAGCACATGGTATTGGGGGTAGAGTGCTGACATGGATAGAAAATTGATTGGCAGACAGGAAACAAAGAGTAGGGGTTAACAGGTCCCTTCGAGAATGGCAGGCAGTGACTAGTGGGGTACCGCAAGGCTCGGTGCTGGGACTGCAACTATTTACAATATATATTAATTATTTATATGAAGGGATTAAAAGTAGCATTAGCAAATTTGCAGATGACACAAAGCTGGGTGGCAGTGTGAACTGCGAGGAGGATGCTATGAGGATGCAGGGTGACTTGGACAGGTTGGGTGAGTGGGCAGATGCATGGCCGATGCAGTTTAATGTAGATAAATGCGACGTTATGGTGGCAAAAACAAGAAGGCAGATTATTATCTAAATGGCGTCAAGTTGGGAAAAGGGGAAGTACAACAGGATCTGGGGGATCCTTGTTCATCAGTCTATGAAAGTAAGCATGCGGGTACGGCAGGCAGTGAAGAAAGCGGATGGCACGTTGGCCTTCATAACGAGAGGAGATGAATATAGGAGCAGAAAATCTCACTGAGAACTTCAGTGGCAAAGAACTACACTGATGGAAGCGTTTGTTTGATTTTTAATACCTGATCAAAGAAGGACAACGGACGAGGCTGCAGATGAATGGGACGCAACGCCACTGGTACACGTGCCACTGGTTTCATTATCTGCGCAGATAACAACACACATTAAATCATTGTGATTATCTCATATGAGAAATAAAGATATTTAACCCAAACGATGACAAGTACATAAAATTGAGTTGTCAGATTAACCTTATTATCGCGGTTGGGGATTGCATGATTCAAGAAAGATTTTGTGAATGCCCACATATCCTCTGAGAAGTCTTCGGTCATCACCGAGACCGCACGCCGATGGACATTATATACATGCTCGCATTGTGTTGTCATTTCCCTGCATGCAGCACTTATCAATTGGATGCCTTCTTTTACAAGTTCAGTGAGCTGAGACATAAGAACCCACGTTAAGAGCGAAATGGTGGATGGATGCATTGTGCAATGAAAATTGAAATGTGCAGAAACTCTATGTACTTACAAAAGTCAAGTTATCTTTAAAACGTCTACTTTCGTCATCACCTTCAGGTGTGGTGCCACTGTTGATCTCCTGCGACATTGAAAAGACTAGGCTTGTATTCACTGGAGTTTAGAAGGATGAGGGGGAATCTTATAGAAACATATACAATTATAAAAGGACTGGACAAACTAGATGTAGGGGAAATGTTCCCAATGTTGGGCGAGTCCGGAACCAGGGGCCACAGCCTTAGAATAAATGGGAGGCCATTTAAGACTGAGGTGAGAAAAAGCTTTTTTACCCAGAGAGTTGTGACTTTATGGAATTCCCTGCCACAGAGGGCAGTGGAGGCCAAATCACTGGATGGATTTAAGAGAGGGTTACACAAAAAGCTGGAGAAACTCAGCGGGTGCAGCAGCATCTAAGGAGCGAAGGAGATAGGCGACGTTTCGGGTCGAGACCCTTCTTCAGACTGGTCAGGGATCAGGGAAACGAGAGATATAGACGGTGATGTGGAGAGATAAAGAACAATGAATGAAAGATATGCAAAAAAGTATCGATGATAAAGGGAACAAGCCATTGTAAGCTGTTTGTGGTGTGAAAATGAGAAGCTAGTGCGACTAGGGTGGGGGAGGAAGATAGAGATAGAGGGAATGCCAGGGCCCGAGGGCTGAGGGAGAGGTGGGAAGGGGAGGAGGCAGCAAGGGTTAACAGAATTGAGAAAATTCAATGTTCAAGCCCAAAGGATGCAGACTCTCCAAGCGGAATATGAGGTGCTGTTCCTCCAACTTGCGGTGTTGCTCACTCTGGCCATGGAGGAGGCACAGGACCGAGAGGTCGGATACAGAATGGGAGGGGAAGTTGAAGTGCTGAGCCACCGGGAGGTCGGGTTGGTTAATGCGGACCGAGCAGAGGGGTTCGGCGAAACGATCGCCAAGCCTCAGCTTGTTCTCACCGATATAGATCATCTGGCATCTGGAGCAGCGGATGCAGTAGATGAGGTTGGAGGAGGTGCAGGTGAACCTCTGTCGGACCTGGAAGGACTGCTTGGGTCCCTGAAAGGAGTGAAGGGGGGAGGTGAAGGGACAAGTGTAGCATTTCTTGCGGTTGCAAGGGAAAGTGCCCGGGAAGGGGTAGAGCGGGAGGGGAGGGAAGAATTGACAAGGGAGTTGCGGAGGGAGCGGTCTTTGCGGAAGGCAGACGGGGGGGAGATGGGAAGATGTGGCGGGTGGAGGGGTCACGTTGGAGGTGGCGAAACTGGCGGAGGACTATGTGTTGTATTTGCCGGCTGGTGGGGTGAAAGGTGAGGACCAGGGGGACTCTGCCCTGTTTGCGAGTGGGGGAATGGGGAGAGAGGGCAGTGTTGCGGGGTATGGAGGAGACCCTGGTGCGAGCCTCATCAATAGTGGCGGAGGGGAATCCCCGTTCTCTGAAGAATGAGGCCATTTGTGATGACCTGGTGTGGAACACCTCATCCTGGGAGCAGATGCGGCGTAGACGGAGGAATTGGGAATAGGGGATGGAGTCCTTACAGGAAGCAGGGTGGGAGGAAGAGTAGTCCAGGTAGCTGTGGGAGTCAGTTGGTTTGTAGTGGATGTCGGTCAGGAGTGTATCACCTGCAATAGAGATGGTGAGGTCAAGGAATGGTAGGGAAATGTCGGAAATGGTCCAAGTGTATTTGAGTGCCGGATGGAAGTTGGTAGTGAAATGAATGAAGTCAGTCAGTTGTGTGTGGGTGCAGGAGGTGACACCAAAGCAGTCGTCGATGTAACGGAGGTAGAGGTCGGGGATGGGGCCCTGGTACGCCGAGAACAAGGATTTAAGAGAGAGTTGGATAGAGCTCTAGGGGCTAGTGGAGTCAAGGGATATGGGGAAAAGGCAGGCACGGGTTATTGATTGGGGACGATCAGCCATGATCACAATGAATGGCGGTGCTGACTCGAAGGGCCGAATGGCCTCCTCCTGCACCTATTTTCTATGTTTCTATATCTGCCTCCTGGAGTGCTGTTGGCTGGTGGATGGGCCTGGCGAAGAGGTCCCCTCCAGAGGATCCTCCACCTCCTGCTGCTCACTGCTCTGTTATTGATGCTGGAATTAAACACAATCATTTACACAATGTGTCCAGAGCCTCATGACTGTAACTTTGTCGAAAGAAGTACCTTCTTCGCGCTAGTTCTGCTCACCACACGCACAATATGGATTGACAAGAAACGCCGCTTCTCCTCAATCCACTTGTTTCTCTCTGTGCGTTTGCCTCCAGCAGACCCTGTTTTGGTGCCAAGTGCGGTCACTTTGCCCTAGATGGTCCTCTGGTTGGTAAACCATTGCAGTTGTTTATCTGCATTAATAGACAATAGACAGTCGGTGCAGGAGTAGGCCATTCGGCCCTTCGAGCCAGCACCGCCATTCTATGTGATCATGGCTGATCATCCCCAATCAGTACCCCGTTCCTGCCTTCTCCCCATATCCCCTGACTCCGCTATTTTTAAGAGCCCTATCTAGCTCTCTCTTGAAAGCACCCAGAGATCCGGCCTCCACCGCCCTCTGAGGCAGAGAATTCCACAGACTCACCACTCTCTGTCAGAAAAAGTGTTTCCTCGTCTCCGTTCTAAATGGCTTACCCCTTATTCTTAAACTGTGGCCCCTGCTTCTGGACTCCCCCAACATCGGGAACATGTTTCCTGCCTCTAGCGTGTCCAAGCCCTTAACAATCTTATATGTTTCAATGAGATCCCCTCTCATCCTTCTAAACTCCAGAGTGTACAAGCCCAGCCACTCCATTCTCCCAGCATATGACAGTCCTGCCATCCCGGGAATTAACCTTGTAAACCTACGCTACACTCCCTCAATAGCAAGAATGTCCTTCCTCAAATTAGGGGATCAATTAAAGAAAAGTGCTGGGATTAAATAGAACTTTAATGTCTTCCAAGAGATGAATAGGTTGCAGAGAGTAAACAGACATGTAGCTAAAAGCCATTGAGGCCCGGTTTTAATTGCCTGCCTTCCGCATATTCAGTCTGAAGAAGGGTCTCGACCCGAAACGTCGCTCTCTCTTGAAAGCATTCAGAGAACCTGCCTCCGCCGCCCTCTGAGGCAGAGAATTCCACAGACTCACCACCTCTTGTGCTCCAAGGAACAGAGTCCCAGCCTGCTCGCCATCTACCTATAGCTCAGGCCCTCGAATCCTGGCAACATCTTCGTAAATCTGCTCTGCACCCTTTCCAGCTTGACAACATCTTTACTTCTCAGAGTTGAGTTTCAAAGAAGAGGAGCGTGCGATGGCGTTATCTAAAAGCAGGAGGTTGCAACCTTGTGCATGACGTTTAGAGTAGTTTAGTTTAGAGATACAGCATGGAAACAGGCCCTTTGGCCCACCGAGGCAGGAAACATGTTCCCGATGTTGGGGGAGTCCAGAACTAGGGTCCACAGTTTAAGAATAAGGGACAGGCCATTTAGAACGGAGATGGGGAAACAATTATTCACACAGAGAGTGGTGAGTCTGTGGAATTCTCTGCCTCAGAGGGCAGTGGAGGCCGGTTCTCTGGATGCTTTCAAGAGAGAGCTAGGTAGGGCTCTTCTTCTTTTGTGTGGTGTGCACAGTCTAAAGTTGTTGGACAACTTGTTCTATTTGATCTTCCATTTGTGCACGTCAAGTTGATTGCATTAATCGAAACAGGGCGGACCACGTGAAGGTTGCAATCTCCCACCCCATAGGGCTCTTAATTATTGTGGAGTCAGGGGGTACGGGGAGAAGGCAGGAACGGGGTACTGATTGGGGATGATCAGCCATGATCACATTGAATGGCGGTGCTGGCTCGAAGGGCCGACTGGCCTGCTCCTGCACCTATTGTCTAAGTCCAGCAAGCACCCCGTACACTGGTTAAATCCTACACCCTCAGGACAACTTGCAGAAGCCAACTAACCTGCAAACCTGCACGTCTTTGGAGTGTGGGAGGAAACCGGAGCACCCGGAGAAAACCCACCCGGTCACAGGGAGAGCGTGCAAACGCCGCACAGTACTCCAGATGTAAAAGCAGATTTTTTTTATTGACGGGATGTTTTGTGCCGGACAAGGGAATTTAGCACATCTCATTTTAGTCACGAGACTTGCATTTTGCAGGTTTCCTGTTAAATATGCATACTTACCAAGCATGTGCATTTGTTAATCCGTTCAGAAGAGTCCAGTGTTAAAACGTGAACCAACCGTGGCCAGTCCAACCGGACCTGAACCCAAATACTTATTTAGTTTAGAGACACAGAATGTGCACCGACCAACAATCACCCCACTAGTACACTAACACCATCCTATGCACCAGGGACAATTTACAATTTGCTGCTGCCAATTAACCTACAACCCTGCACGTCTCTAGAGCGTGGGGGGAAACCGGAGCCAACGGATACATTCCACGCGGTCACTGGGAGAAGGTGCAAACTCCATAATGACAGCACCCGTAGTCAGGCTCGAACCCTGGTCTCTGGCGCTGTAGAGGGGGCACCGTGCTCCGGTTTCCTCTCGCACTCCAAAGATGTGCAGGTTTCCAACTTAATTGGCTGAGGTAAAATTGTAAACTGTCGAATGGCCTCCTCCTGCACCTATTTTCTATGTCCCCAGTGTGTGTAGGATAGTGTCAGCGTACGGGGTGATCGCTGGTGGGCGCGGACTCTGGGCCTGTTTCCGCGCTGTACCTCTAAAGTCAAAAGAAAGGCAGCAACTCTACCGCTGTGCCACCCGGCTTGTACATTGTTTTCCACGCGCCTTCCCTCCATGACCGTACATACAACAAGTACAGGCTCGCTGCGCTGTTGATCTATCTGAGGATGCGGCACCAAATACAGAGCAAGAACCATGGCCGTGCGCAGTAATCACCCTGGATAAAGGTCACAAGGAATAGGAGTAGGATTAGGCCATAGTTTCCAGACACATGCCAGCTCGGACATAATTCCCTTCATCCCAAATTGTGGAAAAATATATATAAATAATACCGCAATCTTAATTTGACAACCTGACATTTTAGATTGAAATGGTTGTACGGCAATTAAATCAATAAGTAACTATGAATACAGTTCATAAGTTGTAGGAGCAGAATTAGGCCATTCGGCCCATCAAGTCTACTCCGCCATTCAATCATGGCTGATCTATCTCTCCCTCTCAAACCCATTCTCCTGCCTTCTCCCCATAACCCCTGACACCCATACTAATCAATAATAGGATAAAGTACTGAGCTGGAACAGTCCATTGAGCCCGGGCTTGAAGGATTCATCAGAGTATATATTTACACTGACTCCCACATCAGGTCACGTGGAGCCGGGGTGGGGGTGAGATCAAAGCACCCTCACTGTTTTTACTTTTATCGGGATGCATCACAGCACGGTTTGGGAACAGCTCCATCCAAGACCCGCAGGAAATTGCAGCGAATTGTGGACGCAGCCCAGACCATCGCACAAACCAACCTCCCTTCCATCGACTCCATCTACACCTCACGCTGCCTCGGCAAGGCCAGCAGCATCATCAAGGACCAGTCGCACCCCGGCCACTCCCTCTTCTCCCACTCTCAATTCAGGGACAGTTTCTTCCCAGCTGTCATTAGGCAACTGAACCATCCTATCACCAACTGGAGAGCAGGGCTGAACTACTATCTACCACATTGGTGATCCTCGGACTATCTACGGGTGTGAAGAAGGGTCTCGACCCGAAACGTCGCCTTTTCCTTTGCTCCATAGATGCTGCTCCATAGATGCTGCCTAACCCACTGAGTTTCTCCAGCATTTTTATCTCCCTTCGATTTTCCCAGCATCTGCAGTTCCTTCTTAAACACTCGGACTATGTTTGATCAGTCTTTGCTGGCTTTACCTTGCACTAAATGTATTCCCATATCAACATATTTTATCTCTCTCTCTCTCTCTCACCCTCCCTCCCTCCCAGGTGGAAGAGCTACAGGGCTGTTCAACTGAAGGATCACGGCCGATCAAACCAGCAGGTTAGGAAAGCTAAATCCTTCATGAAACGCCGTCTCTATGGCCGCAAGAGCAGAAGAAGCACCGGTAAGTTTAGTTTTACACTCAGTTCCCTTTTCTCCCTCTTCCTTCACGTATCAACCATTTTTCTGATGTTTTTTTTCTCTTTTTGCAGTCAACGAATACTTCTCGTATGAAAATAAGCGAAGCCAGAAAGCTGCGATGCAATTTGCCGTCGCATCGTGGGGTAAGTAGACAGGGACTTCTGCTGTGGTCACATGGGCTCTGTCGGAGGGGATTTTGTGCTACATCTGCATCCTGTATTTGCCTTTACTTAGATAAGCATGGACACAAAATAAAAGTGGTGAGTCTATCGAACAAGCCGGTTTATTGAAGGCCTGAACAGTGCGTGATGGGAAACACTCTGGGATAACCCAAAGTGTTTCCAAGATTCACAGTACCTACAGCATTTTATATTCTCATGACACAGTGTTTACAATACTTACCAAGTAGCAAAAGGCTTGGATAGAGAGCATGTATCCAAGCGAGAGTTAGATATAGTTCTTAGGGCTAACAGAATCAAGAGATATGGGGAGAAAGCAGGAACAGATTACTGATTCTGGATGATCGGCCATGATCATATTGAATGGCGGCGCTGGCTTGAAGGGCCAAATGGCCTACTCCTGCACCTATTTTCTATGTTTCTATGTGGAGAGGATCTTTCCAATAGTGGGGCTAGAGGTAATAGCCTCAGAATAAAAGGGCGTGCCTTTAGGAGATGAGGAATTTCTTTGGTCAGAGGGTGGTGAATCTGTGGAATTCTTTGCCACAGAAGGCTGTGGAGGCCAAGTCAGTGCATGTATTTAAAGTGTAGATAGATAGATTATTGTTTAGTGCAGGAGAGTGGGGTTAGGAAGGAGATAGATCCAATAGACAATAGGTGCAGGAGTAGGCCATCCGGCCCTTCAAGCCAGCACCGCCATTCAATGTGATCATGGCTGATCATCCACAATCAGTATCCCGTTCCTGCCTCAATAATGGCCTGATGAGCCAATTGGCCTAATTCTGCTCATATCACATGACTTTGTGGATCTGAAATAAGTCATCATTAGTCTCAATAACCTTTCATCTCTGTCTTGCCCCAGAGTTATCCTTAACCTTACGTTTCCTCTTGTTCTGAACACCTCTCTTCAGGAACAGCTCATCCCCACAGCCATCAGACTATTAAACACAACTTCAAACCAACTCTGAACTATAACAGCCTATTGCACTTTATCTGTTTAGTTATGTGTGTATATATATGGTCTATGGTATATAGACACACTGAACTGTTCTGTGGGTACACAAAAGGCTGGAGAAACTCAGCGGGTGCAGCAGCATCTAAGGAGTGAAGGAGATAGGCAACGTTTCGGGTCGAGACTGTCTGAAGAAGGGTCTCGACCCGAAACGTCGCCTATCTCCTTCGCTCCTTCGATGCTGCTGCACCCGCTGAGTTTCTCCAGCTTTTTGTGTACCCACAGAACAGTTCAGTGTGTCTATATACCATAGACCATATATATACACACATAACTAAACAGATAAAGATAAATCCAGCTTTTTGTGTAACCCTTCCGCATATTCAATGTGGTCTTTCTTGAAGACAGGGTTCAAAGTTCAAAACAACCCGCCTTAAGATAAGCATTGCATGTGTTAATTGCCTGTCCTCACGCATATTTACGCACTTTTGGAGACAGGATTCAACCTTCAAACACACAACCTGTGAAAGTCTGCCACATAAGTTTACAGCTGCAAGGCAACTTTATTGAACACAAACCTACTAGAGAAGTTTTATTTTATGCAAAATAAAAAAATGTAAAACTGTAATTTTTGCAATCATGGATAGAAGAAAATGGTTGACCTGCTGATGCCCCAACGTACTCACATGTGCACCCAGGACACTCCGTTGCCTTTTCCTCCTTCTTCTCCTCATTTTGATAATCCTCTCTGCATTTATCATAGAGTCTGACGCAGTGTCAGACACAGCTACTGGGGAGGCGATCTGCACATTTTCAACCTCCCTGTCCTCCTGCTGCAGGGAGCCCACATGCAGTGTTGCCTCCTCCTGCCTCTCCTCCTCCTCCTGTGTGATCAAAGCCTTCATGGCAGGTTTTTTGTATGGTTCTGCTCTGCCCTTGCGTTGGATTTTTCTGGGGGCCATCTCTTTTTATTTATTTATTTTATTTTATTTGTTTTCATTTTTATTTATTTGAAGAACAGTAAATTACATTAGTACACGCCACGTATATATTATTACATTCATTGTACCCCTTCATTTTTTAAAGCTATTAGGAAAGGATAGAGATTGAGAAAATAGAGAAAGTAAAAGAGAACAGTGATAGTGTGGAAGCGTGACGAAAGGAAAGTAGAAAGACCCTTTAGACGAGGAATTGGAGATAGGAAATTAAGAGATAGAAAAGAAAAAAGAGAAAGAAGAAAAAAGAAAAAGACAGTTGCTCTATTATGAACATCACGCAAAAGGGATATACCAACTTGACACTTTTCGTCCCCTTTTGAGTTGATCATGGGGAACAAGGATATGGCGGACCAATTGAATAACTACTTTGGTTCCGTCTTCACTAAGGAAGACATAAATAATCTGCCTGAAATAGCAGGGACTGTGGGTCAAAGGAGGAATTGAGTGAAATCCAGGTCAGTCGGGAAGTGGTGTTGGGTAAATTGAATAGATTAAAGGCCGATAAATCCCCAGGGCCAGATAGGCTGCATCCCAGAGTACTTAAGGAAGTAGCTCAGGAAATAGTGGATGCATTAGTGATAATCTTTCAAAACTCTTTAGATTCTGGAGTAGTTCCTGAGGATTGGCGGGTAGCAAATGTAACCCCTCTTTTTAAGAAGGGAGGGAGAGAGAAAACGGGGAATTACAGACCAGTTAGTCTAACATCGGTAGTGGGGAAACTGCTAGAGTCAGTTTATTAAAGATGGGATAGCAGCACATTTGGAAAGTGGTGAAATCATTGGACAAAGTCAGCATGGATTTACAAAAGGTAAATCATGTCTGACGAATCTTGTGGAATTTTTCGAGGATGTAACTAGTAGCGTGGATAAGGGAGAACCAGTGGATGTGGTATATCTGGACTTCCAGAAGGCTTTCGACAAGGTCCCACATAAGAGATTAGTATACAAACTTAAAGCATACGGTATTAGGGGTTCAGTATTGATGTGGATAGAGAACTGGCTGGCAAACAGGAAGCAAAGAGTAGGAGTAAACGGGTCCTTTTCCACAATGGCAGCAGTAACTAGTGGGGTACCGCAGGGCTCAGTGCTGGGACCCCAGCTATTTACAATATATATTAATGATCTGGATGAGGGAATTGAAGGCAATATCTCCAAGTTTGCGGATGACACTAAGCTGGGGGGCAGTGTTCGCTGTGAGGAGGATGCTAGGAGACTGCAGGGTGACTTGGATAGGCTGGTGAGTGGGCAAATGTTTGGCAGATGCAGTATAATGTGGATAAATGTGAGGTTATCCACTTTGGTGGCAAAAACAGGAAAGCGGACTATTATTTAAATGGTGGCCGATTGGGAAAAGGGGAGATGCAGCGAGACCTGGGTGTCATGGTACACCAGTCATTGAAAGTAGGCATGCAGGTGCAGCAGGCAGTGAAAAAAGTGAATGGTATGTTAGCTTTCATAGCAAAAGGATTTGAGTACAGGAGCAGGGAGGTTCTACTTCAGTTGTACAGGGTCTTGGTGAGACCACACCTGGAGTATTGCGTGCAGTTTTGGTCTCCAAATCTGAGGAAGGACATTATTGCCATAGAGGGAGTGCAGAGAAGGTTCACCAGACTGATTCCTGGGATGTCAGGACTGTCTTATGAAGAAAGACTGGATAGACTCGGTTTATACTCTCTGGAATTTAGGAGATTAAGAGGGGATCTTATAGAAACTTACAAAATTCTTAAGGGGTTGGACAGGCTAGATGCAGGAAGATTGTTCCCGATGTTGGGGAAGTCCAGGACAAGGGGTCACAGCTTAAGGATAAGGGGGAAATCCTTTAAGACCGAGATGAGAAAGACTTTCTTCACACAGAGAGTGGTGAGTCTCTGGAACTCTCTGCCACAGAGGGTAGTTGAGGCCAGTTCATTGGCTATATTTAAGAGTGAGTTGGATGTGGCCCTTGTGGCTAAGGGGATCAGAGGGTATGGAGAGAAGGCAGGTACGGGATACTGAGTTGGATGATCAGCCATGATCATATTGAATGGCGGTGCAGGCTCGAAGGGCTGAATGGCCTACTCCTGCACCTAATTTCTATGTTTCTATGTTTCTATGTTTTTACCAAGTCCTGACACCGGTGCCTTTTTAAAATACTGTTGCACCTTATGCTTGTAGTAAGTCTATAAATGAAGACCACGTCCTATAAAAGTGATCTGATTTGCCTGCCAGGAGGAGTCTCATATCTTCCAGGTGTAGTGTTTCAAACATATTTGAAATCCACATGTTTATTGTTGGTATAGGAGCATTTTTCCAAAATTTTAAAATAAGCTTTTTTCCAGTTATTAACCCATAATCAAATAGGTTCCTTTGAAACACATTTAGTTCAGGGCTACCTTCCGTTGTTCCAAAGATAATCCATTCTTCTTTTGGTATCAGTTTTATTTTAAATAATTTTGTAAAGATTTCAAAAATTTCAATCCAACATTTTTGAATTTTTATACAAAAAACAAACGAATGCAAAAAGGCACAACAGAGGATGTACTTCCTGCGGCAGCTGAGGAAGCACAATCTGCCACAGGCAATGATGGTCCAATTCTACACGGCCATCGTAGAGTCTGTCCTCACCGTCTCCATCATGGTCTGGTTTGGCTCAGCCACCAAGCACGACACCTGGAGGCTGCAGCGAATCGTCCGATCAGCAGAGAAGGTTATTGGCTGCAACCTTCCCTCCATTGACGAACTGTACACTGCAAGGGCCAGGAAGCGAGCGGGCAAGATCATCTCTGACCCCTCTCACCCTGGCCACAAACTCTTTGAATCACTTCCCTCTGGAAGGCGACTCCGGACTGTCAAAGCTGCCACAGCCAGACATAAAAACAGTTTTTATCCACGAGTAGTAGCTCCACTCAATAACCAAAAATCTGTAGCCTCATTTTGCTCTGGTATTTTATTTAATTCAATAATTCAATAATGTTTTATTATTAATGTTTAATGTTTTATGTCTCATTTCTAACTGTCACTGTATGTCATATTGCGGACGGAGCACCAAGGCAAATTCATTGTATGTGAATACTTGGTCAATAAACGTATTAATTAATTAATTAATTAATTAGCTAGCTGATTAATTAATTAATTCATTCATTCATTCATCAATACCCCTTTCCTGCCTTCTCCCCATATCCCCTGACTCCGCTATCTTTATGAGGCCTATCTAGCTCTCCCTTGGCAATATCCAGAGAACCTGCCTCCACCGCCCTCTGAGGCAGAAAATTCCACAGACTCAACAATCTCTGTGTTAAAAAGTATTTCCTCATCTCCGTTCTAAATGGCTTACTCCTTATTCTTAAACAGTGGCCGCTGGTTCTGGACTTCCCCAACATCGGGAACATGTTTCCTACCTCTAGCGCGTCCAAACCCTTAATAATCTAATATGTTTCAATAAGGTCCCCTCGCATCCTTCTACATTTAGAGAGTATACAAGCCCAACCGCTCCATTCTCTCAGCATATCACAGTCCCGCCATCCCGGGAATTAACCTGGTGAACCTACGCTGCCCTCCCTCAATAGCAGGAATGTCCTTCCTCAAATTTGGAGACCAAAACTGCACACAATACTCCAGGTGTGGTCTCACTAGGGCCCTGTACAACTGTACACCTATTAGAGTTCCACAAATAGGTAGACAAAAGTGCTGGAGAAACTCAGCGGGTGCAGCAGCATCTACCGAGCGAAGGAGATAGGCAAGGTTTCAGGCCGAAACCCTTCTCCAGTTCCACTAATATATTATTCTCTAATTCAAAAGCAGTCAGTGAGGCTACAGGGAGCACAGTTTGGAACGGGGGCTCAGCCACAATACTAGGCAGCACAGGTATACAATTTAAAGAGTATTATTTTGTGTTGGATTGAAGTTTAAATAATTGTGATTCACAACCGCAAAAGGACATTAAATTAATTCACTTCTATGTGTGATGTTAATGAGATGCATGAAAAGTCCATGATTTGGCCTTAAAGACAATAGACAATAGGTGCAGGAGTAGGCCATTCGGCCCTTCGAGTCAGCACCGCCATCCAATGTGATCATGGCTGATCATCCCCAATCAGTACCCTGTTCCTGCCTTCTCCCCATATCCCCTACTCCGCTATTTTTAAGAGCCCTGTCTAGCTCTCTCCTGAAAGCATCCAGAGAACCTGCCTCCACCGCCCTCTGAGGCAGAGAATTCCACAGACTCACCACGCTCTGTGAGAAAAAGGGTTTCCTCGTCTCCGTTCTAAATGGCTTACTCCTTATTCTTAAAACTGTGGCCCCTGCTTCTGGACTCCCCCAACATCGGGAACATGTTTCCTGCCTCTAGCGTGTCCAAGCCCTTAACAATCTTATATGTTTCAATGAGATTCCCTCTCATCCTTCTAAACTCCTGAGTGTACAAGCCCAGCTGCTATATTCTCTCAGCATATGACAGTCCCGCCATCCCGGGAATTAACCTTGTAAACCTACGCTGCACTCCCTCAATAGCAAGAATGTCCTTCCTCAAATTAGGGGACCAAAATATAAGACCAAGACAGAAGACATTTTCTTCAAGTTTACATTTAAATCTGAAGTAACCCAAGATCGCACCATTTTATGGTCAGTGAAAAGGCTTTCACATGTACTTCCTACTTCTTTTTCAGATATATCTCCCATCACCACTCACTTTCACAGAGCTGCAGCCTGCTGTAACAGACTTAACTGCATTGCAAACTGGATATGGAGACGACCGCCTAAGTGGAACAGAACCACCTTTTGATGAAGGGAGAGAGGGGCACAGGGACCTGGGACAGTAGTATAGTTTTCCCTCTGATGTAGATTCTTATGTTTATGTTGTTTTTTGCCTGTTTGAGCTTGTTTTCAGATTTTTTTTGGATACTCCCACATTTTGAACTGGGTGAAAATGTTGAACACTTTTTTCATAGCCCTGTCCCACGGTATGAGTTCATTCCAAGAGCTCTCCCGAGTTTAAAAAAAAAATCAAACTCGTGGTAAGCACGGAGAATGAACGTAGCGGGTACGTCGGAGCTCGGGGACGTCTCTTGGCGCTAACGGCAGGTACTCGGGAAGACTCGCTAACGGCAGAGGTAGGCACGGGAAGACTAGTGAAGATTTTTCAACATGTTGAAAAATGTCCAGGAGAGCCCCGAGTACCGACGAGTGGCCATTACCGTAAATCTCCGAGTTCGAATCAGGCCAAACTCGGGAGAGCTCTTGGAATGAACTCATACCGAGGGACAGGGCTTTAAGAATCCGTTTGATTCTCACTGTTTGTTTACTTTAGTGCACAATAAAAGAGTGTTCTTTGTTCTCAAAATCAAATTGATGTCTGCAAGTCTTCATCTTAATATCATTCCAAAGTCTCATGACTTGAATGTAATATGCCTTTCATCATAAAACACCAAATAGAGGAAGTAATACAATCTGTTCACATCTTACTTCTCACAATCATTTGTGAGAGTGAGAAAGGATTCAGGTGCCTCATATGCTGTGCTTTTTAAATGTAAAATAATTTAACCTCTCAGTAGATCAGAAAATAACCATATAACCATATAACAATTACAGCACGGAAACCGGCCCTCTCGGCCCTTCCAGTCCGTGCCGACCATTTGTTTTCCCCTAGTCCCATCTACCTGCACTCAGACCATACCCCTCCATTCCCTTCACGTCCATATACCTATCCACTTTACTTTTAAATGTTAAAATCGATCCTGCCTCCACCACTTCTGCTGGAAGCTCATTCCACACAGCCACCACCCCCTGAGTAAAGAAGTTCCCCCTCACGTTACCTTAATGTCCCTTAATTCTCATGTCATGCCCTCTTGTTTGAATCTTCCCTACCCTCAATGGGAAAAACGTATCCACTCTGGCTATCCCTTTCATCATTTTAAAGACCTCAATCAAGTCCCCCCTTAACCTTCTGCGCTCCAAAGAATAAAGACCTAACTTGTTCAATAAGACAAACAGCATGGTGAATGCGAAACAAAGTCTTTATTCATCTCGTTCAATAAATAAAGTGCATTTTTACACATCTTGAGAAATGGAGCACAACGGCAAACAACACAGTGGTTTGAAAAAGGGCTTCTCATACATGTCAAGTAACAAATAAAACACAAAGATGTATTTCCAGTATTTCCTCCCATTCAGCTGAGAAATGAAGCACGAGCCTATATTCTGGCAATAAAATAGACGATGTTTCCCCTCGCCTCCCCCCACCCACTCCCCATCAGTCTGAAGATGGGTTTCGGCCCGAAACGTTGCCTATCTCCTTCGCTCCTTAGATGCTGCTGCACCCGCTGAGTTTCTCCAGCATTTTGTGTACCCTCGATTCTCCAGCATCTGCAGTTCCTTCTTTAAGGCTATGTTTTGAGATCTACCTACACCAATCAGATAAGCAAATGCATGATAATCACTGCTTCAAGAACAGACAGATGCAATGAAATTATTTACACTAAAATGAAAATATAAATCCGCACTTAAACTGAAATCAAACAAAGTCGGCAGGATTTGAACTGAACATAACATTTACTGAATTTGTCTGCATGTGGGTTCTCCTCATGCAGTGGTGTACCTGTTGGGTGCTGTCCCTCAAAGTAGGCTGTCCTGCCACGGCACACTTCCCAGTATTGAATTGGAGTATGAGCAGAGATGGTCTCTCTGCTCTTTTGCACTCTTAAGGGCCTGTCCCACTCCACCATCTGCATAAAAATCAATAATGGCCTCACAGGTCTCTCGGACAATCCTGCTGATGGTGTTGTGGGCAACCAGAACGTTGTAGGAGAGACTCTTGTAAGAATCACCTGATGCCAAGTAGCGGAGGGTGATGGCCAGGCGCAGGCCTGGTTCCAGTGCCTTTCTCATAATCATATAACCATATAACAATTACAGCACGGAAACAGGCCCTCTCGGCCCTTCCAGTCCGTGCCGACAATTTGTTTTCCCCTAGTCCCATCTACCTGCACTCAGACCATACCCCTCCATTCCCTTCACGTCCATATACCTATCCACTTTACTCTTAAATGTTTAAAATCGATCCTGCCTCCACCACTTCTGCTGGAAGCTGATTCCACACAGCCACCACCCTCTGAGTAAAGAAGTTCCCCCTCACGTTACCCCGAAACCTCTGTCCCTTAATTCTCATGTCATGCCCTCTTGTTTGAAACTTCCCTACCCTCAATGGGGAAAAAACGTATCCACGTCAACTCTGTCTATCCCTTTCATCGTTTTAAAGACCTCAATCAAGTCCCCCTTAACCTTCTGCGCTCCAAAGAATAAAGACCTAACTTGTTCAACCTTTCTCTGTAACATAGTTGCTGGAACCCAGGCAACATTCTAGTAAATCTCCTCTGTACTCTCTCTATTTTGTTGACATCCTTCCTATAACTAGGCGACCAAAATTGTACACCGTGTCATGTTTTATCAGCATATGTCCCACGTTAGTCTTCAGCTCATTAAAGTGCTCAGGTGATATTCTGATGAAATTTTCTAAATGCAGAGAGATCCTCTTCGCACAGCACATTAAGCCGTACAGACAGAGATCCCCTTTGAAAGAGGGGCTTCACCCACTGAGATCTCTTCTTAATCTTCCTCTTCACTCCTTCCCTTCTGCCTTCATTGTACAAGCGTTCTTGCATCAGCTGCTGCATACAGCACTCAAACAAAATACCATGCCATCGTGATCTCCAGTTGCCTTCTTGCAATTCATGTTTCTGAATGAGTTAAATGAAACATGGGAGGCTTTTTATAGTGAAAAAAAACTGCATGACATCATTTTTATCATGTGATGATTTTTCCACACATTCAAGAGTGTTTATTGTCACGTGTCCCTGATAGGACAATGACATTCTTGCTTTGCTTCAGCACAACAGAACATAGTAGGCACGAATACAGAACAGATCAGTGTGTCCATATACCATTGTATAAATATATACACACATGAACATTGGTAGTCATTGTTGGTTCAAGAGTACCTAGGAGATCGTAGAATGATAAGTAAACGACAAACTTAGACATACTCGTAGGAGCTCGTAGAAGCTCGTGAACATACTCGTGGAAGGTGGTAGGAAACCACGAGTTTGAATTTTTCTTTAACTCGGGAGAGCTCTTGGGTGAACACGCACAGTGGGACTGGGCTTTTACACTATAACTTATCTCTCTTGCATTACACCAAGACTGGGGCGGGAGATTGCAACCTTTTCATGTGGTCCGCCCTGTTTTGACGAATGCAATCAACCCGGCGTGATCAAATAGAACAAGTTGTCCTACACGCCGCACGCAAGAAGAAGAAGAAGAAGAAGGCACCAAGACTTCAAGCGATCCTAAGATATTGTGATGAAGCAGACAACATAACTGAGTTAGAATGCTGGAGTAACTCAGCGGGACGACAGCATCTCTGGAGAGTAGGAATGGGTGACGTTTCAGGTCGAGACCTTTCTTCAGAGTCTGCAGAAAGGGTTAGCTGCAAGGGACCTGCCAAATGTAGCAAATAGCCATGTGCTCGGAACATCACCTATTCCTTCTCTCCAGAGATGCCGCCTGTCTCGCTGAGTTACTCCAGCAGTTTGTGTCTATCTTCGGTGTAAACCAGCGTCTGCAGTTCCTTCCTACACAGAACTGAGTTCCCAGTCAAGACGGGAGTTGAAAATGTGCCCGTGTTATTGATGGTCTCACCCTTTAGTTCAGAGATACAGCAGGGATACAGGCCCTCCGGCCCACCGGCTCCGCGCCAGCCAGCGATCTCCGCACACTCACAATATCCTACACACACACTAGTGACAATTTACAGATTTACTGGAGCCAATTAACCTACAAACTTGTATGTCCTTGGAGTGTGGGAGGAAACCAGAGATCCCGGAGAAAACCCACGCAGGTCATGGGGAGAACATACAAACTCTGTACAGACAGCGCCCGTAGTCAGGGTGGAACCCGGGTCTCTGGCGCTGTGAGGCAGCAACTCTACCGCCGCGCCACCGTGCCGATGCTGTGATATTATTTGTGCCTTTTTTTAAATTTACCTTAAATCCACAGATATGTCTTACCTTAAATCCAAAGATCAGCCATGGTCACATTGAATGGCGGTGCTGGCTCGAAGGGCCAAATGGCCTACTCCTGCACCTATTGTCTATTGTCTATAGTTGCAATAAGTTGAAAACCACATAGCTATTTGCTACGGTAAACAAAAATGCTGGAGAAACTCAGTGGGTGCGGCAGCAGCTATGGAGCGAAGGAAATAGGCAACGTTTCGGGCCGAAACCCTTCTTCAGATGTAGTTATTTGCTACATTTAGCAGGTCAGCTTGCAACTAACCCATTTTGCATGTGTTAGCTGGAAACAGAGAGCATAGAACAGTACAGCACAGGAACATGCCATTTGGCCCACAATGTCTATGCTGAAGATGATGCACAGGAGTTTCTTTAGCCAACAGGTGGTGAAGCTGTGGAAATCATTGCCACATTCCCTGGGGCGCAGCTGTAGAGTTGCTGCCTTAAAGCGCCAGAGACCAGGGTTCGATCCTGACTATGGATGCTGTCTGTATGGCGTTTGTGCATTCTCCCTATGACCGTGTGGGCTTTCTCCGGGTGCTCCTCCCACACTCCAAAGACGTGCAGGGTTATAAGTTTAAAAAATATATTTATTTTATTAGAAGCAATTGTACAAGGAGAAAGTAATCGACATAGCAATTATGCAATTTTCGTACAGCTTCAGTTTTAACATTTTATAAACTGGTAAGTGAATTGGAAAAAAGAAAAAAGGAAAGAAGTGAAAGGAAGAAGAAAGGAAAAAGAAGAAAGAATTTTGAAAAAGATACGAAGAAGAGAGAAGAAAAACCCCTGAACTAACGAAGAAGTGAAAAAAAAGCGGCGATATATCCCACTGCCCTTCCCTACACCCACTCACCCAACCCTAGCGTCGGTTTTGAATTTGTGTTCAAACATTATGTTGTTGAAGAAATTCAATGAAAGGAGGCCATATTTTGGAAAATTGATCTGATTTGTCAGACAAATCGAGCCTCATTTTTTCTAAATGTAGTGTCTTGGTCATTTCTGTGATCCACATCTTCACTGTGGGAACTGATTTCTTTTTCCAGAATTTAAGTATGTTTTTTATGTTAATTGGCTTTGGTACAATTGTCAATTGCTGTTGGCATGTAGGAAAATGCTAGCATATGGGGTGACTCGGTGGGCCGAAGGGCCTGTTTCTCCGCTGTATCTCTAAAGTTTGATGTCTAAAGATGGCTGTGGATACCAAGTCAATGGGTATTTTTAAAGCAGTGATTGATAGGCAGAGAATGGAGTTGAGAGGGAAAAATAGATCAGCCTTGTTCAAACATTGGAGTGACTCGATGGGCCGAATGGCCAAATTCTGCTCCTATGTCTTATGGTCTTACGCCAAGTTAAACCAATCTCATCTGCCTGCACATGACCAATATCCCTTGATTCCATTCATATCCGTGTGCCTATTTAAAAGCCTCTTAAACGCCACTTTCACACCTGCTTCAAACACCTGCTATCATCAGAGACCCACACCATCCTGGGCACACACTCATCTCACCGCTGCCATCAGGAAGAAGGTACAGGAGCCTGAAAACTGTAACGTTCAGGTTCATGAACAGCTCCTTCCCTACACCCATCAGGCTATTAAACACAACAACGAATAAACTCTGAGCTCTGAACTGCAAAGGACTATATTATTATTGCACTAAATTTGTTATATATTGAACTTTGTCTTTTTTTTCCTCTTCCCCCGTTATATACAATGTTTACATATTCACATATTCTGTTGTGCTGCAGCAAGTACGAATTTTATTGTCCCATCCGGGACATATGATAATAAAACACTCTTGACTCTTGCTTCCACCGCTACCTGGCAATGTGTTCCAGGCACCCACCACCCCCCTCTGGGTAAAAATCTTGCCCCACACATCTCCTTTAAATTTAGTCCCTCTCACCTTAAAAACGATGACCTTCAGTAATTGACATTTCCACCCTGGAAGAAAGGTTCTGTCCACCCTATTGATGCCTCTCATAATTTTATATACGTCTATCAGATCTTCCCTCAACCTCCAACGTTGCAGAGAAACCAATCGAAGTTTGACCAACCTATTCAACTTCAAGCTCCTCTTATTCATATACAATGCCCTTAACGAGCTTGCCCCCACATATCAAAACTCTTCTAACTCACCATTCTACCACCAGGTCCCTCAGGTCGGCCGACTTGGGGCGACTGACTATCCCGCGGTCCAGGTTTAAGCTCAGGGGTGACCGCGCTTTTGCGGTTGCAGCACCTAGACTGTGGAACAACATCCCTCTCCTCATCAGAACTGCCCCTTCCATCGACTCCTTTAAGTCGAGGCTAAAAACCTATTTCTACTCCCTAGCGGTTTTTGAGGGGGCACTGTAAACAGTTTATGTATGTATTGTTAGGTGTGTGTACCATTGTATGTAGCATATTAGTACCTGACCTGATGTACAGTCAACGCGAGTTGTTTTAAATGTGCTATACAAATAAAATATTCCTTTTATTCATCCTTACATAAATGAATATTCCTTGTATTCATCTGTACATAAAACTTATACACGTATTGACTATTTTCTGGTGGACACAAAATTAATACCTTTTACAACTAATCCCAAATATCATAATAGTATTATTTCCGATCATTCCCTGCTAACCTTCTGAGATAAGATAAGATGCATTTATTTGTCACATGTGCCAATTGGCACAGCGAAATTAAATCACCAAACAGCCATACAGTAAAAATAAAGAACACAACATGGAGTAGATAGGATTCAACATAAAACATCCCCCCACAGCAGGATCAAAATGTCCTACTGTGAGGGAAGGCACCAAAGTCAGTCTCTTCCCCTGATGTTCCCCACTGTTCCCCCGTGGTCAGGGCCTCCCCGAGCCCCCTGCAGGTGCCGCTACGGGTGGCCCGATGTTCAGGCCCGCTCCCCGGGGTGATGCAAGTCCGACATCGGGGCTGGGGGACTTCCTCAGCGGCCTGGACCCCGAGTCGGCCCCCTCCTACCGGAGTCCGCGGCTCCCAAAGTCCGCAGGGCGCGCCGTGTGGAGATGCAACACTGGTGGCCCTCGGCAAAGGGCCCCAGGACTCCACGATGACGGTCAGCGTCGCCCGCGTTGGGAGCTCTCCAAACCAGAGCTCCACGATGTTGGAGCAGCGGCCCAACGCTCCGGAACTCCAACTACGACCCAGGTAGGCAATGCCAGCTCCGTGGTGACTCCAGCGCCGCCATTGTTGCAGCTCTGGTCTGGTTCCCGGTCCGTGGCAGGAAAGGCCGCTCCGATCCAGAAAGGTAGGCCGCGAAGTGGGGGGCGAGGACGCGACTCGGAGAAATAGTCGCATCCCCGCCAGGAAGCGACGGGGAGTTTGTTTCCCCCTTACCCTGCCCCCCTCCCCCACATATAAAAGTTAAAGTTTCCCCCACAAACAAACTTTAAACTGACTAAAAATAAAAAAGATGGAAAAACAAACGGGCTGCAGGCAGAGGCTGCTGGCAGTCCAGCATCCCTAAAACTAGAAGGAATGTACAATAAAAAATTGTTCTGGAGGTTTAATCCCCAAATACTAACTAACCCAGATTGCTGTGAATATTTAAAACAACAGATGGAATTCTTTTTTGAGACCGATGATACTCCAGGTATTTCGCCCTCGTTATTATGGGATCTTTTAAGCTTTTATTAGAGGTTCTATCATTTCATATCAAGCATATCAAAACAAAAAGAATAGGATGGAACAATTGCAATTAGAAGAACAGATCAGACAGGTGGACTCAGAAAATGCGACAGATCCATCTATGGATAAACATAATAAGATAGCAGTATTAAAATTCAAGCTAAATCGAATTCTCTCTGCAAGAGTTATCAGGCTATTTCAAATTACTAAACATGAAAACTTTGAATTTGGCGACAAACCGCATAAACTTCTAGCACGTCAGTTGCGAAAAGTGGAAAAGGATCATACTATTCAAAAAAATCAGATCAGATAAAGGTGAACTGTTCACACTTCCAAAAGATATTAACGAAAGATTTGCCCAATTCTATCAAAATGTATATACTAGATTAGATTAGATTTTATTACTTGTCATTCGAACCTCAGAGAGGCTCGAACGAAACTCTGTTTCTACAAGCCATACAAACAGAACAATTCATAAAAAAACACACAAACAATTCAATTCACACAAACATCCATCACAGTGAATCTCCTCCTCACTGTGATGGAAGGCAAAGTTCTTCTCTCTCCCCCACTCCATTTCTCTCCCTATGTCGAAGCCCCAGGCGGGCGGTGTTAAGTCCCACGGCCATTGAGGCCGCGCAGGGCGATGTACGGCCCCGCTCTAGGCCCAAAAGTCACAATGTTGGAGCCCCCGGCGGGCGCTGGAATGTCCCGCGGCCATTAAAGCCGCGCCGGGCGATGTACGTCCCCACTCTGGGTCATTCCAACCCCGCGACACGGGCTGGAGAAGTTGTGTTGCAGGAGCTCCGGAGAGCGGTCTCCCATCCGGACCCGCGAGCTCCCGATATCCCAACAGTCCACCGGTAGTAATCTGGAGCTGGAACTGGAGCTGGAGCTCCGGAGTCGGGTCGCAGCTGGAGCTGGAGCTCCGGAGTCGGGTCGCAGCGGCGATCCACCACCGCTCCCCATGCTCCAAGGCTGGCCAGCCCCACGGTGGTAAGTCCGCAGCTCCGCAGGCTCCGTGACTGGAGCCCCTAGGTCGTCCCGGTCAGAGGCCGCTCCACGGTGCTAGGCCCCAATGACAACGGAGACCCGACAGGGAAAAAGTCAGGTCTCCCGTGCTGGGAAGAGATTTTAAAAGTTTTACCCTCCCCCCCCACCCCCCACATATACACAGTTAGAAACAGTAAGAAAAAAACACGAACAACTACATTTAACTTTAAAAAAAAAACACAAAAAAAAACCAGACAGGCTGTAGGGGCCGCTGCAACGCGAGTCGCGCCGCCACAAACTCCAAAACATCAATAGAAATGAGAAAAATTACAACTTCCTTGATAACTGTAATCTTCCGACACTTAACATAGCGAAACGTGATGAATTAGGAGCACAGATTACAATAAAAGAAATCGAAGAGACTATTAATTCATTCAAGAATGGCAAAACACCAGGCCCAGACGGGTTTAGTAATGAATTTTATAAAAAATGTTATGAGGTAATCTCCCCTCGTATACATAACCTTTATATACACGCATTTAAAGAACAGACGCTACCACAAACCTTAGCCGAATTAACTATCTCACTGATACCCAAAAAAGATAAAGAGCTGGAAGACCCGGGATCATACAGAGCAATTGCCCTGTTAAATGCAGATCAGAAAATATTAGCTAAAACCCTGGCAAGAAGATTAAGTAAATACGTTAATAAATTAATACATTCTGATCAAACTGGGTTTATATCCAAGAGACACTCATTTAACAATTTTGAGACGCCTGCTTAATATAATGTACTCACATAGAACGATAAAGGAAGACTCATCATTTATTTCATTAGATGCAGAAAAAGCATTTGACCAAGTAGAATGGAATTATCTTTTTACAGTATTGCAAAAATTCCAGTTGGGAGAAAATTTTATTTCATGGATAAAATTGCTATATGACAAGTTGATGCCAGAATGCTGACTAATCATGTACTCTCACCTAAATTTCAGCTATCCAGGGGCAATAGACAGGGATGAGCATATTAACCCGTTATTTGCCCTCGCGATTGAACCTTTAGCGGAAAGTATAAGAGTACATCTAAATATTCACGGCTATAACACTAAACATTCCAGTAATAAAATATCATTATATGCAGATGATGTATTACTTTATACCACCAATTCCCAAGTTAGCATTCCAAGTATACTAAATCTTATAGAGGAATTCGGTTCCTTTTCAGGATATAGAATAAATTGGAACAGAAGTGAAATTATATCAATAAAACCTAAAGCCAACACACCTCCTAAAATTCCCTTTTAGAATTGCTACGGAAAAATTTAAATATCTTGGAGTTTACGTAACTAGAAAATACACTTCTCTATTTCAAGCAAACTTTCCTCCCTTAGTTACCAAACTAAATGCCCTTACTCAATTTTGGAAAACGCTTCCGATGTCCTTCATAGGCAGGATAAATGCCATAAAGATGATCTTCCACAAATCCTGTACTTATTTCAATCAATACCGATTTATCTTCCTAAATTATTTTATTTTTAACTTGACTCTCTGATCACAAACTTTATTTGGGATTATAAAACACATAGAATCCATAAACGACATCTATGTAAACCCAAAGAAATTGGTGAACTGGCTCTCCCCAATATTTTATACTATTATTGGGCAACAAATATTCAAAACGTAATCTATTGGATGGACATCACGTGCCAACAGGTAAAATGGTTAATAATGGAGAGAGAGGATTGCTCGCCTTTTAATATAGGCGCGATTCTTCTCTCTCCAATAAATTTGAAGAAAACATTATATGAGAAAAATCCGATTATCCACAGTACCCTACGAATCTGGAAACAAGTGGTCAACCTTTAAACTGAGAAATGTATCTCTTCTCTCACCAATTGCCAACAACCCTTCGTTCAAGCCGTCTATTTTAGACAAAACGTTCTCACATTGGGAAAGATTATGAATTAAAAAACTCGGAGAACTTTATGAGATGGGAACTCTTCTCTCATTTCAAGAATTACAGTCGAAATGTAGATGATATTTCGACTGTAATTGGAAGTCTTGGATATATGATTTCAGATAGTCTCGTATTTGAAGGTATCTAAAATATTGACTAACTTTCAGATGGAAATCTAAAGTTGTGTTTTATTTTAGATACCTTCAAATACGAGACTATCTGAAAACATATATCTAAGATTCTCAATTTGTGTTGCCAGACACACTAGACAAATGTATGAATAAAAACTCGGATTCAAACAAGTTAATATCATATCTGTATAACACCCTTTTAAATATAGAAACTCCAAGATCAGAAGTAATTAGAAGTGCTTGGGAAGATGAGCTTGGCCTAAAATGTTTAAAAGGCAGATGGGAGGAAAGCCTATATATACACAACTGTTCGCTTAACGTTAGACATTCGTTAATTCAATTTAAAATACTGCACAGACTCTATTATTAAAAGTCTAAACTGAATAAGATCTTTCCAAATGTATCTCCTATTTGCGATAAATGTCTTCTTCAGGAAGCAACTATAACCCACTCCTTTGCCCCTTGTATAAAGTTACATAATTTCTGGAGAGGAATCTTTGAAATGTTTTCAAAAACACTAACAATAAAATTGGATCCTGACACGGAACTGATCACTCTAGGTACTTCAGAAGCCCGTTCTGAGCTATCACTATTTCAAAGACGTTTCCTTAATTATGGCCTGATAACGGCGAAAAAACGAATACTTATATTTTGGAAACATACACCAGTCCCTACTCTAAACATGTCCGAGACACTACATCTTGAAAATATTAGACTTGTCTTGGCAGAAAAAAACAGATCATTTTTCCAAGACATGGGCACCATTCATTGATTTATTACAAGGATAGTATGGTACAACACAACTTTAGATTTTAATCTAATTATGGGTTGGGTGAGGTGGGTGGGGAGGGATGTGAGGCAGGTACCTTTTTTCTCTCTTTTTCTTTTTTTTCTATTCCTCTCTTTCTTTTACTCACCCTTTGGCTACACCACTTTGGTAGTCTAGGGGTTCTATCTTTGCACATCTCACTTTTTCTCTTTCTTGCTTTTTCTTTCTTTTCTTCTAATTCAAAGCTAAAAAGTTAAAATTGAAACTGTACAATAACTGTATAATTTTATATGCTGTTGGTTCTATTTTTGTACATTTGCTTCGAGTAAATTAAAAAAAAAAAAAAAATTTGATTGATACTCCTGTAGCTTAAATCAGCCGGCATGAAGAAATGTGAAATCGACATCGACAATTAGGAAACCAACGGAAAGGACAGGAAACTCTGGCAAATATCATCCAAGAAGGAACAGCGACCTTCGAAGCCAAGAGATGTGCAGGCTTAGAAGAAAAGAGAAGAAAATGGAAAGAGAGTCAGCTACATACAACCCAAGCCCGATCTGCCGTTTGGAAATACCTGTCCTCAATGCCGAAGAACTTTCAGAGCCAGGATTGGATTCATAAGCCACCTGAGAGTCCATAAAAACAACAGAATGTAGACCATCATCCTCGATCTTAAGGGATTGCCACGATAACCCTCTAATCCAGGCAACATTCTGGTAAATCGCCTCGGCACAGCCTCCACATCCTTCATGCAATGGGGGCGACCAGAACTGCACGCAATACAAAAAAAATTTGGCCTGACCAAAAGTCCTCTAAAGCAACATCAAGACTTTTTGATTCTTACATTCATTTCCCTGACCTATGAAGACAAGCATCCCATATGCCTTATTTACCACTCTGTCTGTTTGAGGTGCCACTTTGAGGGAGATATTTACTTGGACCCCAAGATCCCTCGGAACATCAATGCTGTTAAGTGCCGTGCCCATTAACTGAAGATAGACACAAAAAACTGGAGTAACTCAGCGGGACAGGCAGCATCTCTGGAGCGAAGGAATGGGTGACGTTTCGAGTTGAGTCCCTTCTTCAGACTGGTTAGGGACAAGGGAATCGAGAGATATAGACGGTGATGTGGAGAGATAATGAACAATGAATTAAAGATATGCAAAAAAAAAAGTACCGATGATAAAGGAAACAGGCCATTGTCAGCTATTTGTATGGTGAAAATGAGAAGCGAGTACAACTTGGATGCGGGAGGGATAGAGAGAGAGGGAATGCTGGGGCTACCTGAAGTGAGAGAAATCAATATTCATACCACTGGGCTGTAAGCTGCCCAAGCGAAATATGAGATGCTGTTCCTCCAATTTGCGTTAGGCCTCACTCTGACAATGGAGGAGACCGAGGACAGAAAGCTCTTGTGTAGGAATGGGAAGGAGAATGAAAGTGTTCGGCAATCGGGAGATCAGGTTGGTTCACGCGGGCTGAGCGAAGGTGTTCCGCGAAACGATCGCCCAGTCTACGTTTGGTCTCGCCGATGTATAAGAGTCCACATCTTGAACAACGGAGACAGTAGATGGGGATGGAGGAGATGCAAGTGAACCTCTGCCTTACCTGAAAGACTGTCGGGGTCCCTGGACAGAGTTGAGGGGAGAGGAATAGCGACAGGTGTTGTTGCATCTACTGCGATTGCAGGGGAAGGTACCTTGGAAGGGGGTGGTTTGGGTGGCAAGGGATAGGAAAACCAGGGAGTTGTGGGGGGAATGGTCTCTGGGAAGGAGAATTAAAGTCTCCAGCAACCGGGAGATCAGTCTGAAGATGGGTCTCGATCCGAAACGTCACCCATTCCTTCTCTCCACAGATGCTGCCTGTCCCGCTGAGTTACTCCAGCATTTTGTGTCTTTCAACCGGGAGATCAGATTGGTTCCATCATGAATGTTGTTAATTGTATACCCCTCCCCCTCCATTGGATACTCCCCCTCAATTAGACACCTCCTGCTCCATTAGGCCCCTCCCCCTCTGAGACCCAACTCCATTAGACCCTTCCCCCTTCATGAGACCCCCCCCTCCATGATACCCCCCCTCCATGAGACCCCTTCCATGCGACCCCCCCTTCATTCGACTCAATATAGACAATAGACAATAGTTGCACAGAGAGTGGTGAGTCTCTGGAACTCTCTGCCACAGAGGGTAGTGAAGGCCAGTTCATTGGCTATATTTAAGAGTGAGTTGGATGTGGCCCTTGTGGCTAAGGGGATCAGAGGGTATGGAGAGAAGGCAGGTACGGGATACTGAGTTGGATGATCAGCCATGATCATATTGAATGGCGGTGCAGGCTCGAAGGGCTGAATGGCCTACTCCTGCACCTAATTTCTATGTTTCTATGTTTCTAAGTTGCAGGAGTAGGCCATTCAGCCCTTCGGGCCAGCACCGCCATTCAATGTGATCATGGTTGATCATCTAGAATCAGTACCCCGTTCCTGCCTTCTCCCCATATCCCCTGACTCTGCTCTCTTTAAAAGCCTTATCAAGCTCTCTCTTGAAAGTATCCAGAGAACCGGCCTCCACCGCCCTCTGAGGCAGAGAATTCCACAGACTCACAACTCTCTGTGCGAAAAAGTGTTTCCTCGTCTCTGTTCTAAATGGCTTACCCCTTATTCTTAACCTGTGTTCCCTGGTTCTGGACTCCCCCAACATCGCAAACAAGTTTCACACCTGAAACATATTGTACATGAGGATTACAACTCGGTCAGTGGGGGTGCTGCGAGACGGCTGCCCTGCCTGCAGCGTGTTCGTCATTCCCACTTTTTTTGTTTTTTTTAGTATGTCTAAATGTGTGTTTTAATGTCTCTCGGTGTGTCTTGTGTGGGGAGTGGTGAGGGGGGGTAACGGGGTAACTGCTTTCGGTCACCTCTTTTTCCATCTCGCTCACGGCCTCACAACAAGGATTGGTGCGGCGTTTCCTGGAGTTGGGCCTGGAGTTTCAGCAACGGGCACAGCGTGGACTTCTTATCGCGGAGTGGGCGAGCCCTTGCCGGGGTCGCCAGAAGCGGCATGGACTTACCATCTGGAGACTGGGTTCTCTCGCCAGGGACAGCCAGAGATGAGCTCCGACCGCCGGCTTGCGGCCTACAACATTCTGAAGCCACGGTTTCCGGTAGGGAAGGGCCAATTCGGGACTTACCGTCCCAACGAGAGGGCCTGTACATCCGGCCGCCCGCAGCAACAATAGAGGAGGGCTGTACGTTGTGCCTTCCACCACAGTGAAGAATGCTGTGGTGGATGTTTGTGTTAAATTTTATCGTGTATTGTGTGTTCTTTTTTGACTGTACTGCTGCTGGCAAGTTCATTTCACTGTACTTTGTGTATGTGATGAATAAAAACTGATGGATTGCTTGATTGATTGTTTCCTGCCTTTCGCGTGTCCAAACCCTTAATAAACTTATGTTTCAGTAAGATTCCCTCTCATCCTTCTAAACTCCAGAGTATACTAGCCCAGCTGCTCCATTCTCTCAGCATATGGCAGTCCCGTCATCCCGGGAATTAACCTGGTGAACCTACGCTGCACTCCCTCGAATGTCCTTCCTCAAATTAGGGGACCAAAACTGCACACAATACTCCAGGTGTGGTCTCACTAGGGCCCTGTACAACTGCAGAAGGACCTCTTTGCTCCAATACTCAACTCCTCTTGTTATTGAGGCCAACAAGCCATTCGCTTTCTTCACTACCTGCTGTACCTGCATGCTTGCTTCCATTGACTGATGAACAAGGACACCCAGAAGGGTTTCGGCCCGAAACGTTACCTATTCATCTTGTTCAATAAATAGTGCATTTTTACACATCTTGAGAAATGGAGCACCACGGCAAACAACACAGTGGTTTGAAAAAGGGCTTCTCATACATGTCAAGTAACAAATAAAACACAAAGATGTATTTCCAGTATTTCCTCCCATTCAGCTGAGAAATGAAGCACGAGCCTATATTCTGGCAATAAAACAGACGATGTTTCCCCTCGCCTCCCCCCACTCACTCCCCATCAGTCTGAAGATGGGTTTCGGCCCGAAACGTTGCCTATCTCCTTCGCTCCATAGATGCTGCTGCACCCGCTGAGTTTCTCCAGCATTTTGTGTACCCTCGATTTTCCAGCATCTGCAGTTCCTTCTTTAATGCTTACTTTCATCGACTTCTTCTTCTTTCGTGTGGCGCGCACAGCCTAAAGTTGTAAGACAACCAGTTCTATTTGATGGTACACAAAAAGCTGGAGAAACTCAGCGGGTGCAGCAGCATCTAAGGAGCGAAGGAGATAGGCGATGTTTCGGGTCGAGACCCTTCTTCAGACTGGTCAGGGATCAGGGAAACGAGAGATATAGACGGTGATGTGGAGAGATAAGGAACAATGAGTGAAAGATATGCAAAAAAGTATCGGTGATAAAGGGAACAAGCCATTGTAAGCTGTTTGTGGTGTGAAAATGAGAAGCTGGTGCGACTGGGGTGGGGGAGGGAGATAGAGATAGAGGGAATGCCAGGGCCCGAGGGCTAAGGGAAAGGTGGGAAGGGGAGGAGACAGCAAGGGTTAACAGAATTGAGAAAATTCAATATTCAAGCCCAAAGGATGCAGACTCCCCAAGCGGAATATGAGGTGCTGTTCCTCCAGCTTGCGGTGTTGCTCACTCTGGCCTTGGAGGAGGCCCAGGACCGAGAGGTCGGATGTGGAATGGGAGGGGGAGTTGAAGTGCTGAGCCACCGGGAGGTCGGGTTGGTTATTGCGGACCGAGCGGAGGTGTTCGGCGAAGCGATCGCCAAGCCTCTGCTTGGTCTCACCGATATAGATCATCTGGCATCTGGAGCAGCGGATGCAGTAGATGAGGTTGGAGGAGGTGCAGGTGAACCTCTGTCGGTCCTGGAAGGACTGCTTGGGTCCCTGAAAGGAGTGGAGGGGGGAGGTGAAGGGACAAGTGTTGCATTTCTTGCGCTTGCAAGGGAAAGTGCCCGGGGAAGGGGTAGAGTGGGAGGGGAGGGAAGAATTGACAAGGGAGTTGCGGAGGGAGCAGTCTTTGCGGAAGGCAGACAGGGGGGGAGATGGGAAGATGTGGCGGGTGGAGGGGTCACGTTGGAGGTGGCGAAACTGGCGGAGGACTATATGTTGTATTTGCCGGCTGGTGGGGTGAAAGGTGAGGACCAGGGGGACTCTGCCCTGTTTGCGAGTGGGGGAATGGGGAGAGAGGGCAGTGTTGCGGGGTATGGAGGAGACCCTGGTGCGAGCCTCATCAATAGTGGGGGAGGGGAATCCCCGTTCTCTGAAGAATGAGGCCATTTGTGATGACCTGGTGTGGAACACCTCATCCTGATTCAGATTCAGATTCAGATTCAGATTCCTTTATTGTCATTCAGACCTTTCGGTCTGAACGAAATTTGTTACCTTGCAGTCATAACATGTAATAAATTAAAACAAAACACACAATAAACACATAATTTAACATCCACCACAGTGAGTTCACCAAGCACCTCCTCACTGTGGTGGAAGGCAAAAGTCTTAAGGTCTTTGTCATTTTCCCCTACTTGTTCCCCCTCTGTACTGAGGCAATCCAGGCCTTCGATGTCATCGTTCACCAGGCCCGCGGCCGAGCCTCCGAAGCCAGGCCGCCACCGCCGCCGCCGCCGGAACGCCGGAACACCACCACAGCCCCCAGCCAGGATCGACCATGGGAACGCTGGAGCCGCCGGAGCTCTGAAGCCGGGCCGCCGCTGGAGCACCTGCTGGAGAGCCGCCGGAGCCGCCTGGGAGCAGATGCGGCGTAGACGGAGGAATTGGGAATAGGGGATGGAGTCCTTACAGGAAGCAGGGTGGGAGGAAGAGTAGTCCAGGTAGCTGTGGGAGTCAGTAGGTTTGCAGTGGATGTCGGTCAGGAGCGTATCACCTGCAATAGAGATGGTGAGGTCAAGGAATGGTAGGGAAGTGTCGGAAATGGTCCAAGTGTATTTGAGTGCCGGATGGAAGTTGGTGGTGAAATGAATGAAGTCAGTCAGTTGTGTGTGGGTGCAGGAGGTGACACCAAAGCAGTCATCGATGTAACGGTAGAGGTCGGGGATGGGGCCCTCGTACGCCGAGAACAAGGATTGTTCGACGTACCCAACAAAGAGGCAAGCGTAGCTGGGGCCCATGCGTGTGCCCATAGCTACGCCTTGTGTTTGGAGGAAATGGGAGGAATCAAAAGAGATTCCTGTTCTATTTGATCTTCTGTTTGCGCACGTCGAGTTGATTGCATTAGGGCGGACCACGTGAAGGTTGCAATCTTCCACCCCTTTCATCGACTGATGAATAAGGACATCCAGATCCACACCCTTTGTGCTTCCTTCCTCCCCCTCCGAGACCCCGCCCCCAGTCCGCAGGCCCCGCCCCGGTCCGCAGGCCCCGCCCCTCCCAGTGAAGGCCCGCCCGTCCTGTGACCAAACAGGCCCCGCCCCCAGTCGTGGCCTCGCCTCCTCCCCCCCAATAGGCCCCGCCCCCAGTCGTGGCCTCAACTCCTCCCCCCCCACAGGCCCCGCCCCTATCGTGGCCTCGCCTCCCCCCACAAGCCCCTCCCAGTCAGACTTCGCTCACCCTTGTGACCCTGTCCCCAGTCCGCAAGCTCCGCCCATTTAGCTGAAACCCCGCCCCCTCCTAGTGAAGCCCGCCCTACTTCGACCCCGCCCATTCTGTGACCACACAGGTCTCGCCTCCTCCCCCCCCACACAGGCCCCGCCCCCCAGTCGTGGCCTCGCCTCCTCCCCCCCACAGGCTCCGCCCCCAGTCGTGGCCTCCCCCCCACAGGACCCGCCCCCAGTCGTGGCCTCGCCTCCTCCTCCCCCCACACAGGCCCCGCCCCCAGTCGTGGCCTCGCCTCCTCCCCCCCACATAGACCCCGCCCCCAGTCGTGGCCTCGCCTCCTCCCCAACATAGACCCCGCCCCCAGTCGTGGCCTCGCCTCCTCCCCCTCAGGCCCCGCCCCCAGTCGTGGCCTCGCCTCCTCCCCCCACATAGACCCCACCCCCAGTCGTGGCCTCGCCTCCTCCCCCACAGGCCCCGCCCCCAGTCGTGGCCTCGCCTCCTCCCCCCCACGCAGGCCCCGCCCCTAGTCGTGGCCTCGCCTCCTCCCCCCACACAGACCCCGCCCCGAGTCGTGGCCTCGCCTCCTCCCCCCCCACAGGCCCCTCCCCCTCAAACCCCGCCCACCCTTGTGACCCCGCCCCTTGTACCCCCTCCTCCTGCCCCCCTCCCCCTGTGGCCCCGGGCGCGCCCCCGCGGGCCGGGCTGAGGCTGAGGCTGAGGCTGAGGCGGGCGGAGCGCGCGGCCAGTGAGGCGCGCGCCCGGGCAGCGAGCGGCCTGTCACTGAACGGCGGGCGGCGGCGGCGGCGCGGATGCAGGAGCAGCGGCAGCGGCAGCAACCCCTCCTCCACCTCGGCCTGGGCGGGCGGACAGCGGCCTCCAGCCGGCTCTAACGACAGCCCAGCCACCAACTCCACTCCTCCCGGGTCCCCGACCTCTCCTCCACCCGCGGCCTCGGTCGGTCTTACCTCAACCCCTCCGCCTCTCACCCCGGCCTCTCCCGCCGCCCGCCATGGCCGGGCTGTCGGTGTCGGTGTCGGCGGTGGTGGCGGTCACAGCGACAGCGACAGCGACAGCAGCCCACGGCGAGGCGGCCTTCAACCCCCAGGAGAAGGAGCTGGCCGATCGCTTCAGGCGCCTCTACCCGGCCGTGGACGAGCGGGAGACGCCGCTGCCCCGGTGCTGGAGCCCGAAGGACAAGTACAGCTACATCGGCCTGTCTCAGAACAACCTGCGGGTCCACTACAAAGGTGAGCCCGGGGGCTGACGAGGGCCTTGCTTAGCAACCAGCCCGGGGGTAGGGAGGGGGGTGGCGGAGGTTTGTGTGAGAGATGGCTTGTGAGGGGCTGGGTGGGGGGGAGCTTTGTGTCTGTGTGGGGGGGGGGGGTAAGATGGGGCTGGGTGGGGTTTGTTGAGGGTGTAGAGTGGAGACGTGTCGCGGATTTGTGGGTGGGTGATGTGGTTTGTGGGGAGGGGGGATGGGAGGAGCTTTGTGTGGGGGGGGGGGGTAGGGTGGAGGTTTGAGGGGGTAGGGGGAGGTCTGTCGAGGGGTTTGTGGGGGGTGGTAGGGGGAGGTGTGTCGAGGGGTTTGTGGGGGGTAGAAGTTTGTGGGGGGTAGGGTGGGGTTTTGTGTGGGGGATGGGAGGAGGTTTGTGTGGGGGGGTAGAGTGGAGGTTTGTGTGGAGGGTGGGGGTTTGAGGGTAAGGAGAGGTGTGTCGATAGGTTTGTGTGGGGGATGGGAGGAGGTTTGTGTGGGGGATGGGAGGAGGTTTGTGTGGGGGATGGGAGGAGGTTTGTGTGGGGGATGGGAGGAGGTTTGTGTGGGGGGGTAGGGTGCAGGTTTGAGGGGGGTAGGGAGAGGTGTGTTGAGAGGTTTGTGAGGGGGTATGGAGGTTTGTGTGGGGGATATGGTGGGGGTTTGAGGTAAGGAGAGGTGTGTCGATAGGTTTGTGTGGGGATGGGAGGAGGTTTGTGTGGGGGGGGGTAGAGTGGAGGTTTGTGTGGAGGGTGGGGGTTTGAGGGTAAGGAGAGGTGTGTCGAGGCTTATGTGGGGGATGGGAGGAGGTTTGTGTGGGGGGCGGGTATAGTGGAGGTTTGAGGGGGGTAGGAAGAGGGGTGAGAGGGGTTTGTGGGGGATGGGAGGAGGTTTGTGTGGGGGGTAGTGTGGAGGTTTGAGGGGGGTGGGAAGAGGTGTTTCGAGGGGTTTGTGGGGGGATGGGAGGTTTATGAGGGAGGTTTTGGGGTGGGGTATGCTGGTAGGGGGAGGTGTCGAGGGGTTTGTGGGGGGGGGATGGGCCCGATGGGAAGTTTGTGTGGGGGAAGGGGGAGGTTTAGTTGGGGTGGTGGTTTGGGGAGAGGTTTGTGAGGAATGGGTTTGAGGGGGAGATTGTCTGCGGGGGAGTGGGGGCAGTTTTTTGGAGGGTGAGGGAGGTTTGTACGTGGGGTGGAACGGTTGTGGAAGGTTGGCAGGAGATGGAGGAGGTTTATAGGGCAGGGATGCTTGACGAAGAGGGAGGAAATTTGTGGGGTGGGGGAGTCTGTAGGGTGGTGAGGGAAGGTTTGTGTGGGGGAGATGGGAGAGGATTGGGGGGGGCGTGGGGAAAAGTTCTGTGGGGGTGGGTGGGGGAGGTTTGTGGGGCTTGGAGCCAGGCATCAAGTCACCCACCCGCCCTCCTTTCTCTCACTCTGCTAGCCAGAGAGACTTCCTTATCCAGCAGGCTGCAAGGGAGGAAGGACAAGCCCTTCATGACATGTCAACTGGGCCTAGGCTCTTGGTAGAGCTTTGTCAAGTGTGTGTGTGTGTGTTTTTAAACAGAGTTAAAACAAGCATTTACACAGTGAAATCTGGCAGCCAGGAAACCACCCAAACCTGTCTTGTACAGGCAGCCTTTTTCAACAAGTCCCTCGCACAAAAGACCAGTTTGGAGTTTAAAAAAACAACCCCCCCCCCTCCCAACTTGAGAGTGCAACAATTGACAAAATGTGTCGGAAGGAACTGCAGCTGCTGGTTTACACCGAAGATAGACACAAAGTGCTGGAGTCACTCTGGAGTCATTTCAGGCCTGAAGAAGGCATCGAGACCCTTTTTCAGACTACCTCAAACTATTAAAGCAAACTATTTTTTTAATATAAACAGTACCAATAGAACGTGGCAAAAGGATGGATGGGACAATGTTGGTGTTAACAGCTATCAATTTAAATATAAAACAAAGTCATGGTGTTTTAAACTCCAGTTAGACTTGTTGGCAGTGAGAGGATAAACAGTGATTAATTAAGGGTACTGCAGTGAGTTACAGGGACAACCATTATTTGGAGACTAGAAAGAAGCTTTAAATTTAGACAATGACGTGCTGATTTACACTACGTATCCGTTTTGCTTTGAGTAAGCGGAGTTTAGATATTTATAGTTTCCGTAGTTGACAAATATCAACAAGGTTCAGCACAGACACTGTGGGCAGAAGGGCCTGTGCTGTACAGTTCCATAATACTCAATTGAAATGCTCTAGTTTTGTGGATTGAAAATTTGAAAGAATTGACAAAAGGATAAAATTAGTTACCTGGAGTTGTGTCACCAAAAGATGCAAAACAAGAACACAGCAACATTGTCAAAGTTAGCCAGGATTTAATTTGTTTTCTTGAGGTTTTTACATTTAAAAGTGTATCATTTTTTTAGGATCTGAGTGTTCTAACACTTATGCCACTGAAAGACAATTAACTGGCCTAGTGCCAAGAATCATAGCTGTGATGGATATATATTTGCTCATGGTAGATTTAAAAAAAAAAATCCTAGTTGAACCGTGAACGAGAAATGGATGGTTACTGGTTTCTTTTAATGCAGTTTGATAGCTCTAATCTCAGTTTTAAATTTTGATCAGTTCCCACGTTATATTTGTATTATCTTTGTGTAGTAAAATATGCAGATGAAAGGTAGCTTAAAGGAAAAATGGGATCAAAGCAGGCAACACCTGAATTTGTGGATGTGTATGACTTGCAGTTTTCTGCCATGTTACCATATGTTAAGTCATTTTGCTTCATCTATCCTGCACAAGTATCAAAACCAATATTTCAAGTTCTTTGCAGATATTTCTCATGGCCTTCCTACCCTCTGTACTCAATGTCAGTGTAATATTATCTCTTTCATTTGAGATATCACTCTACTCGGTGATGTCACTTGAGTGCAAAATGTTTCATTCTGCAGAATGATACCAAAGCACAAGTTTGTTTACCAATTAAATTATTTAGTGAATAGAATAATTTATCTGTTGCTTCTCTGAGTTCAGTCTATAGAACAGTACAGCGCAGGATTAGGCCCTTTGGCCCACAGTGTCTGTGACGAGCATGATGTCCTGCACATGACTCATATCCCACCATTCCATGCACATTCATATCATAGAATCATAGAGTTATACAGCGTGGAAACAGGCCTTTTGGCCAAAGCTTTCCACACCGGACAACATGTGCCTTCTACACTAGTCCCACCTGCCTGTGTTTGGCCAATATCCCTCTAAACCTGTCCTATGAATGTACCTGTCTAAATGCTTCTTAAACGTTGCAATAGTACCTGCCTAAACTACCTCTTCTGGCAGCTTATTCCATACACCCACCATCTTTTGAACTATGTCCTCTCATAAGGTCATAAGTGATAGCAGAATCTGCTATTCAATCATGCCTGATCTATCTCTCCCTTCTAACCCCATTCTCCTGCCTTCTCCCCATAATCCCTGACACCCATACTAATCAAGAATCTATCCATCTCTGCTTTAAAAATATCAATTGACGGCCTCCACAGCCCTCTTTGGCAAAGAATTCCACAGATTCGCCATCTTCTGACTAAAGAAATTTCTCCTCATCTCCTTCCAAAAGGAATGTCCTTTAATTCTGAGGCTATGAACTCCAGACCTGGATTCTCTCACTAGTGGAAATATCCTCTCCACATCCACTCTATCCAAGCCTTTCACTGTTCTGCAAGTTTCAAAAGACAATAGATGCAGGAGTAGGCCATTTTGCCCTTCGAGCCAGCACCATCATTCAATGTGATCATGGCTGATCGTCCACAATCAGTACCCCGTTCCTGCCTTCTCCCCATATTGCCCGACTCCACTATCTTTAAGAGCCCTATCAAGCTCTCTCTTGAAAGTATCCAAAGAACTGGCCTCCACCGCCCTCTGAGGCAGAGAATTCCACAGTCTCACAACTCTCTGTGTGAAAAAGTGTTTCCTCATCTCTGTTCTAAATGCCTTGTCCATTCTTAAACTGTGGTTCCTGGTTCTGGACACCCCCCAACAGCATATGACAGTCCCGCCATCCCAGGAATTAAGCTTTTGAACCTAAGCTGCACTTCCTCAATAGCAAGAATGTCCTTCCCCAAATTAGGGGACCAAAACTGCACACAATACTCCAGGTGTGGTCTCACCAGGGCCCTGTACAACTACAGAAGGACCTATTTGCTCCTATACTCAACTCCTCTTGGTATAAAGGCCAACATGCCATTCGCTTCTTCACTGCCTGCTGTACCTGCATGCTTACTTTCATAGACTGATGTACAAGGACCCCAGATCCCGTTGTACTTCTCCTTTTCCCAACTTGACACCATTTAGATAATCTGCCTTCCTGTTTTTGCTACCAAAGTGGATAACCTCAATGCCCACTCACCCAGCCTGTCCAAGTCACCCTGCATTTTCATAGCATCCTCCTCACAGTTCATACTGCCACCCAGCTTTCTGTCATCTGCAAATTTGCCCTTGTTACTTTGAAGTTCCCCCTCATCCTTCTGAACTCCTGCGAGTACAGGCCCAGTGCCGTCAAACACTCGTATGTTAACCCACCTATTCCTGGAATCATTCTTGTAATCCTCCTCTGGAGCCACTCCAGAGCCAACACATGGTTCTCGATTCCCCTACTCTGGGCAGGAGTCACTATGCGTTTACCCAATCTATTCCTCTCATGATTTTGTAAACCTCTATAAGATCACCCCTCATTTTGCTGTGCTCCCAGCCTGCTCAACCTCTTCCTATAACTCAGGCCCTCAAGTTCTAGCAGCATTCTCTTAAATCTTGTCTGCACCATATTCCAATCTACAAGTCTCTTAAACCTTTGCTAAACTAAACTATCTGCTTCAGCCACCGACCCTGGCAGCGCGTTCCAGGTACTCACCACCCTCTGTGTAAAAACAAAATTTATCCCACATGTGAAAATAAAACTTGCCCTGCACACCATCTTTAAACTTTGCCCTATCACCATGAAGTTATGCCCTCGAGCACAGTATTTGATTTTTTCATGCTGAGGAATAAGGTTCTGACTTTGCCCTCAATGCCTCTCACAATTTTATATATCAATACCATGATTGAGGTATTGGAGGCAGTATCTGTCTCCATTAAGATGTCACTAAATGATGTTGAATAGCATTGCAATGAAATAACTTGCTCAGAAACTATGGGAATAAAATTCTACGGAGAAACTGGATTGAGATTGACCATAAATCCATAAGTTGCAGGAGCAGAATTAGGCCATTCGGCCCATCAAGTCTACTCTGCCATTTAATCATGGCTGATCTATCTTTCCCTCTCAACCCCATTCTCCTGCCTTCTCCCCATAAACCTTGACACCCTTACTAATCAAGAGCCTATCAATCTCCACCTTAAAAATATCTATTGACTTTGTCTCCACAGCCTTCTAAAGGTCTGTGACCTCTAATCATAGATTCTCCCATTAGTGGAAACATCCTCTCCACATCCACCTTGTCCAGGCCTTTCACTATTCGGTAAGTTTCAATGAGGTCCCCCCCTCATCCCACTGCTTCCTGATACATCACTCCTTGATTCATCACCCCCTGATTCCACTCAGTAGGAGAGTAGTAGTTACATTTTAGTTTAGAGATACAACGTGAAAACAGGCCCTTCAGCTCACCGAGTCCATGCCGACCAGCGATCAACCGTTTGCCTCTTGTGTGTAGGACATAGAACTCGTGCAATTTACTGAAGCCAATTAACGTCCAAACCGGCACGTCTTCGGAACGTGGGAGGAGACCGAAACTGGAGCACTCATAGAAAACCCATGCGGTCACGGGGAGAATGTGCAAACTCCATGGGGACAGCACCCGTACTCTGGATTAGACCTGTGCCACTGGTGCTGTAAGGCAGCAACTCAACCGCTGCACCACTATGCCAAATACTGAGATCTTTAATATTAGTGCAAACTGTTAGCATAGCCGGTAATGTTACTGAATCTGTAGTATGGGTCCTCTGTGTATGCCTTTCTTGTAGACTGAAATATCGGAATAGTGCTACTGATCAGAGTGGCACCATGGTGCAGCGGGGAGTGTTACTGTCTCACAGTGCCTGAGATCTGGGTTCGATCCTGACCTTGGGTGCCGTCTGTGTGGAATTTGCATGTTCTCCCAGTCTAGTTTATTATTATTGTCACGTATACTGAGATACAGTGAAAATCTTTTTGCGACATGTGCTCTCCAGTCAGTGGAAGGACTATACATGATTACAATCAAGCTATCTGGAGGGTATAGACACAAGATTAAAGTATAGTGTTAATACAAAATAAAGTACGGTAAAGTCCAATTAAAGATAGTTCGAAGGTCTCCAATGAGGTAGACTAGAGGTCAGGACCACTCTCTCGTTGGCGGGAGGAACGATTCAGTTGTCTGTGACTGTGTGGGTTTGCTCCAGGTGTCCAGTTTCCTATCACGCCTGAAAGACATGCAAGTTTTTTCACAAGTAATGGGAATAGAATTAGGCCATTCGGCCTATTGAGTCCACACTGCCATTCAATCATGTCTTATCTCAGCTTCCTAATCCAATTTTCCTGCCTTGACACCCGTTCTAATCAAGTATCTATCTATCTCTGCCTTAAAAATATCTCCTGACTTGGCCTCCACAGCCCTCTGCAGATTAACTACCCTCTGACTAAAGAAACTCCTCCATCTCCTTCCTAAAGGAACGTACTTTAATTCTGAGGCTTTGACCTCTGGTCCTAGACTCTCCCACCGGTGGAAATATCCTTTCCACATCCACTCTATACCTTTCATTATTCTGTAAGTTTTAATGAGGTCCCCCTTAACCTTCTAAGTGAGCAGAGGCCCAGTGCTGTCAAACGCTCATATAACCATATAACAATTACAGCACGGAAACAGGCCCTCTCGGCCCTTCCAGTCCGTGCCGACCATTTGTTTTCCCCTAGTCCCATCTACCTGCACTCAGACCATACCCCTCCATTCCCCTCCATCTTACGTTAACCCACACATTCCAGGAATAATTCTTGTAAACCACCTCTGGGTTAGGGTTAGGGTTAGGGTTAGCACACCCTTACATATGAGGCCCAAATTTGCTCACAGTACTCTGAATGCGGCCTGACTAGGCTTTTAGGTTAATTGGCCCCTAAAACTGCCTTGAGTATATAGGGATAACATAGAACTAGGCACGGACACAGTGAGCTGATGGGCCTTGTGCGTGCTGTATCGCTAAAGGAAAAACTTAGCAGGATGTACGTCAAATATAGGCATGAGGTAATTAAGTTAATTATCCTATTGAAACATATAACATTATTAAGCGTTTGGACACGCTCGAGGCAGGAAGCATGTTCCCAATGATGGAGGAGTCCAGAACCTGGGGCCACAGTTTGAGAATAAGGGGTGAGCCATTTAGAACTGATGAGGAAACGCTTTTTCACACAGAGAGTTGTGAGTCTGTGGAATTCTCTGCCTCGGAGGGCAGCGGAGGCCGGTTCTCTGGATACTTTGATGAGAGAGCTAGATAGAGCTCTTAAAGATAGTGGAGTGGGGATATGGGGAGAAGGCAGCAACGGGGTACTTGCTCGAAGGGCCGAATGGCCTACTCCTGCACCTATTGACTCCTCACCCCTTTCTTGATGTCTTTATCTCCATTATAAACACATGCAGGTGGGACTAGCGTAGACAGGCCATTTTGGTTGTCATGGGCAAGTTGGGCCTAAGGGCTTGTTTCAGTGCTGAATGACTCTGACTCCAATAAGATGGGGGGGGGGTGAGAAAGGCAGACTGCATGAGAGCTTTGACTTCTGGTTGTGCAGGTGGTATGCAGTAAATCGCTCAATTACATTAAACAACATGATAACAAGCAGTGAACCCAGATGGGGTACCACAAGATGCAGTGAGGCTTTTGGTGTTTCAGCTTGCATTGGCAACTAACCTTGTAAATCAGAAGATAAGTACCTGCAGATGTGAGAAACCTACAAAATATCCAGTGATTTTCTGACTGGGTTTGTACTTGAAGTGTTTATCTGCAGATGGTACAATTTATTGAAGTGCATTTTGTTCGTATGTTCATAAGTCATAGGAGCAGAATTAGGCCATTCAGGCCATTGAGTCTAGTCTGCCACTCAATCATGCTGATCTATCTTTCCCTCTCAACCCCATTCTCTTGCCTTCTCCACATTACCTTTGACATCCTTATTAATCAAGAATCTGCCGATCTCCATCTTAAAAATGCCCAATGACTTGGCCTCCGCAGCATCCTGTGGCAATTAATTCCACAGATTCACCACTCTCTGACTAAAGGAACTCCTCCTCATCTCTTCTCTAAAGGTGTGTCCTTTTATTCTGAGGCTGTGCCCTCTGGTCCTAGACTCTCCCATTAATGGAAACATCCTCTCCATGTCCACTCTATCAAGACATGTCACTATTTGGTAAGATTCAAAAAGGTCTCCCTCAACATACTAAACTCCAGCGAGTACAGGTCCAGTGCCTTCAAATGCTCTTATGTTAACACTTGGAAGACCACTAGTCTCTAATGGATGGCAATTAACTTTTTCCCCAGCCATCAGGTCCAATAATCAGGTTATTTATTTACTTGTGCAATTAGCAATACTTATACTTTAGCCAATCTGAGTTGCTACCTTTAACCCTTGCTGTTTTAGAAACATAGAAAATAGGTGCAGAAGGAGGCCATTTGGCCCTTCGAGCCTGCACTGCCATTCATTGTGATTATGGCTGATCATCCACAATCAGTAACCCATGCCTTCCTTCTCTCCATATCCCTTGAATCCGCTAGCCCCTAGAGCTCTATCTAACTATCTTTTAAATTCATCCAGTGAATTGGCCTCTTCTGCCTTCTGTGGCTGAGAATTCCACAAATTCACAACTCTGGGTGATAAATATTTTTCTCATCTCAGTTTTAAATGGACTCCCCTTTATTCTTAGACTGTGGCCCCTGGTTCTGGACTCCCCCATCATTGGGAACATTTTTCCTGCATCTACTTGTCCAGACCGTTTATAATTGTATACGTTTCTATAAGATTCCCTCTCATCCTTCTAAATTCCAGTGAATATAAGCCCAGTCATTCCAATCCTTCATCATATGACAGTCCAGCCATCCCGGGGATTAACCTCGTGAACCTACGCTGCATTGCCTCAATTGTAAGGATGTCCTTACTCAAATTAGGAGACCAAAACTGCACACAATACTCCAGATGTGGTCTCACCAGGGCCTATAACTTCAGAAGGACCTCTTTACTCCTATACTCAAATCCTCTTGTTATGAAGGCTGACATGCCATTAGCTTTCATCACTGCCTGCTGTGCCTGCATGTTTACTTTTACTTGTCACATTCTTTTCTATTTTATTCAATATGACATTCTGTTTTATGTACTATCCATGGTGGCGCAGCGGTGAAATTGCCTCACCGCCAGAGACCTGGGTTCGATCCTGACTACGGGTGCTGTCTGTGTGGGGTTTGTACGTTCTCCCAATGACTTGCATGGGTTTTCTCTGGGTGCTCAGGTTTCCTCCCACTCCCTAAAGATGTACAGGTTTGCAGGTTAATTGGTTTGGTATAATTGTAAATTGTCCTAGTGTGAGTAGGATAGCGTTGGTGTGCGGGGATCGCTGGGTGGTGTAGATTCGGTTGGCCAAAGGGTCTGTTTCTGGGCTATCTCTAAACTAAACAAATATTAAAGGTATTTTAGATCCATAGCATCATACGGCATGGATACATACCCTTTGGCCCAGCTGACCAATATGCCCCATCTACACTAGTCCCACCTGCCTGCATTTGGCCCATATCCCTCTCAGCCTACCCTATCCATGTACCTGTTTAAATGTTTCTTAAACGTTGCGATAGTACCTGCCTCAACTACCTCCTCCGGCAGCTTGTTCCATACACCCACCATCTTTTGTGTAAAAAAAAAAGTTACTGTTCATGTTCCCTTTGAATCTTTTCCTCCTCACCTTAAACCCATGTCCTCTGGTTCCCGATTCTCTATTCTGGGCAAGAGACTCTGTGCATTTACCCGATCTATTTCTCTCATGATTTTGTACACCTCTGTAAGATTACCTCTCATTCTCCTACACTCCAAGGAATAGAGTCTGAGCCTGCTCCACCTATCCCTATAGCTCCCTCGAGTCCTGGCAACAACCGAGTCCAGGTAAATCTTCTCTGAACCCTTACAAGCTTGACAACATCCTTTTCAAAATGAAGATTATCCAATGTACTTTATTAATCTTATCTACACTTCATGTTACTTTAATGATTGAATAAGGTTTGTCAAACATCGAGCTATCAATTATCTTTCACCGACCGAGACAATATAACTATCATACTTTTTTAAATTTGATTTTTATCTTTGTGGTACTATCCTGATTGATATGTTCATATTTTAGAACATACAATATATTGTTTTCTATTTTGTGTTAGTGTTCCTCTTTGCTTTCCCAATCAAAGTTAACCTTTGTGACAGCCTGATTATTCCCCATTTTCCTGTGATTTGTGCCTTTTTTCTTCAGGTTTAGTCTTGCCAGTTATCTTCTGATTTTATTCAGCAAGCCTATCCCAAAATTATTCCCATCTCCATGAAATTGACTTTGGTCTTTTTGTTTAGTTTGGTTTGGAGATACAGTGGCCTACTGAGTCCGTGCTGACCAGCGATCCCTGCACGCTAACACAATCCTACACCCACTAGGGACAATTTACAATTATACCAAGCCAATTAACCTATAAACATGTACGTCTTTGGAGTGTGGGAGGAAACCAGAGATACTGGAGAAAATCCTTCTGAACCTTCTGAATGTTGTAGTCGGCTGGGCAGTACTCTGCATAGCGCCAACTTGGACAATTTTAACATTTGTATCAAGCCAATTGACCTACAAACCTGTACGTCTTTGGAGTGTGGGAGGAAACCGAAGTTCTCTGAGAAAACCCACGCAGATCACGGGGAGAACGTACAAACTCCGTACAGACAGCTCCCATAGTCGGGATTGAACCCGGGTCTCTGGCACTGCATTTTGCTGCAAGGCCGCAACTCTACCTCTGCGCCACCGTGCCGCCCTGGTAGATTTACTCCAGCATTTAGTGTCCGTTTATGGGGTACGTGTATTTACTTGTGGTAGTTGGCAGTTTCTTGCTGAGACTGGCCCACAGATTGGATCCACTGTTCATTGCGCCCATCGGCCTACATTTACCTTTCCCAAGCTGCGCATCCTCCACATCTCAGCAGCTTCCACCAGGCAGACCATGCCCCAAGAGCTCACTCATCACTGGACATTGCATCACGCGCTGGAATGTTATGTTGGAGATGTTTTTAAAAACTGCTCCAGTAAGTTTAGAACATAACACCTGTGCATGTGTGTGTGTGGATGTACAGCACAGGACCATGCCCTTTGGCCAACATTGACCATGCCAAACATGATTTTTCACACAGAGTGGTGAGTCTGTGGAATTCTCTGCCTCAGAGGGTGGTGGAGGCCGGTGCTCTGGATACTTTCAAGAGAGAGCTAGACAGGGCTCTTAAAGATAGCGGAGTCAGGGGAGAAGACAGGAACAGGGTACTGATTGTGGATGATCAGCCATGATCACATTGAATGGTGGTGCTGGCTCGAAGGGCCAAATGGCCTACTCCTGCACCTATTGTCTATAAACATGATCCTATGATGGGGCGGCATGGTGGCACAGCGATAGAGTTGCTGCCTTAGAGCAATATTTGCTGTTCTAAAAACATAGAACAAGACAGCACAAGACTAGACCCTTTGGCTCATAGTGTCTGTGGCGAACATGCCAAGAGCACCTCTTATCTACCAGCACACAATCCATATCCCTCCATTCCCTGCATATCCACATGCCGATCCAAATGTTTCTTAAATGCCGTTATCACATCTCCTTCAACTACCACCCCCATCAGTGTGTTCCAGGCACTCGCCACCCTTTGTGTGTAAAAACAAAACTTCCCCTGCACATCTCTTTTAAAATTTGCCCCTGTCACCTTAAAGTTATGCCCATTAGTATTTGATTTTTCTATCCTGGGGTAAAAGGTTCTGACTGTCCCCATATCAATGCCTCTCATAATTTTATATGCCTCCATCGCTCTAATCCTTGCCTGTTCATGCTTCTACCATCTTCCTTGGCAGACATTCCAGGCACCGACCAAGCTTTGCATACAACAAACCTTGCCTTGTAAATCTCCTTTAAACTTTGTCGCTCTCACCTTAAAGCTATGTCCTTTGGTATTTGACATTTGTGCCCTGGAAAAAAAAGTTCTGACCATCTCCCCTATCTCCACCACTCATAATTTTATATACTTCTATCAGTTCCCTGCAACCTCCGACGTTCCAGAGAAAACAATCCAGGTCTGTCCAACCTCTCCCTGTAGCTAATACGCCCCGAGGCCAGGCATCGTTCCAACTTCATGTTGAATCTCATATGCATAGGAATCAAATTCGTCCCACTTGACAATGTGAAGATGTCAGCGTATCTAAATTGTTTTTCTGTTGTGGCAACCTTGAAAGAGGGTTGGTGCCAACTCTTGAGACCACAGTATGTTTTAGCATAGGGGTAGGAATGGGCACATCTTGCTACATTTTGTGAACTTTGCAAACAAACAGAATGTCCAATTTGTGCATATATAGATGTTGCTTCTGTAGCCCCGCAGCAAGTGGCTCATCTGCCTTGGTACATAGAACACAGGAAAGTACAACACAGGCACAGGCCCTTCGGCTCACAACGACTGTGCCAAACAATGCTTTCGCGTTTAATGTGGGCTGCCTGAGGGGGAGAATTGCATGAGGTTTTGTTCTTTTACATGCTTTATACACACTAATCTAATGTGGAAACTCGATAAGCAACCAGAAACTACATTTGCGCCCCCCCCCCCCCCCCATATAGCTAAACATTTTAGTGCAGCACAGAGCCTCTGGTTCGATCCTGACCTTTGGTGCTGTCAGTACAGAGTTCGTTCGTTCTCCCCGCGACCGCTCGGATTTTCTTTGGGTGCTCCAGTTTCCTCCCGCACTCCAAAGACTTCAAGAGAGAGTTAGATTTAGCTCTTCGGACTAAAGGAATCAAGAGATATGGTGGGGAAAAGCAGGAACGGGCTACTGATTTTAGATGATCAGCTATGATCATATTGAATGGCAGTGCTGGCTTGAAGGGCTAAATGCCCTACTCATGCACCTATTTGTCTATGTTCTATGATGCCAAGTAAACTAATTTCAGATGCACCTGATCCCGGAGAAAATTGACTCTGAGACTGGGAGAATGTTCAATGGTTGGTGGTTTTGTCACGTGGGAAGTGCAAATACACAGTGAAATTATTTTCTTACAAACAGTCCAGTAGAGTATTGCCATAACCAAAGCACATCCTCAATTAGCAAATTCTACAGAAATAGTCTACTGATCTCGTGTGCAAGAGGCGCCATGATTCGCCGCTGTTTTCAACGTCCAGTCCACACTAGTTGTTATGAGCGGTGCCCGATCCAGGCGAGTCCCAGGCTGCTGCAGGGCCTCCAGCCGTCAGCCTTTCCTTGGACGTGCGGATCAACCCGCGAACCGACGTCCCTTTCCTCCTGAAAAATTCAGACTTGAAGGGTCCAGAATGGTGCCTAAAACGTGGCGACATACTTAGTGTGGTCTACTGTCTTACATTTTTACATTCAGTATGACTGTGCCTAATGTTTTGTAGGATTGTCACTGGACTGTATGCAAAAAAAAATAATTCACTGCACTTGAGTACACGTGACAGTAAGGTACCATTGATTCTACAAATAGTCACTTATTCTAAGGATGACTTGCAGAAACCAATTAACCTACCAACCAGTGTGTTTTAAGGATATGGGGGGGGGGGGAGGGAAAGCTGGAATACCCAGAAAAATAGAATAGAATGCCTTTTATTGTCATTCAAACAGCTTGGTTTGAACAAACTTGTATTTCTACAATCTTAACATTACAAAAAAAAAACCAAGACCCACACTTAACACACTTAACTCAAACATCCATCACAGTGAATCTCCAACACCTCCTCACTGTGATGGAAGGCAAAAGTCTTATCTCTTCCCTTTGTTCTTCTCCCGCGGTCCAGCAGTCCAACTGTAGCGTCGAGGCGACCGGGGCTCCCGATGTTAAAGCCCCCGGCGGGCGATGGTAAGTCCCGCGGCCCTTTTAAGCTGCGCCGGGCGATGTTAGGCCCCGCTCATTGTCATTTAAACCCCGCGATTCCATCAGGAGAAGTTGCCGTTGCGGGAGCTTCGAAAAACGGTCTCCCACCAGGGACCTGCGAGCTCCCGATGTTCCTGTCCACCGGGCCTGGTGCGTCGCAACCGCGTGCCATCACCTCTCTTCCCGTTCCAAAATCGGCCAGCTCCGCAATGTCAGGCTCAGTGACTGGAGCTGTAAGGTCAGTTCCGGCCGGAGGGCGCCGTTGGCTCCACGATGTTAGGCCCAACGACAACGGAGACCCGACACGGAAAAAGTCGGGTCCCCCGTACAGAGAAGAGATTAAACAGTTTCCCCCACCCCCCCACATATACACAGCTAAAAAATAATAAAAACTAGAATCAACACATACATTCAACGAGACAACAATGAAAAAAAAGACAGACGGACTGCAGTCGAGCCGCTGCCGTCAGGCGCCGCCACACCACACCCATGTTGTCACAGTGAGAACATGTAAACTACATACAGACAGCATGGGGAAATCACAATTCATTGCCACAGACGGCTATAGATGCCTAGTCAATGGATATTTTTACGGCGGAGATTTATAGACCCTTGATTAGTACGGGTGTCAGTGGCTACGGGGAAGACGCAGGAGAATGAGGTTGAGTGGGAAAGACAGATCAGCCATGATTGAATGGCAGAGTAGACTCGATGGGCTGAAAGGCCTAATTATTCTCATAACTTATTAATTCAGAATAATTTCAGGTTGCTGGAGCTATGAGGCCGCAGCATTAACCATTATGTTACTGTGCTGTCCAATGCCTAAGGGGTGTCAAGGTGGAAAGGGTGCAGAGAAGATTTGCCAGGACTCGAGGGCCTGAGCTGCAGGGAGTGGTTGAGCAGGCTACGACTCTATTCCTGGGCGCGCAGGAGGATGAGAGGTGATCTTATAGAAGTGTACAAAATCTTGAGAGGAGCAGATCGGGTAAACGCACAAGAGTTTCTTGTCGAGAGTAGGGGAATCGAGAACCAGATGACATAGGTTTAAGGTGATGGGGGAAAGATTTAATGGGACCTGAGGGATAACTTTTTTTCACAAAGTATTGAACAAGCTACGGGAGGAGGTAGTTGATGTAGGTACTATGATAATGATTAAGAAATATTTAGACGGCTACATGGGCAGGATATGGTTAGAGGGATATGGGCCAAACGCAGGCACGTGGGACTGGTGTTGAAGGGCATGTTTTCATGCCTGTTTTGACTCTCTAATTGGTTGGGTGGTTAAAAAAAATCTTTCCTTCTAATCTTTCCATGAATTATTTTAAATCTATTATCTCTGTATCTTGAACCCTTTACTAAGAAAATGGGCCTTCAACATATTATACACCTTAATTAAGTCTCTCTTACTTTCTTCCATTACTAAGAAAACAATACTAGCTAATCCAATCTTTCCTCGTGGCAGTAATTTTCCGGTCATGTCAACATCTTTATAACTCTCCCTTCAAATGTACTTGTAGCTTTCCTGTTTCCTGTGGTGATTGAAATTCCATGCTTAAGGTGTGGCTCACCTTGTGTTGGATACAGTTCTAACATTACCATTCAGATGCAATAGTGCACTGAAGGAAAGGATCCCTATGCGTTTTGAGCACCTTATTGATTTAGTGTACTTTAATTTTGAGAGAGAGAGCGCAGAAACGGGCCCTTTAGCCCACCAGTGCGCGCCGAAAGGTGATCCCCGCGCACTAACTCTATCCTATGCGCCCTGGGGACAATTTATGATTTTAATGTAGCGAGCGGCACGGTGGGGCGATGGTAGAGTTGCTGCCTTACAACGCCAGAGACCCTGGCTCGATTCCACTCCGGGATCTCCGGTTTCCTCCCACATTCCAAAGAAGGTTTGTAGGTTAATTGACTTGGTGTAATTGTACATTGTCCCTAGTGCGTGTGGGATAGTGTGGGAAAACCCACGCAGGTCATGGTGGGAAAGTACAAACTCCATAAAGACAGCACCCCGCCGGTCAGGATCGAACCTGGGTCTCTGGCGCTGTAAGGCAGCAACTCTATCGCTGCACCACCCTGCAGCACCATCTGCCATGTTATCTTCAAGAATCCATAAACATATATTACAAGGTTCCTTGGCACCACTTAATTTCCTCCCATTATTGCACGTTCCTCTGTTTTGCATTTCACCAAATGCAATAAATATTTGGAGAGAGAAACTTGCGCAAGTAATTTTCCGTGGAACTGCAAGTGGAATGCATGTTCCAGTTTCCTACCATTCGAGCTCTTTGAAGTTGCTTCCAAAGTTCAAAAATCCACGACTCTGTTCACTTCATTAAGTATGAAACAAAAAATAAGCACTGGATGGCACGGTCGCGGTAGAGTTGCTGCCTTACAGCTCCAGAGACCAGGGTTCTATCCAGAGTATGGGTGATGTCTGTACAGAGTTTGTACATTCTCCCTGTGACCGCGTGGGTTTTCTCCGGGTACTTCAGTTTCCTCCCACATCCCAAAGACGTGCAGGTTTGTAGGTTAATTGGCCTTGGTAAAATTGTAAATTGTTCTTGATCCGTAGGATACTGTTAGTGTATGGGGTGATCGCTGGTCGATGCAGACTGGTTAGCCGAAGGGCCTGTTTCCATGCTGTCCATTCTTTCTTTGCCTCAAAATGTTCTCCTCCAAATAGTGCTGGAGCGCACACTGCTAGCTGGGACTCACTTTTATCAGACTTTGCTCCTTTATTACCACTGAAATGCAAACCCGGATTATATGTGCCCGACCATAGCAAGGCTTAAACACATGCGTAACCTTCGAATTCCAAGATATGAGCTCACTCATTGTGACACTCTTATTAATTTGTGCAGCAGATAGGTTGCTATCAAGAACCATTAGCTGCTGTTGGAGTCCACACTGGGCTTCTTGCTATAGTGCTGCTGATTATTTCTGCTTTCTGTCACATCCCCAAAATGCTTTTTTATTACAGGTATATTTTGTTTTGATCTTGCAATGACTTTCTATGTTATTTGTGCGTCTTAACTATTAATTCCTTTTACCTTTGGATTTTGTTAAGGAAAATTACATAAAGTATGGCCCCCAGTTATTACAATTGAGTTTTAGTTGAATTTTCTGCTGTTGTTCAAAGGGATTATTCAGTAGCTCTTGAAATACTTGAGTATAATTGGAAGATCATGATCATAAGTTCATAGGTTCCAGGAGCAGAATTAGGCCATTCGGCCCATCAAGATGATTCCGCCATTCAATCGTGGCTGATCTATTTTTCCTCCTCAACCTCATTCTCCTGCCTTCTCCCTATAACCTCTGATACCCTGACTAATGTGGTTATGTAAGATGTTGATGAGGCCACATTTAGAGTATTATGTTCAGTTTTGGGCACCATGTTGTAGGAAAGAAGTTGTCAAGCTGGAACGGGTCCAGAGAAGAAGCCAGGACTCGAGGGCCTTAGCTGTAAGGAGAGGTTTAGCAGGGTAGGACTCTAATCCTTGGAGCGCAGGAGGGTGAGGGGTGATCTTATAGAAATGTACAAGGTCAACAGAGGAATAAATCGGATAAACGCACAGAATCTCTTATCCAGAGTAGCGGAATCGAGAACCAGAGGACACGGGTTTAAGGTGAGGGGGGAAAGATTTAATAGGAACCTGAGGGGTAACTTTTTCACACAAAGGGTGGTGGGTATATGGAACAATCTGGAGGAGGTAGTTGAGGCAGGGTCTATCATGACGTTTAAGAAACATTTTGACAGGTTCTTGGGTAGGACAGATTTAGAGGGATATGGGCCAAACACTGGCAGGTGAGACGTGTAGATGGGACATGTTGGTCGGTGTGGGCAAGTTGGGCTGAAGGGGCTGTTTCCACACCATGACTATACATAGTTCAAACATAAAACTTAATTTTCAAATTATTGAATGCAGTCTACTTCCGTGTAATAGATGGTAATCTGAGCTGAAGATTTTTTTAAATAGTTTGAGTATGCTTAGCTTCATTCGGTATTTAATTCATTTTTGGTACCTTTCCTCAGATGGAACTAGACCTGCTTTCAACTGTGAGGTCTGTAAACGCCATGACTCTCCACAACAGGAGTTAAAGCAGCCTCACGGGGAGAATGACAGTGTATTCATCTGAAATAATAGCTTTATTTTTGCCTGGAATGCGTGATAGTGTCTTCTATAGTTTGAACGTTTTGTTTGAGTGAAAATCAATTTGCATTTTGGTACGACATGCTATTGCCTAATCTTTTGTTGACCTTTGATCACTGTCTTGAAAAGTGTAATTTTAATTTTAAATCTCTGGTTGTAGGTAGATGCAGTCGAAGGAAGGCTGTAGACTTCTATTATTGCCACCAAACTACTTTATGGAGCATATGCTCCAGAGATTTTGCCTTGTAACGCCAGAGACGCGGGTTCGATCCTGACTGCGAATGCTGTCCACATGGAGTTTGAATGTTTCCCCTGTAACCGCGTGGGTTTTCTCTGGGTACTTCGGATTCCTCCTACATCCCAGAGACGTGCAGGTTTGTAGGTCAATTGGCTTCTGTAAATTACCCCCAGTGTGTAGAATGCGAAGCTGGTACAACACCGAACTAGTGTGAAAGGGTGATCATTGGTCGGTGCTGACTCAATAGACAATAGGTGCAGGAGTAGGCCATTCGGCCCTTCGAGCCAGCACCGCCATTCAATGTGATCATGGCTGATCATCCCCAATCAGTATCCCGTTCCTGCCTTCTCCCCATATCCCCTGACTTCGCTATCTTTACTAGCCCTATCTAGCTTTCTCTTGAAAGTATCAGAGAACCGGCCTCCACAGCCCCCTGAGGCAGAGAATTCCACAGATTCACCACTCTCTGTGAGAAAAAGTGTTTCCTCTTCTCCGTTCTAAATGGCTTACCCCTTATTCTTAAACTATGGCCCCAACATCAGGAACATGTTTCCTGCCTCTTGCGTGTCCAAACCCTTATCAATCTTATGTTTCAATAAGATAACCTCTCATCCTTCTAAACTCCAGTGTACAAGCCCAGCCGCTCCATTCTCTGGGTCAAAGGGCCTGTTTCCGCACGGTACCTCTAAAACTAAGGCATCTATTTACTATTTAATTTGATTTCTGTGGAAATTCTTATTGTCTATTATCTATTGTCTACCCTCGGTTCAACTGTGCATTTTGCATTGAATGCATTAGATATTTTTTTTCTTAAGTGCTTTTTTGATTCCGAGTTCACTTTGGAGTAATATGGGAAAAGGAAATGAAGCTTAAAATAAGAGACAATTACCCATCAGGTTATATCCCCTTGAAGCGCGTTCCATCAGGATTTCCATCTGTGAACTTGCTGTGAACAGCTGCTAGATCCTTTGTTACATCTATTAGTATTTTAATAACATGTTATCGGCTCAAGATTTTTCCTCTTCCTTTTGTACCTGCAGGTCATGGCAAAACGCCAAAAGATGCCGCTTCAGTCCGGGCAACTTTCCCCATCCCTGCTGCATGTGGTATTTATTACTTCGAGGCAAAGATAGTCAGTAAAGGAAGAGATGGGTGAGAATGAACTAACTTCAACCTTTGTTTATTTCATTGCAATCATTCGTTTTGTGTTCACCTTGTGAATGTGGTGACCTCGTTGGGTAAATGTTTAAAGTGTAGAAGCAAGGAACTGCAGATGCTGGTTTACAAAGGAAAAGACTCAAAGTGCTGGAGTAACTCAGCAGGTCAGGCAATATCCCTAGAAAAGATGGATAGGTGCCGCTTCGTGTCGGGAACCTTGTTCGGACATTGTGGTATACCTCTTCCACACCCTCTCCAAGGCCTCCCCATCATTCATGTAATGAGGTGACCAGAACTGCACGCAATACTCCAAATGCGGCCAGACCAAAGAGCTACAAAGTTGCATCATTACTTCCGTTTTGACCCGTAACGTCACCTATCCACACTCTCCAGAGATGCTGCCTGACCTGCTGAGTGACTCCAGCACTTTGTGTCTTTTTCACACACAGGGTTGTGGGTGTATGGAACGAGCTGTCAGAGGAGGTAGTTGAAGCAGAGACTATTGCAACATTTAAGAAAGAGTTAGACAGGCACATGGATAAGACAGGCTTGGAGGGATTTGGGCCAAACACAGGCAGGTGGCACTAGTTTAGCTGGGACATGTTGGCCAATGTGGACAGGTTGGACCAAAGGGCCTATTTCCATGCTGAATCACTCTATGATTCTGACTTTAATAGGTAAATGTTTAGTTTGTTAAAGGTAGACAAGAGAATACACTCGATGCATGAAAGCATGTCAATGAGTTATCATTTGACAGGATGACATTGGTTACTGTAGGGCTAAGGGCGGGCTTGGAAAATCATCTCTTGTTACTCAAGCAGATGTGCCAGCCAGTCATACACAAAGATGGTGACACAAAGGTATCAGGGGTTTTGGGGAGAAGGCTGGAGAATGGGGTTGAGAGGGAAAGATAGATCAGCAATGATGAAATGGTGGAGTAGACTTGATGGGCCGCTGAGTACTCCTATAACCTATGAAGATTGTTCAAAGAGCAAGTGAAAAGATTAATTAATTAAACTAATTTTGACAATGTCACGAAAGGGACAAGAACTCTCAACCACAGTGCCGTGTGTGATCTTTAAAACTGATGAATTTAATAGGGCTGTAACTTATCGTCTTGTCTTTGATAAGATGCTGACGTAACCCTTAAAGCAGTGGCCTCTTCTGGAATAAGAGTTCTAAGCCTCTATTCAATCCTCGGCTGTGGAAAGTTGTTTAGAATTGATGTTCACAAATTCGAATCTCCATCTTAAGCTGGAAAGGGTGCAGAGATGATTTACGAGGATGTTGCCAGGACTTGAGGGCCTGAGCTGCAGGGAGAGGTTGAGCAGGCTTGGACTCTATCCCTTGGCGTGCAGGAGGATGAGTGGCGGTCTTATAGATGTGATAAGATAATGGGAGGAATTAAATAGGTAAATGCACCGAGTCTTTTAACCAGAGTAGGGGGATCAAGAACCAGAGGGCTTGGGTTTAAGGTAAGGGGAAAAAATGTAACAGGAACCCGGGGGGGGGGGGGGCACTTTTTTTTAAAACACAAAAGTTGAAAGGTATATGGGGCGAGCTGCCAGAGGGTAGTTGAGACAGGTACTATCACAACGTTTATAAAACATTTGTACAAGTACATGGATAGAATATGGGCCAAACACAGGCAGGTGGGACTAGTGTAGATGAGACTTATTGGTTGACATGGCAAAGTTGGGCTGAAGGGCCTGTTTCCACGCTGTATGACCCGGACTCTGGATCCGTTTACTTTGACAGTATCTATCTGTCAACTTGTCAACCGCTCCCTCAGCTCCATTTTTGACGCACTTATTCTGGACAAAACATCACACTGCCCCATCAAGGCACCATTTTGCCTGTTCCTATCCAACTGGTGCAGAATTTTTTTATTGAATCCGAGCTGAATGCAAGGTTAATTTCACATTCCTCTGGCTTCACAATTAATGCCTCTTCTATCCTTATCTCAACTTTTTTTTTTGTCTTTTCATCCCTTGCCTTTGTTGGACCATTTGCCAATCTAGACCCCCCCCCACCCGTATCCACCCATCACTTACCAGTCTTTGTCCTTCCCCTCTTCGACCAGCTTTCTCCTCTGCCCCTGACCACAGCAATCAGTCTGCAGACGGGTACTGATGTTGCCGGACCTGCTGAGTTACTCCGTCATTTTGTTGGACTTCAATAATATATCTTGTATTCAATGTTGTGCCCTTTATTTGTGCACCTCGGTACATGTGACAAAAATAAACTAAACTTCTCATTCCCTGTGCCAAAAGCATTGATAATTTCTTTATCTCGAAGGGATAAAAATAATCGCATTTTAGACAATAGACAATAGGTGCAGGAGTAGGCCTTTCGGCCCTTTGAGCCAGCACCGCCATTCAATTGGATCATGGCTGATCATCCACAATCAGTACCCCGTTCATGCCTTCTCCCCATATCCCCTCATCTCCGTTCAAAGAACCCCTTATTCTTATACTGTGGCCCCTGGTTCTGGACTCCCCCAACATCGGAAACATGTTTCCTGCCTCTAGCATGTCCTAACCCTTAATAAACTTTTGTTTCAATAAGACATCCTCTCATCCTTCTAAATTCCAGAGTATACAAGCCCATCCGCTCCATTCTCTCAGCATATGACAGTCCCGCCATCCCAGGTATTAACCTTGTGCACCTACGCTGCACTCCCTTAATAGCAAGAATGTCCTTCATCAAATTTGGAGACCAAAATTGCACACAATATTCCAGGTGTAGTCTCACTAGGGCCCTGTACAACTGCAGAAGGATCTCTTTGCTCCTATACTCAACTCCTCTTGTTATGAAGGCCAACATGCCATTCGCTTCACTGCCTGCTGTACCTGCATGCTCACTTTCAATAACTGATGAACAAGGACCCCCAGATCCTGTTGTACCTCTCCTTTTCCCAACTTGACACTATTTAGATAATAATCTGCGTTCCTGTTTTTGCTACCAAAGTGAACCTCACATTTATCCACATTAAACTGCATCTGCCATGCATCTGCCCACTCACCCAACCTGTCCAAGTCACCCTGCATTCTCATAGCATCCTCCTCACAGTTCATACTGCCACCCAGCTTTGTGTCATTTGCAAATCTGAATGTTACTTTGAATCCCTTCACCTAAATCATTGATGTATATTGTAAATAGCTGCGGTCCCAGCACCGAGCCTTGCGGTACCCTACTAGTCACTGCCTGCCATTGTTAAACTGAGTTATTTTGTCAACCTAAAGTCAACTTGACTCAAACACTTGTAGCTGTTGAAATCGATTATTTATTCAGCTGAGACTAGTCTCTTGAACCTTCCAACACAGAGTAACTTTGATAGAACTCATGGCATTTATATAGGTATTAGACATTTCAGATACAGAGGGTATGACAAACTAGTAACCAATCATCTCAGTCCTTCTGGTGATTTACAACATCAGTCACATGATCCCCCTTCCCTGGCCTCACAATCTTTGTTTGCCTGCGTTATAACTTTGCTTATTTTATTTCAACACAGCAAAACCCCAGTAGGCCCAATTATCAAAGACCACTCCTCAAAATATAAGATACATATGTAATACAATGATCACACAAGTCATACACACTTCCCATACCAAGAAGAAACATATGTCTATGAATCAATTTCTACGTCTAATGTTTACATTCCTACTAAGACAATACATTTCATAAATTGTCTCACTACAATGTTACACAGTTTAAAATACTATTACCTATGTCTAAAAACATGAATGATATAAGTTTGCTGAATTACAGTTTATAAGTTCAAAACACACATCTCCCTAAGTATGCATGGGTCGTAAATCTGTCAACTTAGTTAATAAGTGTTTGGTGCCAGGATACAGCTTCATTCTAATTTGCAGCCCTTTTTCCTCCTATCTCTGGGAGCTGTATTTCCAATCTCTCCACAAGGCCTTTTACAAATATTACAGAACAAAGCGTAAATTCACAACTCAGACCATTACATCAGAATTACATCTGCTTCTTCGACTTTCTATAAACAAATCCATCAATCTAATTATCTTCCTCTCCTAAGCAACTACTCCCCATTCACATACATCCTATCCCTTATCACAATCTCATTATAATTTAACATAGCCAAGGCTAACTACAGGGTCTATTATCTCTCAGCTTTGAATTCTGTCTCAAACTTAGCATAACCCTCACAGCTTAAGACATGGATTGTATCAAATACAATTTCCTCCAGCGATACAATTGCCTCAAAGCAATAAACTCAGTTGTTCAGGTTCAGGCCTCCATGTTTTGATTCATCTTTCCCTGTGTATGATTTTCGCTGTACTTTATTTCGTTAGGAAAACCTTAAACTTTTCTTTTGCAAATTACCTAGCTTATATAAAAGTCACTATCCAAGCGTTTCTATTATATAATACTTCCTCACAATTCTGAAAGGGACCTATTAATCCCTACTCTGTTTCCTGTCTGCCAACCAATTTTCAATCCATGTCAGCACTCTACCCCCAATACCATGTGCCCTAATTTTGCCCACTAATCTCCTATGTGGGGCCTTATCAAATGCTTTCTGAAAGTCCAGGTACACTATATCCACTGGGTCTCACTTGTCCATTTTCCTAGTTACATCCTCAAAAAATTCCAGAAGATTATTCAACCATGATTTCCCCTTCGTAAATCCATGCTGACTCGGACCGATCCTGTTACTGCTATCCAAATGTGCCGCTATTTCATCTTTTATGATTGACTCCAGCATCTTCCCCACCACCGATGTCAGGCTAACTGGTCTATAATTCCCTGTTTTCTCTCTCCCGCCTTTCTTTAAAAAATGGGATAACATTAGCTGTCCTCCTGTCCACAGGAACTGATCCTGAATCTATAGAACTTTCGAAAATGTTCGCCAATGCGTCCACGATTTCTAGAGCCACCTCCTTAAGTACCCTGGGGTGCAGACCATCAGGCCCTGGGGATTTATTAGCCTTCAGTCCCATCAATCTACCCAACACCATTTCTTGCCTAATGTGGATTTCCTTCATTTCCTCTGTTACCCCAGATCCTCTGGCTAATACTACATCAGGAAGATTGTGTCCTCCTTAGTGAAGACAGATCCAAAGTACCTGTTGAACTCATCTGCCATTTCCTTATTCCCCATAATAAATACACATTTCTCGGTCTTCAAGTGTCCAACTTTGGTCTTAACTATTTTTTTCCTCTTCACATACCTAAAGAAGCTTTTACTATCCTCCTTTATACTCTTGGCTAGCTTACCTTCGTACCTCATATTTTCTCCCCTTATTGCCTTTTTAGTTATCCTATATACACCAGTTAACTTCATACACCAGGAACTGCAGATTCCTGGATCTTGCATAGAACACAAAGTGCTGAGATAACTCAGCAGGTCAGGCAGTGCCTCTGGGAAACATGGATCCGTGTTCTTCAGAGATGCTGCCGTAGGTCATAGGTGTTAGGAGCAGAATTAGGCCATTCTGCCCATCAAGTCTGCCTCCTCCAATCAATCATGACTGATCTGTCTTTCCCTCCTAACCACAGTCTCCTGTCTTCTCCACATAACCCCTGACATCTGTACTAATCAAGAATCAACTGAAAAACTATTAAGAGTCAACTTAAAAAAACCGATATATTAATAATCTACCTCTGCCTTAAAACTATTCATTGACTTGGCCTCCACCGCCTTCTGTGGCAATGAATTCCACAGATTCACCACCTTCTGACTAAAGAAATTCCTCATCAACTCCTTCCTAAAGGAACGTCCTTTAATTCTGAGGCTGTGACCGCTGGTCCTAGACCCCCACTAGTGGAAACATCCTCTCCACATCCACTCTATCCAAGCCTTTCACTATTCGGTAAGTTTCAATGAGGTTCAGTGTGGTTCCCCCTGCCTGTTCCGTTAAGTTACTCCAGCACTGTGTGGTCTACCCATTTTATCATCTTTCCCTATTGCTTCTTCGTGAAACCTTCCTCGTGAAACAAGTGCAAACTCGTAGACCTTTTGCTAATCTTCTTTCCAGTGCCAAATTTGCTAAACCCTGTAACTGCAGGTTCTCAATTGAGCGCACCGGGTGTGTTGTGCGGTCAGTTTTATATGGTAATCGCTATGCTTCCCTAGTGTAAGTTATCCCGTACCATGAAAGGTTGCATAAATGCCCTTTTCTAACTCCTCAGTCATTTTCTGCCAAAAGACAGAATGTGCATAGAAACATAGAAAATAGGTGCAGGAGTAGGCCATTCGGCCCTTCGAGCCTGCACCGTCATTCAATATGATCATGGCTGATCAACCAACTCAATATCCTGTACCTGTGACCCCTTGTTCTGGACTTCCCAACATTGGGAACAATCTTCCTGCATCTAGCCTGTCCAACCCCTTAAGAATTTTGTACGGTTCTATAAGATCCCCCCTCAATCTTCTAGATTCTAGCGAGTACAAGCCGAGTCTATCCAGTCTTTCTTCATATGAAAGTCCTGACATGCCAGGAATCAGTCTGGTGAACCTTATCTGTACTCCCTCTATGGCAAGAATGTCTTTCCTCTGATTAGGAGAGCAAAACTGTACGCAATACTCCAGGTGTGGTCTCACCAAGACCCTGTACAACTGCAGTAGAACCTCCCTGCTCTTATACTCAAATCATTTTGCTATGAATGCTAACATACCATTTGCTTTCTTCACTGCCTGCTGCACCTGCATGCCTACTTTCAATGACTGGTGTACCATGACACCCAGGTCTTGTTGCATCTCCCCTTTTCCTAATTGGCCACCATTCAAATAATAGTCTACTTTCCTGTTTTTGCCACCAAAGTGGATAACCTCACATTTATCCACATTATACTGCATCTGCCATGCATTTGCCCACTCACCCAACCTATCCAAGTCACCTTGCAGCCTCCTAGCATCCTCCTCACAGCTAACACTGCCCCCCCAACTTTGTGTCATCCGCAAACTTGGAGATGTTGCATTCAATTCCCTCATCCAGATCATTAATATATATTGTAAATAGCTGGGGTCCCAGCACTGAGCCTTGCAGCACCCCACTAGTCACTGCCTGCCATTCTGAAAAGGACCCGTTTACTCCTCCTGTTTGCTTCCTGTCTGCCATCCAGTTCTCTATCCACATCAATACTGAACCCCCAATACCGTGTGCTTTAAGATTACATACTAATCTCTTATTTGGGACCTTGTCGAAAGCCTTCTGAAAGTCCAGATATAACACATCCACAGGTTCTCCCTTATCCACCCTACTAGTTATATCCTCGAAAAATTCTATAAGATTCGTCAAACATGATTTACCTTTCATAAATCCATGCAGAAAGTGCAAGAGTATGTCAGCGGGTCAGGAACATGGATAGGTGAAGTTTCGGGTTGGAATCATAGTCATAAATAGACTCCGAGTCATACATTATGAAAACCGACCCTTCGGCCCAACTTGCCCAAGCCTACCAATATACCCCATCTACACTAGCCCGACCTGCTTTTGGCCCATATCCCCCTAAACCTTCCTTATCCATGTACCTACCTAAATGTTTCTTAAACCTGCCTCAACTACCTCCTTTTACAGTTTGTTCCATACAACCCACCACTAAAAGAAAAACAAAATCCCAAAAAACCTCAGGTTCCCATTAAATATTTCTCCCTCACTGTAAACTTGTGTAAACGTACGTCCTCTGACTCGATTTCCCTACTCTGGGCAACAGACTGCGTTTTCCTGCCCTATTCCTCTCATTATTTTATACACCTCAATAAGATCACCCCTCATCTTCCTGCGCTCCATGGAATAGTCCTTCAGACTAATTGTGGTATTAGAGAACACAGTGGCGATGCGGTAGATTTGCTGCCTTGCAGCGCCAGAGACACGGGTTAGATCCTGAGCACAGATGCTGTTTGTATGGAGATTGTACGTTTTCCCCGTGACCTGCATGGATTTTTTCTGGGTGGTCCGATTTCCATTCGCACTCCAAAGACGTACAGGCTTTGGTGAAATGGTCAATTTTCCCCTGTGTCTGTAGGATAGCGTTAGTGTGCAGGGATCGCTGGTTGACGCAGACTCGGTAGGCCGAAGGCCTGTTTCTGCATTGTATCTCTAAACTAAACGTGGATAGGTGACGTTTTGAGTCGGGCACTTCTTCTGCCAATTGACCCTGGTGGTTAGGTCATGAGGTTATAAATGATAGGAGCAGCATTTGGCCCATCAAGTCCGCTCCGCCTTTCAATCATGGCTGATCTATCTCTGCCTTAAAAATATCAATTGACTTGGCCTCCATAACCTACTGTTGCAAAGAATTCTACAGATTCACCACCCTCTGACTAAAGAAATTCCTCCTTTTCTCCTTCCTAAAGGAACGTCCTTTAATTCTGAGGCTATGACCTGTAGTCCTAGACTCTGCCACTTGTGGAAAAATCCTCTCCACATCCACTCTATCCAAGCATTTCACTATTTGGTAAGTTTCAATGAGGTCCCCCCTCATCTTTCTAAACTCCAGCGAGTACAGGCCCAGCGCCGTCAAATGGTTAACTGATTAATCCAATCACTTCCCATTTAGCATTGTTTGACCCTGGATGTTGATCTCTTGCAGTTTTCTCACCAGTGCACGTTGAAGCGTGGTTTAACTTTTGCTCTATCAGACCATTGACACCACTCCAATTTTCTAGGAAAAATTTGATTATTGCCAAACCCTCTGCCACTTCCACATTCTTCTCAACTTTCAGAACTGGTTTAGGAACATACATTTCTGTTCTAATTCCATTCAGACTCTCTGCCACCTCTTTATAGTGACTTTTGCAGCATTCTCAAGCTGCATTGATGTAAAATCCATGTTTACGTAAGTTCTTTCTCCACAGATTTCAAGTTTAGTTCCCAAATTGTTCCACCCTCTAGACAAACATTCCTACTATTTGTTGCACTTTATTTCTTTGTTCATATGTTAATCATTTTGATTATGCTCCCTCTGCTTGCATCTAATCTTGGTTTTCTTAAGAAGGGTTCCGACCTGAAAAGTCACCTATCCCTTTTCTCCAGAGATGCTGCCTGACCCGCTGAGTTACTCCAGCATTTTTTGTCTATCTTGGTGTTCACTCTTTGCATTCTGTCTTAACTATATTCTCTTGTCTTAAGCCTTTTCTTCTTTTTCATTTCAATCTCCATATCTTCAGGCATCCACTAAGCTTTGAATGCCCTTGGGTTTTCCCTGCCATTGTATCATAATGAAAACATTCCAGTCCCAATTCATTTCCCTTCCATTTAGAAGGATGGGGGGGGGGGGGGGGGGGGGACCTAATTGAAACTTACCGGACAGTGAAAGGTTTGGATAGAGAGGATGTTTGCACTAGTGGGAGGGTCTAGGACAGGAGATAGGACATAGCCTCAGAATTAAAGGACGTTCTTTTGGGAAGGAGATGAGGAGGGGAATGTCTTTAGTCCGCCTCAGGTGGTGAATCTGGGGAATTCATTACCACAGAAGGCTGTGGAGCCCAAGTCAATGGATATTTTTAAGGCAGAGAGAAATAGATTCTAGATTAGTATGAGTGTCAAGGATTATGGGGAGAGGGCAGGATAATGGGGTTAGGAGAGATAGATCAGCCATGATTGAATGGCGGAGTAGACTTGATGGGCTGAATAGGTTAATTCTGTTCCTGTCACTTGTTACCTTATGACCAGTTTATTTGTACTCACCCTAAATGATCCTCCAGTTCATTTGGTGTTATTACTGTTTCTATTTCAATCTGGTTAAGATTCCTTTAGAAGATAGCTTTGGGCGCCATGTGTAGGAAGGAACTACAGATGCTGGTTTAAATCGAAGATAGACTCAAATAGCTGGAGTAACTCAGCAGACAGGCAGCATCTCTGGAGAGAAGGAATGGATGACGTTTCGGGTCAAAACCCTTCTTCAAACTGAAGAAGTTTTGGGCGCCATGTTATACGAAAGATGTTTTCAAGCTGGAAAGGGTACAGAGAAGATTTAAGAGTATGTTGCCAGGAGTCGAGGGTTTGAGCTATAGGGAGCGGTTGAGCAGGCTAGGACTCCATTCCTTTGAGCGCAGGAGGATGAGGGAGAGAATAGAAGTGTACAAAATTGTGAGAGGAATCGATCGGGTAAACGTACAGTCCTTGGCCCAGAGTAGGGGAATAGAGGCCAAGGACATAAGTTTAACGTGATGGGGAAAGATTTTATAGGTTTTATACCGGAGGATTAACATTTTACACAAAGGGTTGTTGATAAATGGAACAATAGACAATAGGTGCAGGCCCAGGCCATTCGGCCCTTTGAGCCAGCACCGCCATTCAATGTGATCACGGCTGATCATCCCCAACCAGTAGCTGGTTCCTGCCTTCTCCCCATATCCCCTGACTCCATTATTTTTAAGAGCCCTATCTAGCTCCCTTGAAAGCATCCAGAGAACCTGCCTCCACCGCGAGCTGCCGGAGGAGATAGTGGAGGGAGGTACTATCGCAAAGTTTAAGAAACATTTGGATAGGTACATGGAGAGGATTGGTTTGGAGGGATATGGGCCAAACACAGGCAGGTGGGGCTAGTGTAGATGGGACATATTGGTTGGTGTGGGCACTCACCACAGGTTATGGTGGGCCGATGGGCCTGGTTAAACGCTGTATGGCTAAGATAAAATGGAACAGGAACTGGCCCTTTGGCCCACAATGGCTCACCAGATGCAGTGCGGTCCTGACCTCCCATCTACCACATTGTAGACCTTTGAACTATTCTTAATTGGACTGTATCGGTTTTTATCTTGCGCTAAATGGTGTGCCCTTTATCCTTTATCTGTACACTGTAAGTGAGTAAGTTTATTGGCCAAGTAGTCACATACAAGGAATTTGCCTTGATGCTCCGCCCGCAAATAACAGCATGACATACCGTGACAGTTACGAATGACTCAGAAAACACTACACATTAATAATAATAAAACATTAATGATAAAACACCATTGATCAAGCATGTGAACCAACAAAGTAGACAATGATTGTAATCATTGCAGTCTTTGACTCGATAGCATCCATACAGGCTTTTCGCTGTACCTCGGAACATGTGACAGTAAACTAAACTGTTTCCACACTGAATGACTTTATGACCCTGTCTTTATGTCTGCAATTGCTCACGTGTCAAACTGACCTTAGAATGTAAGCGTTGCTGAATGGGGAGGAAAAAAAACAAACTCAAGAATGATCTCAGAATTAAAGGACGTTCTATTAGGTAGGAGAAGAGGAGAAATTTCTTTACTTGGCGGGTGGTGAATCTGTGGAATTCTTTGCCACAGTAGGCTGTAGAGGCCAAGTCGGTAGATATTGTTAAGGCAGAGATAGATTCTTGATTAGAACAGGTGTCAGAGGTTATGGGGAGACGGGTTGAGAGGGAGAGATGGATCAACCCCATTCTCCTGCCTTCTCGCCATAACCCCTGTTACCCACACTAATCAAGAATCTGTCGATCTCCGCCCTAAAAATACCCAATGACTTGGGCTCCGCAGCCGTCTGTGGCAACGAATCTCACAAGTGTCAGGTGTCATGGGGAGAAGGCAGGAGAATGGGGTGAGGAGGGAGAGATAGATCAGCCATGATTGAATGGCAGAGAAGACTTGATGGGCCGAATGGCCTAATTCTACTCCTATCACTTATGACCTTATGACTTCTAACCATATGATCTTCTTGCAGGTACATGGGCATCGGACTCTCGGCTCAAGGTGTAAACATGAACAGACTACCAGGTAGGTGCTTCACCTTTTCTCTGGTTGGTTGCGGGGAGACCTGATGGAAGTGTACAGAGCAAAAATAGGGTGGAGAGTCAAAACTAGGATGGAAAAATCAAAGACTAAAATCTGCACAGTGGCACAGCGGCGGCAGAGTTCCTGCCTTGCTGCGCAGGTGACCCGCGTTCAATACTGACTACAGGGGCTGTCTGTACGTTCTCCCAGTTGATCAGGCAACTGAAGTGGGGTGGGAGATTGCAACCTTCACGTGGTCCGCCCTGTTTCGACGAATGCAATCAACCAGACGTGCACAATCAAATAAGATCAAATAGAACAAGTTGTCCTCCAACTTTAGGCTGTGCACGCCATGCGTAAGAAGAAGAAGGCAACTGAATTTTCCTACCACGACTAGAGAGCAGTCCTGTACTAGTATCTAACTCCGACTATCTTGGATCAGACTTTGTGTTAAAGAAGGAACTGCTGATGCTGGAGGATCGAGGGTACACAAAAGGCTGGAGAAACTCAGCGGGTGGAGCAGCATCTAAGGAGCGAAGGAGATGGGAGACGTTTCGGGTCGAGACCCTTCTTCAGACTGGTCAGGGATCAGGGAAATGAGAGATATAGACGGTGATGTGGAGAGATAAAGAACAATGAATGAAAGATATGCAAAAAAGTATCGATGATAAAGGGAACAAGCCATTGTAAGCTGTTTGTAGTGTGAAAATGAGAAGCTAGTGCGACTAGGGTGGGGGAGAGAGAGAGAGAGAGAGAGAGAGAGAGAGAGAGAGAGGGGGAGAGGGACTGCCAGGGCCCGAGGGCTGAGGGAGAGGTGGGAAGGGGAGGAGACAGCAAGGGTTAACAGAATTGAGAAAATTCAATGTTCAAGCCCAGAGTTCCCCCAACTTGCGGTGTTGCTCACTCTGGCCGTGGAGGAGGCCCAGGACCGAGAGGTCGGATACGGAATGGGAAGGGGAGTTGAAGTGCTGAGCCACCGGGAGGTCGGGTTGGTTATTGCGGACCGCAAGTTGGAGGAACAGCACCTCATATTCCGCTTGGGGAGTCTGCATCCTCTGGGCTTGAACATTGAATTTTCTCAATGGAGTGGTGAGAGCCAGGAATGCGCTGCCAGGGGATGTTTCAAAGACCTTTGGATAGGCACATGGATATGCAGAGAATGGAGGAACAGGGATTATGTGCAGGCTGATGAAATGGTCTTGGTATCATGTTTGGCATAGACATTGTGGGCCGAAGGGCCTGTGCTTGTACTGGAAATGAGGTTGGAGGAGATACACGTGCCCCCCCCCCCCCCTCTCTATCCAGGCTTTCTCCAGCTCTCCTCCCTTTCTGCTTTCTCCGCTGACCACCCCCCCCCCCCCAATCCATATCACAATCCATCTGAAGAAGGGTCCTGACTTGAAACGTCACCTATCTATGTTCTCCAGCGATGCTGCCTGACCCGCTGAGTTACTCCAGCACCCTGTGAATTATCGACAGTAGTGGGTTAGGGCATTTAGGTTTGGTTTGGTTTAGTTTAGAGATACAATGTGGAAACGGGCCCTTCTGCTCACTAACTCTGTGCCGACCACCGATCCCTGTACACTAGTTCTATCCTACACACACTGGGGACAATTTACAATTTTATCGAAGCTAATGAACCTACAAACTTGTTACATCTTTGGAGTGTGGGAGGAAACCGGAGCACCCGGAGAAAACCCACGCAGGTCACGGGGAGACAAACTCCGTACAGACAAGCAAGCGTGGCCTGGATCAAACCCGAGACTCTGGCGCTGTGAGGCAGCAACTCTACCGCTGCGCCGCCATGCCAGCCGCCGGCCCAGGAAGGTGTCCAAGAAGGTGTAGAATATAAAAGCAGGAAAGGATTTAAAAAGTTAAACTGCAACTAGGGAGCTGTAGTCACCATGTTACAGGAAGGATGTGATTACGCCAGAGGGCACAGCTATAATTTATGAGGATATTGCCGCAATCTGAGCATTTAGCTGAGTAATATTGTCTAGATTGTGGATTAAATTGTTTTTTAGGCAGATGAGGGTGAGGTAATATTCAATTGAAATGTGTGCTTTAAAAAAGGCTTGATAGGCTTTTCGTATCCATTCTACTTTCCTTTGCAGAGTGGCCGATTACAGAGAAATGTGAGGTGTTGCATTTTGGAAAGTCTAACATGAGCAGGACCTGCACAGTGAATGGTTGGGCTGTAGGAAGTGTTGTAGAGGAGAGGGATCTAGAAGTGCAGGTACATAGTTTCTTGAAGGTAGCATCACGGGTAGATGGAGCGGTCAATTAGGCGGTTGGCCATCATCAGTCAGAGTAATGAGTATAGAAGTTCAGAGGGCATGCTGCAGTTATATAAGACTAGGGTGAGGCAACATTTTGAGTATTGTGTTCATTCTGAACACCATGTTATACGAAAGATGTCAAGGTGGAAGATTAGATTAGGTTAAGATTAGATTTTATTACTTGTCATTCAAACCTCAGAGAGGCTCAAACGAAACTCCGTTGCCACATCTATACAAACAAGACAATTCAATTTACAGAAAACATCCATCACAGTGAATCTCCTCCTCTCTGTGATGGAAGGCAAAGTCTTTTCTCTCCCCTGCACCATTTCTCTCCCGATGTTGAAGCCCCAGGCGGGCGATGTTAAGTCCCACGGCTGTTGTGGCCGTGCCGGGCGATGTACGGCCCCGCTCCAGGCCGAAAAGTCGCAAGTTGGAGCCCCGCCACAAGTGGAGGGTGCAGAGAAGATTTATGAGGATGTTGCCAGGACTCGCGGGTACGAGCTATTGGGAGAGGTTGAGCAGGCTGGGATTCTATTCCCTGGTGCGCAGGAGGATGAGTGGAACATATTGGGGCAAACGCACAGTCTCATGCCCAGAGTAGCGGAATCCAGAATCGGAGGGCATAGGTTTAAGATGAGGGGGGTGGGGGGAAAGATGTTCTAGAAAACTGGCGGGTAACCTTTTCTCACAAAGAGTGGTGGATGTATGGAGCGGGCTGCCGGAGGTGATAGAGGAGGCAGGATTATCACAATGCTCAAGAAGGAATTAGACAGGTACATGGATATGACAGGTTTAAAGGGATATGGGCCAAACAAAGGCAAGTACCACTCGTGTGTTAATGGGTCGGTGCTGCTTGGTGTGGGTAAGTTCGGTCGAAGGGCCTGTTTCCGCACTGTATGACTCTGACCAACTGGGATTAAGATTGAGGTAGGGGTGAAGGAATAGGCATGATTTTAGTGCAGTGCAACATAACATGAAGGACAAAAGGGATGTAATGCTGAGGCTTTAGAAGACCGCATTTGGAGAGATGTGTACGAGAATTATTGGATTTGTGCCTGGAAGGTCATGTTTGACAAACCTTCTTGAATTTTTTGAAGCGGTAACTAGGGAAATTGATGAGGGTAAAGCAGTGGATGTTGTCTATATGGATTTCAGTAAGGCCTTTGACAAGATTCCCCATGGAAGGTTAGTTAAGAAGGTTCAATCTTTGGGAGTTAATGGCGGAGTAGCAAGATGGATTCAACAGTGGCTGAATGGGAGATGTCAGAGAGATGGCTGTTTGTCAGGTTGGAAGCCGGTGACCAGTGGGGTGCCTCAGGGTCTGTGTTGGGTCCACTGTTGTTTGTCATGTACATCAATGATCTGGATGATGGGGTGGAAAATTGGATAAGTAAGTATGCAGATGATACTAAGATAGGTGTTGTTGTGGATAATGAAGTAGATTTTCAAAGTCTACAGAGAGATTTGGGCCATTTGGAAAAGTGGGCTGAAAGATGGCAGATGGAGTTTAATGCTGTTAAGTGTGAAGTGCTACATCTTGGCAGGACAAATCAAAATAGGACGTACATTGTAAATGGTAGGGAATTGAGGAATGCTGTGGAACAGAGGGATCTAGGAATAACTGTGCATAGTTCCCTGAAGGTGGAATCGCATGTAGATAAGGTGGTAAAGAAAGCCTTTGGTGTGCTGGCCTGTATAAATCAGAGCATTGAATATAGGAGCAGGGAAGTAATGTTAAAATTGTACAAGGCATTGGTAAGACCAATTCTGGAGTATGGTGTACAGTTTTGGTCGCCTAGTTATAGGAAGGATGTCAACAAAATAGAGAGAGTACAGAGGAGATTTACTAGAATGTTGCCAGGGTTCCAGCAACTATGTTACAGAGAAAAGTTGAACAAGTTAGGTCTTTATTCTTTGGAGCGCAGAAGGTTAAGGGGGGACTTGATTGAGGTCTTTAAAATGATGAAAGGGATAGACAGAGTTGACGTGGCTACGTTTTTCCCATTGAGGGTAGGGAAGATTCAAACAAGAGGGCATGACATGAGAATTAAGGGACAGAAGTTTAGGGGTAACGTGAGGGGGAACTTCTTTACTCAGAGGGTGGTGGCTGTGTGGAATGAGCTTCCAGCAGAAATGGTGGAGGCAGGATCGATTTTAACATTTAAAAGAAAAGTGGATAGGTATATGGACGTGAAGGGAATGGAGGGGTATGGTCTGAGTGCAGGTAGATGGGACTAGGGGAAAACAAATGGTCGGCACGGACTGGAAGGGCCGAGAGGGCCTGTTTCCGTGCTGTAATTGTTATATGGTTATATGGTTATATTATATGGGTTAACATATGAATGTTTGACGGCTTTGGGCCTGTACTCGCTGGTGTTTAGCAGGATGAGGGGGGGACCTCATTGAAACTTACTGAATGTGAAAGGTCAGGATAGAATGGATGTGGAGAGGATGTTTCCACAAGTGGGAGAGCCAAGGACCAGAGGGCACAGCCTCAGAATTAAAGGATGAACCTTTAGTAAGGAGATAAGAAGGAATTTCTTTAGTCAGAGGGTGATGAATCTGTGGAATTCAAGTCACTGGATATCTTTAAGGTGGCGATTGACAGATTCCTGAGTAGCACGGGTGTCAGGAGTTATGGGAAGAAGGCAGGAGAATGGGGTTGAGAGGGAAAGATAGACCAACCATGATTGAATGGCGGAATAGATTTAATGGGCCGACGTGCAGGTTTGCGAGTTAATTGGCTTCTGTAAATTGTCTCCAGTGTGTAGGATAATGCTAGTGTACGGGGTGATAGCTAGTCTGTGCGAACCTGATGGGGCAAAGTGCCCGTTTCCACGCGACATCTCTAAAGTAAAGTCTAAAGACAGCAATTTATCTTTCGTCTTGCACTTCCATTTCTACTTGTCACTTCATCTCTTCTATCAAATTTGAACTTCCCCTTATTATGCTCTCCCTCATTTTCCACCTTGTAACCAACTAATAACTTTCCCATTTTAATGAATAAACCTAGAATGCAAAATATATAACAATTTATCCTTCCGCAGATGCTGCCTGACCAAAGTAATTCTAGCTTGTTCGTTGCTTATTAATATTTAAGGGCACAGCTGGCAGAGCTGCTGTCACACATTGCTAGAGACCTGGGTTCAAACCTGATCTCGGGTGCTGTCTCTGTGGAGTTTGCACGTTAAAAGTAAAGTGGATAGGTATATGGACGTGAAGGGAATGGAGGGGTATGGTCTGAGTGCAGGTAGATGGGACTAGGGGAAAACAAATGGTCGGCACTGACTGGAAGGGCCGAGAGGGCCTGTTTCCGTGCTGTAATTGTTATATGGTTATATGGTTCTCTCTGTGACAATGAGAGTTTCCTCCCGTGCTCCATTTTTACCCACACTCCGAAGATTTATGGGTTTGTAGGTTAATCGGCCACTGTAAAACATTGCCCCTAATGTGTAGAGAGTGGGCTAACACAGAACTAGTGTGATCAATGGTTTGTGTGGACTCATGTTGGCCTTCATAACAATGGGAGTTGAGTATAGGAGCAAAGAGGTCTTTCTGCAGTTGTATAGGGCCCTAGTGAGACCACACCTGGAGTATTGTGTGTAGGTTTGGTCCCCTAATTTGCGGAAGGACATTCTTGCTATTGAGGGATTGCAGCGTAGGTTTACAAGGTTAATTCCCAGGATGGCGGGACTGTCATATGCTGAGAGAATGGAGCGGCTGGGCTTGTATACTCTGGAGTTTAGAAGGATGAAAGGGGAACTTATTGAAACACATAAGATTATTAAGAGTTTGGACACACTAGAGGCAGGAAACGTGTTCCCAACAGACAATAGACAAGAGGTGCAGGAGTAGGCCATTTGGCCCTTCGAGCCAGCACCGCCATTCAATGTGATCATGGCTGATCATCCCCAATCAGTCCCGATGTTGGGGGATGATCAGCCATGATCACGTTGAATGGCGGTGCTGGCTCAAAGGGCCGAATGGCCTACTCCTGCACCTCTTGTCTATTGTCTATTGACTGAAGGACCTGTTTCCATGCTAAATTAAACTAGGGAATTATTTTGCTTTCCATTTCAATTATTAACCTTTCTCTCAAATTGAGTGAGGAAGATGAGAATCTACTTGAGTTTTAATTTTACAGGTGGTATTCTTAATCAAGGAATGATACTGAACCCAATTCATAGAAAACATTTGAGTTGATTAGGTTCAAATTTACTATGTTAATTCTGCAGTTACACAAACTGCATTTTAACAACCTTGAAGTATTAGGAGAGGCGAGAAACTGCAAATGCTGACATTTTGAGCAAAGGCTTTATCTGCCAGCTAATTCCTTTTAAAAGCACATTGTGTTTCCAGCATTTTTTTAATTCTAGAACAGTGAAGTAAATCTTATCCTGATGTGGAAAAGTGAAGCCATGTGAAGCCCTTGGATGTGGAGAGGATGTTTCCACTAGTGGGAGAGTCTAGGGCCAGAGGCCATAGCATCAGAATAAAAGGACATACTTTCAGAAAGGAGATGAGGAGAAATGTCTTGAGTGTGGTCCTTCTGTGGAATCCATTGCCGCAGACTGCTGTGAAGGCCAAGACAATGGATATTTTTACGGCGGGGATTGGCAGATTTTTGATTAGTACGGATGTCGGGTAATGGGTAGAAGGCAGGAGGGTGGGGTTGAGAGGGAAAGGTAGATCAGCTATAATTGAATGGCGGGAGAAGAGGGTAGCACAGAGGCGCAGTGGTAGATGGCATCTTCCACTCCATAACCACTGGCTGTGGCAACCATTATGAAATGTAAAGCCAGAGAGAGGGATATGGGTAGATGGGGACGGGGGTTGTGGGGTGGGAAATAGGGGATAGATAGTGAGGAGAAATGGATGCGCTCTGTTATTCGGGGAGGGAGGGGGGGTATTTAGCTTACAGTTGGATAATTCAATATTCATACCGTCGTGTTTTCCACAATGGAAGGCGATGTTTTTCAACGAAAGTGACATATTTAGTGGGTCCTACAACGAATCTACAATTTCAGTGATTTGGAATCTATTCTAAAACTACTGTGGTCTGGAATAGTTAATGAATATTTGTGCACAGCACAACAATATTTAGTTTAGTGATGCAGCCCAGAAGCAGGCCCTTCAGCCCACCGGGTCCACGCTGTTCACGACCATTCATCAGTAATTTCCCCGTTAACCACACACCTTTGGAGTTGCACGTTATCCCACTTTCTCATCCACTCACTACACAGTAATTTCCAGAGGCTCGATTAAGGTACAAACATGCACGCCTTTGGGATGTGGTAAGAAACCGGAGCACCCGGAGGAAACCCACATGGTCACAGCAATAACCTGCAAACTCCACACGAGACAGCACCTGAACTAACTTGGTGAATCCTATGGAATTCATTGTCACTGAAGGCTGTGGAGACCAAGTCAATGAATATTTTTAAGGTGGAGATTGTCAGATTCTTGATTCTAACTCATGGGGAGAAGGCAGGAGAATAGGATTGAGAGGGAAAGATAGATCAGCCATGATTGAATGTCAGATTAGACTTTGGATCGAACGGCCTAATTCTGCTCCTATACCGTTTGAATTTATGAACCTGGGTCGGTGGTGCAGTGAGGGAGCAGGACTACCCGCTACACCACTGTGCCACCCTGTATTTTAAAATGGTAACATTGTGTTTAATTAATGTGGACTTTTCTATTTCAGGCTGGGATAAACATTCGTATGGATATCATGGGGACGATGGCCATTCATTCTGTTCCTCTGGGACAGGACAGCCCTATGGACCAACGTTTACAACTGGGGATGTAATCGGATGCTGCGTAAACATGATCAATAATACCTGCTTCTACACAAAGAACGGGCACAGTTTAGGTAAGAATCTATAGTAGCGGACTCAAAAGTTCATGTGATAGGAGCAGAATTAGGCCATTTGGCCCATCAAGTCTACTCCGTCATTCAATCATGGCTGATCTGTGTTTTTCGCTCATAACCCATTTCTCCTGCCTTGCCCCCATAATCCCTGATACCCGTGCCAATCAAGAATTCCTGCCGTAAAAATATTCATTGGCCTCCACAGCCTTCTGTGGCAAAGAATTCCACAGATTCACCACCCTCAGACTAAAGAAATTCCTCATCTCCTTTCTAAAGGTACGTCCTTTTATTCTGAGGCTCTGGCCTCTGGTCCTAGACTCTTCCACTAGTGGAAACATCCTCTCCACATCCACTCTATCCAGGCCTTTCACTATTTGGTAAGTTTCAATGAGGTCCCCCCTCATCCTTCTACACTCATCTCTATAATAGTGCATTGAAGTAGAACCTTTCTTTTATTCAGTTTTGACATTTTAAATATTGTTTAGGAATTTATCTTGAACATTTGAGGATTTGAGATTTACGAGGATGTTGCCAGGACTACAGGGTCTGATCTACAGGGAGAGGTTGAGTAGGCTGGGACATTATTCCCTGGAACGCAGGAGGGTAAGGGGAGATCTTATAGAGGTGTATAGAATTATGAGAGGAATAGTTTGGGTAGATGCACGGAGACTCTTGCCCAGAGTAGGGGAATCGAGGACCAGAGGATATAGGTTCAAGGTGAAGGGGTAAAGATTTAATAGGAATCTGAGGGGTAACTTTTTCACACAAAGGGTGCTGGGTGTATGGAACAAGCTGCCAATGAGGTAGTTGAGCCTGGGACTATCCCAACGTTTAAGAAACAGTTAGGCAAGTACATGGATAGGACAGGTTTAGAGGGATATGGACCAAACACGGGCAGGTGGGAATCGTGTAGCTGGGCCGATGTGGGCAAGTTGGGTCAAAGGGCCTATTTCCACTCCATGACTCAATACCATTTTTTGCGACAATTAAAAAAAAAAAAAAAAATTGTGGGGTTAAGAACTTTACTTTGCACTTTGAGGCATTGCTTTGGACGCAAGGCTGGGAAATGTAAAATTATGGGAAAATTGAGTGGAGTTGTTTTGATATTCCTTTGTTTTTACTACTGCCCTATATTTCTCCCTAAAAACATCCAACTGTCGCACTGCATTTTTTTGCCTGTTGTGCCTATCTTGGTACAATCTTCATTTTCTTATCACGGATTCTATCCCTGATCTCGAAAGTTACCTGAGGTTATATCAATATGTTCAAAACATGATTGACCCTTGATAGCTCATGGGCAAGTTGTGCCGATGGAATTGTTTCCACGCAGTGTGACTCGACTAATTTCTCTCTCCCCCCCCACTCCCCCCACCCCCTAATATTTTGGATAGCTTGTGGTTATGTTGTGACCCTTAATGAGCCACATTCATCCATCCTCCCAATGTGCACTGACTTGTATTGAGCAAGCCTGATAAAATCCTCATCCTTGTTCATAGTCCCTCCACGGTTTTGACCTTTTCACATCTCTGTAATTGCTTCCTATTCTAAGCCTTTCGATCCGGGAAAGCCAGCCACTCAGTATTTCAGAAAGTAATTGCTCCATTATTGGAGGCTGCTTTCAACTGCCGAGACTCCTTCCTAATCTTCTCTACACCTCCCATTTCAAGATGTTCCTCAAAGCTCATGCTGCTGGGAATCTGTGCCAATATCTCAGTGATTCACTGTCAAATTGCGTTTGGTCATCTTGCTTGGAAGTTGCGAAAGGTGTTTTGTTGCAGATTGCTGAAATCTGCAAATAGGTCTAAGTGCAGTTTTGTACAGTAGACGCAGGCTTTAGCCTTTACATTAGACTTCAGAGACACAGTGTGGAAACAGGCCCCTCGGCCCACAGAGCCTGCATTGACCAACGATCACCCCATGCATTCGCACTACCCGACACACCAGGGACAATTTTACCGAAGCCAATTAACCTACATACCTGTAGGTCTTTGGGGCGTGGGAGGAAACCTGAGAACCCGGAGAAAACCCACACAGGTCATGGGAAGAACGTACAAGCTCCGTACGGACAGTACCCGTAGTCAGGATTGTACCCAGGTCTTTGTTGCTACAAGGCAGCAACTCTACCGCTGCGCCTCTGTGCTGCCCTAAGGCGCTCTGTGCTTGTTTCAGAGGATACCTTTCCTTTGCTTTGCATCTTTGATAGTGTTGTAACTTCCATATTTATCCAGATCCAGAATGTAGGATCGTTTTCTTCCTGACTCTACAAAGAAAAGTAGAGTCATAGAGTGAAACACGCCCTAGGGCCCAACTTGCCCACACCGGCCAACAATGCCCCATCTACACTAATTCCACTTGCCTGCGCTTGGTCCATATCCCTCCAGGTCCTATCCGTGTACCTGTCTAACTGTTTCTTCAACAATGAGATAATCCCAGCCTCAACTATCTCCTCTGGCAGCTTGTTCAATACATTCGCCACCCTCTGTGTGGAAAAGGTTACCCCATGGATTCCTATTAAATCCTTTCCCCTTCATCTTGAACCTATGTCCTCTGGTCCTCGATTCCCCTACTCTGTGCATCTACCCGATCTATTCCTATCATGATTTTGTACACCTCTATAAGATCTCCCCACATCCTCCTACGCTCCATGGAATAGAGACGCAGCCTGATATGGTTGCAGGAAATGCAAGATCTGATGAGCATTGCTGTAGATAATATGTAGAGTTCTTCCTTTGTAACCAAGGGCAGCAAAGTGACACAGCTGGTAGAGCTGTTGCCTCAAAGCTCTAGAGACCCAGGTTCAATCCTGACCTTGGGTGCAGTCTGTGTGGAGTTTGAACGTTCTCTTTTTGACCCCGTGGGTTTCCTCCGGGTGCTTGGTTTCCTTCCATATCTCAATGACGCGTAGGTTTGTAGCTTGTGTAATAACAAAATCCCTATGCGCTGTTCATGAGTCTTTCTAAATGTACAACTACCTCCTATGGTGGTGCATTCCACGCATGTATCATTCTCTGTATGAAGAATTTGCTTCACAAATATCCTTTAAAGTTTCCTCTGGATTGAAAGATACAGCATGGAAACAGGCCCTTCAGCCCAACGTGTCCGTGCCGGCCAACGTTCAACATTATGCTAGTTCTTTCCCACGCACTAGGGACAATTTACCGAGGCCAATTAACTGACAAATCCGCATGTCTTTAGGATGTGGGAGGAAACCGGAGCACCCTGAGAAAACCCACGCCGTCACAGGGAGGACGTGTGAAACAAAGGGGACCCGGCTGGGGGGGGGTGACTGAGAACTAAGGGGAGACCTGGTGGGGAGTCACGAAGAAAGGATGAGTACTTTTTGTAACTTTGTTGGCATCTAAGTGTTGCGACTCTTTAGTGTACTTTGTATGCAAAATCAAAGGATTCCTTGCCATTGAGGGAGTGAGCGTAGGTTTACAAGGTTAATTCCCAGGATGGCGGGACTGTCATATGCTGAGAGAATTGAGCGGCTGGACGTATTCTCTGGAGTTTAGAAGGATGAGAGGTTATCTTATTGAACCATATAAGATTATTAAGGGCTTGGACATGCTAGAGGCAGGAAACATGTTCCTGATGTTGGGGGAGTCCAGAACCAGGGGCCACAGTTTAAGAATAAGGGGCAAGCCATTTAGAACGGAGACGAGGAAAAACATTTTCACACAGAGTTGTGAGTCTGTGGAATTCTCTGCCTCAGAGGGCGGTGGAGGCCGGTTCTCTGGATGCTTTCAAGAGAGAGCTAGATAGGGCTCTTAACGATAGCGGAGTCAGGGGATATGGAGAGAAGGCAGTAACTGGGTACTGATTGTGGATGATCAGCCATGATCACATTGAATGGCGGTGCTGGCTCGAATTGGCCTACTCTGCACCTATTGTCTATTATCTAACTCGGTACAAGTGGCAACAATGTATTATCAGCCTCCATCAACTCCATACAAACAGCACCCGAGGTCAGGATTAAACCCGGCTCTCTGGCGCTGTCACTAAACAGTGACGTTTATGGTTTTATGAATAATAAGATACAAAAAGGTCTACTTTTGCTAAAATTGTTATTTTCTTTTTACCGCAGGTATTGCTTTTACAGATCTACCGGTAAGACAATTCTCTTGATATTTTTCCTAAGCTCCTGTTTTTATTTTGCAAATGGTAACTGAATAATCTGTGGGGGTGGGCACTTCATTCATAGCTTAAACTATCAGATTTTTTTCATGTTTATGTAGCCTTGTTTTAATTTTGGGCATTCTATGGACAAAAATGCCTTTTGCGCCCATCTGCCCTCTTTATAATTGGAATGACAAACAAGGGTTTATGGATATCAGCAAATATCACACTTCACACAAAATTGTGAACCCAGTCGGATTCGGACAATTGATTAGAATTTCTCGCAGCTGAGGTCTCCATCTATTCTTCAGTCAGGATTGTTCTGACATCAAATGAATAATTCAGCTCGTTGTTTAAGAAGGAACAGCAGATGCTGGAAAATCGAAGGTAGACAAAAGTGCTGGAGAAACTCAGCGGCTGCAGCAGTATCTATGGAGCGAAGGAAACGGGCAACGTTTCGGGTCGAAACCCGTCTTCAGACTGATGGGGGTTTCGGCCCGAAACGTTTCCTATTTCCTTCGCTCCATAGATGCTGATGCACCCGCTGAGTTTCTCGAGCACTTTTGTCTACCTTCGGATAATTCAGCTCACTGGATCTGGCAACTTGTGTGAAATAAAGAGAAGGGCACAAATTGCATTGGGACAGAGTTGCATGTCTTTTAGGGCTAAAGTATCTTTCTCGGATTTGCATGTGATCTTTTTGTCTGGTTTAGAGATACAGCAAGGAAACGGTCCCATCAGTCCACAGAATCCACACCGACCAGCGATCACCCCGTACACTAGCTCTATCCAACATACTAAGGACTATTTACAATATTACCAAGTTAAGTAGAACATCGAAACATAAAGTAGGTGCAGGAGTAGGCCATTCGGCCTTTCGAGAGCCGTTCAATACAATAATAATAATAATAATAATAATATAATAATAACTTTATTACGGACTCAAGGTCCAGACAAGGGGCAACATTACATTAAAAAATGCATTGCATCTCAAATATCATAAATATATATAAAATCATGGTAAATCACATAAAAACATCATAATTTATATATTTAAAAAAAAAACCCCTCAATATTTAAGTTAAAAATCCAGAGTAAAAAATGATCAATGTCGTACAACGAGACAACGATACCAGTGTCTCCACAACTGGGATTCGTAGCGTGTAGTGCTAACCCTTATGTCTGTCAAGGCCACAATAAGCACATTTTTAGAGTCATTTATCCTGAAAATGAATTTATACATGTGGTGTCTTAGGATAGCTTCTAGAGTACTGACTCCTGCAGCCACAAACATATTACTGGCACTACACCATCTTGGTTGCCTTAGCAGTGTTCTCATGGCATCGTTATATGCAACCTTTAGTCTCTGCATACTTGTCTTTAAATAGTTCGACCACAGGTGCGCAGTGTAGAGGGGTGTGCAGTATGCTCTAAATAGTGACATCTTCACCACATCTGCACACGCACCAAATTTACGCAAGAGGATATTCGCCTGTATATACAGCATACGTCGTTGCATATAAATATCCTCATCATCTGTCATTTGTTCTGTAATAATATGCCCTAGATATTTTATCTTAGTACAGACACTAAGATTGTTGTCAGACAATTTAAAATCAGGATATTTTAGGGTTTTATCCTCTTTGGTTCTACAGACCATAACAGCACTCTTACAAGCATTATATTTAATGTCAATGTCAATCAATGTTCTATTTAATGTTCAATGTCAATCATGGCTGTTCATCTAAAATCAGTATCCCGTTCCTACTTTCTCCCCTATGACAATGACATTACTAAAACCATCATATCAACATGGGAACATAGAAAATAGGTGCAGGAGTAGGCCATTAGGCCCTTCGAGCCAGCACCGCCATTCAATATGATCATAGCTGATCATCTAAAATCAGTATCCCGTTCCTGCTTTCTCCCCATATCCCTTAATTACATTAGCCCTAAAAGCGATATCTAACTCTTGAAAACATCCAGCGAATTGGCCGCCACTGCCTTCTGTGGCGGAGAATTCCACAGATTCACAGATTCCACAGATTCTGGATGTTTTTCTTCATCTCAGTCTTAAATGGCCGACCCCGTATTCTTAAAATGTGTGACCCCTGGTTCTGGACTCCCCCAACAACCGGAACATTTTTCCTGCATCTTTCCTGTCCAATCCTTTAAGAATTTTATATGTTTCTATAAGATCCCCTCTCACCCGTCTAAGTTCCAGTGAATGCAAGCCTAGTCGACCCATTCTTTCATCTAATTAACCTACAAACCTGGAGTCTTTGGAGTGTGGGGGAAACTGGAGCGCCCGGAGAAAACCCACGCAAAGAACGTGCAAACTCCGTCCAGACAGCATCTGAAGTCAGGATCGAACCTGGCTCACTGGCTCTGAGGCAGCAACTCTACCGCTGCACCACCATGCCTTGTACTGCCCATTTTGTTTTAATAGTTCAGCTTATGTTATTCTATTCTTTCTCCATTTTTTTAATTGAACAGTTTCTGATAAGTTTGGGGGAGTTTAAAATTGCTCAGTGCCGCTTCTCATTTATTTCTGAATCTAACTTTTGAAATTCAATAAAAGGACACAAAGTGCTGGAGTAGCTTGGCGTATCAGGCAGCATCTCTGGAGCGCACAAACACGTGACGTTTCGGGTTGGGACCCTTCTTCAGACTGAACATGTTTGTGGAGCATGTCAACGCAGCCCAAACCATCACACCAAACCGACCTTCCTTCCATCGACTCCATCCACACCTCGCGCTGCCTCGGCAAGGCCAGCAGCATAATCAAGGATGAGTCGCACTGGCCACTCCCTCTTCTCCCCTCTCCCATCAGGCAAGAGATACAGAAGTGTGAAAACGCACACCTCCAGATTCAGGGACAGTTTCCTCCCAGCCTTTATCAGGCAACTGAACCATCCTACCGCAACTAGAGAGTGGTCCTGAACTACCATCTACCTCTTTGGTGACCCTCGGACTATCTTTAATCGGACTTTGCTGGCTTTACCTTGCATGAAACGTTATTCACTTATCATGTATCTATACACAGCAAATGACTCATAGCATATCATGTATCTATACACAGCAAATAATTCAGATTATTATCTCAATGGGGTTAGGTTAGGTAAGGGGGAGGTACAGTGAGACCTGGGTGTCCTTGAACACCGGTCACTGAAAGTTGGCGTGCAGGTACAGCAGGCAGTGAAGAAAGCTAATGAAATATTGGCCATCATAACGAGGATTTCAGTGTAGGAGTAGAGAGGTTCTTCTGCAGTTGTATAGGCCTCTGGTAAGACCACATCTGGAGTATTACATACAGTTTTGATCTCCTAATTTGAGGAAGAACATCCTTGTGATTGAGGCAGTGCAGCGTAGGTTCACGAGATTGATCCCTGGGATGGCGGGACTGTCATATGAGGAAAGATTGAAAGGACTAGGCTTATATTCACTGGAGTAAAGAAGGATGAGGGATCTTATAGAAACTTAGAAAATTATAAAAGTACTGGACAAGCTAGATGCAGGAAAAATGTTCACAATGTTGGGCGAGTCCACAACCAGCGGTCACAGTCTTAGAATAAAGGGGGGGTCATTTAAGACTGAGATGAGAAAAAACCTTTTCACCCAGAGTTGTGAATTTGTGGAATTCCCTGCCACAAAGGGCAGTGGAGGCCAAGTCATTGGATGGATTTAAGAGAGAGTTAGATAGAGCTCTTGGGGCTAGTGGAATCAAGGGATATGGGGAGAAGGCAGGCACGGGTTATTGATTGGGGACGATCAGCCATGATCGGACTGAATGGCCGTGCTGGCTCGAAGGGCCGAATGGCCTCCTCCTGCACCTATTTTCTATGTTTCTATGGCTCGATTGTAATCATGTGTTGTCTTTCCACTAACTACATGCACGTGACGATAAACGGGACATGACAGTGCACGGACGATAAACTAAACTGAAATAAGAGCAGCCGATATCATCGAGGAGGGAGCCGTGAGGGAGGGTCTTTCAGAACACCTGGTGGAGAGAGGAGGAGAATTTCTTCTTCTTTTGTGTGGCGTGCACAGCCTAAAGTTGTAGGACAACTTGTTCTATTTGATCTTCTGTGTGCACACGTCCAGTTGATTGCATTAGTCGAAACAGGGCGGACCACGTGAAGGTTGCAATCTTCCACCCCGGGAACTTCTTCAAACCTCATCTACTGCATGCAGTGTTTGCGATGTAGCCTCCTGTACATCGGGGAGACCAAGCATTGACTCGGCATCCATTTCGCAGAACACTTGGCGCTCCGTCCACCCACGCCAAGCTCCCTTTTGTAAGCATCAGGCTCACTGGCCTGTAATTAGTCACTTTATCCCTTTCTACCCCTTTAAACAATAGTAATATGTCATCACTAATCCTGTGAGCAAAGGTTTTAAAAATGATGGTTGCCCAAGAGTTAGTATCCATTTCATTCAGAAGCAGGTTTATTATCAAAAGATATTGTCACGCTTGAAATCTTATAGAGGTGCACAAAATCATGAGAGTAATAGATCAGGTAGATGCACAGTCTCGTGCCCAGAGTAGGGAAATCGAGGACCAGAGGTGAAGGGGAAAAGATTTAATAGGAATCCGAGGGGTAACTTTTTCACACAAAGGGTGGTGAGTGTATGGAACAAACTGCCAGAAGAGGGAGTTGAGGCTGGGACTATCCCATCTTTTAAGAAACAGACAGGTACATGGATAGGACAGGTTTGGACGGATATGAACCAAGCGCAGGCAAGTGGGACCAGTGTAGCTGGGACATTGTTGGCCGGTGTGGGCAAGTTGGGCCGAAGGGCCTGTTTCCCCACTTTACCGCTGCGCTACTGTGCCGCCAATATGCCTTAATTTTTCCCCCTCATTAAATTTTCCATAAACATCATCTGGCCCATCCAGTATACCCGATGTGGTCTCCTTGCCATCGGCAAGACCAAGATTAGATTTGGCGACCATTTAGCCAAACGCGCTCGATCCGCCAAGGTCTACTGAATCTCCCGGTCGCCAACCATTTTAATTCCCTTCCCATTCCCATACTGAACTTTCTTCCCTGGGCCACACCTCCATTGCCAGAGTGAGGCCACACACACGCAATGGAATTTACAAAGAAATCGGCAGCTTACAACCCAATGCAATAAACGTTGAATTCTCTAATTTTAATTACTTAAAGCGCCAGAGCCCCAGGTTCGATCTTGACTACGGGTGCTGGAGGTATAGAGTTTGTATGTTCTCCCTGTGACCTTGTGGGTTTCCTCTGGGTGCTCCAGTTTTCTCCCACACGCAAGTTGTAGGTTAATTGGCTTTGGTAAAAATTGTAAATTGCCCCAAGTGCGCAATGTCGTGTTAGTTGCCGAGCCGGAGTTTCAGAGCCCCGGCCGCAGAGGGCAAATTCGACGTGGAAGTCCCGATGAGGTCGAGATTGGTTGCCACACCTGGTCTCTACGCCACATGTTCGGGTGTGGGGGGGGGGGGGGGTGGGTGATGGGGGCTTTCCGAGGAGGATTTTAATTGCGCTCTTGTAATTTTGTCCAGATTAAACCAGTAGCTGGAAAATTGGTGGGGGACTTTTATTTAGGAATTTTAGCGATTTTGTCTTTGGTAAAATTGTAAATTGTCCACATTGTGTAGGATAGTGTTAGTATATGGGGTGATGGTTAGTCAGTGCGGACTCAGTGGGCCGAAGGGCCTGTTTCCGCGCTGTATCTCTAAAGTGTAAAGTAAAGAAACAAAGACCAGTGTAAAAAGTCCTTTGCCCCACAGTCCATAGTTCATCTGTTAGCATTGCCTAGTAATCAAGAGCCTGGCGGTTGTGGGGAAGAAACAATTTAGAAACTGATTTTTCAGGTGGTTGGAGTGAAATGAGAGCGTGGCCAGAGTGGTGTGGTCCTTGTTGCTTGCCACCTTTTCGAGGCTGCCCCGCCAATAGATCCCTTCGATGTTCTAATGCTAACGCCTGATTGTTGAGTAAAAATCCCATTATGCAGAACTCTACTGATGATTGGCAAAATCCTAAACCCCGGAAAACAACACCATTGTTATGCTCATGTGGATTTCGATGTATCAAAAGAGGTAGCAAAAAATTTAACATTAAATGCCAATGAAGGGAAGGAAAAAAACTCCCCTCTACTCGCTGGAGTTGAGAAGGATGAGGGGAACATCATCGAAACTCACTGAATAGTTAAAGGCCTGGGTAGTGGATGTGGAGCGGATGTTTCTAGTGGGAGAGTCTGGAACCAGAGACCATAGCCTCAGAATAAAAGGACGTACCTTTAGAAAGACGATGAGAAGGTATTTCTTTCATCAGAGGGTGGTGAATCTGTGCAATTTATTGCGATGGGCGACTGTGGTGGCCAAGTCAATGAATATTTTTAAGGCAGAGATTGACAGACTTGCTGGGTTGACTGGCCTAATTCTGCTCCTAAAACAAATGCTATAATTGTCATATATTTTATTTTCAATCTTAGGCACAAGGATTGTTAATTTAAAATAAATTAATAGCTATATTACTAAAAGTCTGATCTTCACCACTTCCTGTTCTGTATATCGATTTTAGAAAAAAATGCTGCCACTTACGGCTGTGATTTTTGGCCATCTTACTCAGAGTCCTCCTCCGCTGCGCAGGACAAGAGGATTTTTCCCATCGATGAAAAATAAAAGAGTCATTAGTGTTTAAAAAATGTTGAGATTCTCTCTCCTGAAGGCCATGTCCCTTCCGGAGGGACTATAAAACCCGGAAGTGTTGAGTGCCTCAGTCAATCTCTGCAAGATGGGGAAGCGAGAGGGTCACGTCCCTCTGAGCTGTGAATAACACTGAACACATGTCTACTAAATTGTGAGTGGTTTTACTGGCCTGTCAGTGCCCTTAATGTGGTTTGAAAATATAGTTTGGAAATGCTAAAGCTGTGTTGCCTTTGGTTTGGAAATGCTAAAGCTGTGCTTTGGTTTGGAAATGCTAAAGCTGTGTTGCCTTTGGTTAGGAAATGCTAAAGTTGCCTTACCTAATTGAACTTGCCTTGCCTAATTGAAGTTGCCTTGCCTTCTATATAATTAAAAGTCTAATCTTGACCACTTCCTGTTTGTGCTTTATATTGATTTTAGAAAAATCGCTACCACGTACGGCTGTGATTTTTGGCCATCTTACTCAGAGTCGCCCTCCGCTCATCAGGTGCCCCCACTGGCCGCCAATATTGGAATTTGTGGAGAGGTGGAATATAGCGCTGGGGGACCAGCCCTCCTGTGTGATGCTGGGACCCAACGGGTCCCACTTAGTCTAGTTGCAGTATTCTTTTTCTCATCTGTAGGGATTAAGGGAATTATAGCCTAGCTGGCACATGTCTGGAAACATGTTCCATTAAACTCGTTCTACGCCTTGAATTTATGAGCTATGGCACAGTTGGTTCATCTCATAAGCAATAAGTTCAGCTTGGTGTGTAGGGTGGTTTCATAGAGATGGGCTGTTATCGAGCATGCCTGCGGAAAATTGCTTTTCTCCACTGGGATTATTGAGAAGCTAATAACATTCTGAGCTGGTGATTCAAAAACTATAATCCCGGATGTACAGTTGTGGTTTCAAGATAGTATATGCCTTGGAATAATCTCTAAACTGGGAATCTGGAACGAGCGTATTTGGTATTAAAATGGCACAATTTTTTCGCTTCTGATCTTTTTTGCAGTGGAAATTGTTATTTTTATTATCATACTTGCTTAGTTTAGATATACAGCGGGGAACTGATTATTCTAGTGACGTCAGAAGCCTGCTCTGAGCTATCAATATTTCAAAGATAGTTTCCTCAATTATGGTCTGATAACGGCGAAAAACCTAATACTCAAATTCTGGAAACATTCATCTGCCCCTACTCTCAAAATGTGGATTACAAACATGTGCGAGACACTACATCTTGAAAATATGAGACTTGTCTTAGCAGAAAAACCAGAGCATTTTTTGAAGACATGGACACCATTCATTGATATATTACAAGGATAGTATGGTGCAACACAATTTTGGAGTTAAATCTAATTATGGGTTGGGTGGGGAGGGATAAGAGGCAGGTATATCATCGCCTTTTGTTTTTCTTTCTGTTTTTGTCTTTTTATTTATCTTATTTCGTTTACTGACTCAGTCTTTGGCTGCACCAATTTGGTAGTCTAGGGGTTCTACAGAGGTGCCAAGTGTCCCGGATTCGCCGTATTTTGTCCCGGCGAAATAACCATATTACGGTGTTCCGGCAGTTAAACATGTTATTACGGAACACCGCCGCGCCGGTGTTCCTCCCGTGGTGAACGCCGGCGCCATGTGCCCCCGGTTTGTCAGAGCCCGGGCGGCGCCGGCCCGCGCGATCAGCGACACGGCGCCGTTTCTTGCCGCCAGCCGGCCGCTCGCGGCAGCCCCATCACCGGGCCTCCCCCCCCCCCACCCCCACCCAGTGCGCAGGTGCAGACCCGCCGGCAACCTTGCCAAAGTGCGCATGTGCCGCACCCGCCCGCCGGCAGCCCGCTGATCTGCACCAGTGCGCAGGCGCATAGCCGCTGGCAACAACCCCAAGTGAGTAGTATGTTACTGAGAGAAATGCATTTACCCCCATTTGTTACGGACAAATGGGTTGAATGTTACTGTGAACTATATTTAGGGTTGGCATCTCTGGTTCTATTCTTGCACATCCACTTTTTCTCTCTTGCTTTTTCTCTCCTTTTCTCTTAACCTTCGCTAAAAATTAAAATTGAAGCTGTGGGGGTGTGGGAGGAAACCAGAGCACCTGGGGAAACCCCATGTGGTCACAGGGAGAACGTACAAATTCTGTACAGACAGCACCCATAGTCAGGATCGAACCCGGGTCTCTAGCGCTGTGAGGCAGCAACTCTACCAGTGCGCCACTGTGCCGCCACTTAAATATTGATTTCTCTAATCTCAAGTAACCCTTGCATTCCCTTTCTCTCTAGTTAGTTTCGCTGTTTGTACCCCTTCGTTGTCATCTCTTCCACAGCCAACAATGGACCATTGTGGGCTCCATCTTTCCTAAGTTATCGATGCCAGCTCTGATTTGTTCTGAACCTTTTTGCTCCTCTGGTTGCCCTCTCCCCTGACTCTCGTTCTGAGCAAGGGTCATGACCCGAAACGGCATGTATTCCCTTTTCTCCAGAGATGCGGCCTGACCCGCCGAGTTACTCCAGCATTTTGTGTCTATCAAAGGTTTCCAAAATTTGCTATGTTTACATGATCATTGTCGGCAAAGGAACTAATAGAGATCGGTCTTGAACTATTGTCCACCTCATTGGAGACCCTTGGATTATCTATGATAAGACTTTACTGGCTTTATCTTGCACTAAATTTTATTCACGTTATTCCCTTTATGTATCTGTAAACGGAATGGCTCGATTGTAATCGCGTATTGTCTTTCTGCTGACTGATTAGCACGCAACAAAGGCTTTTCACTGCACCTCAGTACGTGATAATAAACTAAACTACTGGACCAGTTGAAGAGTTTGAAGCTTGCAAAGTGACTCTTTTTTTCTCTTATTCAGCCAAATTTGTATCCCACAGTCGGACTGCAAACGCCTGGGGAGGTGATCGATGCTAACTTTGGCCAGCATCCGTTTGTCTTTGATATAGAGGACTACATGCGAGAATGGCGAACAAAAACTCAGACCCAGATTGAAAGATTCCCAGCAGGAGATCGCGAAGGGGAATGGCAAACAATGATTCAAAAGTAGGTGACACTTTTTCCTCCGTGATCCACACTAGCCTTTTTCAATCTCGTACGTGCAAAAGTTTCAAATGTTGGTATTCTTTGCCACAGAAGGCTGTGGAGGCCAGATCAGTGGATATATTTAAGGCAGCAATAGATAGATTCTCGATTAGTACGTGCGTTAGGGTTTATAGGGAGAACCTGGGGTTAGGAAGGAGGGATAGATCAGCCATGATTGAATGGCGGAGTAGACTTGGTGAGCCGAATGGCCTAATTTTGCGCCTATCACTTATGACCTTATGACCAGTTGATTGCAAATTGGCCATGATTGTGATCATGATTGTAATCATGTATTGTCTTTCCGCTGACTGGTTAGCACGTAACAAAGTCTATTCACTGTACCTCAGTACACGTGACACTGAACTAAACTAAACTCAAATTGATGTATCTTGTTGTGCATCTATTAAACCTAATTGTATTTCTTGGTGTTAAATGCTACAAAGTATGCGCTCCTATTTCAGTATTTTTATGACTATATAGATATCTGATCGCAAAGACTGAAAATAATTTTCAGCCACAAACTGCACTTTCAGACCTTTCTGCCCTTTCCTTTTAATTCATCTCAGCAGGAGACATTGACTGGACAGGGTGCATAGCAAGGAAACTAGCTCAGCTCTCAATCTAGATGGCACGCAACAAATGCCTTTCACTGTACCTCGGTCCACGTGACAATAAACCAAACTGCTAACTGAAAGAAACTATTTCTGTGGCAGGCAATTTGAAATTGTAATAACCCTCCTCTCCTATCCAAAGGAATCTTTCTTTTTCTCTTCTTTTCTTTCTTTTTCCCCCCTCTTCCCCAAGGTTTACACAGCTCCAAACCCAGTTGTTTTGGTTGCAGCTAAGAATAGCTCAGTGCTGTGCCGTTGCATTAGCTCAGAGATTGGAGTGTAAGTTTAATTAAAGGATGATCTTCTGCTTGGGGTTATGTATTAATTATCCAATCCAGTTTATATGCATTCGTTATCGCTTACAGCAGTAAATTCTCCTCTCCCCCCCCCCCCCCCCCCCCCCCCCCCCCCGTTCACATGTTCCTTTTACCTGCCTCTTCCGTGTGTGAGAACCTTTTATTTTAATTCTGTTTCTCGAACATGTCCTCACTTGTTTGTCTCTTATGCATGCTTGCACTCAATGTATATGATGCCTGTGTTCCCTCGTTTGTGCCCATTCTCGTGCAAATGTTCACGTTAAAGAGGAAGAATTACGCCATTCAACCCATCAAGTCTAACCCGCCATTCAATCAAGGCTGATCAATCTTTCCCTCTCGACCCCACTCTCCTGCCTTCACCCCATACATAACCCCTAACACCCGTACTAATCGAGAATCTCTCAATCTCAATAGACAATAGGTGCAGTTGTAGGCCATTTGGCCCATCGAGCCAGCACCGCCATTGAATGTGATCATGGCTGATTAACCCCAATCAGTACCCCGTTCCTGCCTTCTCCACATATCCCTTGACTCTGCTATCTTTAAGAACCCTATCTAGCTCTCTTGAAAGTGTCCAGAGAACCGGCCTCCACAATAGACAATAGATGCAGCAGCAGGCCATTTGGCCCTTCGAGCCAGCACTGCCATTTAATGTGATCATCCCCAACCAGTACCCCGCTCCTGCCCCCTCCCCATATCCCCTGACTGCTATTTTTAAGAGCCCTACCCAGCTCTCTCTTAAAAGCATCCAGAGAACCCGCCCTCTGAGGCAGAGAATTCCACAGACTCACAACTCTCTGTGTGAAAAAGTGTTTCCTCATCTCCGTTCTAAATGGCTTACTCCTTATTCTTAAACTGTGACCCCTGGTTCTGGACTCCCCCACCATCAGGAACATGTTTCCTGCCTCTAGCGTGTCCAAGCCCTTAATAACCTTATGTTTCAATAAGATCCCCTCTCATCCGTCTAAATTCCAGCGTATAGAAGCCCAGTCTCCACCTTAAAAAAATATCCATTGATGACCTCCACAGCCGTCTGTGGCAATGAATTCCACAGATTCACCACTCTCTGGCTGAGGAAATTTTTCCTCGTCTCCCTTCTAAAGGTACTTCCTTTTATTCTGAGGCTATGGTCTCTGGATAGGGGAGTCGGGGGATATGGGGAGAAGGCAGGAATGGGATACTGATGGGGGGTGATCAGTCGTGATCACATTGAATGGCGGTGCTGGCTCGCAAGGCCGAATGGCCTACTCCTGCACCTATTGTTTAGTGTCTATTGGTCCTAGACTCTCCCACTAGTGGAAGCATCCTCTCCACATCCACTCTATCCAGGCCTTTTACTATTCAGTAAGTTTCAATGAGGTTCCCCCTCATCCTTCTAAGCACCAGCAAGTACAAGCGCAGTGCTGCCACACAGTCATCATATTCTATTGTAATTAATTTATTCGCCAAGTATGTAAAAACATACAAGGAATTTGATTAGCCATACAGTCGTATCAAAAAAGCAGGACACACAATTACATAAGAGTTATCATTAACATCCACCACCGAGGCTCCTCCACATTCCTCACTGTAATGGAAGGCAATAAAGTCCTATCTTCCTTCCTCCTACAGTGCCCTCCATAATGTTTGGGACAAAGACCCATCATTTATTTTTTTACCTCTGTACTCAACAATTTGAGATTTGTAATAGAAAAAAATCTTTATTATAGTGAGAATTCCTCTGTCGTCAGCTGTGGAGGTCTTCCTTGGCCTGCAAGTCCCTTTGCGAGTAGCAAGCTCACCAGTGCTCTCTTTCTTAACGATGTTCCAAACAGTTGATTTTGGTAAGCCTAAAGTTTGGCTGATGTCTCCAACAGTTTCTCAGTCTCATAATGGCTTAGTTGACTTTCAGTGGCACAACTTTGGTCCTCATGTTGATAAACAGCAATAAAAGTTTCCAAAGGTGATGGAAAGACTGGAGGAAAGACTGGGTGCTGAGAGCTCTCTTATACCTGCATTAAGGAGGCAATTAAACACACCTGAGCAATTACAAACACCTGTGAAGCCACGTGCCCCAAACATTATGGGGCCTGAAATGGGGGGAGCATGTATAAACACTGCTGTGTCTTTAATATGATGGGTCTTTGTCCCAAATATTATGGTGGGCACTATATACCCTTCCAAGTTTGATGACATCAAATTTTTTGTTTACATTTCACCCAAAAAAAATTAACGTATTAATTTTGCGTTTGTGTGTGCGTGTATACATATGGATGCTGGTTCTGCATATGTATTTACAAAAGTCTTAACTTTCTCAAACCTATTACCTGCATGTGGTAATGTGTGGAAAAACAAACTGCAAGACTATTTTTATTGAGTAAAAGTTTGGCAAGAGTTTCCTGTTATTGCACTTGTATAGCCTGGAGTAGTCCTCTTATTACCAGAATGTCTCTAGGTTGCATTGCATGCCACGATTGTATTGTTGTTCATCGTGGGCTGTTTAACCCTTCCCTCTAATTCCATTTCCAGAATGGTTTCAACTTACTTAGTGCATCACGGTTATTGTGCCACAGCGGAAGCCTTTGCCAGATCCACAGGGCAAGCTTTTCAAGAGGAGCTAGCATCAATTAAAAATAGACAAAGTGAGTGTACAAATTGAACTATGCTTTCATTATATGCTGTGGTATTACTCAAAATATCAAGATTGTTTGTCATAGAATCAAACAGCACAGAAACTGGCCCTTCGGCCCAACATGCCCTTGTCGACCAAGATACGCCGTTTACAAGAATCCCACCTGCCTGCATTAGGCCCATATCCTATTCGGCCCAATTTGCCCTTGCCAACCAACATGCCCAATTTACATGAGTTTCACCTGCCTGCATTTACCCATGCAGTCCAAGATGCCCCATCTCTGCTAGTCCCACATGCCTGTGTTAGGCCCCTATTCCTCTAAAATATTTCCTATCCATGTGTCTGTCCATGTGTCTTTTAAATGACTTTAAAATACCTACCTCAACTATCTCCTCTGGCTGCTCATTCCATATACCCTCCTTCCTCTGTGTGGGGGAAAAGGTTCCCCCCTCTGGTTCTTGATTCCCCTACACTGGGTAAAAAGCTCTATACATTCACGCTATCCTCCTCATGATTTTATACACATTTGGGGAGGGGGAGATAAAGTACTCTTTTCCCAGCTCTCCCACAGCCCACTGTCTCCACCTCTTCCTTTCTTCTTCCCGCCCCCACATCAGTCTGAAGAAGGGTTTCAGCCTATTTCCTTCGCTCCGTAGATGCTGCCTCACACGCTGCGTATCTCCAGCATTTTTGTCTACCTTCGATTTTCCAGCATCCTCAGTTCCTTCTTAAACCTTTCTGAATGTACTCAGTTTCTCCTTTCACGGGGTGGCGCGGTGGTAGAATTGCTACCTTGTAGTGCCAGAGACCCGGGTTCGATCCCGACTACGTGTGCTGTCTGTACGGAGTTTGCATGTTCTGCCCCTGTGACCACGTGGGCTTTCTATGGGTGATCTCGTTTTCTACCACATTCCAAAGACGTGCGGGTTTGTCGGTTAATTGGGCTTCTGTAAATTGTCTTTAGTGTGCAGGGTAGAACTAGTGTACAGGTGATCGCAGGTCAGTGCGGACTCGGTGGGCTGAAGGGCTTGTTTCCATGCTGTATGGCTAAACTAAACGTAAATAGCCAGATTAAAGGGGGGACATGTCAAAATAAAGTTTTCAGAGGGTGTCAAGCCCGGTGACCGGGTCGAATAGTGAAAGGCCTGGATAGAATGGGCATGGAGAGGATGTTTCCACTAGTGGGAGAGTCCAGGTCCAGAGGGCATAGCCTCAGAATTAAAGAACATTCCTTTAGGAAGGAGATGAGGAGGCATTTCTTCAGTCGGAGGGTGATCTGCGGAATTAATTGCCACAAAAGGCTGTGGAGGCCAAGTCAGTGGATATTTTTAAGGCAGAGATAGATTCCTGATTAGTACGGGTGTCAGGGGTTATGTGGACGATGCGGGGGAAAAGGGATTGAGAGGGAAAGATAGAGCAGCCATGATTGAATGGCGGAGTAGACTTGATGGGCCGAATTCTGCTCCTATCACTTATGAACGATGGGATATTCAGGTGTTAAGCAGATATGCTAAGGAAAGGGTGAAGACGGGATTGCTCACATGGAAACGGTGGGTCTCTATCACACACAGGTCATTGTGAGGTTAAAAAAAAGACCTTGAAACTGTCTGTACGCTGATAATTCATGGAAACTTTCCATTTAACTCAGTTGATTGGGATAGTGCCCAAGGAATTTGTTTATGCTTGAGCAAGTTATTGTAAGGCATGCCCATGCTTGAGTTACCTGCAATGTAATGCTGTTGGGTAGTTAGCTACACTTCACGCTGCCTCGGCAAGGCCACCAGCATAATCAGGGCCAGTCAACTCCCTCTTCTCCCTTCTGACCAACCAAAGGTGAGGGTGAGTGCAAGTCCGATCTTCAATTGGCATCTTATTTAAGCTTAGTAACACTCTTAATTGTACTTACGTACGTTAATATCAACGTAATGGGTTGCTTGGTGGCTACGGGTGGTGTCTACATGTTCTCCCTGTGACCTGCGTGGGTTTTCTCCGGGATCTCCAGTTTCCTCCCACACTCCAAAGCGGTGCAGATTTGTAGGTTAATTGGTTTTGGTAAAATTGTAAATTTCCCCATAGTGTATGCAGGATATTGTTAGTGTGCAGTGATTGCTATAAATATATAATTATAAAAGGACTTGACAAGCTAGATGCAAGAAAAATGTTCCCAATGTTGGGCGAGTCCTGAACCAGGGGCCACAGTCTTAGAATAAACGGGAGGTCATTTAAGACTGAGGTGAGAAAAAACATTTTCACCCAGAGAGTGGATTTGTGGAATTCCCTGCCACAGATGGCAGTGGAGGCCAAGTCACTGGATGGATTTAAGAGAGTTAGATAGAGCTTCAGGGGCTAGTAGAGTCAAGGGATGTGGGGAGAAGGCAGGCACGGGTTATTGATTGGGGACCGATCAGCCATGGTCACAATGAATGGCGGTGCTCAAAGGGCCCACTGGCCTCCTCCTGCGCCTATTTTCTATGTTTCTATGCTGGTCGGCATGGATTCAGTGGGCTGATGAGCCTGTTTCTGTGCTGTATCTCTAAACTAAACGATGTTCCTAATTTCATTAATCTCGTTAATGTTGCATTTTCTTAATGAAGAGCTTGTAAATTTTCTTTCAGGAATTCAGAAATTAGTACTTGCTGGAAGAATGGGAGAAGCAATTGAAACAACGCAGCAACTCTATCCAGGTCTTCTTGAGAGAAAATCCAACCTCCTTTTCATGTTAAAGTAAGCTCCAGTTATTAACAATGCCATGCTACTGCTACTGTGTACGAAGGGTTGTGAGAAAATGCAGAGGCTGGTTTACATGAAGTGAGACACAAAATGCTGGAGTAACTCAGCGGGTCAGACGGCATCTGTGGGGGGAAAAGGAATCGGTGACGTTTTGGGTCGAGACCCTTCTTCAGACAGAGTCAGGGGAGAGGGAAACCAGAGGTGTGAAGAGGTTCAGAACAAATTAAGAGCCAGCACTTTCCTTGAAGAGGTGAACTCCCCCTTCCCATTCTCATTCTGACCTGGGCCTCCTCCACTGTCAGAGTGAGGTCACACGCAGATTGGAGGAATGACACCTCCTATTTCGCTTGGACTGTTTACAAATATGAATATTGATTTCTCTAATTTCAGATAATCCCTGCATTCCCCCCCTCCCCTGTCTCCGCCCCTCCCCCACCCTAGTCATCCTGCCAGTTCCACAGTTTGCATCCATGTCTCCCTTCATTATCACCTCTTCCACAACCAACAATGGACTATTGTGGGCTCCATCTTTCCTTGGTCATCGGTGCCAGCTCTGATTGATTTGCTCTGAACCTTTTCATATCTCCAGTTTCTCTCAAACCCCCTGATTCTCAGTCTAAAGAAGATTTCAACCCAAAATGTCACCTATTCCTTCTCTCCAGAGATGTTGCCCGTCCCGCTGAGTTACTGCAGCGTTTTGTGTCTATCCGCATTGCATGAAGTTTTCATTTATCACTCCCAGTGTGCTGCTGGATATTTACTGAATATATGGTTGGGCTAATGAAAAAGCATACTTCCACAGTTCGCTAAATTAAAGCTAGAAGTTCAAAGGAATTGAGCGCACTATCTTATGATAAGGTCATCAGGAATAGGAGTAGAATTAGGCCATTCAGCCCAACAAGTCTACTCCGCCATTCAATCATGGCTAATCTATATCTCCCTCCTAACCCCATTCTCCTGCCTTCTCCCCATAACCTCTGACACCCGCACTCATCAAGTATCTATCTCTGAATTAGAAATATCCACTGACGTGGCCTCCACAGCCGTCCGTGGCAAAGAATTGCACAGACTCATCATCATGTTATTCCTAAACATTTATTTAGTATCAGGGTTACTTTGCCCTCTAATTGCAGATCATTGTGGATGCAGCACAAACCTCCCCCTCCTGCCATTGCCTCCATCTACACTTCACAGCCAACCTAAACAAAGACCTATCCCATCCCACTCATTCCTTTCCCCCTCTCCCGTTGGGCAGAAGCTTGAAAGCACACATCCACCAAACTCAGGAACAGCCTCTTCCCCTCTGCTACCAGGCTTGGGAACGGTTTAGTTTATTGTCGCGTGCACTGATGTACAGTGAAAAGCTTTTGTTGCGTGCTAACTAGTCAGCGGAAAGACAATAGGCGCAGGACTAGGCCATTCAGCCCTTCTGGCCCTTCACTGTGATCATGGCTGATCATACATAGAAACATAGAAAACAGGTGCAGGAGTAGGCCATTCGGCCCTTCGAGCCTGCACCGCCATTCAATATGATCATATAACATATATAACATATAACAATTACAGCACGGAAACAGGCCCTCTCGGCCCTTCCAGTCCGTGCCGACCATTTGTTTTCCCCTAGTCCCATCTACCTGCACTCAGACCATACCCCTCCATTCCCTTCCCGTCCATATACCTATCCACTTTACTTTTAAATGTTAAAATCGATCCTGCCTCCACCTCTTCTGCTGGAAGCTCATTCCACACAGCCACCACCCTCTGAGTAAAGAAGATCCCCCTCACGTTACCCCTAAACTTCTGTCCCTTAATTCTCATGTCATGCCCTCTTGTTTGAATCTTCCCTACCCTCAATGGGAAAAACGTATCCACGTCAACTCTGTCTATCCCTTTCATCATTTTAAAGACCTCAATCAAGTCCCCCCCTTAACCTTTCTGCGCTCCAAAGAATAAAGACCTAACTTGTTCAACCTTTCACTGTAACATAGTTGCTGGAACCCTGGCAACATTCTAGTAAATCTCCTCTGTACTCTCTCTATTTTGTTGACATCCTTCCTATAACTAGGCGACCAAAATTGTACACCATACTCCAGCATTGGTCTTACCAATGCCTTGTACAATTTTAACATTACTTCCCTACTCCTATATTCAATGCTCTGATTTATAAAGGCCAGCACACGAAAGGCTTTCTTTACCACCCTATCTACATGCGATTCCACCTTCAGGGAACTATGCACAGTTATTCCTAGATCCCTCTGTTCCACAGCATTCCTCTACCATTCCCTACCATTTACCATGTACGTCCTATTTTGATTTGTCCTGCCAAGATGTAGCACTTCACACTTAACAGCATTAAACTCCATCTGCCATCTTTCAGCCCACTTTTCCAAATGGCCCAAATCTCTCTGTAGACTATGAAAATCTACTTTATTATCCACAACACCACCTATCTTAGTATCATCTGCATACTTACTTATCCAATTTTCCACCTCATCATCCAGATCATTGATGTACATGACAAACAACAGTGGACCCAACACAGATCCCTGAGGCACCCCACTGGTCACCGGCTTCCAACCTGACAAACAGCCATCCACCATTACTCTCTGACATCTCCCATTCAGCCACTGTTGAATCCATCTTGCTACTCCGCCATTAACACCCAAAGATTGAACCTTCTTAACCAACCTTCCATGGGGAACCTTGTCAAAGGCCTTTCTGAAATCCATATAGACAACATCCACTGCTTTACCCTCATCAATTTCCGTAGTAACCGCTTCAAAAAATTCAAGAAGGTTTGTCAAACATGATCATGGCTGATCATCCAACTCAGTATCCTGTACCTGCCTTCTCTCCATACCCCCTGATCCCTTTAGCCACAAGGGCCACATCTAACTCCCTCTTAAATATAGCCAATGAACTGGCCTCAACTATCTTCTGTGGCAGATAATTCCAGAGATTCACCACTCTCTGTGTGAAAAAATCATCCCGAATCAGTACCCCGTTCCTGCCTTCTCCCATTATCCCCTGACTCCGCTATTTTTTAGAGCCCTATCTAGCTCTCTCTTGAAAGAATGCAGAGAACCTGCTCCACTGCCCGAGGCAGAGAATTCCACAGACTCACAACTCTGTGTGCAAAAGTGTTTCCTCGTCTCCGTTCTAAATGGCTTACTCCTTATTCTTAAACTGTGGCCCCTGGTTCTGGACTCCCCCAACATTGGGAACATGTTTCCTGCCTCTAGCGTGTCTAAACCCTTAACAAACTTATATGTTCTCAATGACATCCCGTCTCATCCTTCTAAACTCCAGAGTGTACAAGCCCAGCTACTCCATTCTCTCAGCATTTGACAGTCCCGCCATCCTGGGAATTAACCTTGTAAACCTACTCTGCACTCCCTCAATAGCAAGAATGTCCTTCCTCAAATTAGGGGACCAAAACTGAACACAATACTCCAGGTGTGGTCTCCCTTGACTCTGCTATCATTAAGAGCTCATGATTATGATGACAATCGAGCCATCCACCGTGTACAGATACATGATAAACGGAACAACATTAAGGTAAAGTCTGATTTAAAGATAATCCAAGGATCTCCAATGAGGTAGATAGTAGTTCAGGACAACTCTCTAGTTGTTGATGGGATGGTTCAGTTGCCTGATAACAGCTGGGAAGAAACTGTCCCTGAAGCTGGAATTTGTCTTATTCGCCTCAATCCCATTGCGGATATTGTCTATGGAACTGAAGAGCTACTGCTGAGAACTACATTCTGCACTCTATATGTTCCACTTGAGTTTGATGATTATATTAACTGGTTATTTTGGATAGCATGCAAAACCAGGCTTTTCACTCTACATTGGTGCAGGTAACAAGAACCCTAAACAAAACTAAACAAAAAAATCTACTGAGCATTTTGGCATCCTATAAACTAGAACTTCCTACGATTAAAGGTAATTGGAGATTTCAATGTGGGAGATAGACTTAAAGCTGAGATGTGCAGGTGAATCTGTGGGATTCTTCGCCACAGACAGCTGTGGAGGGCAAGTCGATGGACATTTTTAAGGCAGAGATGGATAGATATTTGATTAGTGCAGGTTAGGGGTTATGGGGAAAAGGCAAGAGAATGGGGTGGGGGGGGGGGGTGAGATAGATCAGCCATGATTGAATGGCGGAGTAGGTTTGATGGGCCAAATGGCCTAATTCTGCTCCTATCACATGACCTTATGAGTGCGGGTCCAGAGATGTTGTCTGACCCGCTGAGTTACTCCAGCACTTTGTGTCTTATCTTTGGTATAAATAATCTGTAGTTCCTTTCTACATATACGGGGAGAAGGCAGGAACGGGGTACTGATTGAGGATGATCAGCCATGATCACATTGAATGGCGGTGCTGGCTCGAATGGGCCGAATGGCCTACTCCTGCACCTATTGTCTATATCAATGTAGGATCCTTGTTCACATAGAGGGAAAAGCTGACTTCTTCTCCTTTCGTGTGGCGTGCACAGCCTAAAGTTGTTCGACAACTGGTTCTATTTGATCTTCCGTTTGTGCACGTCGAGTTGGTTGCATTAGTCGAAACAGGGCGGACCACCTGAAGGTTGCAATCTTCAATGATTTCCAGTCACTGACCCAAAATAAAACATTTTTAAGCCAGTGAAGCTGAAGCTGTCACAAGTTAATGAGCTAGGAGGATAGACGTATGTGATGAATCTGGTGTACCGTGCTGTATACAGAGCTTTGAGCCGTTTTCTCTTTGTATCGTTGCCAGAGTCCGCCAGTTTATAGAGATGGTGAATGGAACTGATAGTGAAGTACGGTGTCTAGGAGGCCGGAGCCCAAAGTCTCAGGACAGCTACCCTGGTAGCCCGAGAGCTTTCAACAGCCCCGGCATGAGTCCCAGCCACGGGAGCAATATCCACACCCTAGCGGCATGCAAAGGAAATGGAGCACATAGTCACTTTACAGGTAAATAGTTGCGATAGATATCAACTTCTCCCTCACTATTGACTCTTGCAAGAAAGTATTGCCATGTGTGCTTGAGTGACGATGGGGCTGTACGTCAGACTTATTGTTCAAACTGCAAATACTGGAAAATCGAAGGTAGACAAAATTGCTGGAGAAACTCAGCGGGTGTGGCAGCATCTATGCAGCGAAGGAAATAGGCAATGTTTCGGGCCGAAACGTTGCCTATTTCCTTCGCTCCATCGATGCTGCCACACCCGCTGAGTTTCTCCAGCAATTTTGTCTACATCAGACTTATTTTCAGGCTCATTATCAAGCTCTTCCCAGCTGTTGTCAGGCAACTGAACCATCCTACCACAACGGGAGAGCAATGCTGATCTACTACCTACCTCTTTGGAACCCTCGGACTATCTTTGATCGGACTTTACTCAACTTTACCTTGCACCAAACGTTATTCATGTTATTCCCTTTATCATGTATCTGTTCACCGTGGGCGGCTCGATTGTAATCATGTATTGTCTTTCCACTGACTGGTTTGCACGCGACAAAAACATTTCACTGTACCTTGGCACACGTGATCATAGACGGACTAAATTCAATAGACAATAGGTGCAGGAGTAGGCCATTTGGCCCTTCGAACCATCACCGCCATTCAATGTGATCATGGCTGATCGTCCCCAATCAGTACCTGTTCCTGCCTTCTCCCCATATCCCCTGACGCCGCTACTTTAAAGAGCCCTATCTAGCTCTCTCTTCAAAGCATCCAGAGAACTTGCCTCCACCGCCCTCTGAGGCAGAGAATCCCACAGACTCGCCACTCTCTGTGAGAAAAAGTGTTTCCTCATCTCCGTTCAATAAACTAAAGCTTTGTTGGAAGGAACTGCAGATGCTGATTTGCACTGAAGACAGACAAAGTGCTGAAGTATCTCAGTGGGCCAGGCAGCATCTATGTGGAGGGATTCATAACTAAGGGCTACCTCCCTCATCCTTGCCGCCTTGTTAGCTTCACTGTTTGTAGTCCTTTATCACCATTGTGGGAACCTTGGCCAACGTTGCCAGCTCTGATTTTGTTCTGCACCTTTTTATACCTCTAGTTTCCCTCTTGCCCCGATTCTCAGTCAGAAGAGGGGTCTCGACCCGTAACGTCACCTATTCCTTTTTCCCAGAAATGCTGCCTGACCCGCTGAGTTATTCCAACACTCTGTGTCTATCTCAGACTTATTTTTGCCGAATCAGTTGTGGCTAATAATGAAGACCGAGCGAAACCCAGGCAACTGAACCATCCTCTCACCAACCAGAGAGCAGTCCTGACATTACCATCTACCTCATTGGAGACCCTCAGACTATCTTTCATCAGTCTTTTGCTAGACTTTATCTTGCACTAAACATTATACCCTTCATTCTGTATCTATACACTGTGGACAGCTAGATTGTAATCATGTATTGTCTTTCCGCTCACTGGATAGTACACAACAAAAAAGCTTTTCACTGTAACTTGGTACGCGTGACAATAAACTGCAACTAATGAGGTTAATAAACTCCACATTGCGTGGGAGAAGCTGTAATCCAGACACCCATTCAATTGGCAAATAAAACTGACTGTTCCAAGTAATTGGAACTGCAAATAATTTGGATGTCCTGACCCAGTTAGATTCCTGGGGTCTTTTAATCACACCGACCAGTACACTAGCTCTAACCTGCATGCCAAGGACAATTTACAATTTTACTGAAGCCAAATAACTTACAAACCTGTACATCTTTGGAGTGTGGGAGGAAACCAGAGCACCTTGAGAAAACCCACGTGGTCACAGGGAGAAGTCCATACTCCGTGCAGGCAGCATCCGTAGCTAGTGTAGATGGGCATGTTGGACCGAAGGGTCTGTTTCTGTGCTGTATGGCTGCGATTGCTTACTTCTTTATCGAGTAAATAAGTGCTGTGAATGCTGTAACTCAATGTCCTGTCATTGACATTTATACAAGGGCCCCCAAAGGGAACCTTTCCTATTTAATCATCATCTAGGCATCACTGATCCTCTTTGAGTGAACATCTACGATGGGCACTTTGAATGGTTCGTGAAGTTTAGTATTTCTTGAAATAGAAAGGAGGACGTACCATTGCATTAGGACGTACCTTTAGAAAAATGGGGAGAAATGCCTACAGTCAGAGAGTGGTGAATCTGTGGAATTCATTGCCACAGACTGCTGTGGAGCCCAAGTCAATGGTTATTTTTAAGGCGGGGGTTGACAGATTCCTGATCAGTACAAGTGTCACGGGTTATGGGGAGAAGGCAGGAGAATGAGTTGGAGTGCCAACGATTCATCAGCCATGATTGGATGGCAGAGTAGGCTTGATGGGCCGAATGTTCCCAGAACTTATGAACTTAATTTATTTGAACTTTTTAGTGCAGTTTAGATTTGACACCACGGAAACAGGCCCTTCGGCCCACCGACTCCACACTGACTATTGATCACAAGTTCGTTTTTACCCCACTTTCGACAAACTCTGGGCAGCTTGCAGAGATTGCAGCCAGCCAACATGCAAGCTCACACGCACATGAGATGTGGGCGGAAACCGGAGCACCCTGCGGAAGCCCACGCAGTCATGGGGAGAACGTGCAAACTCCACACAGACAGCACCCGAGGTCAGGGTTGGACAATGGTCCTTGGCGCTGAGAGGCAGCAGCTCTACCAGCTGCGTCACTGTGCCACCCCAATATCTTGCGTCCAAGTGAATGGACAATGGACAATAGGTGCAGGAGTAGGCCATTCGGCCCTTTGAGCCAGCACCGCCATTCAATGTGATCATGGCTGATCATCCCCAATCAGTACCCCCGTTCCTGCCTTCTCCCCATATCCCCTGACCGCTATCTTTAAGAGTTGTATCTAGCTCTCTCTTGAAAGTATCCAGAGAACCTGCCTCCACCGCCCTCTGAGGCAGAGAATTCCACAGACTCACCACTCTCTGTGAGAAAACGTGTTTCTGCGTCTCCGTTGTAAATGGCTTTACTCCTTATTCTTAAACTGTGGACCCTGGTTCTGGACTCCCCCAACTTCGGGAACATGTTTCCTGCCTCTAGCGTGCCCAAACCCTTAACAATCTTATGTTTCAATAAGATCCCCCTCTCATCCTTCTAAACTACAGAGTGTACAAGCCCAGCCGCTTTAAGCCACAGACTTTAAGATACATTTTTTAAATGCAAATATTTTTGCTCCCAAACTTTGCGGATGCATTACTGTCAGGTCAAATGAATCTAGATTGAGAGTGCCAGTAGTGATTATCTGTAGTACGTGTGGCCTCCAAATATATATCACGGGACTGCTGGAGCACATGATGCTGACAAATAGCAAAACAAATGTCTCAAAAACAAGTGATCTTCCATACACTGACCTGCATTTGCTCAATCTATTAAATGTGCCTTTTGAAAAAGTCTTCTGGGCATAACATCAGTTAGTCATGGCAACATACAGCACAGAACCAGGCCTGTTGGTCCAACCCGTCTGTGCTGACCAGATCTTACAATTGTAGAAGTGAGCAATTGCAGATGCTGGTTTACAGAAAAAGCCTTAAAGTGCTGGAATAACTTGGTGGGTCAGGCAGCCTCTCTGGAGATCGTGGATAGGTGGCATTTTGGGTTAGGACCCTTTTTTCAGATTTGTGATGGGGGGGGGGGGGGGGGGGGAGGAGGTAGATGGAAGCTGGGAGAGACTAGAGGCAAAGTGTGGCAGATAGATGAACACAGACAGGGGGGGGGGGAAAGGTTCGATAGCCAAGATGTCTGGACAAAAGCCGATGATGAAAAGGCAGCAGATGCAAGACGAAAGGATTGTCGAGCTGTGAAATCGAATAATGGAGCAAAGAGATCCTTCTGCAGTTGTACAGAGCCCTAGTGAGACCACACCTGGAGTATTGTGTGCAATTTCGGTCCCCTAATGTGAGGAAGGACATTCTTGCTATTGAGGGAGTGCAGTGTAGGTTTACAAGGTTAATTCCTGGGATGGCGGGACTGTCATATGCTGAGAGTATGGAGCAGCTGGGCTTGTACACTCTGGAGTTTAGAATGATGAGAGGGGATCTCACTGAAACATATAAGATTGTTAAGGGCTTGAACACGCTAGAGACAAGAAACATGTTCCCGATGTTGGGGGTCCAGAACCAGGGGCCACAGTTTAGAAGTAAGCCATTTAGAACGGACACTTTTTCTCACAGAGAGTGGTGAGTCTGTGGAAGTCTCTGCATCAGAGGGCGGTGGAGGACGGTTCTCTGGATGCTTTCAAGAGAGAGCTAGATAGGACTCTTAAAAATAGTGGAGTCAGGGGATATGGGGAGAAGGCAGGAACGGGGTACTGATTGGGGATGATCAGCCATGATCACATTGAATGGTGGTGCTGGCCCGAAGGGCCAAATGGCCTACTCCTGCATCTATTGTCTATTGTCTATTCAATGTTTAAACTGTTGGGGTGTAAGCTACCCAAGCAGAATACGAGGTGCTGTTCCTCCGATTTGTGCGTGGCCTCACCCTGGCAATGGAGGAGGCCCAGGACACGAAGGTCAGTGTGGGAAGGGGTGTTAAAATGGTTAGCAATCAGGAGGTTCAGTGGGCTGAGTGCAAGTGGCCGATGAAATGGTCACTGCGTCTATGCTTGGTCTCTCTGATGTACAAGGGGAGTGCATCATCGGGAACACCAAATGCAGTGGATGAGGTGAGAGGAGGTGCACATGAACCTCTCTCTCACCTGGAAGGACCTCGATTGAGGAGAGGGAGGAAGTGTCAGGACAGGAGTTGCATCTCCTGCAGTTGCAGGGGAAAGTACCTAGGAAAAGGGGTGGGAAGGGATGAGTGAAGCAAGGAGTTGCAGATGATAAGGTCTCCCGCAAAAGACAGAAAGGGGTTGAGGTTAGAAGATGCAACTGGTGGTGGGATCATGTTGGAGGTGGCTGAAGTGTCGGCGGACGAAGTGTTGAATGTGGAGGCTGTTGGGGTGAGAGGTGAGGACATGAAGAACTCTATCCTTGTTCTGTCTGGGGCGTGAGCGAGAGCAGAACTACCACAGCCACACTTGCCCACAGCGACCTACATGCCCCATCTACAGTTGTCCCACCTGCCTGCCTTTGGCCCTTATCCCTCAGAGGATGTAGTTGAGGCAGGGACTATCATGACATTTAAGAAACATTTAGACAGGTACATGGATGGGACAAGTTTAAAGGGATATGGGCCAAAAGCATGCAGGTGGGGACTAGGGTAGATGGGGCGTGTGGTTGGGCTGAAGGGACTGTTCCCACACTGTAAGACTCTTATGACTCTTATGTCATCATAATTAAATATTTTACAATTCTGACTTGGGTTTGTGAACTGAATCTCGGGAAGGATCACCAAGTCTGGTTCTGCCCAGACAATATTCCTGAGGTATTTTGGCAACCTCACCGTTCACAGTTAAGATTAATGCATTGCGATGGAATCTGATTGCGTATCACTGAGAGTATACAGCTCCAGTCAAAAGTGGAACCATAGTGTAGGTTGTGTCAACCTTGTCACCTTTTTAGTTACTGAAATATCCTTGTACATTTGTAGTTTGATACCATTCCTGTGTGGAATAAAACTACTTCCATCCAAGGAGTAGTAAAGGTGATTCTTCAACATCTCAACAAGCAGAGGCAAGATTCCACTGTCTTTCAAAGAATTTTATTTCATAGAAACATAGAAAATAGGTGCAGGAATAGGTCATTCAGCCCTTCGAGCCTGTACTGCCATTCAATATGATCATGGCTGATCATCCACAATCTGTACTCCGTTCCTGCCTTTTTCCCCATACCCCTTGATTCTGTCAACCCTAAGAGCAAAATCTAACTCTCTCTTGAAAACATCCAGTGAATTGGCCTCCACTGCCTTCTGTGGCAGAGAATTCCACAGATTCACAACTCTGGGTGAAAAGGTTTTTCATCATCTCAGTCCTAAATGGCCTACCCCTTAAACTGTGTCCCCTGGTTCTGGACTCCCCCAACATTGGGAACGTTTTTCCTGCATCTATCCTGTCCAATCTCTCAAGCATTTTATATATTTCTATAAGATCCCCTCTCATCCTTCTAGATTCCAGCAAATATAAGCCCAGTCGACTTGTTCTTTCATCATATGTCAGTCCCGCCATCCCGAGAATTAACCTGGTGAACCTACGCTGCACTCCCTCAGTAGCAAGAATGTCCTTCCTCAAATTAGGAGACCAAAATACCCTACCCCCAATACCATGTGCTCTAATTTTGCACACTAATCTCTTGTGTGGGACCTTTCCCCTTGTGCAAGTCAAATGTTTTGTTCCGAGTAATAGAATAATCTGTATTTCTGTGCGTACATTGCAGTAGAGAGGGTGCAATGTGTTTGACACTAGGCTCAGTGTGGTAGAAGGGGAAAAGTGCACGACTATACAGTCATACAGCACGGAGACTGGCCCTTCATCCCAACTTAGAAACATACACATTAGGTGCACGAGTAGGCCGTTCGGCCCTTCCAGCCTGCACCGCCATTCAATATGATCATGGCTGATCATCCAACTCAGTATCCCGTACCTGCCTTCTCTCCATACCCCCTGATCCCTTTAGCCACAAGGGCCACATCCAACTCCCTCTTAAATATAGCCAACCAACTGGCCTCAACTACCTTCTGTGGCAGAGAATTCCACAGATTCACCACTCTCTGTGTGAAAAATGTTTTCCTCATCTCGGTCCTAAAAGATTTCCCCCTTATCCTTAGACCCCTTGTCCTAGACCTGCCCAACATCGGGAACAATCCTCCTGCATCCAGCCTGTCCAACCCCTTAAGGATTGTGTAAGTTTCTATAAGATCCCCTCTCAATCTTCTAAATTCTAGCGAGTACAAGCCGAGTCTATCCAGTCTTTCTTCATATGGAAGTCGTGCCATCCCAGACATCTCAGTCTGGTGAACCTTCTCTGTACTCCCTCTATGGCAGGAATGTCTTTCCTCAGATTTGGAGACCAAAACTGTACGCAATACTCCAGGTGTGGTCTCACCAAGACCCTGTACAACTGCAGTAGAACCCCCCTACTCCTATACTCAAATCCTTTTGCTATGAATGCTAACATACTATTTGCTTTCTTCACTGCCTGCTGCACCTGCATGCCTACTTTCAATGACTGGTGTACCATGACACCCAGGTCTTGTTGCATCTCCCCTTTTCCTAATCGGCCACCATTCAAATAATAGTCTACTTTCCTGTTTTTGCCACCAAAGTGCATAACCTCACATTTATCCACATTATACTGCATCTGCCATGCATTTAACCATATAACCATATAACAATTACAGCACGGAAACAGGCCCTCTCGGCCCTTCCAGTCCGTGCCGACCATTTGTTTTCCCCTAGTCCCATCTACTTGCACTCAGACCATACCCCTCCATTCCCTTCACGTCCATATACCTATCCACTTTACTCTTAAATGTTAAAATCGATCCTGCCTCCACCACTTCTGCTGGAAGCTCATTCCACACAGCCACCACCCTCTGAGCATTTGCCCACTCACCCAGCCTATCCGCATTTGCCCACTCACCCAGCCAACTTGTCCGTGCTGACCAAGATGCCCATCTACACGAGTCCCACCTGCTAACATTTAGCTCGTATCCCTCTAAACCTTTCCTGTCCATGTTCCTATCCAGATGTCTTTTACATGTTGTTATAATACATGCAATAGCCAATCTACACTGCCTCAAATAACTCTTCTGGCAAATACCACTTTGTTCCATACACCCACCACCACCTGTGGGATAAGTTGCCCCTCAGGTTCCTATTAAATCTCCCCCCCTCGTCACTGTAAACCTAATGTCCCCTGGTCCTTCGTTCCCCCACGCTGGATAAAATACTTTGTGCATCTACTCTAGATGGACACAAAATGCTGGAGTAACTCAGCAGGGCAGGCAGCATCTCTGGATGGAAGGAATGGGTGATGTTTCGGATCGAGACCCTGCAGACTGATGTCAGGGGAGTGGGCGGTACAGAGATAAAATGCAGTTGGAGACAGTTAGTCTGGTCGGAGAACTGGGAGGGGATGGCGAGAGGGCGAAAGCAAGGGCTGCTTGAAGTTAGAAACGGCATCTGCCCGATCTATTGCCCTCGTGATGTTATATATATCATCCATCGGCCTCTTGCGCTCCAAGGAATAATGTCTTGACCAGCCCAACCTCTCCTTGTAGCTCAGGCACCTCGAGTCTTGGCAACATTCTCGTAAATCTACTCTGCACCCTTTCCAGCTCGCGTCCTGATGGCGGCCTCGTCCAAAGAGCAGCAGTATCCCGGCCAAACCTCTAAAGACAACTCCGTGATGGAGATTATAGAAACATAGAAAATAGGTGCAGGAGTAGGCCATTCGGCGCTTCGAGCTTGCACCGCCATTCAATATGATCTAGGCTGATCACCCATGATCAAGGCTGATCATCCAACTCAGTATCCCGTACCTGCCTTCTCTCCATACCCCCTGATCCCCTCAGTCACAAGGGCCACATCTAAAATACCCTACCCCCAATACCACGAGCTCTAATTTTGCACACTGATCTCTTGTGTCGGACCTTCCCCCTTGTCTGGTCACTTGTTTGTCACTTGTTCGTTCTCCTCGTGGAACCTTGCTGTTTTTAACTTACCGAATAGTGAAAGGCCTGGATAGAGTGGATGTGGAGAGGATGTTTCCACCACTGGGAGTGTCTAGGACAGCCTCAGTTCCCTCTGGTCTATTTTTTTAAGAATAAGGGGTAAGCCATTTAGAATGGAGATGAGGAAACACTTTTTCACACAGAGAGTTGTGAGTGTGTAGAATTCTCTGCCTCAGAGGGCGGTGGAGGCCGGTTCTCTGGATGCTTTCAAGAGAGAGCTAGGTAGGACTCTTAAAGATAGCGGAGTCGGGGGATATGGGGAGAAGGCAGGAACAGGGTACTGATTGTGGATGATCAGCTATGATCACATTGAATGACGGTGCTGAATGGCCTACTCCTGAACCTACTGCCTATTGTCTCAGAATAAAAGGATGTACCTTTAGAAAGGGATTGAGGAGGATTTTATTTGGTCCGAGGGTGGTGAATCTGTGGAATTCATTGCCACAGACAATTGTGGAGGCAGAGTCATTGGGTATTTTTAGGACGGAGATCGACAGATTCTTGATTAGTGCGGGTGTCGGGTTATGGGGAGAAGGCAGGAGAGTGGGGTGGAGAGGGAAAGAAAGATGAGTCATGATTGAATGGCGGAGTAGACTTGGTGGGCTCAGGACCGCTCTCGAGTTGGTGAGAGGATGGTTCAATTGCCTGATAACAGCTGGGAAGAAAGTGTCCCTGAATCTGGAGGTGTGCTTTTTCGCACTTCTATAGGGGGGTTGCACGTCAGGTCACTGGGTCATAGGTCTTGACGCACGGAGCCGCTCAATCCGTCTGGGGGACATCCGTAACATATTATTAATGCAAGAAACGCGTACTTTCCCAACTGTTAAAAAAACGCCAAAATGTTGAATTTTTGCGCTGTAAAAAATTGTGGAAGTCGGGGTAAGCATGAGAGACACGTACCCAACTTCAGAATTCCAAAAGTGAAGCGAAATGAAGGTAAAGAGAAGCGAGAGCTGATGGGACAACAACAGCTACAGTGCTTGGCGAACATTGGCCGTGCAGATATCGGAATTGAAAATATTGGGAATTATCGCGTTTGCTCACTGCATTTCATCAACTATAAGGCATTATTTATGTTTTTTCTTGATTCCTTTGGTATCTTAAAAAGTCTGAAGTGATAAATCTGGCTGCAAATTTAGCTTCAGAGGTGATTTCTTTTTCTATGTAAAAACCCGCTTGAAAACCATGGGGGATTATAAACAATTTCCAGCCAGATTTACCACTTCTGAAACTTTTTAGATGCCAAAGGAATCAAGAAAAAACACAAATAATGCCTTAGTTGATGAAATGCAGTGAGCAAACGGCCAATGTTTGCCAAGCACCCTGGCTGTTGTTGTCTTTTCAGCTCTCGCTTCTATCTACCGTCATTTCTCCTCACTTTTGGAATTCTGAAGTAAGCTTAATGTCTCTCACGCTTATCCCGATTTCCATAATTATTTACATCGCAAAAATTTGACGATTTTGGCGGGTTTTAACGGGCCCGCTGCGCTGGAAACAATGGTAAGTGCTTACCTGCAGTTCATCGCGTGTACTCCACTTGGCGTAGCGTAGCAACGGTACGGGTCATAGGTCGTGACCCCACTGCCGAGAGACCTCCCTATACCTTTTGCCCGATGGGATAGGGGAGAAGAGGGAGTGGCCGGGGTGCAACTCATCCTTGATTATGCTGCTGGCCTTGCCGAGGCAGCGTGAGGTGTAGATGGTAGTTGAGTTGAAGAGACTAAGACTCGTCCTTGATGATACTGGTGGCCTTGTAGTGGGAATGCTCCCACTGAGATCGCAGTTTTCAATCATCCAGTAATCCTTTTCATTATATTCCTCTTCTTCTGTTGCAAATTGTGCCTAAGATGCTGAAATAATTCTAAGGAATAGAAAGTAGAATTAGGCCATTTGGCCCATTGAGTCTATTCCATCATTCAATCATGGCTGATCTATCTCTCCCTCCAAACCCCATTCTCCTGCCTTCTCCCCATAACCTCTGACACCTGTACTAATTAAGAATCTATCTATCTCTGCCTTAAAAATATATCTACTGACTTGGCCTCCACAGTTTTCTGTGGTAAAGAATTCCACAGATTCACCACCCTCTGGCTAAAATCATTTCTCCTCATCTCCTTCCTAAAAGAATGTCCTTTCATTCTGAGGTTATGATCTCTCCCACTAGAGGAAACATTCTCTCCACATCCACTCTATCCAAGCCTTTCATCATTCTAATAACAAAGTGTGCAGATACCTGCTTCAATAGTCCTTTATTGTCATGTGTACCAAGGTACAGTCAAATTTGATTTGCCATAGTCACACCAAAAAAGTAACAAGATAAAAAACGACATAAAGATTAAACATAAACAGCCACCACAGGGCGTGTGAGAATCCCCAGGGCACACAGCATAAGCAGAGACCCACAGCCATCAGTTCAACGTCGGGGCCACACACACGCGCTCCTTCACCGTGATGTGACTAGAGTTGTACTGACCGCTGTCAGTCTCTCTGCTGTCCCTCCTGTCTGTCCGAACAGTCACAAAGCTGTCCACTATCGCACGAGACTCCGGGATGTCCCCGCAAACTCCGAGATCGCCGAACTCATGCCACACCCTCCGGGTCCTCACCAGCGCAGGCAGCATCCATCTTGTTTTTCGGCGACATCACATTCCCCACTGTGAAAGAAGGCGAATAACTTGCAGCTTCTTCCTCCTTTCCTCCCGCGGTTGGGGAGCTCGAAACATCCGCAGTCGGGGCGATCGAAGCTCTCGCAGTCGGCGATCGAGGCTCCCGTGTTCGGGGCGGTCGAAGCTGCCGTGTTCGGGGCGATCGAGGCTCCCGCGTTCGGGGCGGTCGAAGCTCCTGTGGTTGGAGCTCCTGCAGTCGATCTCTAACAAAGGGACCGCCAGCTCCACTACGCTAAGGCCGCAGTGCGGACGGGAATACGATACGGAAAAAGTCGCATCTCCATCGAGGGAAGGAATTAAAAAAGTTTCCCCCAACCCTCCCCCCCCCCCCCCCCCACACACACACACACATAATACAAAAACTAAAGATGCACTAAAATATCCAAATAAAACAGACTAAGGCAGGTAGTTGGCCAGGTTGACACCCGGTGGTACATGATAAAGGGAATAACATTTAGTTGTAATATTTAGTATTGTAATGCCTCCAGTACATTGTGCCATCGACCTAATATATTTGAATGGAATAATGAGCGGGGAAAGAGTAACGAGTGTGATGTCTTCTATCGTTTGACAGGTTATGAAAATAATTGTAGCAACGGTATAATATCCAATAAAGGCCATCAATCCAGTAGTCACAATAAGCATCCAGTCTCGTGTTTAAGTACTCCAGAATTGAACAGTATAAATGCTACAAGATCCCAGCAATCAAACAGTTGTAGCAAAGACAAGTAAGTGCTTCCGTTTACTTTCAATCCTGTTTTCCGAGCTGCACGTTCAGTTAACTCATTTGTCCTCCGGTTTGCTTTGTTGCTGTTCAAGTTTAATGTTCAAGAATAGTTAGACACAAGGGCTGAATCAAAACTCTGTAGGTGCATCAGACTTCCTGCCTTAAGGGTCTGTCCCACTGTACGAGGTAATTCAAGAGCTCTCCCGAGTTTAAAAAAAAAAAAAAAATCTAACTCGTGGTAAGCACGTAGAATGTACGTAGCGGGTACGTCGGAGCTCGGGACGTCTCTTAGCGGCTCGTAACGCTAACGGCAGGTACTCGGGAAATGCGGTAAGCTCGTGACATGTTGAAAAATGTCCACGAGAGCCCCGAGTACCGACGAGCGGCCATTACTGTAATTCTCCGAGCGAATCTGGGGCAACTCGGGAGATTAGCGTGTGCATTTAATTGCAACGTTAATGAAGGTGTTGAGCAGAATTGAGATCTGCAGGTTTCTCCCATCGTTTTCCTTGTGACAGAAGAGGACATTTGGCCCATCATCAATCATTGGCGCTTGGGACTACCCCATTTCCCCACCTTACTCCTCATTTCCCTTCACCGTACTCCCTCCCATTCCACACGGTGAATAGTAGGGCTCTGGAGAGCGTTGTCGAGCAGAGGGATCTAGGAGTGCAGGTACATGGTTCCTTGAAAGTGGCACTGTAGGTTGAACGGGGGGTCAAAAAGGCCTTTGGCACATTGGCCATCAGTCAGGGTACCGAGTAGAGAAGTTGGGAGGTCATTGTTGCAAGCTATGCAAGGCGTTGGTGAGGCCGCATTTAGAGGTTTGCGTTCAGTTCTGCGCACCATGTTATAGGCGAGATGTTGTCACGCTGGAAAGGGTGCGCTGGAGATTTATGAGGAAGTCGCCAGGGCTCGGGGACCCGAGCTGTAAGGGTTGGTTGAGCAGGCTAGGATTCTGGGTGATCTTATAGAGGTCTACAAAATCATGAGAGGGGAAGGTTGGGTAAACACACAGTCTCTTGCCCAGAGTTGGGGATAACATTTAACAGACACCTGAGAGGTAACTTTCTTAACACAAAGGGGGGTATGGGGCGAGCTGCTGGAGGAGGTAGTTGAGCTAGGTACTGTTGCAATGTTTGAGAAGCATTTGGACAGGTATGTGGATAGGACAGGTTGAGAGGGATATGGGCCAAACACAGGCAGGTGGGACATGTTGGCCGGTGCGGGCAAGTTGGGCCGAAGGGCCTGTTTTCCCGCTGTATCACATCTTGGACATGTCTCTAAACTTCCTCTGATTCTCCTACACACTGCAAACTTGGGGTTAGACTGGAGTAGCCACTTAACCTATCTATCAAGACGGCTTCAGGATGTGGGGGGAAACGGGAGAAATGAAAGGAAACCGAAGGGCTCCGTGAGGGCGTGCAAACTCCATACAGACAGGATTGGGGTCGGACCTAGGTCTCTGGAGTGGTGAGGCACAGCACTGTCTGTCAAGTCAACTTTATTAGTCAGATACACATACAAGATGTGCAGTGAAATGAAAGTGGCAATGCCTGCGGGACTGTGCAAAACAACACAACAGAACCAGTCTTTACATTTTTTTTAACAAGACACCACAGTAAATGAGTCCAAGGTGAGATCAGAGTTTACAGTCCCGATTGGCCTGTGGGAAGAAACTCTGTCTCATCCTCTCTGTTTTCACAGCTTGACAGCGGAGGCGCTTGCCTGACCGTAGCAGCTGGAACAGTCCGTTGCTGGGGGGGTAGGGGTCCCCCATAATGTTGTTGGCTCTGGATCTGCACCTCCTGGTGTATAGGTCCTGCAGGGGGGCGAGTGTAGTTCCCACAGTGTGTTCGGCCGAACGCACTACTCTCTGCAGAGCCTTCCTGTCCTGGGCAGAGCAGTTGCTAAACCAGATTGTGATGTTGCCGGACAAGATGCTTTCTACAGCCCCAGAGTAGAAGCACTGAAGGATCCTCAGAGAGACTCTGAATTTCCTCAACTGCCTGAGGTGGTAAAGGCGCTGCCTTGCCTTACTCACCAGTGCGGCTGCGTGTGTTGTCCATATCAGATCCTCTGTGATGTGGACTCCCAGGTATTTAAAGCTGCTCACCCTATCCACGGCATCCCCATTTATCCCCAGTGGTGTGTACGTCCTCGGTTGTTGTGCCCTTCTAAAATCCCCAGTCTGCTGCACCACTGCACCAGGGTAGAAACCTGCGTTGATGAGCAATCCACGACTTGCTCTGAAGAAGCGTCCCAACCCGAAATGTCACCTATCCATGTTCTCCACAGATGCTGCCTGACCCGCTGAGTTACTCCAGCACTCTGTGAAACGTCACCTATCCATGTTCTCCACAGATGCTGCCTGACCCACTGAGTTACTCCAGCACTCTGTGAAACGTCACCTATCCATGTTCTCCACAGATGCTGCCTGACCCACTGAGTTACTCCAGCACTGTGTGAAACGTCACCTATCCATGTTCTCCACAGATGCTGCCTGACCCGCTGAGTTACTCCAGCACTCTGTGAAACGTCACCTATCCATGTTCTCCACAGATGCTGCCTGACCCACTGAGTTACTCCAGCACTGTGTGAAACGTCACCTATCCATGTTCTCCACAGATGCTGCCTGACCCGCTGAGTTACTCCAGCACTCTGTGAAACGTCACCTATCCATGTTCTCCACAGATAATAGACAATAGGCCATTCGGCCCTTCGAGCCAGCACCGCCATTCAATGTGATCATGGCTGATCATCCCCAATCAGTACCCCGTTCCTGCCTTCTCCCCATTTCCCCTGACTCCGCTATCTTTAAGAGCCCTATCTAGCTCTCTCTTGAAAGCATCCAGAGAACCTGCCTCCACTGCCCTCTGAGGCAGAGAATTCCACAGACTCACCACTCTCTGTGAGTAAAAGTGTTTCCTCGTCTCCGTTCTAAATGGCTTACCCCTTATTCTTAAACTGTGGCCCCTGGATCTGGACTCCCCCAACATCAGGACCATGTTTCCTGCCTGCAGCGTGTCCAAACCCTTAACAATCTTAAATGTTTCAATAAGATCCCCTCCCTCCTAAAATGCTGCCTGACCCGCTGAGTTACTCCTCCAGCACATTGTCCAGTATTGGGCACCATGTCATATTTTGGGGAAAGATGTTGATGGAGTGAGGGGAATGTGATTTTGAAAATGTGCTTTTTGGCCTCGATGTTTGTCGTTTATTTTTCAATTTTAAAAGGCAGGGATCCATATTGCAAATATTGATATTCTGTCCCTCGTTCTGCAGTAACGACATGGACATGGAGACTGAGCACTACACCAATGGGGTGGATGCGTCATCAAACGGCTTCCTCAACGGCAGTGTCAAACGCGTTCATGATGTGGATGAAAATGACGCAGAGATGGGTATGAATGTCAACTTTGTATTGAGTAAAGACACCGAGATATTTAGATCTGGTCTGATCTTTAAAGGTCAACGTGTTCAAGCACTCATCCTTTGAAGATGAACTGATCTTTGTAGATCCATCATGTTTTGTTTTTTTTGTTTCCATTTGCACTTTTATTTTTGCTTTTTATGACATTTGCGAGCTGTCTGAGAATCTGAATTTTTCCCCACTACCTATGCATATGAGGATGACATTTTTTACTTGGCCCAAAAGCTGGTGTTTTTCAATGTCACGTGTACAGGGGAAAGCTTTTGTTGCGTGCTAACCAGTCAATGCAATTACAGTCGAGTTGTCTGCAGTGTACAGACCAGTACAACTAAGTCTGAAGAAGGGTCTCGATCCGAGACGTCACCCATTCCTTCTCTCCAGAGATGCTGCCTGTCCCGCTGAGTTACTCCAGCATTTTGTGTCTACCTAACCTAAGTACAACTAAGTACAGATTAGTTTAGAGGTGCAGGGTGGAAACACACCCTTTGACCAACCATCGATCACCGTGTTCCAAAGTTCAATGTTATCTCACTTTCGCATGCTACACACTAGGGGTCATTTACAGGTCACTGAAGCCAATTAACCTGCAAATCTGTACGTCTTGGGTTTGGGAGGAAACCGGAGCACCCGGAGAAAACGCAACCGGATCATAGGAGAGCGTGCAAACTCCGGACAGACAGCACCCGTAGTCAGGATCATAAAGTCATGAGGAATAGGAGTAGAATTAGGCCCATCTAGTCTGCCATTTAATCACGGCTGATCTATCTCTCCCTCCTAACCCATCGAACCCGGGTCTCGGGCGCTGTAAGGCAGCAACTCCACCCGGACTCCACGTGAAGTCCCCAAATTTCAAACTGCTGTCTTATGTTATTGGAATGCTGGGCTTCAGTTGGGTTTGTTGTCGCGTGTGCTGTCGGAGGTACAGTTGAAGATCTTGTTGATCTGGTTTTTGCCCGTGTGTTTTCAACAGAGATAGACCTGACTCAGTCGCGACGCCAGCTTTGTGGAGGCAGCCAGGCGGCGATCGAACGCATGATTCACTTTGGGCGGGAGCTGCAGACTGTCAGCGAGCAGCTGAGAAGAGAATGTGGCAAGAACACCCTGAATAAAAAAATGCTGCAGGTACCTAACGTTGTGGGAATTACTGCATGGTGTGGAGACGGGAGGCTTACCACAAATGATGAAGATGAAGATCTAATTCATGTTCATCATCATAGAAACATAGAAAATAGGTACAGGAGGAGGCCATTCTGCCCTTCGAGCTGGCACCGCCATTCATTGCGATCATGGCTGATCGTCCCCTATCAATAACCCGTGCCTGCCTTCACCCCATATCCCTTGACTCCACTAGTCCCTAAAGCTCTATCTAACTCTCTCTTAAATCCATCCAGTGACTTGGCCTCCGCTGCCCTCTGTGGCAGGGAATTTCATAAATTCACAACTCTCTGGGTGAAAAAGTTTTTTCTCACCTCAGTCCTAAATGACCTCCCCTTTATTCTAAGACTGGCCCCTGGTTCTGGAATCGCCCAACATTGGGAACATTTTTCCTGCATCCAGCTTGTCCAGTCGTTTTATTATTTTATATCATCAACTTAAGAAAAAAAAAAGTGTTTGTTTGGTTCCATTGTTGAATCTGTCCCCTTGATTTTGCAAAGTTTGGGGATGCCGCACGGAAACAGGCCCTTCAGTCTGTTTGATCCCAACTTCAGGAACTCATGGCTAAACGCAGGAACAGCTTCTTCCCCTCTGTTATCAGGCTTCTGAAAAAGGTCCTTCCATAAGTTTCGTTTTTAGTTTGGTACAGAGATACAGCATGGAAAGCTCCTAAGGGATGGGACCAGAATTAGGCCAATCCAGCCCATTAAGATTAAAGGGTAGGCCATTTAGGACTGAGTTGAGGAAAAACGTTTTCACCCAGAGAGTTGTGAATGCGGGATTCTCTGCCACAGAAGGCCGTGGAGGTCAATTCACTGGATGTTTTCAAGAGAGTTAGATTTAGCTCTTGTAGGGCTAAAGGAATCGAGGGATGTGGGGAGAAAAGCAGGAACGGGGTACTGATTTTGGATGATCATCCATGATCATATTGAATGGCTCGAAGGGCCGAATGACCTACTCCTGCACCTATTTTCTATCACGGCTGATCTATCTTTCCCTCTCAACCCCATTCTGCTGCCTTTTCCAGGCCCTTTGAATGCCAAGTCCACACCAACCATCGATCACCCGTTCACATAAGTTCTGCATAATCCCAGCTTCAAATCCACTCCCTGTACACTTGGGGACAATTTTACAAAGGCGAGTTAAAAAGTACAAACCTGGGATGCGGGTGGAAACCAGAGCACCCGAAGGAAAGCCACGCTGGTCGCAGGGAGAACGTGCAAACTCTGCACAGATGGCGCCCTCGGTCAGGATTGAACCTGGGTCTTTGGCGCTGTGAGGCAGCAGCTCTTCCGCTGCACCACCGTGCCACTCCGCTGCTCCACCACGCTTTGCCTTCAGCTGATGATCCCGTTAACGGCGGCGCTGTTAAAGACATTTGGACACGCGTATGGATTGGAAAGGTTTAGAGGGCTGTGGGCCAAATGTAGGCAGGTGATTCCAGCCCTGCACGCTGACTAGGTCACAATAGACAATAGGTGCAGGAGTAGGCCATTTGGCCCTTCGTGCCAGCACCGCCATTCAATGTGATCATGGCTGATCATCCCCAATCAGTACCCCGTTCCTGCCTTCTCCCCATATTCCCTGACTCCGCTATTTTTAAGAGCCCTATCTAGCTCTCTCTTGAAAGCATCCAGAGAACCGGCCTCCACTGCCCTCTGAGGCAGAGAATTCCACACTCACCACTCTCTGTGAGAAAAACTGTTTCCTTGTCTCTGTTCTAAATGGTTTACTGCTTATTCTTAAACTGTGGCCCCTGGTTCTGGACTCCCCCAACATCGGGAACATGTTTCCTACCTCTAGTGTGTCCAAGCCCTTAACAATCTTATATGTTTCATTCTTTGGAGCGTAGAAGATTAAGGGGGGACTTGATAGAGGTCTTTAAAATGATGAGAGGGATAGACAGAGTTGACGTGGATAAGCTTTTTCCATTGAGAGTAGGGAAGATTCAAACAAGAGGACATGATTTGAGAATTAAGGGACAAAAGTTTAGGGGTAACATGAGGGGGAACGTCTTTACTCAGAGTGGTAGCTGTGTGGAATGAGCTTCCAGTGGAAGTGGTGGAGGCAGGTTCGATTTTATCATTTAAAAATAAATTGGATAGGTATATGGACGGGAAAGGAATGGAGGGTTATGGATCTGAGTGCAAGTAGATGGGACTAGGTGAGAGTAAGTGTTCGGCACGGACTAGAAGGGCCGAGATGGCCTGTTTCCGTGCTGTAATTGTTATATGGTTATATGTTATATGGTATCAGACTAGGGCGCAGCGGTAGAGTTGCTGTAGTGACCACTGTTTCTGCCCCACACTGATTACATCTTTGCCCTATTCAGGATGCGTTTAGTTTGCTCGCTTACTCCGATCCATGGAACAGCCCAGTAGGATATCAACTCGACGTGGTACAGAGAGAGCCAGTGTGCTCGGCGTTAAATAGTGCTATATTAGGTGAGTATGCGGCAGTCAATTTTAAGCAGGTCTTTATCATGACTAATGCACCTAGAAATGTGTGTTTAACCTGTCTCCGCTGTTCATTCGATACAACGCGAGATTGCTGTTTTATTCCAACAGTGGCACAGCGGTAGAGTTGCCGTCTGCATGGAGTTTGGACATTTTACCCTGTGACCGCGTGGGTTTCCTCCGGGTGCTCCGGTTTCCTTCCACACTCAAGATGCACGGGGTTGATAAGTTATAAGAGCAGAATTAGGCCCCATCATGTCTACACCGCCATTCAATCATGGCTGATCTGTTTTTCCCCCTCAACCCCATTCTACTGCCTTCGCACCATAACCCCCGACACCAGTATTAATCACAAATCGGTCCCTCTGCTCCTTAAATATACCCGATTACTTGTGTTGGAAGGAACTGCAGATGCTGGTTTACACCGGATAGTTACAAATTGCTGGAGTGTCTGAAGAAGGGCCTTGATTCGAAACGGCACCCATTTCCTTCTCTCCAGAGGCGGTGCCTGTTCCGCTGAGTCACTCCAGCATTTTGTCCATTCCCAATGACTTGGCTTCCACAGCCGTCTGTGGCAATGAATTCCACAGATTCACTGCCCTCTGACTAGAGAGATTCTTCCTCGTTTCCTTTCTGATCATAGGTCAATTGGCTTTGTCATGTTGTAAAATTGTCCCTAGTGTGTGTCAGTTTATGCAAGGCAGTAAGGAACCTTGGGTACCTATGGTAGTAAGGATCGGTCGTAAGGAAGGCAAATTCAATGCTAGCATTTATATCAAGTGGACTGGAGTATTGTACTGTATATCTTTATTATCATTTTTCCTGAGTACTTACATACCCAGAGGAAACGAAAAACGTTGCTCAACCAGTGTCCATTCAGTGTGAGGTAGAAAATAAATAGAAATAAAAATAAAAATACATATATCATGAGTTCCAATCGGCAGCGGCACGACAATGGCTCTGCTTCAGTGTGTCCAGGTTGGTGGTTGGTGCGCGATACTTTGGCAGGGGGCAAAGTCCGTTTATCAGTCTTATAGCCTGCGGGATATACAAGAACAGTACAAGAACAGAGATGCAATGCTGAGGCTCTATAAGGTGCTGGTCAGGCCACATTTGGAGTAATGAGAGCAAATGTGGGCCCCACATCTGAGGAAGGATGTGCCGGCTCTGGAGAGGGTACAGAGGAGGTTTCTAAGAATGATTCCAGGAATGAGTGGGTTAACATGTGATGAGCGTTTGACAGCACTGGGCTTGTACTCGCTGGAGTTTAGAAGGTTGAGGGGGACCTCCTTGAAAATTACAGAATAACAAAAGGCTTGGATAGAGTGGATGTGGAGAGGATGTTTCCACTGGTGGGAGAGTCTAGGACCAGAGGGTCATAGACTCAGAATTAAAGGGCGCTCTTTTAGAAAGGAGATGAGGAGGAACTTCTTTAGTCAGAGGGTAATTAATTTGTGAAACATTGCCACAGAGGACAGTGGAGGCCAAGTCAGTGGCTATTTTTAAGGCAGAGATAGATAGATTCTTGATTAGAACGGGTATCAAGAGTTATGGGGAGAAGGCAGGAGAATGGGATTAGGAGGCAGAGATCAGCCATGATTGAATGGTGGAGTGGACTCTGGCTGAATGGCCCAATTCTAGCCCTATAACTTGTGAACCTGTGTACGGGGTATTCGCTGGCCAATGCGGACTAAGTAAAGACTAACCTGTATCCTACAGGCCAATCTTTGGTTCGAGGTTCCGCTGAAGCCAAGAATTTTAATTGTTCCATTTCCTCTACATATGACAATTAAACACTTGACTCTTGAGGTTTCCATCTCAACAAGAACTGTACTCCAGAAAAGTACAGAAAATGATACACCTCAATATGTAACCCTACCATAATCGTTTAATAATTATTCAACATGAGATCAAAATCAAGTGGGTGGCACGGTGGCGCAGCGGTAGAGTTGCTGCCTCACAGCGCCGGGAACCCGAGTTTCTGATGAGCTTGTTAATCCTGTTGGCATTCGCAGCCTTCGCCCTCCTGACCCGAAACGTCACCTATTTCCTTTGCTCCATAGATGTTGCCTCACCCGCTGCGTTTCTCCAGCATTTTTGTCTACCTTCGACTTTTCCAGCAACTGCAGTTCCTTCTTAAACAACATTCACTGATGTTTGTCAACTCTGGCTTGATGTCTGGCACGGGCACTGTGCCCCCGTGCTGCACGGTTCCATGTTTTGGCAAAGATTTTATCGAACAAACAGTTTAATTTTAGAACAGCACAGGAACAGGCCCTTCAGCCCACAATGTCCGTGCCGAACATGACGCCAAGTGAAACTAATCGCCTCTTCCTGCACGCAGTCCATACCCCCTCAATCCCCTGCACTTTCACATTCCCGTCCAAAGGTTCCCTAAACACTGGGCGGCGCAGCGGTAGAGTTGCTGCCTCACACCACCAAAGACCCCGGTTCCATCCTGGCTGCGGGTGCTGTCTGCACGGAGTTTGCACGTTTCTCCCTGTGACAGCGTGAGTTTTCTCCGGGCGCTCCAGTTTCCTCCCACACTTCAAAGATGATAGATGCAAAATGCTGGAGTGAATCGGGCAGCATCTCTGGACAAAAGAATAAATGTCACGTCTCAGGTCCCATCCCGAAACATCACAGATTTTCTTTTCTCCATCCATTATACAAAAAAAAAGACGGGAAAAATCAAGACGAAATATCAGTGCAAAACACAATTAGAAAATATGGTCTCTGGATGCTTTCAAGAGAGCTGGATAGGGCTCTTAAAGATAACGGAGTCAGGGGATATGGGGAGAAGGCAGGAACGGGGTACTGATTGGGGATGATCACATTGAATGGCGGTGCTGGCACGAAGGGCCGAATGGCCTGCTCCTGCACCTATTGTCTATTGTCTATTGTCTATTGTTCCAGAGATGTTACCTAACCTGCTGTGTTACTCCAGCATTTTGCGTCTGTTTCATAAACAGTTGTGCCTGGGCTGATGTTCAGTTTAATGAACACTGTGTTCCTTTAGCTTTCAAAATGATGGCACCCTCTGACTATTTGGAGATAGTTGCAAAGATTGTTTGCAATTGAGAGCTCTGTACACACCATTATAATTGCTGTTCCGCTGAATATGTTCGTAGTTTTAAGAACAGAATGAGGCCATTCGGCCCGTCAAGCCTACTCAGCCATTCAATCATAGCTGATCCATCTTTCCCCCTCAACCCCATTCTACTGCCTCCTCCTGACGCCCATATCAATCCAGAATGTGTTAATCTGCGCCTTAAAAATATCTAATGACGGCTTCCACGGCCGTCTGTGGCAATGAATTCCACAGATTCACCACCCTCTGACTAAAGACATTCCTCCTCATCTTCTAAAGGTGCATCCTTTTAGTCTGAGGCTATGGCCACAGAAGGCTGCGGAGGACAAGTAAATGGGTATTTTTAAGGCGGAGATTGATAGATTCTTGATTAATACGGGATTTATGGAGAGAGCAGTTTTAAGCCCTATATTTGCAGAAGGCTGGCATCGGAGAGGGTCCAGAGCTGCTTTACAAGTATGTTCCCGGGGATGATTGAGGTTAAGGTATTATTCTTCATTAGTACGGGTGCCAGGGGTTATGGGGAGAAGCCAGGAGATTGGGGTTGAGGGAAAGATGGATTAGCCAAGATTAAATGGAGGAGTAGACTTGATGGGCTGAATGACTGCATTTTGCTCCTAGAACATGTGAACCTATGGTCCTAGACTCTCCCACTAGTAGAAACTTTGTCTCCACATCCGCTTTATCCATGCTGTTCATGACTTTATAGTTTGCAAAATAATGCTTAGAGTCCTAGAGTGATCCAGTGTGGAAACAGGCCCTTCGGCCCGACTTGCCCACGCCGGCCAACATGTCCCAACTACACTAGCCCCACGTGCCCACGTTTGGCCCATATCCCTCCAAACATGTCCTATCCATGTACTTGTCTAACTATTTCTTAAACGTTGGGATAGTCCCAGCCGCAACTGCCTCCTCCGGCAGCTCGTTCCATACACCCACCACCCTCTGTGTGAAAACGTTACCCCTCACATTCCTATTAAATCTTTCCCCCTTCGCCTTAAACCAATGTCCTCTGGTCCTCGATTCCCTGACTCCGGGCAAGAGACTCCTATTATTCCTCTCGTGATTTCATACACTTGGTTTTCATGGAACTTGAATCTAATTTGTTTTGTTTTGTTTTTTGCATTGCAGAGTCCCACAACCTGCCAAAGCAGCCCCCACTGGCCCTGGCTATCGGCCAGGCTTCCAAGTGTCTAGAGTTGATGGCCCGCCTGGGCATCGGTTCCTGCGCGTTTGCCACGGCGGAAGAATATTTGCACTAGCTAGGTGTTTGCACAGCTCGGTCTCAGTCTGGAGCTGCCTTAACATTTAGTGACCTTAATACCCGGAGCCACGTCCACTGATGGAGAGGGAGGGGGGGGGAGTGAAAAAAATGACATTTCATTTCCAGTGATCTTTTTTTTGGGGACAGATTCTACATTGTCACTCCACATCTGCTTCCTATTTTACAGCATGGGCCGGCTGTTTTCTAACCAAAACGCACAGTTCGTTGGCATGTGTTTGCATTTCTTTTTATACCGATGTCTGGACGATTTGTGACGGTGTAGTCTGTATATCTGTTTTCAGTGGGACATTACTGTGCTTCCATTTAAACCCCTCCTCACACACACACACACGTCACCCATATCTTCATCTTAACTGTTTCCCCCCCCCCCCGTCGAGGCTCCAGATGAAAGAGAGAAAAAAAGCAAAACACAGGACAAAGTCACTAATGCATCAATATTTGGGACAGTAACTAATTGGCTAAAAATACAGTTTAAAAAAACAAACAAAAAAAGTGCTTTAATTGAAGTGAGAATGTGTGAATAAAAGTATTTAGTTACAGGTTAAAACCAAAAAAAAAAAATTTTTTTGTACTTTATTAAGATGTAACTTTTGTGATAAACCAAAATGTGAAAATGTTGCTGTTGTGTGAGTGGATCTTCAACACTGAGCATGTCCAATGCAAAATGGATTAAAAAAATAAAAAGCATTTCACATCAAAAAAAAAATTACAGGCTTGAGTAATCTGACGGATCTTTTTAAAGTACAATTGGACAGAGGGAGGAGGGGGTGGGTGAAGTCTGTTCCCTTTCTCACAGAGTATTGTAAAAGTCCATTCCTCAGCTGAGAGGCAACGTGAGTGATAGTGAGTGGGAGATGGCAACCTGCTGCCTCTGTGTTTCTAACCCACCAGATTGTCTTTTGTTCCCAGTCTTCACCTGTTTGCTGCGTCATTCCCCCCCCCCCCCCCACCCCCCCCCAGCCCAGCCCACCAACCCCGCCAGAACATTGTTTAAAATGCAGAGAAACCCATTCCATGTCCATCATTTTAACCATTGTAAATTAACAGTGTTAAGTACCTATCAACACATTGTGGGGTAATGACTTTATTTATATTAAACCAAATACTTAGTCAAATTCTGCAATGTCTTAATTTAAACTTTGTACACTCTGCATTTTTAAGCAGTGCTTGAGTGAATACTTTATTGCAATAAACAAATGTATGAACCATAATTAATCAGCTATTAAAGATTTAAATCTACTGAGGAGTGGTTCATTTGCTGGTCTTTGCATGCAAATGGAAAGCTTTTGAAACTGTGGACCAAGATGAGATGCACCTTCTTGCAGATGTTCCAATGAGCTTCAGTCTATGCTCGATTTATCCCCTTAATGTGGTTAAGTTTGCATTCAAAGGTCGGCACCACCAGCATGATGTGGCTCAGTATATACTCACCATACCAGGGGGGGCAATCAAGATAGATTCAAGAGAGTTTATCGTCATGTGCCCCAGATAGGACAATGACATTCTTACTTTGCTTCAGCACAACAGAATATAGCAGGCATGACGACAGAACAGATCAGTGTGTCCATATACCATTGTATGAATATATACCCACATGAATAAATAAACAGATAAAGTGCAAATAAACAGATAATCGGCTATTAATGTTCAGAGTTTTGTGAGTTCAATAGGCTGATGGCTGTGGGGAAGCAGCTGTTTTTGAACCTGTACGTTGCAGTCTTCAGGCTCCTGTACCTTCTACCTGAAGGTAGTGAGGAGATGAGAGTGTGGCCAGGATGGTGTGGGTCCTTGATGATGCTGCCAGCCTTTTTGAGGCAGCGACTGCGATAGATCCCCTCGATGGCAGGGAGGTCAGAGCCGATGATGGACTGGGCAGTGTTTACTACTTTTTGTAGCCCGTTTCGCTCCTGGACGCTCAAGTTGCCAAACCAAGCCACGATGCAACCGGTCAGCAAGCTCTCTACTGTGCACCTGTAGAAGTTAGAGAGAGTCCTCCTTGACAGACCGACTCTCCGTAATCTTCTCAGGAAGTAGAGGTGCTGAAGAGTTGCTGCCTTCCAGCAGCAGAGACCCGGGTTCGATCCTGACTACGAGTCCTGTCAGTACAGAGTTTGTACATTATCCCCTGTGTCCTGTGTAAGAAAGGACTGCAGAGACTGGTTTAAAAAGAAGGTAGACATAAAATGCTGGAGTAACTCAGTGGGTGGGGCAGCATCTCTGGAGAGAAGGAATGGGCGATGTTTCGGGTTGAGATCCTTCTTCAGACTGAGTGAGTGGCCTGGATGGTGTGGGTCCTTGATGATGCTGCCAGCCTTTTTGAGGCCTCACCCGCTGAGTTACTCCAGCATTTTGGGCTATATACCCCCCCCCCCCCCCCAGCCTGGATTTTCTCCGGGTGCTCTAGTTTCCTCCCATGCTCCAAAGACGCACATGTTAGCCTCCACGTTGCTAACTCATCCCACCACTCTGTTTTTAACGGCACTGGGTCCTAGTGCCCGTCTCCCCAGCCCCAGTAACCTTAGTGGCTATTCCAATGGGTCTTCCCCATCCCCCCCCTACCATGTAACCCCTGCTCTTCCCCACCCACACCACAGCCCCCATACCCCCCCACCTCCTGACCACCCTCCACCCCCCCCACCACACAACGCTCCGTCCTCAGTGCACTCACCTGCCTTCCTCCGGCCACAACCCCCCATCCTTGCCGCGTGTTCACCATCCCCCGGACCTCCCCCTCTCCGACATCGAACGGTCTGTCCTCAGCAGAGGTCTCACCTTTGTCCCCCTCCGCCCCCACCTCAATGAGTTCCGCGCCCACCACGACTTGGAGCTCTTCTACCGTCGCCTCCGCCTCACAGCGTTCTTCCACGGGAAGAAGCCCTCGCCCCCCACTGATGATCCCTTTTCCTGTCTCCCACGTACCGCCTCCACTTGGACCCCCCCTCGTAGCCTTCCGGCTCTAGAACTATTTATCCAGAACTGCCGTCGGGACATCAACCACCTCGACTTCTCCACCCCCCTGTCTCACTCCAATCTCTCCAGCCCTGAACGTGCTGCCATCTACTCACTCCGTAACAACCCAGACTGGGTTATCAAACCCGCCGACAAGGGAGGTGCCGTGGTAGTCTGGCGCGTCAATCTCTACAAAGCGGAGGCCGCGCGCCAACTCTCGGACACCTCCTCCTACTTACCCCTGGACCATGACCCCACTGACGAACACCAGGCCACCATCTCGAGCACCATAACTGACTTCATCAGCTCGGGCTCCCTACCCCCCCGAGCCTCCGACCTCATCGTTTCCCAGCCCCGCACGGCCCGATTTTACCTTCTCCCCAAAATCCACAAACCCGACTGCCCTGGCAGACCCATTGTCTCTGCCTGTTCGTGCCCCACCGAACACATTTCCACATACCTTGACGCCATCCTATCCCCCTTTGTTAAATCCCTCCCCACCTATGTTCAAGACACCTCAGACACTCTCCGTCGGCTCCGTGCATTCCATTCTCCAGGCCCCCATCCTCTCATCTTTACCATGGACGTCCAGTCACTCTACACCTCCATCCCCCACCAGGACGGTCTCAAAGCCCTCCGGTTCTTCCTCGACCAGAGGAGCAACCCATACCCGTCCACTGACACCCTCCTCCGCCTAGCGGAGTTGGTCCTTACCCTCAATAACTTCTCTTTTGATTCCTCCCATTTCCTACAAACACAAGGCGTAGCTATGGGCACACGCATGGGCCCCAGCTACGCTTGCCTCTTTGTTGGGTACGTCGAACAATCCTTGTTCTCGGCGTACCAGGGCCCCATCCCTGACCTCTACCTCCGTTACATCGATGACTGCTTTGGTGTCACCTCCTGCACCCACACACAACTGACTGACTTCATTCATTTCACCACCAACTTCCATCCGGCACTCAAATACACTTAGACCATTTCCGACATTTCCCTACCATTCCTTGACCTCACCATCTCTATTGCAGGTGATACACTCCTGACCGACATCCATTACAAACCAACTGACTCCCACAGCTACCTGGACTACTCTTCCTCCCACCCTGCTTCCTGTAAGGACTCCATCCCCTATTCCCAATTCCTCCGTCTACGCCGCATCTGCTCCCAGGATGAGGTGTTCCACACCAGGTCATCACAAATGGCCTCATTCTTCAGAGAACGGGGATTCCCCTCCCCCACTATTGATGAGGCTCGCACCAGGGACTCCTCCATACCCCGCAACACTGCCCTCTCTCCCCATTCCCCCACTCGCAAACAGGGCAGAGTCCCCCTGGTCCTCACCTTTCACCCCACCAGCTGGCAAATACAACACATAGTCCTCCGCCAGTTTCGCCACCCCAACGTGACCCCTCCACCCGCCACATCTTCCCATCTCCCCCCCTGTCTGCCTTCCGCAAAGACCGCTCCCTCCGCAACTCCCTTCCCTTCCCTCCCGCTCTACCCCTTCCCCGGGCACTTTCCCTTGCAGCCGCAAGAAATGCTACACTTGTCCCTTCACCTCCCCCCTCCACTCCTTTCAGGGACCCAAGCAGTCCTTCCAGGTCTGACAGAGGTTCACCTGCACCTCCTCCAACCTCATCTACTGCATCCAGATGCAGATGATCTATATCGGTGAGACCAAGCGGAGGCTTGGCGATCGTTTCGCCGAACACCTTCGCTCGGTCCACAATCACCAAGCCGACCTCCTGGTGGCTCAGCACTTCAACTCCCCCTCCCATTCCACATCCGACCTCTTGGTCCTGGGCCTCCTCCACGGCCAACACCGCAAGTTAGAGGAACAGCACCTCATATTCCGCTTGGGGAGTCTGCATCCTCTGGGCTTGAACATTGAATTTTCTCAATTCTGTTAACCCTTGCTGTCTCCTCCCCTTCCCACCTCTCCCTCAGCCCTCGGGCCCTGGCATTCCCTCTCTCTCTATCTCTCTCCCCCACCCTAGTCACACTAGCTTCTCATTTTCACACTACAAACAGCTTACGATGGCTTGTTCCCTTTATCATCGATACTTTTTTGCATATCTTTCATTCATCTCTCCACATCACCGTCTATATCTCTCGTTTCCCTGATCCCTGACCAGTCTGAAGAAGGGTCTCGACCCGAAACGTCGCCTATCTCCTTCGCTCCTTAGATGCTGCTGCACCCGCTGAGTTTCCCCAGCCTTTTGTGTACCCTCGATTCTCCAGCATCTGCAGTTTCTTCTTTAACACATGTTTGTAGGTTATTTGGCTTGGTATAAATGTCAATTATCCCGTGTGTGTGTGTGTGTGTGTAGGGTAGCATTATGGATCGCTGGTTGGTACGGACTCCGTGGGTCGATGGGCCTGTTTCTGCGCTGAATCTCTAAACTAAACTAAAGCCACTACTTATTGAACTAGTTTCGGCAGCACGTTTAAGATTATTCTTGAACCGTTAAAACCACTTAATGTGGGTACTGCAGATGTTGGTTTATACCAAAGATAGACACGAAGTGCAGGAGTAACTCAGCGGGTAAGGCAGCATTTCTGGAAAAAAAGGATGTTTCGAGACTGAAGAAGGGTCCCGACCCAAATCGTCACCCATTCCTTCTATCCAGAGATGCTGCCTCTCCCACTGAGTTACTCCTGCATTCTGTGCCTATCTTCATAGCATATATAAGAAAGATCAGAAGAGTCCTGAGCCGAGACGTCACCTATCCGTTCACCCACAGATGCTGCCTGACCCGCTGAGTTACTCCAGCACTCTGTGAAACGTCACCTATCCATGTTCTCCACAGATGCTGCCTGACCCGCTGAGTTACTCCAGCATGTTTCACTAAACACAATGCCAAGATAAACCAGTTTAGTTTATGGTCATGTGTACTAATCTCATCTAGTCTGCACATGATGCATATCCATGTACCTATCAAAAAGCCTCTTGAATCCCAATATCGTATCTGCCTCAAACACCAGTCTGCATAAAAATAACTTGCCCCGTACGCCCTTGCACCTTCAAGCTATGCTCTCCAGTTTTTGATCTGCCACCCTCTGACTAAAGAACACTTTTATTCTGAGTCTATGGCCTCTGATCCTAGACTCTCCCATGAGTGGAAACATCCTCTCCACATCCACTCTATCCAGGCCTTTCACTATTCAGTTAATTTCAATGAAGTTCTCCCCCCCCCCCCCCCAAATCCTTCTAAACATTGAGTACAGGCCCAGTGCTGTCAAATGCTCATCGTATGTTAATCCACTCATTCAATCCTACAGCATGGAAACAGACCTTTCGGCCCAACCTGCCCACTTCGGCCAACATGTCCCAGGGACTAGATTAGTTCCCTGTACACTAGATTCCTGGGAAAATTCTCGTAAACCACCTCTGGACCCTCTCCAACGCCAGCACATCCTACCATTTAAGGTAAATCACCTGTACATTTTGCCCGATTTAAAGCAGTATAGTGGTAACAGGTTTTGTTTTAATCCTCTTGCAACCACAACTATCGTCTAAACTGAACCAGCATCAATTTTTAATGAGACATACATTTTTAAAGAGTTTCAAAGTGTTGACGGTGTTTTTCTTAAAATTAATTGCCACAGGTGAAATAGCCAGCACAGATTAAGCAACAAAATATTTAATGGAAAGTATAAATTGTAAAATTGTACGAGTCAGGAACATTTCTTTTCTCCTTTGTACAGAAATGTCTCCTCTGTCCCAGAGAGCTGCAGCCAGCACAGATGAGCTGAGGACAACACTGCTCAGTCTGGTTTCCTGCTTCATTTCTCCACCAGTCAGTGTGGACTTCACACGTTCTCGGTGACGCCACCCTCTCATTGTCCAGCCGCACCGTGCTTCTGCAGCCACCGTTTGCGATACTTATCGGCTTTTTGTTTTTTCTTTGTTCCTAAAAAAAGCACATTGTCAACAATAAGAAAATATAACCACACAAGAACCCGACGCAAAAGGGAGGAGATCGTAGCTTCAAGGAGGTCGGCCATTCGGCCCATCAAGTCTATTTGCCGCTGATCTATTTTTCCCTCTCAACCCCTTCTCCCCAAAACCGCTGACACCCGCACTGATCTATCAATCTCTGCCTTAACAATATCCATTGATGACCTCTGCAGCTGTATGTGGTGATGAATTCCACAGATTCACCACACTCTAGAGGCCAGCTTATGGAAGGGACCATTCAGAAGCTTGACAACAGAGGGGAAGAAGCTGTTCCTGAGTCTGGTGGTGCGCGCTTTCAAGCTTCTGTCCCTTATGCTGGACGGGAGCGGGGAGAAGAAGGAATGACCAGGGTGGGACAGGGACAAGTCTTTGATTATGTTGACTGCTTTTCCGTTGCAACGTGAAGTGTAGATGGAGTCGATGGTGGGGAGTGTGGTGTGTGTGACGGACTGGGACACATCTACAATGGTGGGGAGTGTGGTCTGTGTGACGGACTGGGCTATACCCGCAGCTCTCTGCTATTTCTTGTGGTCTTGGGCAGAGCTTTTCCCAAGCTGTGTAAGAAAGAACTGCAGATGCTGGTTTAAATTGAAGGTTGACACAAAATGCTGGAGTAACGCAGCGTTTCTGGAGAGAAGGAATGGGTGACGTTTCGGGTCGAGACCCTTCTTCACACTGAATAGAAACACAGTTTTAACTTAAGAAAATATATAATCTTAGGACAGGAGGTAATCACAATTGGCGACAATGTTGGTGAATCTGTTTTTACCACAAGAATTGAACCTGTGAGAGCAGTCACAAATGGGGCGCCACGGTGACATAGTAATAGAGTTGCTGCTTACACAGACTCGGCTCAATCTGACTACGGCTGCTTGTCTGTACTGAGTTTGTACATTCTCCCCGTGACCGCGTAGGCTTTCTCCGGGAGCTCTGGTTTCCTCCCACACCCCAAAGGTGTACAGGTTTGTAGGTTAATTGGCTTGGTATAATTGTAGATTGTCCTTAGTGTGTGGGATAGTGCTTGGTGTCTGGGGATCGCTGGTCGGCACGGACTCGGTGGGCCGAAGGGCCTGTCGATGCCCTGTATTTCTAAACTACAAAAAAAATGGCGTGAATGAGTCCACATTTAAAAGCTTGTTGTCGGAAATTATAAGTGAGATGAGTAGGTGATGGTCTGTTTAACCTGAGAGCGGGCATGCTGGGGAAATGGCCAACACAGATGTGTCAATGTGTTTAGCTCTCTGCACAGCTAGCTCAGATAGAATATCAGTGAACCAAGTCAAGTCAAGTCAAGGCAGAGTTTATTGTCATGTGTCCCAGATAGGACAATGACAGTCTTGCTGGCTGCAGCACTCAGTAGGCCTAATACAGTAGGCCTAATACAGTAGGCCTAATACAGTAGGCCTAATACACAACAGTTCAGTGTGTCTATATACCATAGACCATATATATACACACATAACTAAACAGATAAAGTGCAATCGGCTGTTATAGTTCACAGTTGGTTTGATGTTGTGTTTAATAGTCTGATGGCTGTGGGGATGAGCTGTTCCTGAAGAGAGGTGTTCAGAACAAGAGGAAACGTAAGGTTAAGGATAACTCTGGGGCAAGACAGAGATGAAAGGTTATTGAGACTAATGATGACTTATTTCAGATCCACAAAGTCATGTGATATGAGCAGAAATAGGCCAATTGGCTCATCAGGCCATTATTGAGGCAGGAACGGATACTGATTGTGGATGATCAGCCATGATCACATTGAATGGCCAGTGCTGGCTTGAAGGGCCGGTTGGCCTGCTCCTGCACCTATTGTCTATTGGTATCTATCCTCCTTCCTAACCCCACTCTCCTGCACTAATCAAGATTCTATCGATCTATCTACACCTTAAATACATGCACTGACTTTGGCCTCCACAGCGTCTGTGGCCAAAGAATTCCACAGAATTCCATCACCCTCTGACCCAAAGAAAATTCCTCATCTCCTAAAGGCACGCCCTTTTATTCTGAGGCTATTACCTCTAGCCCACTATTGGAAAGATCATCTCCACATGAAACATAGAAAATAGGTGCAGGAGTAGGCCATTTGGCCCTTCAAGCCAGCGCCGCCATTCAATATGATCATGGCCGATCATCCAAGAATCAGTAATCTGTTCCTGCTTTCTCCCCATATCTCTTGATTCTGTTAGCCCTAAGAACTATATCTAACTCTCTCTTGGATACATGCCTTTTGCTACTTGGTAAGTATTGTAAACTGTGTCATGGGAATATAAAATGCTGCAGGTACTGTGAATCTTGGAAACACTTTGGGTTATCCCAGAGTGTTTCCCGTCACGCACTGTTCAGGCCTTCAATAAACCGGCTTGTTCGATAGACTCACCACTGATGTATGAGTGTTTTATTTTGTGTCCATGCTTATCTAAGTAAAGGCAAATACAGGATGCAGATGTAGCACAAAATCCCCTCCGACAGAGCCCATGTGACCACAGCAGAAGTCCCTGTCTACTTACCCCACGATGCGACGGAAAATTGCATCGCAGCTTTCTGGCTTCGCTTATTTTCATACGAGAAGTATTCATTGACTGCAAAAAGAGAAAAAAAACATCAGAAAAATGGTTGATACGTGAAGGAAAAGGGAACTGAGTGTAAAACTAAACTTACCGGTGCTTCTTCTGCTCTTGCGGCCATAGAGACGGCGTTTCATGAAGGATTTAGCTTTCCTAACCTGCTGGTTTGATCGGCCGTGATCCTTCAGTTGAACGGCCCTGTAGCTCTTCCACCTGGGAGGGAGGGAGGGAGAGAGAGAGAGAGATAAAATATGTTGATATGGGAATACATTTAGTGCAAGGTAAAGCCAGCAAAGACTGATCAAACATAGTCCGAGTGTTTAAGAAGGAACTGCAGATGCTGGGAAAATCGAAGGGAGATAAAAATGCTGGAGAAACTCAGTGCAGGGTTAGGCAGCATCTATGGAGCAGCATCTATGGAGCAAAGGAAAAGGCGACTTCCGGGTCGAGACCCATTCAATAATATTAAAAAAACCCCACACCCGTAGAATAGTCCGAGGATCACCAATGAGGTAGATAGTGTTCAGCCCTGCTCTCCAGTTGGTGATAGGATGGTTCAGTTGCCTAATGACAGCTGGGAAGAAACTGTCCTGAATTGAGAGTGGAGAAGAGGGAGTGGCCGGGGTGCGACTGGTCCTTGATGATGCTGCTGGCCTTGCCAATGCAGGTGAGGTGTAGATGGAGTCGATGGTAGTGAGGTTGGTTTGTGCGATGGTCTGGGCTGCGTCCACAATTCGCTGCAATTTTCCTGCGGGTCTTGGATGCAGCTGTTCCCAAACCGTGCTGTGATGCTTCCCGATAAAAGTAAAAACAGTGAGGGTGCTTTGATCTCACCCCACCCCGGCTCCACGTGACCTGATGTGGGAGTCAGTGTATAATATATACTCTGATGAATCCTTCAAGCCCGGGCTCAATGGACTGTTCCAGCTCAGTACTTTATCCTATTATTGATTAGTACGGGTGTCAGTGGTTATGGGGAGAAGGCAGGAGAATGGGTTTGAGAGGGAGAGATAGATCAGCCATGATTGAATGGCGGAGTAGACTTGATGGGCCGAATGGCCTAATTCTGCTCCTACAACTTATGAACTGTATTCATAGTTACTTATTGATTTAATTGCCGTACAACCATTTCAATCTAAAATGTCAGGTTGTCAAATTAAGATTGCGGTATTATTTATATATATTTTTCCACAATTTGGGATGAAGGGAATTATGTCCTGAGCTGGCATTGTCTGGAAACTATGGCCTAATCCTACTCCTATTCCTCGTGACCTTTATCCAGGGTGATTACTGCGCACGGCCATGGTTCTTGCTCTGTATTTGGTGCCGCATCCTCAGATAGATCAACAGCGCAGCGAGCCTGTACTTGTTGTATGTACGGTCATGGAGGGAAGGCGCGTGGAAAACAATGTACAAGCCGGGTGGCACAGCGGTAGAGTTGCTGCCTTTCTTTTGACTTTAGAGGTACAGCGCGGAAACAGGCCCAGAGTCCGCGCCCACCAGCGATCACCCCGTACGCTGACACTATCCTACACACACTGGGGACATAGAAAATAGGTGCAGGAGGAGGCCATTTGACACCGTTTACAATTTTACCTCAGCCAATTAAGTTGGAAACCTGCACATCTTTGGAGTGCGAGAGGAAACCGGAGCACGGTGCCCCCTCTACAGCGCCAGAGACCAGGGTTCGAGCCTGACTACGGGTGCTGTCATTACGGAGTGTGCACCTTCTCCCAGTGACCGCGTGAATGTATCCGTTGGCTCCGGTTCCCCCCCACGCTCTAGAGACGTGCAGGGTTGTAGGTTAATTGGCAGCAGCAAATTGTAAATTGTCCCTGGTGCATAGGATGGTGTTAGTGTACTAGTGGGGTGATTGTTGGTCGGTGCACATTCAGTGTCTCTAAACTAAATAAGTATTTGGGTTCAGGTCCGGTTGGACTGGCCACGGTTGGTTCACGTTTTAACACTGGACTCTTCTGAACGGATTAACAAATGCACATGCTTGGTAAGTATGCATATTTAACAGGAAACCTGCAAAATGCAAGTCTCGTGACTAAAATGAGATGTGCTAAATTCCCTTGTCCGGCACAAAACATCCCGTCGATAAAAAATCTGCTTTGTACATCTGGAGTACTGTGCGGCGTTTGCACGCTCTCCCTGTGACCGGGTGGGTTTTCTCCGGGTGCTCCGGTTTCCTCCCACACTCCAAAGACGTGCAGGTTTGCAGGTTAGTTGGCTTCTGCAAGTTGTCCTGAGGGTGTAGGATTTAACCAGTGTACGGGGTGCTTGCTGGACTTAGACAATAGGTGCAGGAGCAGCCAGTCGGCCCTTCGAGCCAGCACCGCCATTCAATGTGATCATGGCTGATCATCCCCATTCAGTACCCCGTTCCTGCCTTCTCCCCATATCCCTGACTCCACAATTATTAAGAGCCCTATGGGATGGAAGATTGCAACCTTTTGCCCTGTTTCGATTAATGCAATCAACTTGACGTGCACAAACGGGAGATCAAATAGAACAAGTTGTCCAACAACTTTAGACTGTGCACGTCACACAAAAGAAGAAGAAGAGCCCTACCTAGCTCTCTCTTGAAAGCACCCAGAGAACCGGCCTCCACTGCCCTCTGAGGCAGAGAATTCTACAGACTCACCACTCTCTGTGTGAATAATTGTTTCCCCATCTCCGTTCTAAATGGCCTGTACCTTATTCTTAAACTGTGGGCCCTAGTTCTGGACTCCCCCAACATCGGGAACATGTTTCCTGCCTCGGTGGGCCAAAGGGCCTGTTTCCATGCTGTATCTCTAAACTAAACTACTCTAAACGTCATGCACAAGATTGCAACCTCCTGCTTTTAGATAACGCCATCGCACGCTCCTCTTCTTTGAAACTCAACTCTGAGAAGTAAAGATGTTGTCAAGCTGGAAAGGGTGCAGAGCAGATTTACGAAGATGTTGCCAGGATTCGAGGGCCTGAGCTATAGGTAGATGGCGAGCAGGCTGGGACTCTATTCCTTGGAGCACAAGAGGTGGTGAGTCTGTGGAATTCTCTGCCTCAGAGGACGGTGGAGGCAGGTTCTCTGGATGCTTTCAAGAGAGAGCTACGTAGGGCTCTTAAAGATATTGGAGTCAGGGGATATGGGGAGAAGGCAGGAACGGGGTACTGATTGGGGATGATCAGCCATGATCACATTGAATGGCAGTGCTGGCTTGAAGGGCCAAATGGCCTCTCCTGCACCCATTATCTATTTGTGGCTATCTTTGGTATAAATCAGCACCTGCAGTTTAGTTTAGAGATACAGCGCAGACACAGGCCCTTGAGCCCACACCGACCAGCGATCACCCCGTACACTCACACTATCCTACACACACTAGGACCAATTTACAATTTTTACCGAAGCCAATGAACCTACGAACCTGTATGTCTTTGGGGTGTGGGAGGAAACCTGGAGAAAACCCATGTGATCACGTGGAGAATGTACAAACTCCGCAGACAGCGCCCGTAGTCGGGATCGAACACGGGTCTCTGGCGCTGTGAGGCAGCAGCTCCAACCGCTGCACCACTGCGCCGCCAAGGCACTGTTCCGCTGAGTTACTCCAGCACTTTGTCTCTATCTTTGGTATAAACCAGCATCTGCAGTTCCTTGCTAATGCCGGTGCATTGTCAGACAGATCATGTTCAAAGAATGTACATTGTATTTTCACTGAATTATAGGCCAGGCCTTGTCTTAGCTGAAACAGATTAAATCAGTTACCTGATATCTATACATTCTTCAGTGTCTTCTTCCAAACCACTATCTTGCTCGGGTTTCTGTGCAGAAGCTAGCACACGACCTTTAAACAAAACAAAATATTAAAAGACCACATCGTTTCTTCAGAGCCGAGTGGAAATGTGTGTGATCTCGCAGCATTAGGAGTCAATACTCTTCACCTGCCCCGCGATTCACAGCCTGATACTTTTACTGTGAAACAGTGATGTTCACCAGCCACAGTTCAATCACCTTTTATCACCGTTTAGACTCACCGAGTCGTTCAGCATGGAAACAGGCCCTTGGGCACAACTTTCTTTGAAAGTGCATCACAGGTAGAAACATAGAAAATAGGTGCAGGAGTAGGCCATTCGGCCCTTCGAGCCTGCACCGCCATTCAATATGATCATGGCTGATCATCCAACTCAGTATCCTGTACCTGCCTTCTCTCCATACCCCGATTCCTCTAGCCACAAGGGCCACATCTAACTCCCTCTTAAATATAGCCAATGAACAGGCCTCAACTACTTTCTGTGGCAGATAATTCCACAGATTTACCACTGTCTGTGTGAAAAGAAAATTCTCATCTCGGTCCTAAAAGACTTCCCCCTTTTCCTTAAACTGTGACCCCTTCTTCTGGACTTCCCCAACATCGGGAACAATCTTCTTGCATCTAGCCTGTCCAATCCCTTAAGAATTTTGTACGTTTCTACAAGATCCCCCCTCAATCTTCTAAATTCTAGCGAGTACAAGCCGAGTCTATCCAGTCCAGTCTTTCTTCATATGAAGCCCTGCCATCCCAGGAATCAGTCTAGTGAACCTTCTCTGCACTCCCTCAATGGCAAGAATGTCTTTCCTCAGATTAGGAGACCAAAACTACGCAATATAGATAGGGTGGCCAAGAAGGCTGCCGGCACTTTGCCCTTCATCAGTTAGAGTATTGAGTACAGAAAAATGTGAGGTGTTGCATTTTGGGAGCACTGGGCATGGGCAGAACCCAGACAGTGAATGCTAGGGCTCCGGCAAGTTTTGGAGAGCAGAGGGATCTGGGAGTATCGGTATAATCCGTCCTGCTGCCGGAGTTCCGATCATCCTGACGAGAAGGCTTGGACATCGGACTGTCGGCAGCGGCACTGCGGAGGGTTCAAAGGCCCCGACCACGGAACAGAGGAAGATGACTGAACTTTATTGCCTTCCATCACAGCGAGGAACGTTGATTCCCCTGTGCTGGATGTTTATGTTCAATTTATTTTATGTGTGTATTGTGTTCTTTTCACTTAGTATGGCTGTATGGAAACTCAAATTTCACTGTACCTCAATTGATTAAGTGACAAGAAATGCAAACTTGAACTTGAACATGGTTCTTCTTCTTGTGTGTGGCGTGCACAGCCTAACGTTGTTGGACAACTTGTTCTAATTGATCTTATTTGATTGCATTCGTCGAAACAGGGCGGACCACGTGAAGGTTGCAATCTCCCACCCCAACATAGTTCATTGAAAGTGTCATCTCAGGTGGATACGGTGGTCAAGAAGGCTTTTGTCACATTGCCCTTCATCAGTCAGAGCATTGAGTATAGAAGTTGGGAGGTCATGTTACAGTTGTACAAGACGTGGGTGAGGCCACATTCAGAATATTGTGTTCAGTTCTGGGCACCGTGTTATGGGAAAGATGTTGTCAAGCAGGAACGGGTGTACGAGGATTTACGGGGATGTTGCCAGGACTACAGGGTGTGAGCTGTAGGGAGAGGTTGAGCAGGCTGGGACTCTATTCCTTGGGAGCGCAGGAGGATGAGGGGTGATCTTCGAGGCGCTGTGAGGCAGCAACTCTACCGCTGCTCCACCGAGCCGCCCAATTTGATTCAGAGTCAAATTAGCCTTTATTTTATTCGTGACATTTAAATTAAATCCCACAGCTCCCTATTATCAAAATAAAACACAGCCACAATGTGACAGACTGCTGAAAATACTGAACGTGTAAAAAAAACACTCGAGCTGCGGTGCTAAACCAGTGTCACTCTGCGAACTACTTGGAAGGCATTAAAGAAGAGACAGCTGCAGGTCTGTTTAAAATCGGAAGACCTTCAAGCCCTGTACAATAGAGTCATAGAATGATATAGCGTGGAAACAAGCCCAACTTGCCCACACTGACCAACATGTCCCGTCTACTCTCGTCCCACCTGCCTGCGTTTGGCCCAATTCCTTCTCAACCTGTCCTGCTACCTGTCCAAATGTCTTTTAAACATAATGACAGTCCCTGCCTCAACTACCTCCTCTGGTTGCTCGCTCTAAACACTCGCCACCCTGTGAGTAAAAAAAAAAGGTTGCCCCTCAGATTCCATTAAATCTTTCCCCCTTCATCTTAAACCTATGTCCTCTGGTTCTTTATTCCCCTACTCTGGATAAAAGACTGAGCATCTACTCTCTCTCTCTTCCCCTTGTGATTGTATACACCTCTATACCTGTCACCCTCCTGCCCTCCAAGGAACAGAGCCCAGGCCTGCTCAACCTCTCCCTGTAGCTCAGGGCCTCAGATCCTGGCAACATCCCCAGGAATCATGTCTGTACTCTTTCGAGCTTAACAACATCTTTCTCACAGCAGGGTGACCAAACCTGAGCGTGATATTTTTGCTATTGAGGGAGTGCAGCGTAGGTTTACAAGGTTAATTCCCGGGATGGCGGGACTGTCATATGCTGAGAGAATGGAGCGGCTGGGCTTGTACACTCTGGAGTTTAGAAGGATGAGAGGGGATCTAATTGAAACATATAAGATTGTTAAGGGTTTGGACACGCTAGAGGCGGGAAACATGTTCCCGATGTTGGGGGAGTCCAGAACCAGGGGCCACAGTTTAAGAATAAGGCGTAAGCTATTTAGAACAGAGACGAGGAAACACTTTTTCTCACAGAGAGTGGCGAGTCCGTGGAATTCTCTGCCTCAGAGGGCGGTGGAGGCAGGTTCTCTGGATACTTTCAAGAGAGAGCTAGATAGGGCTCTTTTATATATATATATATATATATATATATATATATATATATATATAAATATTATATATATATATATATATATATATATATATATATATATATATTATATATATATATATATATATATATATATATATATATATATTATTATATATATATATATATATATATATAGATATGGGGAGAAGGCAGGAACGGGGTACTGATTGGGGATGATCAGCCATGATCACATTGAATGACGGTGCAGGCTTGAAGGGCCAAATGGCCTCCTCCTGCAACTATTGTCCAAAAGTAGCCTCACCCGTGCCTTGTGCAACTGCAACATATCTCCCCCACTCTTGTAGCCATTTAGCTTAACTCAGTATGTTATAACTATAATCAGTTACCATTCAATTATATCTGCCTGTAATTATGTGGGTGGGATTTATACGTAGTCTGAAGCGTGTTTGCGGCTGGGATTCTCGCGCAGATGCCCTAGTAGTTAGTTTAGTTTGAAGAAACATTGGAGAGAGATCAGTCTTCCACCATGCATGAATTTGGCCACGAATAAGATTAAAGTGTACGTGTACAAGAAGAAGTTTGGATGAATATCTTATTGTTTTTACTACTACAATAATGAATCTATTCATCAAGAGACTGCATTTGGAAGATTTATCTTTCGATGGCTTTGAATGTCTCATGGGTGCGTATCGATTAGCTTCTGATCCCGTCTTCAATTAATGACTAGGGGACTAAATCCTTGAAACGATATAAATATGTGTCACTACACCAACTACACTACGCCCAGGAGTGGAAAAGGCTGCAAAAAGCTGTAAACACTGCCCAGTCCATCATCGGCTCTGACCTCCCTACCATCGAGGGGATCTATCGCAGTCGCTGCCTCAAAAAGGCTGGCAGCATCATCAAGGACCCACACCATCCTGGCCACACACTCATCTCCCTGCTACCCTCAGGTAGAAGGTACAGGAGCCTGAAATCTGCATCGTCCCAGTTCAGGAATAGCTACTTCCCCACAGCCATCAGGCTATTAAACTCAACTCAAACAAAACTCTGATCATTAATAGCCCATTGCACTTTATCTGGTTATTTATGTGTGTGTATATATATTAATCGGAATATGGACACACTGATCTGTTCTGTATTTATTTATGCCTACTATGTTCTGTTGTGCTGAAGCAAAGCAAGAATTTCATTGTCCTATCTGGGACACATGACAATAAACTCTCGAGTCTTGAACTTCTGCACTCAATATTCTGACTGATGAAGGCTACGTGCCTGGAGCCTTTTTGACCAGCTGTGACGCCATCTTCAAAGATCCTGTACGCCTAGATCCCTCTGCTGTTCAACACTCCCCAGCGCCCTGCCTTTCACTGCGAATGAATCATTGTGGATGGTTGAAATAAGTCAAAGATAGACTCAAAAAGCTGGAGTAACTCAGCGGGACAGGCAGCATCTCCGGAGAGAAGGAATGGGTGACGTTTCGGGTCGAGACCCTTCTTCAGACCGGTTAGGGATAAGGGAAAATGAGAGATATAGACGATGATGTAGAGAGGTAAAGAACAATGAATTAAAGATATGCAAAAAAGTAACGGTGATAAAGGAAACAGGCCATTGTTCGCTGATTGTAGGTTGAAAATGAGAAGCTGGTGCGAATTGGGTGGGGGAGGGGTAACATAGAAACTTAGACAATAGGTGCAGGAGGAGGCCATTCGGCCCTTCGAGCCAGCACCGCCATTCATTGTGATAGAAACATAGAAATTAGGTGCAGGAGCAGGCCAATCGGCCCTTCGAGCCTGCACCGCCATTCAATATGATCATGGCTGATCATCCAACTCAGTATCCTGTACCTGCCTTCTCTCCATACCCCCTGATCCCTTCAGCCACAAGGGCCACATCCAACTCCCTCTTAAATATGGTCAACGAACTGGCCTCAACTACCTTCTGTGGCATAGAATTCCACAGATTCACCACTCTCTGTGTGAAAAATGATTTTCTCATCTCGGTCCTAAAAGACTTCCCCCCTATCCTTAAACTGTGACCCCTTGTCCTGGACTTCGCCAACATCGGGAACAATCTTCTTGCATCTAGCCTGTCCAACCCCTTAAGAATTTTGTAAGTCTCTATGAGATCACCCCTCAATCTTCTAAATTCCAGCGAGTACAAGCCGAGTCTATCCAGTCTTTCTTCATATGGAAGTCGTGCCATCCCAGGAATCAGTCTGATATAATGGCTGGTTGTCCACAATCAATAACCCGTGCCTGCCTTCTCCAGATATCCCTTGATTCCACTAGCCCCTAGAGTTCTATCTAACTCTCTCTTAAATCCATTCAGTGATTTGGTCTCCACTGCCCTCTGTGGCAGGGAATTCCCTGATAGAGAGAGAGGGAATGCTGGGGCTACCTGAAGTGAGAGAAATCAATGTTCATACCACTGGGCTGTAAGCTGCCCAAGCGAAATATGAGATGCTGTTCCTCCAATTTGCATTTAGCCTCACTCTGACAATGGAGGAGACTGAGGACAGAAAGGTCAGTGTGGGAATGGGAATGAGAATTAAAGTGTCTGGCAAAGAGGAGATCAGGTAGGTTGACTTGAAATAAGTCATAGACTGCTAAATGGTGGGAACAAAGTTGGTGAAAGGTCCAACGAGGCAGCAACATGCGTGTTTTGTTCTCTACCTTTTTTCCTGGAAGCAGGTGCCTGGTCGATCCTGGAAGGAACAAAGACATCAGTTCAGTTTAGTTTATTGTCACGTGTACCGAGGTACAGTGAAAAGCTTCTGTTACGTGCTATCCAGTCAGCAGAAAGTCAACACACGATTACAATCGAGCCGTCCACAGTGCACACATACATGATCTAAACATTGAGGAAATGGTGTAGGAAGGAACTGCAGTTGCTGGTTTACACTGAAGGTAGACACAGAGTGCTGGAGTAACTCAGCAGGTCAGGCAGCATCTCTGGAGAAAAAGAATAGGCGATGTTTTGGATCGAAAACCCTTCTTCAGACCCTGTAGGGCTCTGACCTGAAACGTCAACCTATTCCTTTTCTCCAGAGATGCTGCCTGACCCGCTAAACCAGCAACTGCGGTTCAGTCCCACACATCCTGCCTTCTACGCTCAACCCCTTGACCGATGAAGGCTTATTGCAGGGCTAACAAGACACCTAGAAGGTTTAGCCCTGCATAAATCAGCATCCATCTACAGCGACTGAAGCGTTGCCATAGTTTCCAGACACATGCCAGCTCGGCCATAATTCCCCTCATCCCAAAATGTGCAAAATATATAAATAATAACGCAATCTTAATTTGACAAGCTGACATTTTAGATTGAAACGGTTGTATGGCAATTAAAGCAATAAGTAGACTAGGCATACAGTTCATGAGTTCCAGGAGCGGAATTAGGCCATTCGGCCCATCAAGTCTACTCTGCCATTCAATCATGGCTGAGCTCATTTTCTCTCCACCCCATTCTCCTGCCTTCTCCCCAAAACTCCTGACATCCGTACTAATCAAGAATCTGTCAATCTCTGCCTTAAAAATATCCACTGACTTGGCAATGGATTCCACAGATTCACCACCCTCTGACTAAAGACATTTATCTTCATTTTCTTTCTAAAGGTACATCATTTTATTCAGAAGCTGTGGCCTCTGGTCCTAGACTCTCCCACTAGTGGAAACATCCTCTCCACATTCACTCTATCTAGGCATTTCACTATTTGGTAAGTTTCAATGAAGTCCACCCCCCTTCATCCTTCTAAACTCCAGGCCCAGTGCCGTCAAATGACATCTTATATTAACCCACTCATTCCTGGGATATCACATGCAGTGTCAGGTCAAACCCAAACCTGAATTACCAATTAGTTGTTAAAGAAATGACCGTACTTTTTTGGAATTGAAGCAATCTCTTCAAGAATGTCATCTGGCAGCAACTTGCGTTTCTGGTTTAATAATCAGTAAAATAAAGAGAAAAGTTTAGAGAACAGTTCTAGAAACATAGAAAAACATAGACAAATAGGTGCAGTATTAGGCCATTCGGCCCTTCGAGCCTGCACTGTCATTCAATATGATTATAGCTGATCATCTAAAAATCAGTACCACGTTCCTGCTTTTTCCCCATATCCCTTGATTTCTTCAGCCCCAAGAGCTAAATCTAACTCTGACCATATCATGCGCTGAAATACAGGTAATTACAGTCAAGCCTCATTATGACACACCACTTTATAACAGATTTCAGTTATAGCGGACTCTCTTTAAGAACACAGGCTGCTAGTTACACTGCGGAGGCTACTGAAATGGACAAGGCATTGACATTGACAAGGTATTGAAATTGACACGGTATGACACCAAGCTGGGTGGCAGTGTGAACCGTGAGGAGGATGCTATGAGAATGCAGGGTGACTTGGACAGGTTGGGGGAGTGGGCAGATGCATGGCAGATGAAGTTCAATGTGGATAAATGTGAGGTTATCCACTTTGGTATCAAGAACAGGAAGGCAGATTACTAAATGGCGTCAAGTTGGGAAAAGGGGAAGTACAACAGGATCTGGGGGTCCTTGTTCATCAGTCAATGAAAGTAAGCATGCAGGTACAGCAGGCAGTGAAGAAAGCGAATGGCATGTTGGCCTTTATAACAAGAGGAGTCGAGTATAGGAGCAAAGAGGTCCTTCTGCAGTTGTACAGGGTCCTGGTGAGACCATACCTGGAGTATTGTGTGCAGTTTTGGTCCCCTAATTTGAGGACAGACATTCTTGCTATTGAGGGAGTGCAGCGTAGGTTTACAAGGTTAATTCCCGGGATGGCGGGACTGTCATATGCTGAGAGAATGGAGCGGCTGGGCTTGTACACTCTGGAGTTTAGAAGGATGAGAGGGGATCTTATTGAAACATGTAAGATTGTTAAGGGTTTGGACACGCTAGAGGCAGGAAACATGTTCCCGATGTTGGGGGAGTTCAGAACCAGGGGCCACAGTTTAAGAATAAGGGGTAAGCTATTTAGAACGGAGATGAGGAAACGAGGAGATGTTTTTCTCACAGAGAGTTGTGAGTCTGTCTGCCTCAGAGGACGGTTCTATGGATACTTTCAAGCGAGAGCTAGATAGGGTTCTTAAAGATAGCGGAGTCAGGGGATATGGGGAGAAGGCAGGAGCGGGGCACTGATTGGGGATGATCAGCCATGATCACGTTGAATGGCGGTGCTGGCTCGAAGGGCCGATTGGCCTACTCCTGCACCTATTGTCAGGGGCATTGTTTCTGTCTTTGCACTATTATTATAATTTTTATATAATTAAGTTTTTGTTGTTGTTTATTAATACGTTTACGAATTCTGTTGTGCTGCTGCTAGTAAGAATTTCATTGTTCCATCTCGACACAAAGTGTAACCTATTAGACAATAGACAATAGGTGCAGGAGTAGGCCCTTCGAGCCAGCACCGCCATTCAATGTGGCTGTTCATCCCCAATCAGTACCCCGTTCCTGTCTACTCCCCATAACCCCCGACTCCGTTGAGAGCCCTATCTAGCTCTCTCCAGAAATGCTGCCTGTCGCGCTGAGTTTCTCCAGCATTTTGTGCCTATCTTCAGTGTAGAAACATAGAAAATAGGTGCAGGTGTAGGCCATTCAGCCCTTTGAGCCTGCACCGCCATTCAATATGATCATGGCTGATCATCCAACTTAGTATCCCTTACCTGCCTTCTCTCCATACCCCCTGATCCCTTTAGCTACAAGGGCCACATCTAACTCCCTCTTAAATATAGCCAATGAACTGGCCTCAACTACCTTCTGTGGCAGAGAATTCCAGAGATTCACCACTCTCTGTATAAAAATGTTTTTCTCATCTCGGTCCTAAAAGATTTCCCCCTTATGCTTAAACTGTGACCCTTTGTCCTGAACTTCCCCAACATCGGGAACAATCTTCCTGCATCTGGCCTGTCCAACCACTTAAGAATTTTGTAAGTTTCTATAAGATTCTCCCTCAATCTTCTAAATTCTAGCGAGTACAAGCCGAGTCTATCCAGTCCTTCTTCATATGAAAGTCCTGACATCCCAGGAATCACTCTGGTGAACCTTCTCTGTACTCCCTCTATGGCAAGAATGTCTTTCCTCAGATTTGGAGACCAAAACTGTACGCAATACTCCAGGTGTGGTCTCACCAAGACCCTGTACAACTGCAGAAAATCCCTGCTCCTATACTCAAATCCTTTTGTTATGAATGCTAACATACCATTCACTTTCTTCACTGCCTGCTGCACCTGCATGCCTACTTTCAATGTACCATGACACCCAGGTCTCGCAGCATCTCCACTTTTCCTAATCGGCCACCATTCAAATAATGGTCTACTTTCCTGTTTTTGCGACCAAAGTGGATAACCTCATATTTATCCACATTACACTGCATCTGCCATTCATTTGCCCACTCACCCAGTCTATCCAAGTCACCTTGCAGTCTCCTAGCAACCTCCTCACAGCTAACACAGCCCCCCAGCTTCGTGTCATCCGCAAACTTGGAAATATTGCATTCAATTCCCTCGTCCAAATCATTAATATATATTGTAAATAACTGGGGTCCCAGCACTGAGCCTTGCGGCACCCCACTAGTCATTGCCTGCCATCCTGAAAAGGACCTGTTCACTCCTACTCTTTGCTTCCTGTCTGCCAGCCAGTTCTCTATCCACATCAATACTGAACCGCCAATACCGTGTGCTTTAAGTTTGTATACTAATCTCTTGTGTGGGACCTTGTCAAAAGCCTTCTGAAAGTCCAGATATAACACATCCACTGGTTCTCCCTTATCCACTCTACTAGTTACATCCTCACTAGTTACATGCTAGTTACACCAGCATCTGCAGTTCCTTCCTGCTACTATTTAATGGGCCTGGTTTTGGATTCACTCGACGCATTCCAGTCCATTCATCATTTTAAAAGGCATCTTCTCAGCCCTTATTTGGATTAAATCCCCAGCCCCCCTCTGGTGTAGTGAATCAAACAGAGTCATAGAGTGATACAGTGTGGAAACAGGCCCTTTGCCCACACCGACCGAACATCTTTTACCTTCTGTTCTCTGAACAGTTCCAGTTTTTGTTTTCTTTTTTCCTTCAACAAGACTTTCTCCCTGAAATCATATAAAAGCACAATTAAAAAAGAGCCCCTTCACTCCATCGGTTGACATCTAAAGCCCCCCCCCCCCACCCGGGGAGAAGGAGACCCTCCAGGAGGGGGAGACGCTCGCCCCAGGGGAGACTCTACTGCCCCTGAAAAAGATGCCTCCAGCCCTATGGTGGGACGGGAGACACACTCTTTGCCCCCGTGAGGGGGGGGTGGGTGAGGGGACACTGTGCCGGTGGCGATTCTCCCCCCGGCCCGGGCCTCACCTCCTCGCGCTCTCCAGCCGCCGCTCCGCGCGCTCCCGCCCGCTGCTGAACGTCTCCTCATCCGGCCGCTCATCATCGTCGCCCCCCTGCTCCTCTCCCCCCGCCCCTGGGCCCCGCTCCCTCAACATCTCCTCAGCGACGCCCGCCGCCCCGGCCCGGCGCCCGCCCCGCCGCAGCCTCGCCGCCATCTACCCCCGCGCCCCGACTGCCCCTGGCGGTGGGAGGCCGCGCACCGACTCCCCCTGGCGGTGGGAGGCCGCGCACTGACTCCCCCTGGCGGTGGGAGGCCGCGCACTGACTCCCCCTGGCGGTGGGAGGCTCACTGACTCCCCCTGGCGGTGGGAGGCCGCGCACTGACTCCCCCTGGCGGTGGGAGGCCGCGCACTGACTCCCCCTGGCGGTGGGAGGCCGCGCACTGACTCCCCCTGGCGGTGGGAGGCTCACTGACTCCCCCTGGCGGTGGGAGGCCGCGCACTGACTCCCCCTGGCGGTGGGAGGCCGCGCCCCGACTGCCCCTGGCGGTGGGAGGCCGCGCACTAACTCCCCCTGGCGGTGGGAGGCCGCGCACTGACTCCCCCTGGCGGTGGGAAGAGGCCGCGCACTGACTCCCCCTGGCGGTGGGAGGTCGCGCACTGACTCCCCCCGGCGGTGGGGGGCCGCGCACTGACTCCCCCTGGCGGTGGGAGGCCGCGCACTGACTCCCCCTGGCGGTGGGAGGCCGCGCACTGACTCCCCCTGGCGGTGGGAGGCCGCGCACTGACTCCCCCTGGCGGTGGGAGGCTCACTGACTCCCCCTGGCGGTGGGAGGCCGCTCACTGACTCCCCCTGGCGGTGGGAGGCCGCGCACTGACTCCCCCTGGCGGTGGGAGGCCGCGCACTGACTCCCCCTGGCGGTGGGAGGCTCACTGACTCCCCCTGGCGGCTGCTCACTCAATCCCCGTGACGGTGGGGGGCTCACTCACTCCACCTGGCGGTGGGAAGAGGCCGCTCACTGACTGCCCCCCCGGGGAGGGGAGGTCTACTGATCCCATCCATATATATGCCTTTGTCACGTTTTCAGCCAACAATGGACCATTGTGGGCTCCACCTTTCCTAGGTCATCGGTACCGGCTCTGATTTGTTCTGAACCTTTTCATACGTCCAGTTTCCCTCTCCCCCAACTCTCAGCATGAAGGGTCTCGACCCGAAACTTTACCTATTCCTTCTCTCCAGAAATGCTGCCGGTCCCGCTGGATGAGTTACTCCAGCATTTTGTCTATCTGCAGTTCCTTGTTTCTCTGTACAGCATTATTCAAGCCAGTCTCCAATTTCAGTTTATTCTAAGTTATTGGAGCAGAATTAGGCCATTTGGCCATCGAGTCTACCCTGCCATTCGATCATGGATGATCGATTTCACCCTCTGAACCCCATTCTCCTGCCTTCTTGTCGTTACAGGAAATTTGCAGAGTTCTGGATTCAGCCCAGACCATCGCACAAACCAACCTCCCTTCCATTGACTCCATCTACACCTCACGCTGCCTCGGCAAGGCCAGCAGCATCATCAAGGACCAGTCGCACCCTGGCCACTCCCTCTTCTCCCCTCTCCTATCAGGCAAGAGGTACAGAAGTGTGAAAACTTGTGATTGAGGCAGTGCAGCGTAGGTTCACGAGATCATCCCTGGGATGGCAGGACTGTCATATGAGAAAAGATTGAAAAGACTAGGCTTGTATTCACTGGAGTTTAAAAGCATGAGGGGGGAATCTTATAGAAACATATACAATTATAAAAGAACTGGACAAGCTAGATGCAGGAAAAATGTTCCCAATGTTGGGCGAGTCCAGAACCAGGGGCCACAGTCTTAGAATAAAGGGGAGGTCATTTAAGACTGAGGTGAGAAAAACTTTTTCACCCAGAGAGTTGTGAATTTATGGAATTCCCTGCCACAGAGGGCAGTGGAGGCCAAATGACTGGATGGATTTAAGAGAGAGTTAGATAGAGCTCTAGGGGCTAGTGGAGTCAAAGGATATGGGGAGAAGGCAGGCACGGGTTATTGATAGGGGACGATCAGCCATGATCACAATGAATGGCGGTGCTGGCTCGAAGGGCCGAATGACCTCCTCCTGCAACTATTTTCTAATTTCTAAAATGCACACCTCCAGATTCAGGGACAGTTTCTTCCCAGCTGTTGTCAGGCAACTGAACCATCCTACCAACAATTAGAGGGTGGTCCTGACCTCCCACCCATCGTTTGGAGACCTCTGAACTATCTTTATTCGGAATTTATTTTGCACTAAATGTTATGCCCTTTACCTTGTATCTGTACACTGTGGATGGGTCGATTGTAATCATGTATAGTCTTTGACTGGGTAGCATGCAACAAAAAGCTAAAAACTACCAACTAAACAGGGCAGCACAGTAGAGTTGCTGCCTTACAGTGCCAGAGACCCGGATTCGATCCCGACTACAGGTGCTACCTGTACGGAGTTTGTACTTTCTCCCCGTGACTTTACTCTGGGACTTCCAGTTTCTTCCCACACTCCAAAGACGTGCAGGTTTATAGGTTAATTGTCCCTGGTGTGTATCAAATAGTGTTAGTGTGCGGGGATCGTTGGTCGGCACGGACTCAGTCGGCCTGTTTCCACACTGTATCTCTAAACTCTAAACAAACCTTTGATGCCTCATCTGCCCCGGTGGTATACTATAAGGTAAAACTTTTAATTTTGCTTGCAAGAAACACAGAACAGGACTGCCAACAATTTCACTTGTTTTATTACGGAGAAATCTGCTAATCCATACAATACAATGATACTGGCGGTACTAATCCTCTGATAGGAACAACCTTCTATATCCAAGAGAACAAAACAGTTAAGAATCTTGTCGTTAATCATTTTGTCACTAAAAATAATTACTTGTCGGCATCACCGGGTGTTGCCATTTAATCAATGGCACTCCTTGTTCATAATTGAAAAACACCACAACTTGTTAAAGTGCTTCGTTTGACCTATGAATTGTTCATTTCCTTGCGAATGTCGGCGTCGTTACATTAAAAATTAGCTTCACTCTCATGACGAGCCAGCGCCGGTGGTAGTGTGGTTCCGCAAGGGCCTTTAAAATAAAATCTGCAACAACAAAAAAAAAATCAAATCATAATCAGAGAATCAGAGCAGAGTCTATATTGACTCCATCTACACCTAACGCAGCCCAGACCATCACACAACCAACCTCCCTTCCATCGACTCCATCTACACCTCACGCTGCCTCGGCAAGGCCAGCAGCATCATCGAGGACCAGTCGCACCCCGGGCCACTCCCTCTTCTCCCCTCTCCCATCGGGCAAAAGGTACAGAAGTGAGAAAACGCACACCTCCAGCTTCAGGGACAGTTTCTTCCCAGCTGTTATCAGGCAACTGAATCATCCTACCACAACCAGAGAGCAGTCCTGAACTGCTATCTACCTCTTAGGTGACCAACGGATCAGACTGGCGGTTGAAGTGAATTACTCCCCTGCACCACCCTGTGCATCTAATGACCGTCCCCAAGTGTGCAAAATAATACTGCAAGATATATCTAGACAAAATCTATTGGTCACCTAAGAGGTTTTAAGAATAAGGAGTAAGCCATTTAGAAAGGAGATGAGGAAACACTTTTTTCACAGAGAGTGGCGAGTCTGTGGAATTCTCTGCCTCAGAGGGCGGTGGAGGCTGGTTCTCTGGATGCTTTCAAGAGAGAGCTAGATAGGGCTCTTAAAAATAGCGGAGTCAGGGGATATGGGGAGAAGGCAGGAACGGGGTACTGATTGCGGATGATCAGCCATGATCACATTGAATGGCGGTGCTGGCTCGAAGGGCCAAATGGCCTACTCCTGCACCTATTGTCTATTGTCTAAAAATATAATAATATGCCAACAGTCGTTAGCTCCTATACAGGGACAGAATCTTTAGCAAAGCACACACAGTGCTGGAGGAAAAAGAGGGGTTGCCTGTCCATTCCCTTCACAGACGCTGCCTGAGCCGTTGAGTTTTTTTCCAGCACATTTTGTGTTATGTTTCATGCACGCACCTGAATTGTGTGGTGGCGTTCGTGACTTGAGTGTTGAACTCTGCAACGGGCACACCCCTCGCTGCCACCTGGGGGGCAAACAATGCTGCCGGGTAGACAATCGACGACGTGCCAACCTGAGACAACAGGTCCAAAACATTGATGTGAGCAGAAGATTTATGATCTCCCGGCCGACAAACACTGTAGCTCTCCCCCCTCCCCCCTGCCATTCCCACACTGACTCTCTGTCCTGGGCCTCCTCCTTTCTCAGAGTGAGGTCAAACATAAATTGGAGGATAAGCATCTCAAATATCGCTTGGGCCAGCTTTCAACCCAGCAATGTAATCATTATCTCTCTAACTTCAAGTAACCCTGGCAACTCCTCTCTTTCCGTCCCTCTCCCACCATAGTCGTCACTATCATATCGTTGAGTTTCACTGACTGTGTAAGTCGTTATCACCTATCCCACAGCCAACAATGGACCATTGTGGGCTCCACCTTTCTTTGATCGTCCTTGCTTTCTGCACATCTTCCATTCATTTGCCCCAAGTACCGTCCATATCTCTCGTTCCCCTTCCCCCTGACCTTCAGTCTGAAGAAGGGTCTTGACCCGAAACGTCACCCATTCCTTTTCTCCAGAGAGCATACCTGCCAACTTGTGAGATTGAAAAATCGGAATCCTATTAGTCTGACATCAGTGAGGGCGGGGCACGTGACGTCAGTAAGGGGCGGGGCAGGTGACGTCAGTAAGGGGCGGGGCAAGTGACGTCAGTAAGGGGCGGGGTACGTGACGTCAGTGAGGGCGGGAAAGTGACCTCAGGGGGGTTACACAAAATGCTGGAGAAACTCAGCGGGTGCAGCAACATCTAAGGAGCGAAGGAGATAGGCGACGTTTTCGGATTTTTCCATCCCAATTCCGATTTTTTTGTCTCAATATTCTGAGAAAAAAAATCGGAAAAAAAAACACATAGAAAGTTTCTGTGTGTTTTTTTTTTTCCGATTTTTTTTCTCGGAATATTGAGACAAAAAATCGGAATTCGGAATTGGGATGGAAAAATCGGAAGAATTCCGCCCAAATCGGAATGGTTGGCAGGTATGCAGAGATGCTGCCTGCCCCGCTGAGTTACTCCAGCTTTCTGTGACTGTATTTATGTAAGCATACACCCTCACTAACATTGAACTAAAACCTAAAGTACCATTAGTGCACAAAGTCCACACAAACGCCCAGGAACAAAGACGTTTGTAAAAAGTGGTGAACACTGCCCGTTCAATCACAGGTACTGACCTCCCCACCGTGGAAGGGAATTACAGGAGTCGCTGGCTGGAAAAGGCAGCCAGCATCGTCATAGACTCACACTACCCTGGCCAGGCTCTCATTTCACACTTGTCATCGGGAAGAAGGTACAGGAGCCTGAAAACTGTAACGTCCAGGTTCAGGAGCAGCTTCTTCCCTTCAGCCTCATATAGGCTCTAAACAACTTAGACTTGAGGGCATTATTTGACTATTATGGTGTGGGTGTGGGTGTGGGTGTGGGTGTGGGTGTGGGTGTGGGGTGTGGGTGTGGGTGTGGTGGGTGTGGGTGTGTGTGTGTGTGTGTGTGTGTGTGTGTGTGTGTGTGTGTGTGTGTGTGTGTGTGTGTGTGTGTGTGTGTGTGTGTGTGTGTGTGTAGAGGGATGTGTGTGTGTGTGTAGAGGGGGGTGTGTGTGTGTGTGTGTATAGAGGTGTGTGTGTATGTCTGTATAGAGGGGTGTGTGTGTCTCTGCACCTATGTATGTGTATATACGCAACACACACACACATATATATATATATATATATATATATATATATATATATATATATATATACACACACACACACACACACACGTGTATCCATATGTTATATACACAAACACGTGTACACATTCATGTATTCACATATATTTGTGTATGCATCTGTGTAGGTAAATGCGTATATATGTGACATCTTTCCTATAAGATGGTGCCCAAAAACAAAACACAATATACTCTAAATTAGACAGTTAGGTAGAGCTCTAGGGGCTGGTGGAATCAAGGGATATGGGGAGAAGGCAGGCACGGGTTATTGATTGGGGACGATCAGCCATGATCACAATGAATGGCGGTGCTGGCTCGAAGGGCCGAAGGGCCTCCTGCACCTATTTTCTATGTCTTTGTCTAAATGTGGCCTCATCAACGTCTTATATAACTGCAATATCATCCCCCCTAACTTCAATACTCTTCGCATTTAGAAAACATTCCTTTGATTCTTTGATTGATGCACTGTAAGAAAAATGTCTACTTGCCAAAAGACAAAGGTCACAAATCTCTAGCTCCTTGTTCACTTCCATCAGGATGTCGGAATCGAGAGTCTCCCCAAACCAGACCACGTGGGGGCGAAGCAGACCACTGCACCCTGACTCTTTACACCTAAGGCAGAGGAAAGAACAAGGCTGGGAACACGAGGACTGAAGGGAAATGAAGTTCTATGTCCTCTAGCGTTGATGAGCAGGACAATGGGCAGATGGAAACACAGCACATGGGGCGTCAGGGTAGAGTTGCTGCCTAACGCGCCAGAGACCCGGGTTCGATCCTGACCACGGGTGCTGTCTGTACAGATTTTGTACGTTCTCCCCGTGACCGCCGTGGGTTTTCTCCGAGATCTTTGGTATCCTCCCACACTCCAAAGACGTGCTGGGTCGACTGGGCTTGCATTCACTAGAATTTAGAAGGATCAGACGGGATCTTATAGAAACATATAAAATTCTTAAAGGATTGGACAGGCTAGATGCCGGAAAAATGTTCCCGATGTTGCGGGAGTCCCGAAGCAGGGGTCACTGTTTAAGAATAAGGGGTAGGCCATTTAGGACTGAGATGAGGATTTGATTGGAGAAAGGCTAACTTTGAGGGAATGCGTAAGGATTTTAAAGGAGTGAATTGGGACACTTTGTTTCATGGGAAGGATGTAGAAGAGAAATGGAGGACATTTAAAGGGGAAATTGTAAGAGTACAGAATCTTTATGTCCCTGTTAGGTTGAAAGGAAAGAGTAAAAATTGGAAAGAGCCATGGTTTTCAAGGGAAATTGGACATTTGTTTCGAAAAAAGAGAGATATCTACAATACTTATAGGAGGCATGGAGTAAATGAGGTGCTAGAGGAGTATAAAGAATGCAAAAAGAATCTTAAGAAAGCAATTAGGAAGGCTAAAAGAAGATATGAGGTTGCTTTGGCAAGAAAGGTGAAAGTAAACCCAAAGGGTTTCTACAGCTATATTAATAGCAAAAGGATAACGAGGGATAAAATTGGACCATTAGAGAACCAGAATGGACAGCTATCTGCAGAGCCAAAAGAGATGGGGGAGATATTGAACAATTTATTTTCTTCGGTATTCACCAAGGAGAGGGATATTGAACTCGGTGAGTTAAGTGGAAAGAGTAGAGTAGCTATGGAAACTATGAGATTCAAAGAGGAGGAAGTACTGACACTTTTGAAAAATATAAAAGTGGATAAGTCTCCAGGTCCTGACAGGATATTCCCTAGGACATTGAGGGAAGTTAGTGTAGAAATAGCAGGAGCTATGACAGAAATATTTCAAATGTCATTAGAAACGGGAATAGTGCCGGAGGATTGGCGTACTGCGCATGTTGTTCCATTGTTTAAAAAGTGTTCAAAGAATAAACCTAGCAATTATAGACCTATTAGTTTGACGTCAGTGGTGGGCAAATTAATGGAAAGGATACTTAGAGATAATATATATAAGCATCTGGATAAACAGGGTCTGATCAGGAACAGTCAACATGGATTTGTGCCTGGAAGGTCATGTTTGACAAACCTTCTTGAATTTTTTGAAGCGGTAACTAGGGAAATTGATGAGGGTAAAGCAGTGGATGTTGTCTATATGGATTTCAGTAAGGCCTTTGACAAGGTTCCCCATGGAAGGTTGGTTAAGAAGGTTCAATCTTTGGGTGTTAATGGCGGAGTAGCAAGATGGATTCAACAGTGGCTGAATGGGAGATGTCAGAGAGTAATGGTGGATGGCTGTTTGTCAGGTTGGAAGCCGGTGACCAGTGGGGTGCCTCAGGGATCTGTGTTGGGTCCACTGTTGTTTGTCATGTACATCAATGATCTGGATGATGGGGTGGAAAATTGGATAAGTAAGTATGCAGATGATACTAAGATAGGTGGTGTTGTGGATAATGAAGTAGATTTTCAAGTCTACAGAGAGATTTGGGCCATTTGGAAAAGTGGGCTGAAAGATGGCAGATGGAGTTTAATGCTGATAAGTGTGAAGTGCTACATCTTGGCAGGACAAATCAAAATAGGACGTACATGGTAAATGGTAGGGAATTGAGGAATGCTGTGGAACAGAGGGATCTAGGAATAACTGTGCATAGTTCCCTGAAGGTGGAATCGCATGTGGATAGGGTGGTAAAGAAAGCCTTTGGTGTGCTGGCCTTTATAAATCAGAGCATTGAATATAGGAGTAGGGAAGTAATGTTAAAATTGTACAAGGCATTGGTAAGACCAATTCTGGAGTATGGTGTACAATTTTGGTCGCCTAGTTATAGGAAGGATGTCAACAAAATAGAGAGAGTACAGAGGAGATTTACTAGAATGTTGCCAGGGTTCCAGCAACTATGTTACAGAGAAAGGTTGAACAAGTTAGGTCTTTATTCTTTGGAGCGCAGAAGGTTAAGGGGGGACTTGATTGAGGTCTTTAAAATGATGAAAGGGATAGACAGAGTTGACGTGGATACGTTTTTCCCATTGAGGGTAGGGAAGATTCAAACAAGAGGGCATGACATGAGAATTAAGGGACAGAGGTTTCGGGGTAATGTGAGGGGGAACTTCTTTACTCAGAGGGTGGTGGCTGTGTGGAATCAGCTTCCAGCAGAAGTGGTGGAGCAGAATCGATTTTAACATTTAAGAGTAAAGTGGATAGGTATATGGACGTGAAGGGAATGGAGGGGTATGGTCTGAGTGCAGGTAGATGGGACTAGGGGAAAACAAATGGTCGGCACGGACTGGAAGGGCCGAGAGGGCCCGTTTCCGTGCTGTAATTGTTATATGGTTATATGGAAGACAGTCCGAGGGTATTCGATGAGGTAGATGGTAGTTCAGGACTGCCCTCTAGTTAATGATAAGATGATTCAGTTGCCTGATAACAACTGGGAAGAAAATTTCCCTGAATCTGGAGAAGAGGGAGTGACCGGGGGTGGGCAGCAGGGCCTGTTCTTGTGCTGTGCTATTCTATGTACCAACTCTGACAACAATGTAGAGATATGTGTTCAGCTCCACCAGTGCTCCATGGTCAATCTGCACCAAGACACAAATATTTGTACCTGGGAAGTTTCTCCACTGGGATTCTGGCGTCTTCCGTGTCGGGATCTGGTGCCCTTGAAAGAAGAGAGAATTAAAAGAATGATTTGCATGCATTTATGACACCATTTTCCACGTATATTGAAATATTGCAATTTCTGCTGCTCTCGCTCTACATCAGGGGTGTCAAACTATTTTAACTGATTTTAGGTCGCAGGCAAAATGCGACTTCATGCGCGCCGGATAGTGCCGTGCGCGCATGGACGCAGCCCCATCCGGCACTGGAGACAGCTGCAGCCCGCTCTGGCATCGGGGAAACCGGACTGGACTACTTCGCAGGCCGCGAGTTTGACACCCCTGATCTACATCCTGTAAATTTACAACATTTAGTTGACTTTATTGTCACATGCTTTAGTTGCATGCTAACCAGTCAGCGGAAAGACTAGATAGGACTCTTAAAGATAGTGGTGTCAGAGGGATATGGGGAGAAGGCAGGAACGGGGTACTGATTGTGGATGATCAGCCATGATCACATTGAATGGCGGTGCTGGCTCGAAGGGCTGAATGGCCTACTCCTGCACCTATTGTCTATGATAACAATTAAGCCATACAGTGTAGATATATGTTAAAAGGAATACTGTTCAAAGATAGGGTCTCCAATGAGGTATATGGTAGCTCAGGACCGCTCTCTAGTTGGTGGTAGGAAGGTTCAGTTGCCTGATAAAAGTTGGGGAGAAACTGTCTCTGAATCTGGAGGGAATCTGGCATTTAAGTTATTGAGTTCATTTCTGGTAACAGAAGCTTGACCTAATTTCTAAACACATTGTTCATGAAACGTTTCATCCAACCCAGACCTTGCTTCAAAATCAACTCAGCGGTAGAGTTGCTGCCTTACAGCGAATGCAGCGTCGGAGACCCGGGTTCGATCCCGACCACGGGCGCTGTCTGTACGGAGTTTGTACGTTCTCCCCGTGACCTGCGTGGGTTTTCTCCGAGATCTTCGGTTTCCTCCCACACTCCAAAGGCGTACAGGTATGTAGGTTAATTGACTTGGTAAGTGTAAAAATTGTCCCTTTTGTGTGTTAATATGCAGGGATCGCTGGTCGGCGCGGACCTAGTGGGCCGAAGGGCTGTTTTCCGTGCTGTATCTCTAAAGAAAAAAATCTATGTAGCTGTTTAGCTGTCTACTTCATTTATTTAGTCACACATTTATCAATGTATTTATTTTACACACAGAGTGTGGCGTGTACCTGGAACGTGATACTGGTGCTGTTGGGTGAAGCAGGAACGTCAGTGGCATTTGAAAGACTTTTGGATGGGGACATGGAAATGCAGAGAGATGGGTTATGTGCACGTCGATAAGTCCTGGCATCATGTTCGGCACAGACATTGTGCGTCGAAGGGCCTGTTCTTGTTCTAGACATTAGACAATAGGTGCAGGAGTAGGCCATTCGGCCCTTCAAGCCAGCACTGCCATTCAATGTGATCATGGCTGATCATCCCCAATCAGTACCCCTTCCTGTCTTCTCCCCATATCCCCTGAGTCCACTACTTTTAAGAGCCCTATCTAGCTCTCTCTTGAAAGCATCCAGAGAACCTGCCTCCACCGCCCTCTGAGGCAGAGAATTCCACAGACTCACCACTCTCTGCGAGAAAATGTGTTTCCTCGTCTCCGTTCTAAATGGCTCACTCCTTATTCTTAAACTGTGGCCCCTGGTTCTGGACTCCCCCAACATCGGGAACATGTTTCCTGCCTCTAGCGTGTCCAAGCCCTTAACAATCTTATATGTTTCAATGAAATCCCCTCTCATCCTTCTAAACTCCAGAGTGTACAAGTCCAGCCGCTCCATTCTCTACTGTTGTACTGTACTGTGCTGTACTGTTCTCTGTTCTACACATACCAGAACATTCCCCAGAACTGTTTACATTGCACCAGACAGACACCACATGCATCACAAATATGAGATTTATTAAGTCATTACCCTTTTCCAGCCAGGGCCGGACATATTGGACTCTTGTAGTTCTCTGCGACATTTTTACAGCTTGTGCAACGTGTTTTGAATAAACTGCCTAAAAGAACAAAATGACATAGATGAAAACACAAAACAAATGTTAACTAGTAGACTAATGATAGATTCAATAAGATATTAAGGAATAAATAATGTAAAAAAAAACTTGTGTTGTAGTGTCGTATAGCATGTGGTTGAGAGGGAAAAATCGATCAGCCATGATCAAACGGCGGAGCAGACTCGACGTGCTGAATGGCCTAATTCTGCTCCTTTATCTTATGGTCACAGGCTCCTCTGATCCAAGATGCTCCACCTAAGCTGGTCACATTTGCCAATGTTTGGCCTTTATGCTTATAAACCTTAGGTAGACACAAAATGCTGGAGTAACTCAGCGGGGCTGGCAGCATCTCTAGAGAGAAGGAATGGGCGACGTTTCAGGACAAACCCTTCTTCAGACCGATGTCAGGGGAGTGGGCGGGACAGAGATAGAATGTAGTCGGAGACAGTAAGACTGGTGGGAGAACTGGGAAGGGGGAGGGCATGGAGAGAGAGGGAAAGCAAGGGCTATTTGAAGTTAGAGAAGTCAATGTTCATACCGCTGGGGTGTAAGCTGCCCAAGCGAAATATGAGGTGCTGTTCCTCCAACTTGCGCTGGGCCTCACTCTGACAATGGAGGAGGCCCAGGACAGAAAGGTCAGATTGGGAATGGGAGGGGGGAGTTAAAGTATTGAGCAACCGGGAGATCAGGTAGGTTAAGACGGACTGAGCGGAGGTGTCCAGCGAAACGATCTCCGAGCCTGCGCTTGGTCTCGCCGATGTACAGAAGTTGACGTTCTAAACCTTCCCTATCCATGTACCTGTCCAAATGTCTTTTAAATGCAGTTATCGTACCTGCCTCAACTAGCTCCTCTGGCAGCTCGTTCCATATACCCACCACCCTCCGAGTGAAGAGGTTGTCTCTCAGGTTTGTATTCAAATTTTCCCACTCTCACCATAAACATATATCCTGTTTTTTTATTCTCTTACAACTCTCCATACATACCCCCCTCTCTCTCTCTCCATCTTCCCTGTGGCAATCAACTTCTTCCCCTTCAGTCATGGGGTATGAGACTGACTAACCCCCCTCCCCACTCCCACGGCTACCTCAACTACCTACAATGACATGGAGACCCCAATACCACTGCACCTACAACTTCAAAAGTATCGATTTTCTCCACGGCGGTCGCAGAAAATTTTTCTACACGTTGGAAAATTTGCAGCGACCATACTGAGGCCGCGACTAGTTCCCAGAATGCGGGAACTCCTCTCCACCATGAAGGAGACCACCTGCGACCATGTGGCGACCATGTGGCGATCTTGTGGCGAGCGCAGAGTCTCCTAAACCCGCCCAAGAGGTCGCCTAAGTCGGACAGGCCCTTTAGCATGCGGGAATTGCTGGTCGGTGCAGACGCGGTGGGCCAAAGGGCCTGTTTCCGCTCCGTATCTCTAAAACTAAATGTGAGGAAAGATAGAAAAACTATACCAGGAACAAACTTACAGCATGTACAAATAATTAGTGATTGTTCCAACAGGGAAGATTAATTTTTTTTTAGGGGATAACCTGCTTGTTTAAATTTGTATGATAAATGGTGAGTCCTGTAATAGCAAAGAATTTTCCGAGCAGACCGTAGTGCATTAATAAGATTTTAAGTTCAAGGAGCAGAAATAAGCCATTCGGCCCATCAAGCCTACTCTGCCATTTAATCATGGCTGATCTATCTAACCTAAGACACCCATACTAATCAATCTCTATCTATCTCTGCTTTAAATATATCCACTGACTTGGCCTCCACAGCCGCATGTGGCAATGAATTCCACAGATTCGCCACCCTCTGTCTGAAGAAATAACTTCTCATCTCTTTCCTAAAGGAATGTCATAGTCAGTTTCAGTTTAGTTAATTGTCACGTGTACCGAGGTGCAGTGAAAAAACTTTTGTTGCGTGCTAACCAGTCAGCGGAAAGACAATACTCTGGAGGGACACATTGCTCTGGTATTTTATTTAATTCACATGTTTAATAATGTTTTATTATTGATGTTTAATGTTTTATGTGTCATTCGTAACAGTCACTGTATGTCATGTTGCCACTTGCGGGCGGAGCACCAAGGCAAATTCCTTGCATTGGCCAATAAATTTATTAATTAATTCATTCATTCAATACAGGATTACAATCGAGCCATTCACAGTGTACAGATACATGATAAGTGAAGAATGTTTAGTGCCTTCTGTGGCACAGAATTCCACAAGGTGTTATCGGGGTCATCGACCTGATTATCAAAGCGTTTAAATCCACACTCCTCTCCACACAGACATAACAAGCAAAGTGCCCAGACAAGAGGCAATGCCTACAATCGCGGCTTTGAGAATACAAAAGAGGTCACGTACCGTGAATTTCGTGAATATCTTTTGATCCCGCTCTTTTGTGCAGCTCGTCGATGTTCTGCGTGATAACCACGACCTTGCGGCCTTGCTTGCTGAGCCTGGCCTCGCAGTCGGCAATCGCTGCGTGTGCGGGGTTCGGCTGCTTGCTCAGCATCAGCTCGCGCCGGTAGTGATAGAATTCCCAAACCCGGGAAGGATTCCGTGAAAACGCTTCTGGGGTCGCCAGATCCTGTTCATGGAAAAGGAGGGGGGAAGCAGACGCAAAATGTACCTTCTTTAGACCGCATTTAGAGTATTGTGTGCTCAGTCCTGGGCACCATGTTATATGAAGCATGTCATCAAGCTGGAAAGGGTGCTGGGAAGATTTGCAAGGATGTGGCCAGGACTCGAGGGTCTGAGCTATAGGGAGAGTTTGAGCAGCTGGGACTCTATTTGCTGGAGCGCAGGAGGATGAGGGGTGATCTTATAGAGGTGTATAGAGCTGTTGTCCTCTGGCAGGCGTTACAGGCCAGCCAAAACACGCACCTCCAGACTCAGAGACAGTTTCTTCCCCAAAGCAATCTGCACACTCAATATGAAAAAACAGCGAGTATGATTCATGCTGCACTCTTCCATGCTGCTACCCACCTTGCACTTTACTATCGCCATGTGCAATACTGATTATTTATTTATCTTGATACCTAGTTTTATAACATTGTTTTAAAATTGTGTCCTGTGTTTTTTATGTTTGTATATTATCAATGGAGTGGCAATAATAATTTTATTGTATGCAGTGCTTACAATGACAAATAAAGGCCTTCATTCATTCAAAATCTTGAGAGGGATAGATCGAGTAGATGCACAGTCTGTTGCCCAGAGTAGGTGAATCAAGGACCAGAGGACATCGGATTAAGGTGAAGGGGAAAATATTTAATAGGAATCTAAGGGTAACCTCTTCACACAACAAGTGGTGAGTGTATGGAACAAGCTATATGAAGCTGGAGGATGGAATGTAGGTGGAGGAGGAGGGGAGAAATAGGTGTAAGTCCAAGTTGGGCAAATAATTCAGATCATCCTAGAACATCACGATGTACCATGAAACAAAATGGAAAAAATGCAGAATTGGTACACATTTCTTAGTGTATTTTTAACAGCACTTACTTTAAAATAAAATATTGCTGGCATTCAAAATCTGCAATCAGTGCCTAATCTGATTATTAGTAATAAAATCTGCAAGCATTTTATTATCTGATTATTATAATCTGATAAGTAATAATAATAAAATTTAGATTTCATGAGCAAGGCTATTAGCTAATGTTTAATTTAGTTTTGAGATACAGCGCTGAAACACGGCGACCAGCGATCACCCCGTACGCCAGCACTACCCTACACACACCAGGGACAATTTACAATCTTTACCGAAGCCAATTAACCTACAAACCTGTATGTCGTTGGAGTGTGGGAGGAAACTGGACGTCCGGGGAAAACCCACGGAGTCACGGGGAGAGCGTACAAACTCCGCACAGACAGGGCACGTCGCCAGGATCAAACCCACATCCTCTGCGCTGTAAAGCAGCATCACTACCGCTACGCCACTGTGCCGCCCTACAGCAATCCTCAGCCTTTTATATCTGGATTGCAAATCTCTTCTTACAAGTGTAAGAACCTGTACCATCTTGCTGAAATGTGCGTCTGCAGTATAGATTACTAAAAACATGATAACACTTATCAGGATATCTACAAGCGTGAAGGATTACAGATTGTTGACCTGGAAGATAATAACCATATAACAATTACAGCACGGAAACAGGCCCTCTCGGCCCTTCCAGTCCGTGCCGACCATTTGTTTTCCCCTAGACCCATCTACCTGCACTCAGACCATACCCCTCCATTCCCTTCACGTCCATATACCTATCCACTTTACTCTTAAATGTTAAAATCGATCCTGCCTCCACCACATCTGCTGGAAGCTCATTCCACACAGCCACCACCCTCTGAGTAAAGAAGTTCCCTCTCACGTTACCCCTAAACTTCTGTCCCTTAATTCTCATGTCATGCCCTCTTGTTTGAATCTTCCCTACCCTCAATGGGAAAAACGTATCCACGTCAACTCTGTCTATCCCTTTCATCATTTTAAAGACCTCAATCAAGTCCCCCCTTAACCTTCTGCGCTCCAAAGAATAAAGACCTAACTTGTTCAACCTTTCTCTGTAACATAGTTGCTGGAACCCTGGCAACATTCTAGTAAATCTCCTCTGTACTCTCTCTATTTTGTTGACATCCTTCCTATAACTAGGCGACCAAAATTGTACACCATACTCCAGAATTGGTCTTACCAATGCCTTGTACAATTGTAACATTACTTCCCTACTCCTATATTCAATGCTCTGATTTATAAAGGCCAGCACACCAAAGGCTTTCTTTACCACATCTGATGTATGGAAGTTTCCTCAGTTTAGTTTAGCTTGTTGTCACGTGTATCAAGGTACAGTGAAAAGCTTTTGTCGTGTGCTATCCAATTAGGGGAAAGACTATACGTGATTACAATCGAGCCGTCCACAATGTAGAGATACATGATAAAGTGAATATTGATTAGTTTGGGTGTCAGGGGCAATGGGGAGAAGGCAAGAGAATGGGGTTAGGAGAGATAGATCAGCCATGAATGAATGGCAGAGTAGACTTGATGGGCCAAATGGCCTAATTCTGCTCCTAAAACTTATGACCTTATGAATCACGTTTAGTGCAAAATAAAGTCCAATCAAAGATATTCCAAGGGTCTTCAATGAGGTAGATAGCAGCTCAGGAATGCTCTCTAGTTGTTGATAGGATGGTTCAGTAGCCTGATAACAGCTGGGAAGAAACTGTCCCTGAATCTGGAGGTGTGTGTTTTCACACTTCTGTACCTCTTGCCTGATGGAAGAGGGGAGAAGAGGGGGTGACCGGGGTGCGACTGGTCCTTCTTCATTTCGCACCGGGGATGATTGGGTTTCCGGGAGAAGGATCTCGACCCAAAACGTCACCCGTTCCTTCTCTCCAGAGATGCTGCCCGTCCCGCTGAGTCATATAACCATATGACAATTACAGCACGGAAACAGGCCATCTCGGCCCTTCTAGTTTGTGCCGAACACTTATTCTCACCTAGTCCCATCTACCTGCAATATAACCATATAACAATTACAGTCACTCCAGCTTTTTCTGTCTATCTGCAGTTCCTTCCTGCACATTGGGTTTCCAGGAATGATTGGGTTAACAAATGATGAGTGCTTGATGGAGCTGGGCCTGTACTCTCCGGAGTTTAGAAGGATGAGGTGGGATCTCAATGAAAGTTACCAAATAATGAAAGGCCCGGATAGAGTGGATGTGGAGAGGATGTTTCCACTAGCGGGAGAGTCTAGGACCAGAGGCCACAGCCTCAGAATTAAAGGATGTACCTTGAGAAAGGAAACGAGTAAAGCAAATTTCTTTACTTGGAGGGTGGTGAATCTATGGAATGAATTGCCATAGACGGCTGTCGTGGCCAAGTCAATGGCTATTTCTAAGGTGGCGATTGGCAGATTCTTGATTAGTACGGGTGTCAGGGGTTATGGGGAGACGGCAGAAGATTGGGGTTGAGGGGGAAAGATAGGTCAGCATAGAGGAGCACAGTTGGTGGGCTGAATGGCCTAATTCTGCTGCAATGATGTATGAACATACCTGGGCTTGCCATTTCCGCCAGAACCCCCCTGCTCCACGGAACGTGGGCACGCCACTCTCCGCGCTGGCACCCGCCCCTGTTATAATCGTTATGTGCTTGGCTTTGGCGAAGACTTCCCGAAATTCGGCCAAATCTAAACAAAAAACACGGGGGAAAAAAAAATCCCACAATCAGAATACTTTAGCAAAAGAAAACAAAACTATGAAAGGATAACATGGAAGGATAAAGGGGCTTGCCCTTCGGCCCACAATGTTTGTGCCAAGCACGATGCCAAGTTAAACTTCAGACCACACGGTGGCGCAGCGGTAGAGTTGCTGCCTTACAGCGAATGCAGCGCCGGAGACCCGGGTTCCATCCCGACCACGGGGGCTGTCTGTACGGGGCTTGGACGTTCTCCCCGTGACCTGCGTAGGTTTTCTCCGGGTGCTCCGGTTTCCTTCCACACTCCGAAGACGTGCAGGTTTGTCGGTTAATTGGCTTGGTAAATGTAAAAATTGTCCCGAGTGGGTGTAGGACGGTGTTAATGTGCGGGGATCGCTGGTCGGCGCAGACTCAGTGGGCCGAAGGGGCCTGTGTCTGTGCTGTATCTCTAAACTAAACAAATCTTATCGGCCTGTATGTGATGCATATCCCTCTATTCCCTGCTCTTCCATGTGCCTATTTAAAAACGCTTCTTAAATATCACTAATCGGATCTGTCTCCACCACCAGCCCTGCAATGTGTTCCACACCACCCTGTGCAATAAACCTACCCCTGCACATCCCCATTAATTTTACCTCCTCTCAGCCTATAGCTAAACCCTTTAGTGTTGGGAATCTCTACCCTGGAGAAAAGGTTCTGACTGTCTACCCTATTTTCGCCTCTCATAATTTTAGACCATAGTCAATAGGTGCAGGAGTAGGCGATTCGGCCGTTCAAGCCAGCACCGCCATTCAATGTGATCACGGCTGATCATCCCCAATCAGTACCCCGTTCCTGCCTTCTCCCCATATCCCCTGACTCCGCTATCTTTAAGAGCCCTATCTAGCTCTCTCTAGAAAGTATCGAGAGAACCGGCCTCCACCGCCCTCACAGGCAGAGAATTCCACAGACTCACAACTCTCTATGAGAAAAAGTTTTTCCTCATCCCTGTTCTAAACTCCTTATTCTTAAACTGTGGCCCCTGGTTCTGAACTCCCCCAACATCGGGAACATTTTTCCTGCCTCTAGCGTGTCCAAACCCTTAATAATCTTATATGATTCAATAAGAACCCTTCTCAGCCTTCTAAACTCCAGAGTGTACAAGCCCAGCCGCTCCATTCTCTTAGCATATGACAGTCCCGCCATCCCGGGAATTAACCTTGTTTTATATACTTGCAGATATCAAAAACCCAAACATAAATTAAGTGAATTTGTATTTTTGGGAGAACACTGCGATTATGTTAGGAAACAATACTGATTTACTGGTTTACAAAATTAAACAAACAAAATAAAAAAAACAAAATTGCTGGAGTAACTCGGCAGGTCAGGCTGTGTCACTGGAGAACATGGACGGGTGACGTTTCAGGACCGGATCCTTCAGTCTGAAGAAGGGTCGCGACCTGAAACGTCACCTATCCATGTTCTCCAGAGATGCTGCCTGACCCGCTGAGTTACCCCAGCACTCTGTGTCTTTTACAAAAAATCCAAATACTACATTTAAATTGAGATGGTTTGGAGAAATAAAACTGAACTCAGAGGATACAACCACCCAGAAAAAGTTGAATATGCTTGCAGAGTGATAATTATGGCGGCAGAGAGAAGGCTTCGATTTCGATTCAAGACCCTGCATCAGGAGTGGTACCACCAATAATTAATTACAGTTGAATAGGCAAGAGAGTGTCAGGAGCGTTAACTGTCATATGTACCAAAGCAGAATAATGACATTTTTAATGTAATGACAAGGAACGGTAGATACTGATTTACCAAAGAAAGACACAAAATGCTGGAATAACTCAACGGGTCAGGCAGCATCCCTGGAGAACATGGCTAGGTGACGCTTCGGGTCGGGAACCAGTAGATTTTAGAGATATAGCGCGGAAACAGGCCTTTCGGAGCACTGCGTCCGCGCCGCCAGCGATCACCCCGTACAGTTTCAATCCTACACACTAGGAACAATTTACAATTTTTTTAAAACCAAAGTCAATTAACCTACAGACCTGTGCATCGTTGGAGTATGGGAGGAAACTGGAGCACCCAGAGAAAACGCTCGCGGTCACAGGGAGAACGGGCAAACGGTATCCTGACAACACCCGTAGTCTGGATCAAACCCAGGCCTCAGGTGCTGTAAGGCAGCAACTACCGATGCATCACCGTGCCACCCCTTCTTCAGGCTGATTGCAGGGTGGGGTGTGGGGAGGGAGGGGGATGGGAAGGAAGAACGCCGGAAGAGAGGATAGGCAGACCAAACAGTAGCTGGTAAAAGGTAAACACAGGCGAGGGGGAGTGAAAATGTTCAAGAGTTGTTCGAAAAGTGGGTCCATCTTTGCATGAAATGTTATTGAAACATGCTTCAAGAGCACAGGTTACCAAACACCGTGGAATGAATGCCTATCTGGGCACAAACAAATTTCAAAGATTACACGGCCTTGACAGGGAATATTAACAAACGCATTAACTCCTTTTCGCTCCCTATCTGAGATCTACAGAGAAGATATATCAAAATAGCACCAATGATAAAGGATTTTAGTCAAATAAAACCAACACGCGTTCACGCTTGCTTATCTGAATCCTGACCCCCTGATTCAGTATTTTGCTGTCTTCCTCTCAGCTGGGACTTTTCCGAAATGCAAAGTCCAATAACAATATATATTTAAGCAATAATATTCTATTTAATGTGATCTTGAGGGTACATAATATTTTCTGTGGTATTCATAACACAACAATGATAAAAACATTTTTTTTTAAATTGCACCTACCAACATGCATACATTATTATATTACAGTTAATATATACCGAGGGAAAATTTTTGTTCCAATGCTCCCCATTTCCAATTACTTTTACATTGAAGTTATTGAAATCCAAGTGAAGTTTAAATGGCATCAGAAAAATAAAACCTCCGAAATGGATGATATTCATTACGTGGTTGGAGTCAGTATCAGCACAATTACTATATTAAACATTGAACCTTCAGATGTCCTGGTTTACGCTAAAACTAAAGACAAATAATAACCTCCTCACACATGCCCCTGCAAGTATCTCTGTTACTCCTTTATAATATGCCCCTTCTTTGAACAAGCTCTTAAATATCCATCTGATTACACTCCTTGAGGATGTTCATCTGCATGATTAAACAATTAATACAAATCAATTAATAAAACAGTGAGATTGGGGACATTTCTATTCAACCTATCAAAGGGATTTGGGGGGGTGTGGTTTAGTCAGTGAGGTAAACAAACATAATAGTTGAGTGGCAAATGACAATAGTGCTACCCAATATATAACTGAAGGAAATATTGGGTTATCGGGGCTGTACGTTGCGACAGATAGCCTAACACCTTGCATGTCATTTTAATATTACACTTATCCCATCCCCCTGGATATTCCAGATTAATAAATTAAGGTTTTGTCAACTAATTACAAATCAGGCTAATTACAAATCAATAACATTAGCCAACACCGAAACACAAAGCGCTGAGCATTGGGATCTAGACATCACGGACAACTGACATCAGTTCCTCGTTCACATCTGGCAGTGCTCTCCGTCTGAACCAGGGGCCGCGGAGCGTTTGTGAAAGTGCGGGGGCTGAGCCATCACTGATCACTGGTCTTGAGGGTCCCGGCGAGGCAGTGGAGCGACGGAGTGGGGGGAGGGTGTGGGAGGGGGGTGCTTTTTGAAATTTTATGTATTAAAATCATGTTTTAGTGCATTGTAGAAGTATGATTTCAATGCTTTTTGTTTAAAGTATTTTTAAGAGATCATTTTTTAAGGGGTAACTTTTTCCACACAAAGGGTGGCGGGTGTATGGAACAAGCTGCCAGAAGAGGTAGTTGAGGCCGGGACTATCCCAACATTCAAGAAACAGTTAGACTGATACATGGATAGGACAGGTTTGGAGAGTTATGGACCAAAAGCAGGTAGTGCAGCTGGGACATGTTGCCGGGTGTGGGCAAGTTGTGCCGAAGGGCCTGTTTTCCCACTGTATCACTCTATGACTACATTATACCACAACTATGCATGAATGCTTCAAAATCAAGTGGCCGAGTTTTATTGCCATATACGCAAGCCTAGAAACATAGAAAATAGGTGCAGGAATTGGCCATTCGGCCCTTCGAGCCAGCACTGCCATTCAATATGATCATGGCTGTTGATCTAAAATCAGTACCTCTTTCCTGTTTTATTCCTTGATTTCACTAGCCCCAAGAGCAAAATGTAACTCTCTCTTGAAAACATCCAGTGAATTGGCCTCCACTGCCTTCTGTGGCAGAGAATTCCACAGATTCACAACTCTCTGGGTGAAGAAAGTTTTTCCTCATCTCAGTCCTAAACGGCCTGCCCCTCATTCTTAAACTGTGACCCCTGGTTCTGAACTCTCCCAACATCGGGAACATTTTTCCTGCAGTTACAGTAAGTGAAAATCTAGCAGGCAAGCAGGATGCTTTCTCCAACCACCCCCATTTGAAGGCCACTATCTTCCACCGCTTCTACCCAGTGCTTGGGAGCTACTTCCAGCAGCCACTGGTTGTCCTCCAGGATGCACCGAGCCGCAGCCTGGTCCATGCCAGTCACCAGGGCGAATTCGGCACAGAGACTCTCACGGCAGCGGCGCAATGCTTCCGACGGCCCGGGACTCTCGCACTGAGGCTGCTCCATGGCCGGAGCTGCAGCGAGCGACTCGCCAGCCCGGCAAACACTCGCCAGTCCCAGCTCCCCGTCCGCATCTGCCCCACCGCTGCTTCTGCTTCCATCCCTCCCTCCGCTCCTGCTCTCCAACACCCACGACCAGGTTGCTCAGAGCACAGCAGTGCCTCGTCCAAAGCAGGAGACATTGAAACACATCTAGCCAAAAAAGCCCCCCCCCCTCCCACGGCCCAGGTACCTATCTCTCCTCACTGGCCTCGCTCATGTGAGCCGCTTCCCGCAAATCCTTAAATTCCGACTGCTGCTGGGTGCAGGACATGGCCTCACTTGCTGCGCTGGGTGACACTCATTCACTGCCCGGTCCGTGTCTTTCAATGTAAATTTGCATGGGGACATGGTTTGGTGGTGTGTGACGGTTCGGTCAAGTGAGAATAACAAAGAATAAGAGTGCTGCTGTCTTGTCAACAGACGCGCACACAAGCAGTTGATATTAGTTTTGAAGTTCTCGTTGATCACAGAATTCTGTGATCAGCGTGAGAATTGGGCGAAATGCGTGAGTCTCACGCTCGATGCGCGAGAGTTGGCAGCTCTGACATATACATACAAACAATTATAGTGTAAAGACAAAAGTTCAGAGCTTATTTGGAGGTTGTAGTGTTTAATAGCCTGATGGCTGTAGGGAAGCAGCTATTCCTGAACCTAGACGTTACAGTTTTCAGGCTCCTGTACCTTCTTCCCGATTGCAGGAGTGAAATAAGAGCGTGGCCAGGGTGGAGTGGGTCTGGTGATGCTGGATGCCTTTATGAGGCAGTGACTCCAATAGATCCCATCGATGATGGGGAGGTTGGACCGAGCGGTGTTCACTACATTTGTAATCCTGTTTGTTGCTGGGCGAGCGAGATGCGGAACCAGGCCGTGATCAACCAGTCAATTTGCTCTCTACTTCTCCAAAGTATAATGGGGCAGGGAAAGAAATGACACAAAGTTCTGGAGTAACTCAGCTGGTCAGGCAACATCTGTGGAGTTCATGGATAGCTAGTGCTTTGGGTCGGGAACCTTCTTCAGGTGGAGTCCATCCGGGTAATTTAAGTGCTTGGAACTGGGCATCTAGACATGTGCAGTTGAAAGCATTTTATCAGGATGCAACACAGCGTGGTTTGGGAAGAGCTCCACGCAAGACCGCAAGCAAATGTAGAGAATTGAAGATGAAGCCCAGAACATCACACAAACCTATCTCCCTTCCATTGACTCAATTTACACTTCACTCTGCCTCGGCAAGGCCAGCAGCATAATCATGGACCAGTCACACCCTGACCACCCTCTTCTCCCCTCTCCCATCAGGCAAGAGGTACAGAAGTATGAAAACACACACCTCCAGATTCAGGGACAGTTTCTTCCCAGCTGTTATCGGGCAATTGAACAATCCTACCAACAAATAGAAAGCAGTCCTGAGCTACTGTCTACCTCATTGGAGAATCTCAGACTATCTTTGATCGGACTTTACTGGACTTTTCTCTTGCACCAAACGTTATTCATGCAATGCCCTTTATCATGTATCTGTACACTGTGAACGGCTCAATTGTAATCATGTATTGTCTTTCCGCTGACCGGTTAGCACGCAACAATAAGCTTTCTACTGTACCTCGGTACACGTGACAATAGACTAAACTAGACGTAACTATACAGTTACACAGCACTAATCTAAAAACATTACAATACTTCAGCACTTGATACCCAACCACGATCACATTCTCACACCTTTAAATATAGTTTTTTTTAAGCAGCAGTTTTTACGGACTTAATTAAACTTTCAACAAAGTACGTACCTGAACTTTGGCGTATCATTTCAGTCTGGGTCATGAGCAGCTTGGAGGATTTCTTTAGCCAATTGCCCACCTGGGGAACTATCTTCCTGGTAGTAAACTGAAGAAGAATCATTGCAATTATTGGCTGATTCTGGAAGAGAAATGATATATATATGTTCTTAAAATATGCAGGAAGCTTCATGCCTGCTCCGTCCTCAAATAAGAATGAAAAATGTGGATTTCACTCATGTCAATATTCACAAGAGGAGGAGCTCGATTGTTGGGACTGATGTACATCAATAACAACGCTTTTAGATTTAAAACACACAACTCAATTGGGGGGCGGTATGGTGGTAACGTTGCTGCCTTAAGGGCCTGTCCCACCAGCATGCGACTCCATGCGGTGAGCTTGACCTAACGTGGTCGCTTGAGCCGTCTGGCCTCGCGGGGCTGGTCCCACTTCGATCGCCGGTGCCATATGGAGTTGTGCGGAGCTGGTCCCGACATCACGCTGGGCTCCGAAAAACTGGCCGTGTTCAAAAGTTCCGCGTGGCGACAGCTTGTCGCCCGCAGCCGCCTCGACGCATTACGCACTGCCACGACTTCGTGCCGCCGAGACCCTCTCTGTGTGCCCCCGTGACCCTTGTGTGCCTCCGTGATCCTCTCTCTGTGTGCCTCCGTGCCCCTCTCTCTGTGTGCCTCCGTGCCCCTCTGTGTGCCTCCGTGTCTCTCTCTGTGTGTTCCTCTCTGTCCTTGCGAACTTACCGTGGACTTCGCTCCAACTTCGCGCCACTCACCTGACCTTCACGCGGCTCCCGCTACCAGTTTGGTTGCGCTTGCCGCATGCAGCTCGCATGCTCGTGGGACAGGCCCTTTACAGCGCCAGAGACCGGGGTTCCACCCTGACCTCGGGTGCCGTCTGTACGCAGTTCGTACGTTCTTCCTGTGACCTGTGTGGGTTTACCCCGGGTGCTCAAGTTTCTTCCTACACTCCAAAGATGTACAGGCTTGTAAGTTAATTTGACATTGGTAAAAATTTTAAATTGCCCCTTGTGTGTAGGATAGTGCTAGTGTACGGGGTGATCGCTGGTCGGCATGAACTCAGTGGGCCGAAGGGCCTGTTTCCGTGCTGTATCCCTAAACTAAACTTAAACAATGACAGAGAGGGATTTCACTCCATCAAAATTCACAAAGAAGAACAATAATAACACTTTAACATTTTTGCAGTGACTAGTGGGTTGCCGCAAGGCTCAGTGCTGGGACCTCAGTTATTTACAATATATATTAATGATTTAGACGAGGGAATTAAATATGACATCTCCAGGTTTGCAGATGGCACAAAGCTGGGTGGCAGTGTGAGCTGCGAAGAGGATGCTATGAGGCTGCAGGGTGACTTGGACAGGTTGGGTGAGTGGGCAGATGCATGGCAGATGCAGTTTAATGTGGATAAATGTGAGGTTATCCACTTTTGTGGCTAGAACAGGAAGGCAGATTATTATCTGAATGGTATCAGATTAGGAAAAGGGGAGGTGCAACGAGACCTGGGTGTGCTTGTACATCAGTCAATGAAAGTAAGCATGCAGGTACAGCAGGCAGTGAAGAAAGCGAATGGCAGGTTGGCCTTCATTGCGAGAGGATTTGAGTTCAGCTGCAAGGAGGTCCTACCGAAGTTGTACAGGGCCCAGGTGAGACTTCACCTGGAGTATTGTGTGCAATTTTGGTCTCCTAATACGAGGGCATTATTGCTATTGAGGGAGTGCAGCGTAGGTTCTCCATGTTAATTCCTGGGATGGCGGGATTGACATATGATGAAAGAATTGGTATACTGGGCTTATATTCACTGGAATTTAGGATGAGAGGGGATCTTATAGAAATATATAAAATTCTTAAAGGATTGGACAGGCTAGATGCAGGAACAATGTTCCCGATGTTGGGAGAGTCCAAAACCAGGGGTCACAGTTTAAGAATAAGGTGTAGACGATTTAGGACTGAGATGAGGAAAAACGTTTTCACCCAGAACATTGTGAACCTGTGGAATTCTCTGCCACAGAAGGCAGTGGAGGCCAATCCACTAAATGTTTTCAAGAGGGTTAGATAGAACTCATTAAGATAGCGGAGTCAGGGGATAGGGTGAGAAGGCAGAAACAGGATACCGGGACTAAAGGAATTAAGGGATGTGGGGAAAAGCAGGATCAGCCATGATCATATTGAATGGCGGTGCTGGCTCAAAAGGCTGAATGGCCTACTGCACCTATTTTCCTATGTTTACAACAATTCCAAACACCTCACAGTGCCAGAGACCCGGGTATGTTCCTGACCTTGGGTGCTGTCTGTGTGGAGTTTGCACATTCCCCGCTGTGGTTGTATGGGTTTCCTCTGGGTGCTCCGGTTTCCACCCACATCCCAAAGACATGTGGGATTGTAGGTTAATTAGCCCTCTGTTAATCACCCCTAGTGTGTAGGGAGTGGGTGAGAAAACAGAATAACCTAGAAACTAATGTGAACAGGTGATTGAAGGTCAGTAATTACAGTGGTCGAAGGGGCTGTTTCCATGCTGTATCTCTAAACTAACCAAAGATGAACAGTATGTAGGTGGCAGTGGTAGAGTTGCAGCCACAGAGACTGGGTTCAATCCTGACCTCGGGAAATGTCTGTATAGAGTTTGTACGTTCTCCCTGTGATCGCGTGGGGTTTGTAGGTTCATTGACTTCTGTAAATTGTCCCTAGTGTGCAGGGAATGGAGATAACATCGATCTAGTGTGAACGGGTGAGGGGGGCCTGATTTTGAACGGACACAATACGATCATCATCGCTTCACAAAAGGTACAGGTCTAGGTTCGGGGGGGGGGGGGGGGGGGGGGGGGGGGGGGGGGGGGGGGGGGGGGGGGGGGGGGGGGGGGGGGGGGGGGGGGGGGGGGGGGGGAGGGTGGGGGGGGGGGGGGGTACCGGGGGGGGCGGGGGATAGTGTGCCCGGGGGGGGAAAGAGAGTGTGTGTAGTGGGGGGCGGAGAGTGATGTACGGGGGGGGGGGGGAAAGAGTGTGTACGGGGGGGCAGCACCGGAGTGTGTACGGGGGGGGGGGGGAGTGAGAGTGTGCGGGGGGGGGGGGGGAGAGTGTGTTCCGGGGGGGGGGAAGAGTGTGTAAAGCGAGTGGGGGGAGTGTGTACCGGGGGGTGGGGGGAGGGGGAGTGTTGTTCCGGGGGGGGGGGGGGTGGAAAGAGTGTGTACGGGGGGGAAGCTGGTGTGTGTACCGGGGGGGGGGGTGAGGGGTACCGGGGAAAGGGGAAGAGTGTGTACTGGGGGGGGGGGGGGGCAGAGTGTGTACCGGGGGGGGGGGAAAGAGTGTGTTATGGGGAGGGGGGGAGTGTGTACCGGGGGGGGGAAGAGTGTGTACGGGGGGGGGGGAAGAGTGTGTACAGGGGGGAAGAACGGGGGGGGGGGGGAGTGTGTACCGGGCGGGAGTGGTACCGGGGGGGGGGGGGGGGAGTGGGAGTGTGTACCGGGGGGGGGGGGGGGGGGGGGAAACCGGGGGGGAGAGTGTGTACCGGGGGGGAAGCGTGTTGTACCGGGGGGGAGAGTGTGTAAGGGGGGGGAGTGTGTACCGGGGGTGGGGAGAGTGTGTACGGGGGGGGGGGGGGAGAGTGGTGTACCTGGGGGGGGGGGGGAGGGCGGAGAGTGTGGGGAGAAGAGTGTGTACGGGGGGGGGGGGTTGTGTAACCGGGGGGGAGAGGAGAGCGAGTGTGTGTACCGGGGGGGGGGGGGGGGGAAGAGCTGGCATGTAGAGTGTTACGGGGGAGGGTGGGGGGGAGTGAAGGTGTACGGGGGGGGGGGGGGGTTACCGGCCGGGGGGGAGTGTGTACCGGGGGGAGAGTGTGTACCGGGGGGGGGGGGGGGAAGTGTTGTACCGGGGGGAGAGTGTGTTCCGGGGGGGGGGGGGGGAGTGTGTAAACCGGGGGGGAGAGTGTTGTACCGGGGGGGGGGGGGGGAGGGGAAGTGTGTACCGGGGGGGGGGGAGAGAGTTTGTACGGGGGGGGGGGGGAGGTGTGTACCGGGGGGGGGGGGGGGGGGAGAGGTGTGTACGGGGGGGAGGCGAGTGTGTTCCGGGGGGGGGGGGGGGAGTGAGTAAACGGGGGGGGGGGGATGGGAGAGTGTGTTCCGGGGGCCAACTAGGCCGGGCCAGGCTGGCGGTCACCACTGACAGCTGACGTGACACTCCCCCCTCCCTCCTCCTCACTGCGTGCCTGGAGCGGCGACTGGTGAGGGAGAGCTGCGACCCGTCCGTCTGTCCCGGGGCGGCGGCAGCGGCCTCCTGGGGGAGGAGAGGAGCGGTGGTTGGAGACTGTTGACTGACTGACTGAAGACTGGAGGGGCGGGGGGGCCCGCGCCGGGCGGGAGCGGGAACGGCAGCGGCAGCGCCCCCTGCAGTGGCGGGGAGAGGAGCCGCCTGCCACCCCCCACCGCCAGCCCCTCCAGGCGTGCGTGCGACGCGCTGTCCGGCACGACACTGACGTAACGCTGACGTCCGGGCGGCGTGCGACGCGGCACGTCCGGCACCGACACTGACGCTGACGCTGACGTCCGGGCGGCGTGCGACGCGGCACGTCCGGCACTGACGCTGACGCTGAGCGGCAGCAGAGGGCCCCCTGCGGCAGGTCCGGCGCCGGCACGTCCCGCACGCCGCTCGCTGGGCGGGGGGGGGAGGGGCGATGCAGAGCTTATTGTAGCAATATTGTAGCAATGTTACAAAATGTTGAGATTTTAAAAATCAAGTCTGCAATTTATCCCATCAGATAAAGCATAAAAAACATTTAATTTGACACCTTATTCACTTTCATATCTTCAGTATTAAAAAAGTTATGGCCATTTTCATACCCGGAAATTAGCATCTTGATCCCTGGGTACACAAAAAGCGGGAGGGAAACTCTGCGGGTGAGCAGCATTCAGTCTGAAGAAGGGTCTCGACCCGAAACGTCGCCTATCTCCTTCGCTCCTTAGATGCTGCTGCACCCGCTGAATTTCTCCAGCTTTTTGTGTACCCTCGATTCCTCAGCATCCTGCAGTTCCTTCTTTAACCCAGCATCTTGTTCCCTATTGTTTTCCATTGATTAACTCAAAAGCTAGTGATCGAGGACAGTCAAAAGCCCATAACTTTCTTTAAAAATTGGGATAATGAATGAAATTTTCTGTTATTAATAGTTTGTAGCATTCTGAAACAATATGAAACAATCTTACTTGGATGACCTGAAATTAAAGCATATAATTAATTAGTTACCTAATTGTAGCTAATTACAAAATTCAATTATTAGATCTAAACATCTATCCATTTCTTCTAAGAAAAGATGAACATTTTTAAATATATTAGTAGCCTAAGTGTTCAAATAGCATTCACAGTATAACATGATTTTTAAATCTCATTGTCATAGGCCAAATGGAAGGAATTTAGTGTTTAATTCCCGTAAATTAATGGCCATTTAAATCATCTTGCATGTGAGATTTTGTGGAACGCGATTGTTTGGAACATTGCGGTTGCGGTGAAATTAAACCCCATATCGGCAGGAAAAATACTGCCGGTTCGTATGGGGCCTTAATCACATTTTTGCCGATGACATTTTGATTAAAGTAATCCTAAGAAGTAAGTTTATATGTAAAATAAGCGACTTACCTTATGTTTTGTGCCCTACCTGAGATCCGTCGGCGTTGACGGCGATAGAAGTAGCTTTTTTATTTTACTACAGCGATTTAATTGTCCCGCGTTTTTTTTAAAACTTATGAGAACGACAGTTGGAACGATTTTTCAGCAACAGGTAGTAGCCCGAGAAAATATATCTTGGCCAGACAGGAGAAAACGGCATTTTAATCCCCCCCCCCTCAAAGGCGCGCACACGGCAAGTGACAGAACTGCAGCGCCGCTGAAGGTAAGTTTTGTAACATACCTAAACATTGCACACACTTCAGTACAACTACTACCGCAACGCTGCCACTGCAACACCGCTACAACCCCAATGCCTTGTGGCCAGTAGGAGAGATTGCTGACTGGGTTGCATCGGTGGGGCCCCCTTATTTTTTGGTTCTGGCACAATTGAGCGTCAGGAGCGAAAAGACTGCAAAAAAAGTTTGACCACTGCCCAAGTCCATCACTGGCTCTGACTCCCAACGTTGAAGGGACATCGCAGTTGCTGCCTCAAAAATGAGCCACATCATCACACAATCACAAGGATTCCCACACCATCCTTGGATTCACCTTGGAGCGGGCGATCCTACGTGGATCGCATTTGAAGCCCAGAGCGTTGGGACCGGCTGCCCACATCGCGGGGCTGTGGTTCGGAGCTCTCAGCGCGTGGGGGGGAGCGGGCGGGGGGGGGTGGGAGGGGGAGGGCGCTGTGATCGACATCGCGGTCCCTGGGGCCCTTTCCGCGCGAGGCCGCCAGCATTTGCATCTCCGCTCAGCGCGGCCCGGGTGGACGTCGGGAGCCGTGTCGCGCAGAGCGGGGGATAGCGTGGGGGGTCGTTTTGTTAGGTCCAAGCCGCGTGCGTTGGCCTCCGTTCCGAGTCGGAGACCGGCAAAAAGTTCCAACAATCCCCCCCCCCCCCTCCTGGCATGCGTGGGCCTGAGCGGCGAGTTGCCGTAGCGCAAGTTGCCCGTAGCGGCGCCGCAGAGGATCTGAGGCCCCCCGTACCGACGTTTTGAACATCGAAGAAGATGACTGACTTGGGATGCCTTTCCTCTTAGTGGGAAACTTTGATTTTGCTGGGTGGGCGAAGTTTTTTTTTTTTATGTTGAGAACTCTGTTGTGTGTGTGTTTTCTTTATTTCAATTGTTATGGCTGTATGGTGACCACATTTCCTGTGCCAACTGGCACATGTGACACCGAATAGAAAGTATCTTTTTACACTCATCTCTCCGGTGCCATCAGGTTAGAAGGTACAGGCGCCTGAATTTCTTGGGGTTTACATCCAGGTTCAGGAACAACTGAGTTCTGTTCCTGCTCAAGCCAATCAGGCTAATTTATAAACTCAACATCAATGTTAAGTCATTCATACCGGGTAATCTATATACTAGCCTTACTATAGATCTATAGTGTGGTGAACCCGATGGCTGGTCACATGTTTCATCACGGGGAGGGCAGGTCCCCAGACGCAACTAATTCTACGCTCTCCGACCAATTCCAAACATCTGGTGGCCAGCGGGGGTGGTTAGCGGAAGGTGTGGGGCGATACGGGGGTGGGGGATGGGCTTTACTGGAGCGCTGGCGTGGGTATGGATTATAACCTTTGGTTAGTGATCAGCTCAGGTGCCCTCACTGCCTGGATGTGCTGGCAGCTCTCATCTCACGGGCACGGTGGAGATGGCAGTTGACTCCACGGGTATGGTTCGCTTGTGACACGATTCCATTTCAGAGCGAGGGGTGAAGGGCCACCAAAATTCAAGTGCAAGTTTCCGGTTACCTATTTCGTGCAGGGGTGCTACGGCCACTCTCGCTCATTCAAATGCAGTTAATCCCCTTTCAAGCATGGGAGGTTTTGAATAGTCCGCACCATGAAACCACCTTGTAAAAACCCACAAACAACACCAAATTCATAGTTTCCATAGGACTAGTTTCGTGGGGTGATTTTTCTGGATCCCCCCCCCCCCCTCAGTTGATTCTACTGCTCAGATCTGTCTCCCTCCCCATCTATGGGCACAGTTGTGCTGAGCCACACCCACACTTCCGTTGTTTTTAGTAACCCCCCCCCCCGCCCCCCGACCGGAGATAAGGTGTGGCCTTCATGGCGTGAATTGACCAATAGACATTTTTTTAGTTAAACACTTATTATAAACTCTTTTTATTTTTTCATTGAACGGAAGAATCCTACTGCACCTGATGAGGTAGGTGAGGATGACTGAGAAAAGAATGGCCCAAAAATCACATGCGAATGTAAGTTGGTAGCGTTTTATCTAAAATCAATATACAGTGCAAACAGGAAGTTGTCAAGTGCACCCAAACATTCATTTGCCAGTGGGCGCCTTTTTACTTCAACCCGCAAAGCACCCAAAAACCACGCAAGTTTTGCTGTGCCAACACATTTTCATTTTCAAACCACATTACGGGCACTGTAGGTATCAGGTATGATCTTGTGTTCACTTTTTTCACAGCTAAGACTGAATAGGAGCATGACCCTATCACTTTGCCCCCGCATCTTGCTTGAGATGTCTGATCCTGGAGCACAATAATTCAGTGGTTTTATAGTTTGCCTCCCCCCCTCTCCCACCAACAGGGCGCGCGATGCAGTAGAGAATGTCACTTATTGTAGAAAACACTTAATGAAAGTCTTTGATGTGGTTCATCGATGGGAGCAATCCTCCGGATCCAGCTCAGCGGAGGGGGACTTGAGCGAGGTGGCTTAAATGTTGGTGTTCATATAGTGGCGGCGTTCTCTTCGGAAAATCAAATCATAGTGAGTCAAAAGTGGTCAAGATCTTACTTTTTAATTTAATATAAATTGGACTGGTTATTGTTTATTTATATGTACTAATGGTCCTATGCGATATAGGCACACTGATCTCGCTTGCTAGTTATTTATGTCTTACAATATTCGGTTGTTGCAGAAGCAAAGCAAGCAAGACCATTTTCCATCCGCGGTCCTATCTGGGCACATGTACAATAAGCTAGCTTGACTTGACCTTGACTACCCAAACACACTGCTAACACTACACGCTACAACACGACTAAACGACCTCGCTGCAACCACAGCTTACAAACACTGCTCCTACAACACCACTACACACTGCTACAACACCGCTGCAACCTGCTACACACCTCGCCTGCAACTCTGCTACAACACTGCTACAACAATGCTACAAACCTCTCATCATGCGTAACAACACCAGCTAACAACACTGCCTAGCAACTACGCCTATCGCAACCACCGCCTACAACACCACTACAACACGGTACATTGTACCCGATGATCTGGGCCACCTTGATCAAGATACAACTCTTTGACTTGACTTGACTGCTAGACAACCTGCTAAAAACTCCGCTTATTCAATACCACCACTATAACACTGACGACAACACCGCTGGCAACACCGCTGCAACTCTGCATTTTTAACAAACACGTTCTACAAGACACCACTACAACACCGCTACAACACCGCGGTGTCAACACTTGCTACATAACGTGACTACTATACAACACCGCACTACAACACGCTTAACTAGACAACACGCTTATTTACTAACCGCATTACAACAACCACTATAAAACACTGCTACAACGGCTACCGCTACCTAACACACTACAACACTGCTAGGCAACACCCTCGCTGTCAACAGCGCTGGACTAATCGCACTGCTAACAGCTACCGCTACAAAACACCACTACAACCCGCGCTACAACACTGCGCTACAAACAGAACTGCTAGCAACACCACTAACAACACCGCTACAACACTCGCCTACATCACCACACAAACACTGCTAACGAACACCGCTGGACAACACTGCTAACAGTACACAGCTTTTGCATTACTGCTGTCGTAACTAGACACCGGACTACAACATTGCTACAACACTGCTACAACACCGCTACAAAACAACGACCTGCAAACACTGCCTTACAAGACACCGTCTGCATCAATGCTACAAACACCACTACAACACTGCTATCAACCCACTGCTACACACGCTACAACACCGCTACAACACCGCTACACCACCGCGCAACACGAGTCTTACTATACACCACTACATCACTGCTACAATCACCACTACTAACTGCTACAAAACACCGCAATAACACTGCTACAAAACACTGCTACAATCCTTCATTACAACACAGCTCACAACACCGGCTGAGTTGAAGACTACTGGCTACGACACTGCTGCGCAAACACACTCACAACACTGCTAACAACGCCACTACAACACTGCTTACAAATCCGCAATGCAACACCGCTGATGCAAACCCTACAAACACTGCTACCACACCACTACAACACTGCGACAACACCGCCTGCAACACAAACCGCTGCAACAACACCGCTACAACACTGCACAACACCTCTACAAACACCGCTAACAACACCGCTGCAACACCACTACAACACTGCTGCAACACCACTACAACACTGCATACCCCACCGCTAACAACACTGCTACAACACACTACAACACTGCTACAACACCACTACAACACTTCAACACCGCTAACTGCTACAACACCACTACAACAACTGCTGCAAACACCACTACACTTGCTGCAAACACCGCTACAACACTGCTACAACACTCCACTACAAACACTGCTGCAACACCACTTCAACACTGCTGCAACACCACGCGCGTCTATCAACATCGCTATGCAACTCCACTAAAACATGCTGCCAAACCATACAAACATTGCTGCAACCTCCACTACAACCTGCTACAACACGCTACAACACTGTACAAACCACCGCCTAAACACTGCTTACAAACACCACTAACAACACACTGCTACATAACACCGGCTGCCAACAACGCTGCAAACACCGCTACAACACTGCTACATACACCGCTTCAACAAATGCTGCAAGCTACAAACTACCGCTACACACTGATGACAACACGCTATCAATACACTGCTACACACCATACCGCTACAACTGCTAACCCAACACCACTACAACACCATACTTACAACCCCACTACCGGCAGAACACCACTACAACACTGCTACAATCACACGCTACAACACTCTACAACACTGCTACATACACCACTACCACCACCGCGACAACAACACAACACCACTACAACTACGCTCCGTGTCGACACCACTAAAACACCACTTATCAACACTGCTTCATTCACGCTGCACAACACCGTGCTACAAACACGCTGCTCAAGGACCCGCTGCTGCAAGCAGCTGGACTCACAAACACTCTACAAACACACTAGCAACCACCGCTACAACTAACCGCTGCAACACTGCTACAACACTACTACAACACACCTTACAACTCCGCTAATACCACCGGCTACAACACCGCTACAAACACCACTATAACTCTGCTCTACAACACCACTACAACACTGCAACTCTCTACAACACTGCTAAACACCACTACAAACACTGCTACAACACTGCTACAACACGGCTACTAACACCGCTACAACACCGCTAAACACCGCTACAACACCGCTGCAACACTTTGCTCTCATACATCACTACAACACTGCTACAGCACCACTAACCCACTGCTACAACACGCTACAACACTGCTATACACTCGCTACAACATCACTTACAACAACACCGCTACGAACACCGCCTACACACACACTGCCCTACAACACTGCTGCAACACCACTACAACACAGCTACAACACCACACAACACTACAACCTCCGCTGAACACCGCTTGCAAACAAACGTAGCCACACGCTACTACACTGCTACAACACCGCTACAAACACCGTTCAACACCGCTGCAAACACCACTTACAAACACTGCTTGCAAACAACAACTACAACCACTGCTACACACCGCTACAACACTTGCTACAACACCACTACTACACTACTACATGCTGTCAACACCACTACAACACTGCTGCTACACTCTGCTACACCCATACAACACATAGCGGCGCTACACTGCTTTACTGCCAACACCGCTACAACACTGCAGCAACAACCACTACAACACTGCTGCTTGCAATGCTGACAACACCGCTAGCAAAACTTGCTACAACACCGCTACAACACGGCTACACTACACCGCTACAACACTGCACTGCAGCAACCCAACTACAACATCTCTGCTGCACCGCTCGTGCAACACGCTGCCCAAACACCGCTACAAACACTGCACACTACACCGCTTACAACAACTGCTACAACACCGCTACAACACTGCTACAACACCGGCAACAAAACACTGCACCACACACTACAACACTGCTACAACACCGCTGCAACACCGCTACACACCACTACACATGCGCTACAACCCTGCTACAAAAACCTGGCTACAACCACCGCTACAAACACAGCTGCAACTACAACACTGCTACAAACTCCATACAACACCGCTACATACACCACTACAACAACCACGCAACACTGCTACAAACACCTGCTACAACACACTACAAACCACTGCTACAAAACAACACAACTACATACTAACTGATCGGGGCTACAACCACTACTACAAACCACTTACAACTACCGCTACTATCACGGGCTAACAACACACTACAACACCACTACCATACACGCTACAACACCGCTGCAACACCTGCTACACCCACTGCAACGCTAAACACCACTTACAACACTGCTACACTCCAAACTACACGCTACAACACTGCTACAACACCACTACAACACGCTGCAACACTGCTAACAACACCGCTGCACACTGGCTACAACACCACATACAACACTGCTACAACACTGCTACAACACCACTACAACACCCTAACACCGCTACACAAACCGCTGCTACAACACACAGCTACACACCACACTACACAACTGCTACTACAAACAACTGCTACAAAAAACACTGCTACAACATCACTACAACACCGCTACAACACCGCTACAACACTGCACAACACAAAACACTGCTACAACACACTACAACACTGCTACAACAACAGTCTGCTACAAACACTACAACACTGCTACAACACCGCTACAACACCGCTACACACCGCTACAACACCGCTACACACCGCTGCAACACCACTACAGACACTAACAAACCACTACAACACTGCTACAACACCACTAAACACTGCTAAACAACAAAGCTACAACACCGCTACAACACCACTACAACCCCGCTACAACACACAACACTGCTACAAAGACACCGCTACACTGCTACCAACAACACTACAAAACACTGCTGCTACACCACTACAACACTGCTGTCACTACAACACTGCAACCTGCAACAAAACAACACCGCGGGCTGCCACTGCTACAACACCACTACAACACTGCTACAAACCGCTACTGCACCACACCGCTACAACATCTGCTACACACCACTACAAAACACTGCGCTACAACACCGCTACAACACGCTAACACTGCTTAAACACCACTACAACACTGCTACAACACCAACACCACTACAACACCGCTGCTGCAACACATCACTGCTTACAACACCGCTACAACACCACTACAAACACTGCTACCACTACACACTACTACACTGCAACACCACTACAACACTGCTACAACACACTGCTGCTACAACACTGCTACAACACCACTACAACACAGCTGCTACAACAACACATCATGCTAAACACCGCTACAACACTGCAAACATACACTACATCACGCTACAACACTACACACTATGCTACAACACCGTACAACACTGCTACAACACTACAACAACAACATCACTGACACTACAACACGCTCTACAACCGCTGCTACAACTCAACAACTACCACTACCAACACCTGCAAAACACTGCTACAACAGCAACACCACTACAACACTGCAACCACTACCACTGTACAAACATGCTGCATCTGCTACAACACCAACATAGCAACACCCACTACAAACACAACACTACAACCACTTCACCGCTAACAAAACACGCTACAACACAAACAATACAACACACTTACAACACTGCTACAACACTGCCTGCACCCACAAACACCACTACAACACAACACTGCAACACCGCTACAACACTCTACAACACCACTACACAGAGCTACACACGCTACAACACCACTACACAACTTGTGCTACAACAGACACTGCGGCAACACCGCTGAACACACTACAACACTGCTACAACACCGCTACAAACACTGCTACAAACACAACACTGCTACACACACATCTACACACTGGCTACAACAACGCTACAAACACTGCTACAACTCCAACTACAACACTGCTACAACACCGCTGCAACAACCGCTCGCTACAACACTGCGCGACACCACTACAACACTGCTTACTACACTACAACACCGACAACACCACTACAACACTGACTACAACACCACTACAACACCTACTACACTACAACACTGCTACCACTTACAACACCACTACAACACTACAACACTGCTACAACACCACTACAACACCGCACTACAAACAACGCTACAAAACTGCTGACAAACACCACTACAACACTGCAACACCGTTACAACAAACACCTCTACAACACTACACCGCTCTGCTACAACACTCTGCTACACTACAACTGCGCTGCAACACTGCAACACCGCTGCCAAACTCTGCTACAACACTGCTACAACTAAGACGTTACCACCTACAACACCGCTACAACACACACCTACAACACCACTACACCGCTGCTACCAACTAAAACCACTACAACACCGCAACAACACCATATACATCACCACAACACCACTACAACACTGCCTACAACACCACTACAACACCACTATACAACACCACTACAACACTGCTACAACACCTGCTACAACACCGCTGCAACACACCGCTGCAACACCGCTGCAACACGCTACACACCCTACAAACACGCTACAACACTACACAACTGCAACACCACTACAACTGCTTGCACACACTACAACACCACTACAACACTCTCTCAAACACCACTACCGCTACAACACTGCTACAACAGCACACTACACCACTACAACACCGCTGCACCGCTGCTACACCGCTACATCACTGCAATTAACACTCCGCTTCAACACGCGCTACAACTGACTGGCGTACAAACTACACTTTCACCGCTACAACACCGCTACAACACTGCAACACCACTACACACACTGCTGCAACACCACTTACAAAACACATGCTGCAGCATACACCTGCAACAACCACTGCTACAACACTGCTACAACACTGCTGCAACACCACTACAAACACTGCTACAACACCGCAACACCACTACAACACTGCTACAACACGCTACAACACCGCTACAACACTGCTGCAACACCGCTACAACTAACCACCGCTACAACACTGCTGCAAACACCACACAACACTGCTAACAACAACCACTACAACACCGCTACGCAACATCCTGCTACAACACCGCTACAACACCGCTACAACACCGCTGCAACTTAGAGACGGTTCAACACGCTACAACACTGGCTACAACACCGCTACAACAACCACCGCTGCAATACACACTACAACACTGCTAACAACACACTACAACATACCACGCTGCAACACCGCTGAACACCCGCCTGCAACAACCGCTGCAACACCGCAGTGCAACACCGCCTTTCCGTGATACGCTGCAACACTGCTACAACACTGCTACAACACTGCTACAACACCGCTACAACACCGCTACAACACTGCTGCGACAAACTACACCGCTGGCAACACGCTGGCCGCCAACACCGCTGCAACACTGCTGCAACACCGCTACAAACACACTACAACACTCAGCAACACCGCTGCAACACCGCTGCAACACCCGCTGCAAACACGCTGCACCGCTGCAACACTGCTACAACACTGCTACAACACCACTACAACACCGCTACAACACCACTACAACACCGCTACAACACTGCTACAACACCGCTACAACACCGCTACAACACCGCTGCAACACCACTACAACACTGACTGCTGCAACACCGCTGCAACACCACCGCTACAACACCGCTACAACACCGCTGCAACACCGCTGCAACACCGCTGCACAACACTGCTGCAACACTGCTACAACACTGCTACAACACCGCTACAACACCGCTACAACACATGGAAACATAGAAACATAGAAAATAGGTGCAGGACTAGACTAATTGGCCCTTCGAGCCTGCACCGCCATTCAATATGATCATGGCTCATCATCCAACTCAGTATCCTGTACCTGCCTTCTCTCCATACCCCCTGATCCCTTTAGCCACAAGGGCCACATCTAACTCCCTCTTAAATATAGCCAATGAACTGGCCTCAACTACCTTCTGTGGCAGAGAATTCCAGAGACTCACCACTCTCTGTGTGAAAAATGTTTTCCTCATCTCGGTCCTAAAGGAATTCCCCCTTATCCTTAGACTGTGGCCCCCTTGTTCTGGACCTCCCCAACATCCGGAACAATCTTCCTGCATCTAGCCTATCCAACCCCTTAAGAATTTTGTAAGTTTCTATAAGATCTCCCCCCTCAGTCTTCTAAATTCTAGCGAGTACAAGCCAAGTCTATCCAGTCTTTCCTCAAATGAACACTGCTACAACACTGCTACAACACTGCTAGCGCAGGAGGATGAGGGGCGATCTTATAGAGGTGTACAAATCATGAGAGGAATAGATCATGTAAATGCACAGAGTCTCTTGCCCAGAGTAGGGGAATCGAGGACCAGAGGGCATTGGTTTAAGGTAAGGGGGGAAAGATTAAATAGGAACTTGAGTGGTAACTTCTTCACACAGAGGGTGTTGGGCGTGTGGAACAAGCTGCTGGAGGAGGTAGTTGAGGCTGGGACTATTGCAGTGTTTAATAACCATTTGGACAGGTACATGGATGGGACAGGTTTAGACGGATAATGCAGGCAGGTAGGAATAGTGTAGATGGGGCATGTTGGGCGGTGTGGATGAGTTGGGCCAAAGGGCCTGTTTCCGTGCTGTACAACTCTATGACTCTGAGTCAAGTCTTCTCTTCCATTCAATCATGGCTGATCTATCTCTCCCTTCTAACCCTTTTCTCCTGCCCTCTCCCCATAATCTCTAACAGCCGTACTGATCAAGAATCTACATATCTATGTCTGCCTTAAAAATATCCATTGACTTGGCCTCCACGGCGTTCTGTGGCGAAGAATTCCACAGATTCATCCCCTCTGACTAAAGGAATTTCTCATCTCCTTCCTAAAAGAACGTCCTTTAATTTTGAGGCTATGACCTCTGGTCCTAGACTCTCCCACTAGTGGAAACATCCTCTCCACATCCACTCTATCCAAGCCTTTGACTATTCTGTATCTTTCAATGAGGTCTCCCCCTCAATGTTCTAAACTCCAGCGAGTACAGGCCCAGTGCCAATGTTGGGCTGAAGGGCCTATTTCACACTGTATGACTATGAATGAGAGGAGGTGGCGATAGGGAGAGATCAGAGGCTGTCGGCAGAGGAGACTGTCTGAGAGGCCATCGATATGCGTGTGTGTGTGTGTGTGTGTGAGAGCTTCATTGCTGATATGTGCTTTCAGGCACGTCCATTTAAGTCCCAGCCTGCAAACACTGGCTTACTGCCCAAGTCTTTGTTCCTTGGTGCGTAAGAGACTGAGGGATGTTCTGTTAACTAATTGAACCGTGCTCTCATCAGCTAAAGAGCGGTCCTGACCTCCAGTCACCCTCATTGTCATATGTTGAGAGAATAGGGCGACTGGGCTTGTATATTCTGGAATTTAGAAGGATGAGAGGATATCTTATTGAAACATATAAGATTATTAAGGGTTTGGACACGCTAGAGGCAGGAAACATGTTCCCGATGTTGGGGGAGTCCAGAACCAGGGGCCACAGAATAAGGGGTAAGCCATTTAGAACGGAGATGAGGAAACGAGGAGATGTTTTTCACACAGAGAGTTGTGAGTCTGAGGAATTCTCTACATATAACCATTTAAAACATATAACAATTAGTGCAACTAAACAGCAAAAGTCCGAAACAGGCCCTCTCGCCCTTCCAGTCCGTTTGCCGGACCATTTGTTTTCCCCTAGTCCCATCTTACTGCACTCAGACCAGTCCCCCTCCTTTCCCTTCACGTCCATATACCGATCCACTTGACTCTTAAATTGTAAAATCGAATTCTGCCTCCACCACTTCTGCGGGAAGCTCATTCCGCACAGCCACACCCCTCTGAGTATAGAGTATGTTCCCCTCACGTTACCCCTAAACTATCGTCCCTTAATTCTAATGTCATGCCCTCTTGTTTGAAGCTTCCCTACCCTCCATTGGACAATGCTTAAGGAAATAACGTTTAGGGCATGATAAAGCCAGCATAAGTCTGATCAAAGATATAGTTCCGAGGTCACCATTGAGGTTAGATATAGGTTCTGGACTGCATCACGTTGTGCGTAGGATTGATTCAGTTGCTTGATAACAGCTGGAAGAAAACAGTCTGATCTGTGAGGTTTTTCAACACTTCTGTACCTTTTTGACCGATGGGAGTGGGGGAGATGTAGGACCACGCGGACTGGGTGCGACCTGGTCCTTGACGATGGTGCTGGCCTTGCCGAGGCAGCGTGAGGTGTGGATGGTGTCGGATGGAAGGGAGGTTGTTTGTGCGATGGTCTGGGCTGCGTCCACAATTCGCTGCACATTTTCTCGCGGTCTTATAATTAAATCCTTTATTCGAACAGACACTAAAAATAAATAGACATGTATGAAACGCAGCACACAATAAAACAAAAAACACATATTTATAAAGTGTCATAAACATTATTTATACATATTATGAAGCGTATGTGTCGATAAAGTGAGGAAAGAAGCCAAAGCTCTTTATTTCCCAACCTTATTCGACTGCTATAATTATTCTGACACACATTTACGCAGCTATAAAACACCTATTTCCATATGTACACCAAATTATTTACGTTTATACACTAATCAAATATTTGCAAACGGACAAAAAAAAGAGAGAAAAAAATAAAAAGAAAAAGAAAAAGAAAAAGAAAAAACCCTCCTGTACGAGACAGCATCTCTTAGTCATATATACAACCCATCACCCTATAATCACCCTTCCCTATACCATCAGTATAACAAATATCCCACTCAAAATGGATGGAGCACCCAGTTTCCTCCCGCACTCCAAGGACGTACAGGATTGTAGGTTAATTGGCTTCTGTAAAATTGTCCCTCGTGCGCAGGAGAGTGCTGGCGGACAGGGTGATCGATGGTTGGCGTTGACTCGATGGGCCGAAGAGCTGATTCACGCTGTGCACTCTAAAAGTCTAAAAGCTGTGTTAAATCATGAGAAATAGATAGCGTGAGGTCACTGTGACTTTTCTCAGAGTAAGCGGATCCAAGATCTTGAGGGCATAGGTTTAAGATGAGAGGAGAAAGATTTATTAGGAGCACGAGGGCAATCTTTCTTCACTCAAAGGGTGGTGGGTGCATGGATTGAGCCTGCAGATGCGGACTGGTTGAGGCTGGGACTTATAACAAATTTTAAAAGGCATTTGGAAGGAACATGTTATAGGTAAGGGTTTAGAGGATGTGGGCAATCTGCAGCAGGGTGGGGACATCTTAAGGGAGCTAGCAATGTCGAGCGAACTAATTGGCAGGTTCAGATAGAGTTTGAAATAAAAAAATGACATGTAGAAGGTCCTCCTTTGACTCCGACTATTGTTGAAGTCCTGCTCCGACTTGCTACGACACCTCTGGAAAAAATTGGGACACCGAATAGTGGAGAGTGAAGACGACCTCTAACGACATCCCTTTTGACTATAATGAAGATTTATCTACGACTACCTTAGACGATCCTCGTTACCTAGACTAACATGCCGACCACCACGGACTAATCCTACGAGTAAAAAAAGTTATCGATTTTTTTTCCCCATGTGCGACTTTTTTTACTCGCGGCTTTTTTTTAAATTTTGAAAAAAAATCGCCGCGACCTAGCTGAGGCTCGAGTACGCAGAAGAGACCACTCTCAAGCATGAAGGAGAGTTACCGGAAGAACTCCTACGGACCTCGTGTCGACCGTGTGATGCGAGATACATCGAGTGCTCAAACTTGCCAGATCTCGCGTTTTAGGGCGCCCAAGTGGGACAGGGCCTTTAGTTGGCGTGGGTGAGTATTGGGCCAAATGGTGCTCCAAGCATGTAGGGTAAAGTGGATGAGAATGCGAGGATAACATAGAACTAGTGTGAATGGTGATGGATGTCGTCTGGACTCGTGGCCTCTAGGGCCTGTTTCCATGCTGTATCTCAGTACTAAAGGGCTCCCACCCCAAAAAGTCTCCTAACCCATGTGTAAATGAAAACTTTACAAGCTCTTATTGTGTACAACAACTTTTAATGTGATAGCACTGGGTAAATTACATACACCTTCAAGCACCGGCTACATTTTTCTACTGAGGGGAAGGCGTTATGATTGATGTTAACTGGGCGGGGTTAATGGGAGTGAGGCAACTAAACTATATATTATTATAAAGATCAAACAACTTCAAACTGGAAAGTTCTCGTTTAATCTTACTAATTTAGCAGACGCGGGTTGTATATTTGGGTCTCTTCAATGGGAAATATGGTATGACACTGGTATACTGTCCCCCAGGTCATCGTCGTCTGATCAGTTCCTGGTATTCAGCAACCGGGTCCAAACGAGAGTGGCACTTTGTGGACCGTGCGGTTCAAAGGAGACCTGGCCAAGATCATGGCACGCACGGTTGCCAACAGGGTTACACAGTTCAGAGTTCAAAACATAGAAAAACCAGGTTTCTTGTGGCCTTTTGCAGCACGCAAGGTTTAAAGTGGCCCTCCCCGCAGGCCTTAGAACTCTCCACCAAGGACGTGCAGGGTAGCATCGTCAACAACCAGAGGCTCATTCTCCTTATCTTGTTGAAAAGATTCTGACAAAACATTGACTCTCGCGCCATATCTAATTGGCAGAGAAGGGTTACGCCATTGACAGTCACAGGTACGGTGGATCATTGCGGTGGGGCGGGCTGTCTGTAGAGGGGTAAAACACATGATAGTCCTCTATTGCGGCAGAAATTAATTGGCTCCGCACCATTGCACTCAACTAATTGGGCTGTGAGTCGAAACAGAGATCATCTGATTGGCCAGCATGTTTAGCCTGGGACTGAAGCTTGTGCCTGGCTCCCACGGGAACGGAGTAAGCAGAAGGGTGGCTGAGTAAATGGTTCAGCTTTTTACAAAAGTTACAGGTTTTACCAGTGGCGGGAAACGTCGACAGTCTATGGGTGCATGTAGTAACAGTTCGGGCATCTTTGCGCGGGCACATCCCAGGTCCAGGGCGGGCACGCGGTAGAAAAACATTGTTTCCCACCCCGAGGCTGTGGCTCCTAAACCCAGCCAGGTTGACAGATTTATTGCCCAAATTCCCGGTGTGGTCCTCTTGCAAAACAACCGACCTCAGACAATCTGCAGGCATGCTTAGCTTGTCCAACGTTTAGATCCGGATCCCTCAAAAGCTCTCACATCGCAGCTTCTGGTTCACGCAATGCCAGTTAACTCAAATGTCTCTAGTGAGCTGGTCTGTCATGTCGCCAAAACGGCCCACCGCTGGGCGAGATAAACGCAAATCAGCATAAAACATTCAACAGGTTATCAGGCAACTGTCTCCTCGTAAAGAACCGTTGCCCTCTCATAGAATGCGGTTCCAAGGCAGCTGTCACAAATCTCCCTGAACTCTACGTAGCAGGCAAGCGGGGTGTCTCAGCAGACTCTGCAGGAGTAATCACCGCACCATCGACGCCCAGACAATCCGTCGCGCTCGGGCAGGATCAGTAAGCCCTGTTTCGCTACGGCGATTTCGTTTAATTCTGCTGTTTCAATTCGGTTGTCGTGACAACAATCTGTTTTTGAGACATCCGTACGCGCTCAGAGATGTCAGCATCAAAGACAAGCTGCTGGCTTTTCTGCAATGAGGACGCCATGGCCAAAGAGATCAAAGCACAAAAAACACACAAATCAAAAAAAAGGAATAAAAAACCGATAAACAGAGACGCAAGAATCATCCCACTTCTGGCCACCATGTAAATGAAAACTTTACAAGCTCTTAAGTGTACAACATCCTTTTAATGATAGCACTGGTATTACATACACCTTCACAAGCACCGGCTACATTTTTCTACTGAGGGAAAGGCGTTATATGATTGATGTTAACTGGCGGGGTTAATGGTAGATGAGGTAACTATATTTTATTGGTTGCATATAAACCATCTACACCATGCCCTGACCCATTTGAGGTACTCCAGCACTGTTTGACTCAAGTCTTCGAGAGCAGAGGTTATGCCTGCTGACGTTCCAAGACTCGGTGGGCAGGAATCACCATCGTTAATTTGCAGCCTCAAGATCCACCTCTGGGAAAAGGGAGAATGGTAAGAGAGCCAAGGGTTCTGCAATTGTGACCACTTTCAAGAAAGCGGCTAAAATAGTAAGCTTAAACGAGAACTTACCAGTTTGAAGTTTGATCTTTATTTTATGCGATGAGGGATTTCGTGAAGACCCCACCAGGCACGCATGCGCGACATTCTTCAAAGCAGCGGTGTGGAATCACAGAACTACCCAGAAATGAACTAATATAGTAAGATTGAAAAGACTCTAATTACCAGCTGATCTTGTAGTAGAGGGTTGGGAGCGGAGGGCACGAAATCCCTCATCGCAACTCCCTCATAAAATGATCAAACTTCAAAAACTGTAAGTTCTCATTTAATCTTGCTATTTTCATTCGGGAGTCACGTGAGTGACTTCGTGGTAAGATTTTCAAGCTCTGTGATTACATGCCCTGGACCATCATCCATGCTCACACACTGCCGTAAATACTGAATGGAGGAAGTAGGTTAACGTATTTCAGACTTGAACAAGCTGAAAAATAATAACATTATTGTTAATACAACAATTTAACCCCTGTAACCCGGGGAACAAACGTTTAGGGAACAGCACTTAAAAATGACTCCGCAACGTTGCGGGAACGGCCACAGGTCTGTTAATAAAACCGCTGAAAAATGTAGTTTCACTGGCCACTGCCCGATATTGCGAGTTACATAATCCATGAACTCCTCCTTTGGTCCCTCGCCGCTTGATGTTGTTGCAGCCCTCGGGTTTGTAAATGAACATTTTAAAATGTTAGTTGTCTTGACCTGCTGCACCGAATACCACTTTGAGCCATCTCCTGATGACCATTTCAGACCTTTTTCGGGTTGTCGCAGGTCTGTGTAGTTTAAGCAACTCTTCTATAACGCAAGTCATTTTATGTGGTTAGGTCGATAACCATTCTATCCAGGCAACTCCTGTAGAGTTTGGACCCAATTGCTGTCTTCAGGTGCCATTACCATCACCACTTTGAAGTGAATAAGTCCAGTGGTTAAATCCGCCAAAGGCGACCATGCTCCTGAGTTTGGGTCAACACCATCCCCTATATATCTGGAATATATCGAGGTCGGGGGAGGGATAAGAACATACCCTTCAGTGTGGATACCAGCTGTGTGAGATCCCACTCCAATGTTGAGATAGGCATGACAGTGCCACTCCTGGCACTCTATATGGCTCACTGTAACATGAGGGACTCATCAAAATGCAGACCCGTGAGGATTCCAGCATATTGGAGATCATAGTAGAATGTAGGTGGTCCAGGTCGACTATGTAACCTCACATATCCTTATGTAGGTGAGTACTGCTTCCTATTGGACTCTCTCTGCACGCTGCTGTAATGATGTCCCATGGTCCTTTTGTTTGCAGAATCTGGTTGCGTTTTCTGCAACACCTATCTGATGAAGCAGAATGGGGGAAAGCATAGAAAACCCATTCTTCTCCCCCAATGCTAGCGAGAACGCGTCCATCGCCACTGCCCCAGGAACTGGCCTCAAATGAGACATATGTTGGTATCCAATGGTTCAACCTCGCGACGCAAGGAGGTCGAATATCTGGTGTTCCATATCTTTAGGCTATAGTTTTAGAAAATATTTGGAGGTTCAACATCATCACTTGATGTCGTCTTTAAATACTTGTGACCTGGTGTCCGCCACTGTATTGAGCTTTAACCTGAAGGTACGTAGCTGATATCCAAATATATTTCTTTCAATCCACTAGAGCCAAATTAATTTTTCCAATTCATCACAAGATATTGACTTGATACCACCCATAAGGTTTAAATACGCCACCTCAGTGGTATTATTTAAGACGGACATGCGTATGTTGCAGATTAGTGCCATTAAGCCCGTAGCCTGTGACATGCTCCCAGCATTTCTAAACAGTTTATACCTTGTGATTGAAGAAAAGTAGACTCGTGCAAATCCCATCTACCACCCCAACTGGAAATGGTGTCGGTAGCTCCCCAGCCCTAGGTGCTTGCGTCGGTTTGTAACACGACTAATGGGTTTGATGTAATGATGGGATTTAACAATCACAAACATAGCTAATCCACTATTGTAGCTCAATTTATGCCTTGATTGGCGGCTGTACAGGCCCGTAAAAAATGTCCAGCATTCGCTTTTAATGCCGAGATTTTGCTCTTTGCAAGCTTTGATAGTGTAATAGCCCAATTATGTAGCTAGAATGTAGCTACAAGTTTAGCAATTATTTTAGCAGTATGTCTAATAGCTTTGTTCCCTGGGATAGTGACAATCAGCTCCCTTGCACTTTAAAAGTAAAGTGGATAGGTATATGGACGTGAAGGAATGGAGGGGTATGGTCTGAGTGCAGGTAGATGGGACTAGGGGAAAACAAATGGTCGGCACAGACTGGAAGGGCCGAGAGGGTCTGTTTCTGTGCTGTAATTGTTATATGGTTATATGGTTATCCCAGAATGTATGTAACCGCTCTCCTACTTGTGAGATTAAACATGCAGCACTTCCAAGAGAACCAGACCCCTTTACCTCCATGGTTACCGGTGGGTCTGACGTTCTGGTTCCTGGTGTTCCGTTGAATTGTGTTGAGGTGCTGCCGGCGTGTAGGTCCTTACTGGTCTTTCAGGTGGCCCCCGAGGTCTTGCATATGGTGTTTGTCTGCGCACTGCCGGCCTGCTGGAGGGAGGTGGGTTCATCAACCCGTCTGCCTTCGCCTCCTAATCCAGGTCATAGACCTGTTTGGGCAGGTCCTAACTGAACAGCTGGCTCGGTGGTGGCGTCGCAGATGCCTAGTACAACCCCACAAATATGGGGTTTGGAGTCGGTTTGATGACGATACTCCGGGAAGTGTTAACTTCATGACTAATATTGCAAGAGCATCCTCCTGTTCTGCCGTCATTTCCATGCCGTCAACCGACCTGGCAAAGGCAGAGTAGTAGTAATCCCCGACGTCAGCAATTTTAGGATGTTTAAGAACTTCAGCTCCTGTGCCCTTATCTCCACACTAATGTTGCCCCAGATGGGCGTGTTGACTGTCGGTACATTCAACGATATGTAGTTGTTTGGGCCTGGTATATGTTGATCGCCTCGGTAAAGACATGTTCCTGCAGCTGGTGTGTGGTGAGGTAGTCTATGCTGGGCCCCTGGTTTTGGCTGAGTGCTTCGGCTGGGCGAACTTGGAGACCACATTCAGCAGTTCCTCCTGGGTTTTCTCAGGTACTGTAGGTTCCTGATCCAGCCTGTCTTGCGTGTCAGCCAGCTGCTGATCCGTGGCCTTCCCCACCAATGACGTGGACATGCTGGGTGGCCCAGCCGCATGTCTCCTGGACTGGAGGACATTCTGGTCCAGGTGCAGAGGTTGTGCTCTAGGATACGCTCCATCCGACCGCCACCGCATCTGCGGATGACAAGTCGACTTCCTCAGGTTCTGGAAAATCCTGAGGCTTCTGTCATCGCCCCGCACCTCGTCGAGGTGATAACAAGGTGCCTAGACAGGATGTCGCTGCCTGCCGCTTCTGCGTGGCTAAGCGACTCCTGCGCGGACCTGCCGCTGGCCCGCCGTCTTCCGGGCGGAGGCTGCCCGCTAGTCTGATAAGACATGAGCGGTGATGAGTCGGTCCCGGCTGCCGAAGCGTGGTACCCCGACGTCCGCGCGGGCTTGCCGCCTGTCCCGACGTTCGGTCACGTCCTGCCGCTTAAGGGGGGTGCGGTGACCGAGATGAGACTACACCGGCCCGTGTTCTGGCAGGCTCCCCGGGCGGTGAGTCTGTGCCGGCCGCACATGCGGGGCTTGCAGACCCAGGCCTCAATCCTTCACCGGTCCGTGACCCGGCAGCTGCTCCGGTGGAAAGTCGACCCCGGCTCCTACAGCGGGGCTTCACCGACTGCTGTGCGATTCTTCCCCTGGTCCTCCCTCTGGTGACCTGCATAGTTGGGGAGAGAGAACGTGCCACCAGGCGAATAACACGTTTACGCACCTTAGCTCCACTGTCCATATGCTTAGGTGACAGTGGTAGGGAGTCAGGGTCTTGCCTACCCTGCTCCTGCGCGGTGCTCCTACCACAGTTGTGGTGGAGAATCGGGTCCTGGCTGCGCAGGGCTCCCTAGTTTCCGCGTTCTTATCGCGCCCCGCAGAGCGGGCGCTGCCGGTGTTGCGGGCAGCTCCGGGAATAGTGGGCGCTGACTCCCATCCGAAGTCCCATGGCTCTGGGAGGCAGACTTCGATGCCTTCATTCTGGTCTCCCATCCATTGTTTCTGTAAGCAAAGTCTAGTACAGAAGCTAAACAACTCAAGGTTAGTATCTTACCTGAGGGTCTTTATGAGCTTCCGGTGGAAGGAGCGCACTCTCTCCCCCCCCTCCCCCCCCCAGCTCCAATGGTGACCAGACTCTCATGCGGGACATAGACTGCCGCTAACGGCAAGGCTCCCGCCTGTGTGTGAAGTCGGGGCCCCGGGGCTCCGTCTACTACCTCTATAGGGCAGCATAGCCGTTAGTCCACGGAATTCCTGTGGCCTGCGGCATTGAGTCGGAGCTCCTGCTCTGCCTTCGCTGCCCGCGAATGGCAGTCTCTGAGCCCGGACCCTCCTGGTCCACGGGCTTGTCCGACTTCCGGGTAGCGTTTGCTGTCAGCCCGTGGTGACCCTGCGGGCTGCGGTGTAGATTCGGGCTGCCGCTCTGCCGTCGCTGCGCGAACGGTGAGCCCGGACCCTACTGGGTCAACGAGCTGCCCCACCTGCCCGGCATAAAAATAAAGTCAGGGCAACGGCGTAAGTAAAGCCGTCAGCCCACAGCCGTTGCCTGCAAGCCCCATTACCTGTTAGTACAGACAGGGATACTGCAGGCTGTGGAGTAGAGTTGAGTTGGGACTAGCCCCCACTCCTTTGTTAATGCCGTCAGCCCGCAGTGTCCTGCGGGCTGCGGTGTAGAGTCGGGCTACCTCTGCCGTCGCTCACTGCGCACGGCGAGCCTGCAAGCTCCACTCCTTTATTCGTGCCGCCAGCCCGCGGTGTCCTGCGGGCTGCGGTGTAGAGTCGGGCTACCTCTGCCGTCCTCCGCCGGCGAGTGTGAGCCCGGACCCACCTGGGTCAACGGGCTCTTCCCAACTCCAAACTATTAGTGCCGCTGCTGACTGCCCGCATCCCGCGGTCCGCACTCAGTGCCGAAGCGGCCTGGAGTACTCTGAGAACAGAGTCCTTGAAATGAAAGAAGGACCGCAGGTTAGTTTATTCTTACCTGACCTGCAGTAGAGGAGCAACGCTCCTCACTGCCTGTCGCTCACATGCGGTCGACGATATGTCGCGCATGCGTGCCTGGCGGGGTCTTCACGAAGTCACTCACGTGGCTCCGAAATGAAACATAGTTTTAGAGATACTGCGTGGAAACAACAGACAATAGGTGCAGGGACCAAAACTGCACACAATACTCCAGGTGTGATCTCAGGTCAGAGAGAAGAAGGGGCTCTGTAGATGAGTGTGTCGATACTATATATATGTTACCACACAGATTATGCTGGTTTCACATTCCCTATGGACTACTGGTCCGCCCACAGGCTTATTAGTGAGCTCTCTCTCTCTCTCTGGTAAACTTGCTGAATGCATGTTGGAGACGAAAGCACCTTGTGTTTCCTCCACAGAGTTGCTAATAAAAGACTATGGGTTCTCATCACTAGTATTTTGTTTAAGGAAATTAATGTTGAATATCTAGGATTTAATTAGAGTTCAAAACACTTGTTATGTCATAGAGTCATAGAGTGATACAGCGTGGAAACAGGCCCTTCGGCCCAACTTGCCCACACCGACCAACATGTCCCATCTACACTAGTCCCACCTGCCCGCGCTTGGTCCATATCCCTCCAAACCAGTCCTATCCATGTACCTGTCTAACTGTTTCTTAAACGATAGTCCCAGCATCAACTGCCTCCTCCTCTGGCAGCTTGTTCCATACACCCACCACCCTTTGTGTGAAAAAGTTACCCCTCAGATTCCTATTAAATCTTTTCCCCTTCACCTTAAACATATGTCCTCTGGTCCTCGATTCACCTACTCTGGGCAAGAGACTCAGTAGACAATAGACTCAATAGACTCTGTGCATGTCATGTGATAACATTTTTTTCAAATCAACCGTGAATAGACAATAGACAATGGGTGAAAGAGTAGGCCATTTGGCCCTTCGAGCCAGCACCACCATTTAAAGTGAGCATGGCTGATCATCTCCAAACAGTACCCCGTTCCGGCCTTCTCCCCATGTCCCCTGACTCCGCTATCTTCAAGAGCCCTATCAAACTCTCTCTTGAAAGTATCCAGAGAACCGGCCTCCACCGCAGAGAATTCCACAGCCTCACAACTCTCTGTGTGAAAAAGTGTTTCCTCGTCTCCGTTCTAAACGGCTTGCCCCTTATTCAAAATGCTCTGCACTTTGTAGAATGTATTTATAGATCTTATATTTCCATTTAAATAATTTATGGAAGTCCTCGTCTTTGAGATGATTTAGTGGGAGATTGAGAAGTTCTTTTGGCCATTAGTGCAGCCAAGCGATTTGATTTAGTACCGGAGAGAGGCACTAGGGTTGAAGATGATCAATGATCTTATTGATCGGCAGGGTGGCGCAGTGGCAGAGATGCCCTCTCACAGCACCAGAGTCCCTGGTTCGATCCCGACTACGGGTGCTGTCCGTACGGAGTTTGTACGTTCTCCCCGGGCTTTCTCCGAGATCTTCAGTTTCCCACCACACTCTAAAGGCGTACAGGTATGTAGGTTAATTGGCTTGGTATAAATGTCCCCAGTGTGTGTAGGATCGTGTTAATGTGCGGGGATCGCTGGTCGGCAGGGACCTAGTGGGCCGAAGGGCCTGTTTACGTGCTGCATCTCTAAACTAAACTAAACTAAAATGGTACAAAGTGCCACTGGAATACAATCACAGGAGCTCTGACTCAAATTCATTATCATGCGGTAGAGTTGATGCCTCACAGCGCCAGAGGCCCGGGTTCGATCCTGACTACGGGTGCTGTCTGTACGGACTTTGTACATTCTCCCGGTGACCTTTTCTATGAGATCTTCGGTTTCCTCCCACACTCCAAAGACGTGCAGGTTTGTAGATTAATTGGCTTGGTGTATGTGTAAATTGTCCCTCGTGTTTGTAGGGTTGTGTTCATGTGCGGGGATCGCTGGTCGGTGTGGACGAAGGGCCTGTTTCCTTGCTGCATCTAAAATGGTGCAAAGCACCAAATGGCTTCACCCTACTCCTATATATATTGTTATGCTATGCTCCTTTATAGTTCCTATATATACACACTAGCTCCAAATGGCATCCAGTATTGGATTCATCATCATAGAATCAAACTGCACAGAAACATAACCTTTGGCCAATCTTATCCAAGTGACCAAGATGCCTCCTCTACACTGGTCCCACCTCCATGCATTTGACCCATATTGCTCTGAACCTTTCACACAAACCAACCTCCCCTCCATTGGCTTAATCTACACCTCACGCTGCCTCGGCAAGGCCAGCAGCATCATCAAGGACCAGTCACACCCCGGTCACTCCCTCTTCTCCCCTCTCCCATCAGGCAAGAGGTACAGAAGTGTGAAAACGCACACCTCCAGATTCAGGGACAGTTTCTTCCCAGCTGTTATCAGGCAACTGAACCATCCTACCACCAAATAGAGTGCAGTCCTGAGCCACCATCATTGGGGAAACCTCGGACTATCTTTAATCGGACTTCACTGGAAGTTATCTTGCATTAAAGGTTATCCTGTATCTGTGGATGGATTGGTTGTTCCCATGAATAGTCTTTCTGCTGACTGCAAAGGACGCAGGCTTCCCGCCACAATCAGTGGAAGCCATCACTTGTTACAATAGATGATGGTGGGAGTAGAATTAGACAATAGGCAATAGACAATAGACAATAGGTGCAGGAGTCGGCCATTCGGCCCTTCGAGCCAGCACCGCCATTCAATGTGATCATGGCTGATCATCCCCAATCAGTACCCTGTTCCTGCCTTCTCCCCATATCCCCTGACTCCGCTATCTTTAAGAGCCCTATCTAGCTCTCTCTTGAAAGTATCCAAGAAATTTACCAGGTTGGTAAAATTTCCCCAGTTTGTAGAATGGTAGAACCTTGGCCGGGGGAATGTAGTTCGTGGGAATTTTGGGCCAATAAAACGGGAAACCCGGTTTCGACACAAAACGTTGCCTATTTCCTTCGCTCCATAGATGCTGCCGCACCCGCTGAGTTTCTCCAGCATTTTTGTCTGCCTTCGATTTTCCAGCATCTGCAGTTCCTTCTTAAAAACTTACTGAGGCAAGTGTTTGTTTCTGGGCTGCATGACTATGCCTCTGTCTCTAGGTGGTGCTGTGGGCCATCTTATTGAGTAGAAAGACTTAACTATTTATATTCAGGAAGGAACTGCAGATGCTGGTTTAACCCGAAGATAGACACAAAAAGCCAGAGCAGCTCAGCGGGGCAGACAGCATCTCTGGAGAGAACGAAAAGAGTCTGAGGAAGGGTCTCGGACCGAAACGTCACCTATTCCTTTTTCTCCAGAGATGCTGCCAGACCCCCTGAGTTACTCCAACGTTTGTGCCTATCTTCAACTTTATACTTTAGGTTAGTTTGGTTTAGTTTAGAGATGCAGCATGGAAACAGGACCTTTGGCCCTCCGGTTCCGCGGCAACCAGCGATCCCCACACATTAACGCTATCCCACACACACGTGGGACAATTTACAACCATGTCAAGTCAATTAGCCTGCAAGCCTGCGCGTCTTTGCAGTGTGGGAGCGCACTGACGGAGAAAACACACGCAGGGTCACAGGGAGGACGTACAAACTCTGCAAAGGCAGCACCCGTAGTCGGGATGGAACCCGGGTCTCTGGGTTACCAACGCCACCGTGCCGCCCTTATTATGAGAGGTAATAGATTAGAAGAGACAGTCAGAACCTTTTTTCCCTTTTTTCCTTGGGTGGAAATGTCAGAGATTCAGGTTTAATTCTTCCATCAGAACTGCCCCTTCCATCGACTCCTTTAAGCCGAGACTTAAAACTCATCTTTACTCTTAAGCCTTTCTTGATGTCCTCTGAGGGAGGGCTATATGTATGTATTCATGTATGTACTTACTCTATGAACCACTGTTGTATAACGTTAGTACCTCCACCAATGTAAAGCACTTTGGCCGACGAGAGTTGTTTTTTTAAATGTGCTATAGAAATAAAAGTGACGTGACCTGACGACTTAAGTTGAAAGGGGCAAAGTTTAAAGGAGATGTGCAGGGGAAGCGTTTTACACGGAGGATGGTGGGTGTCTGGAGCGCAGGTTAGAGTAGACTCGATGGGCTGAATGGCCTAATTCTGCTCCTATAACATGAAGAACGTGATAGTGGCGTTTAGGAGACATTTGGACCGGCACGAGGATATGTATGGAATGGAGGGATAGGGCTCAAGGGCAGGCAGGAGAGAATAGTTTGTCTTAGCGTCATGTTTGCCATGGACATTGAGTTAAGTTGAGTTTATTGTCACGTGTTCCGAGGTACGGTGGTTTTTTGCTGCGTGCAAACCAGCCAATCAGTACCCCGTTCCTGCCTTCTCCCCATATCTCCTGACTCCGTTATCTTTAAGAGCCCTATCTAGCTCTCTCTTGAAAGTATCCAGAGAACCGGCCTCCACCGCCCTCTGAGGCAGAGAATTCCACAGACTCACAACTTTCTCTGTGAAAAAGTGTTTCCTCATCTCTTACTCCTTATTCTTAAACTGTGGCCCCTGGTTCTGGACTCCCCCAACATCGGGAACATGTTTCCTGCCTCTAGCGTGTCCAGGCCCTTAACAATCTCATATGTTTCAATAAGATCCCCTTCTCATCCTTCTAAACTCCAGGGTACAAGCCCAGCTGCTCAATTCTCTCAGCATATGACAGTCCCACCATCCCAGAAATTAACCTTGTAAACCTACACTGCACTCCCTCAATAGCAAGAATGTCCTTCCTCAAATTAGGGGACCAGAACTGTACACAATACTCCAGGTGTGGTCTCACTAGGGCTCTGTACAACTGCAGAAGGACCTCTTTGCTCCTATACTCAAGTCTGTTGAAAGATAGACCGAGGGTGTCAAATGAAGTACATAGTAGTTCAGGACCACTCTCTAGTTGTGGTGGGATGGTTCAGTTGCCTGATAACAGCTGGGAAGAAACTGTCCCTGAATCTGGAGGTGTGCGTTTTCACACTTCCGTACCTCTTGCCCGATGGGAGAGGGGAGAAGAGGGAGTGGCCGGGGTGCGACTGGTCCTTGATGATGCTGCTGGCCTTGCCGAGGCAACGTTGTCACTGGGTCACAAGTTCAGCCATGCCTTTAGTGGGGATATTAGTCCATGAGACTAATTAGTTCATGTCCACTCCTATCCGGTAAACAATCGCTGAACTTGTTCTACTGGTTTGAATTACTGGAGTTGTGGAGAGGAATGCTGGTGACAGAGTATCCACACAGTTCAGTTTCAGTTGGGTTTACTGTCACGTGTACCGAGGTACAGTGAAAAGCTTGTTTGTTGCGTGCTAACCAGTCCGCGCTAAGTTTTGTAACCAGAAAGTTGTGAATCTGTGCAAATTCTCTGCCACAGAAGGCAGTGGAGGCCAATTCACTGGATGTTTTCAAGAGAGATCTAGATTTAGCTCTTTGGGCTAACGGAATCAAGGGATATTGGGAGAAAGCAGGAACGGGGTACTGATTTTAGATGATCAGCCATGATCATATTGAATGGCGGTGCTGGCTCGAAGGGCCGAATGGCCTACTCCTGCACCTACTTTCTATGTTTCTAAGATAATACATGATTACATAGGTCGGCACGGACTGGAAGGGCCGAGAGGGCCTGTTTCCGTGCTGTAATTGTTATATGGTTATATGTACAATCATTTACAATGTGTAGGTACTTGATAAAGGAATAAAGTTTTGTGTTAGTTAAAGCCAGCAAAGTCCGGGCAAGGATAGTCCGAGGGTCACCAATGAGGTAGATAGTAGTTCAGGACTGCTCTCTAGTTGGTGAGAGGATGATTCAGTTGCCTGATAACAGCTGGGAAGAAACTGTCCCTGAATCTGGAGGTGTGCGTTTTCACACTTCTGCACCTTTTGCCCGATGGGAGTGGGGAGAAGAGGGAGTGACCGGGGTGCGACTGGTCCTTGATGATGCTGCTGGCCTTGCCGAGGCAGCGTGAGGTGTGGATGGAGTCGATGGAAGGGAGGTTGGTTTGTGCGATGGTCTGGGCTGCGTCCACAACTCTGTGCAGTTTCTGGCGGTCATGGATGGAGCTGTTCCCAAACCGTGCTGTGATGCATCCCGATAACATGCTTCTGTAGAGGTTGGTGAGAGTTGCTGGGGACATGCTGAACCTCCTGAGCCTTCTTAGGAAGTGGAGGCGTTGCCGTGCTTTCTTGGTCGTTGCTTCAATATGGGTGGTCCAGGTCGTTGGTGATATTGACTCCTAGGAATTTAAAGTTCTCAACTATCTCTACTTCGGTGCCGTCAATGCAATGGGGCGTGTGAAGCGCTTCACTTCATGAAGTCGGTCACTATCTCCTTTGTCTTGCTGACGTTGAGAGGAAAGTTATTTATGGTGCATCTGTGGACATTGGTGGGAGTTGTTGGAGACAGGCCGAACTTCCTGAACCTTCCAAGGAAATTGTGGCCCGAAGAGCCCGCTCCTGGGCTGTGGTGTTTTGACGTTCTATGCCCAACGTGAAGTTCGGGTCGGTGTTTTGCGTAAGAAGGAACTGCAGTTGCTGGTTTGAGCCGAAGATGGGCACAATATCATAAGACATAGGAGCAGAATTCGGCCATTCGGCCCATCGATTCGACTCCTCTGGTGATAAGGATAGCAGAGATGGTGGAATGTTCACCAAACAATAAGCTGGCTGAGCTACCGCGAGGCAGCCGCAGTGGAAACGTCAGGCGATACTTTGGGTCGAATTCCTTCTTCACATTTTTTTAATTCGACTTGGGCAGTTTCCTCTGAATCCTTTGGTTTCCTTCCATAACCCAGTGATATATAGTAGAAATGAGGAACTGTAGATGCTGGTTTACCAAGGGAAGACACATAAGTGCTGGGGTAACTCGGCAGGTCAGGCAGCATCACTGGAGATCATGGATAGAGAACGTTTCAGGTCGGCACCCTGCTTCAGTCTGATGGAGGCTGAATCTGTCTGAAGAAGGGTCCTGACCCCAAACATCACCTATCCATGTTCTCCACAGATAACCATATAACAATTACAGCATGGAAACAGGCCCTCTCGACCCTTCCAGTCCGTGCCGACCATTTGTTTTCCCCTAGTCCCATCTACCTGCACTCAGACCATACCCCTCCATTCCCTTCCCGTCCATATACCTATCCAGTTTACTTTTAAATGTTAAAATCGATCCTGCCTCCACCACTTCTGCTGGAAGCTCATTCCACACAGCCACCACCCTCTGAGTAAAGAAGTTCCACCTCACGTTACCCCTAAACTTCTGTCCCTTAATTCGCATGTCATGCCCTCTTGTTTGAATCGTCCCCTACCCTCAATGGGGAAAAGCTTATCCACGTCAACTCTGTCTATCCCTTTCATCATTTTAAAGACCTCAATCAAGTCCCCCTTAACCTTCCGCGCTCCAAAGAATAAAGACCTAACTTGTTCAACCTTTCTCTGTAACATAGTTGCTGGAACCCTGGCAACATTCTAGTAAATCTCCTCTGTACTCTCTCTATTTTGTTGACATCCTTCCTATAACTAGGCGACCAAAATTGTACACCATACTCCAGAATTGGTCTTACCAATGCCTTGTACAATTTTAACATTACTTCCCTACTCCTATATTCAATGCTCTGATTTATAAAGGCCAGCACACCAAAGGCTTTCTTTATCAACCTATCTACATGCGATTCCACCTTCAGGGAACTATGCACAGTTATTCCTAGATCCCTCTGTTCCACAGCATTCCTCAATTCCCTACCATTTACCATTAGATGCTGCCTGACCTGCTGAGTTACTCCAGCACTTTGTGTCTTTTGTAGTTGGGGCATGTTAATGACATTTCTGAGGCATCATAAAACATATGACATATATAACAGACAGACGGAAGAATCTTGACCGGAAACGTCACCTATCCATGTTCCCCACAGATGCTGCCTGACCCGCTGAGTTACTCCAGCACTCTGTGAAACGTCACCTATCCATGTTCTCCACAGATGCTGCCTGACCCGCTGAGTTACTCCAGCACTCTGTGAAACGTCACCTATCCATGTTCTCCACAGATGCTGCCTGACCCGCTGAGTTACTCCAGCACTCTGTGAAACGTCACCTATCCATGTTCCCCACAGATGCTGCCTGACCCGCTGAGTTACTCCAGCTTTTTGCGTCTTATATTGGGTCGGTGTTTTACTCGCTTTATGTGAAATTAGGTTAAATGAGAAATTGTCTGCAGGTCAGTGGAAACATAACTGTCATTTCTCGCTGTAGCAGCTCCCAACAGTGAGAAGCACAGAGGAAATGCAATGCTAAAAAGTCCACCTTTATTTCCTTTGTGGTTCAGTCACCACACAAGTTTTAATGAGCTTGACGCAATCACTACAAACACACCAACATCAGCGTTTTGGAGGAAGCCAACATGACCAGCAACACCAACGAAATGAAACAGCAGGCAGTGAAGAAAGCGAATGGCATGTTGGCCTTTATAACAAGAGAATTTGAGTGTAGGAGCAAAGAGGTCCTTCTGCAGTTGTACTGGGCCCTAGTGCGACCACACCTGAAGTATTGTGTGGGTGTTTTGGTCCCCTAATTTGAGGAAGGACATTCTTGCTACTGAGGGAGTGCAGCGTAGGTTTGGGGGTGGAAGATTGCAACCTTCACGTGGTCCGCCCTGTTTCGACTAATGCAATCAACTCGACGTGCACAAACGGAAGATCAAATAGAACAAGTTGTCCACGCCACATGAAACTTTAGGCTGTGCACGCCACACGAAAGAAGAAGAAGGAGCGTAGGTTTACAAGGTTAATTCCCGGAATGGGGGGACTGTCATATGCTGAGAGAATGGAGCAGCTGGGCTTGTACACTCTGGAGTTTAGAAGGATGAGAGGGGATCTTATTGAAACATATGAGATTATTAAGGGTTTGGACATGCTAGAGGCAGGAAACATGTTCCCGGTGTTGGGGGCGTCCAGAACCAGGGGCCACAGTTTAAGAATAAGGAGTAAGCCATTTAGAATGGACATTAAACTGTGGGTTATACGCCATCACTGGGTCACAAGTTCAGCCATGCCTTTAGTGGGGATATTAGTCCATGAGATCATGTCCACTCCTATCCGGCAAACAATCGCTGAACCTGTTCTACTGGTTTGAATTTCAGGAGCTGCGGCGAGGAATGCTGGTGACAGAGTATCCACACAGTTCAGTTTCAGTTGGGTTCACTGTCACGTGTACCGAGGCACGGTGAAAAGCTTGTTTGTTGCCTGCTAACCAGTCAGCTGTACGCTTCTCTCCACTGGCTCCCTGTGCGGTTCCGAATAAATTTCAAGATCCTGCTTTATGTCTGCAAAGCCCTTAACGGGCTTGCCCCCGCCTACATCAAAAGTCTGCCCACCCACCACACCACCTCCAGGTCCCTCAGATCGGCCGACTTGGGGTTACTGAACATCCCGCAGTCTAGGCATAAGCTCAGGGGCGACCGACCGCGCCTTTGCGGTTGCAGCTCCTAGACTGTGGAACAGCATCCCTCTTCCCATCAGAACTGCCCCCTCCATCGACTCTTTCAAGTCGCAACTTCAAACTCATCTTTACTCTCAAGCCTTTCTTGACGTCCTCTGAGGGAGGGCTATATGTGTGTATTTATGTATGTACTTAATCTATGAACCACTGTTGTATAACGTTAGTACCTCCACCAATGTAAAGCACTTTGGTCAACGAGAGTTGATTTTTAAATGTGCTATAGAAATAAAAGTGACTCCACAGAAGGCAGCGAAGGCCAATTCACTGGATGTTTTCAAGAGAGAGTTAGATTTAGCTCTTAAGGCCAAAGTTATCAAGGGATATGGGGAGAAGGCAGGAACGGGGTACTGATTTTAGATGATCAGCCATGATCATATTGAATGGCGGTGCAGACTCGAAGGGTTGAATGGCCTACTCCTCCACCTATTTTCTATGTTTCTATAACGTTTAGTCCAAGGTAAAGCCAGCAAAGTCCAGGCAAGGATAGTCCGAGGGTCACCAATGAAGTAAATAGTACTTCAGGACCGCTCTCTGGTTGTGGTAGGATGGTTCAGTTGCCTGATACAGCTGGGAAGAAACTGTCCCTGAATCTGGAGGTGTGCATTTTCACGCTTCTGTACCTCTTGCCTGATGGGAGAGGGCAGAGGAGGGAGTGACCGGGGTGCGACTGGTCCTTGATGATGCTGCTGGCCTTGCCGAGGCAGCGTGAGGTGTAGATGGAGTCGATGGAAGGGAGGTTGGTTTGTGTGATGGTCTGGGCTACGTCCACAATTCACTGCGGTCTTGGATGGAGCTGTTCCCAAACCGTGCTGTGATGCTTTTTACGGCGCATCTGTGGAAGTTGCAGTAATACACTGTGAATACAGGCCCTTCGGCCCAACTTGCCCACACCGGCCAACATGTCCCATCTACACTAGTTCCACCTGCCCATGATTGGCCCATAACCCCCCAAACCTGTCCAATCCATGTACCTGTCTAAATGTTTCTTAAACGTTGCAATAGTCCCTGCCTCAGCTAACTCCTCCGGCAGCTCGTTCCATACACCCACCACCCTCTGTCATAGAGTCATAGAGTCATCGAGTCATAGAGTCATAGAGTGATACAGTGTGGAAACAGGCCCTTCGGCCCAACCTGCCCACACCGGCCAACAATGTCCCAGCTACACTAGTCCCACTTGCCTGCGCTTGGTCCATATCCCTCCAAACCTGTCTTATCCATGCACCTATCTAACTGTTTCTGTAAACGATGGGATAGTCCCAGCCTCAACTACCTCCTCTGGCAGCTTGTTCCATACACCCACCACCCTCTGTGTGAAAACGTTACCCCTTGGATTCCTATTCAATCTTTTCCCCTTCCCCTTGAACCTACAGTATGTCCTCTGGTCCTCGATTCCAGTACTCTGGGCAAAAGACTCTGTGCATACACCCGATCTATTCCTCTCCTAATTGTGTGAAATTTACCCCTCATGTTCCAATTAAATCATCCCCCCCCCCTGTCACCTTAAACAAAGTCCACTGGTTCTCGATTCCCCTGCTCAGGGCAAGAGCGTGCAACCTGGGCGTGCACATCTCTGAAGATCTCTCCTGGTCCGATAACACTGATGCAATTATAAAGAAAGCACACCAGCGCCTCTACTTCCTGAGATGATTACGGAGAGTCGGTCTGTCAAGGAGGACTCTCTCTAACTTCTACAGGTGCACAGTAGAGAGCTTGCTGACCATATAACCACCTTATAACCATATAACAATTACAGCACGGAAACAGGCCCTCTCGGCCCTTCCAGTCCGTGCCGACCATTTGTTTTCCCCTAGTCCCATCTACCTGCACTCAGACAATACCCCTTCACGTCCATATACCTATCCACTTTACTCTTAAATGTTAAAATCGAATCCTGCCCCCACCACTTCTGCTGGAAGCTCATTCCACACAGCCACCACCCTCTGAGTAAAGAAGTTCCCCCTCACGTTACCCCTAAACTTCCGTCCCTTAATTCTCATGTCATGCCCTCTTGTTTGAATCTTCCCTACCCTCAATGGAAAAGCTTATCCATGTCAAACTCTGTCTATCCCTTTCATCATTTTAAAGACCTCAATCAAGTCCCTTAACCTTCTGCGCTCCAAAGAATAAAGAATAACTTGTTCAACCTTTCTCTGTAACATAGTGCTGGAACCCAGGCAACATTCTAGTAAATCTCCTCTGTACTCTCTCTATTTTGTTGACATCCTTCCTATAATTAGGCGACCAAAATTGTACACCATACTCCAGAATTGGTCTTACCAATGCCTTGTACAATTTTAACATTACTTCCTACTCCTATATTCAATGCTCTGATTTATAAAGGCCCCAGCACACCAAAGGCTTTCTTTACCACCCTCTGTACATGCGATTCCACCTTCAGGGAACTATGCCACAGTTATTCCTAGATCTCTCTGTTCCACAGCATTCCTCAATTCCCTACCATTTACCATGTACGTCCTATTTTGATTTGTCCTGCCAAGATGTAGCACTTCACACTTATCAGCATTAAACTCCATCTGCCATCTTTCAGCCCACTTTCCCAAATGGCCCAAATCTCTCTGTAGACTTTGAAAATCTACTTCATTATCCACAACTCCACCTATCTTAGTATCATCTGCATACTTACTTATCCAATTTTCCACCCCTCATCCAGATCATTGATGTACATGACAAACAACAGTGGGCCCAACACAGAGCCCTGAGGCACCCCACTGGTCACCGGCTTCCAACCTGACAAACAGCCATCCACCATTACTCTCTGACATCTCCCATTCAGCCACTGTTGAATCCATCTTGCTACTCCGTTATTAACACCCAAAGATTGAACCTTCTTAACCAACCTTCCATGGGGAACCTTGTCAAAGGCCTTACTGAAATCCATATAGGCAAACATCCACTGCTTTACCCTCATCAATTTTCCTAGTAACCGCTTCAAAAAATCAAGAAGGTTTGTCAAACATGACTTCCAGGCACAAATCCATGTTGACTGTTCCTGATTAGACCCTGTTTATCCAGATGCTTATATATATTATCTCTAAGTATCCTTTCCATTAATTTGCCCACCACTGACGTCAAACGAACAGGTCTATAATTGCTAGGTTTATTCTTTGAACCCTTTTTAAACAATGGAACAACATGCGCAGTACGTCAATCCTCCGGCACTATTCCCGTTTCTAATGACATTTGAAATATTTCTGTCATAGTTCCTGCTATTTCTACACTAACTTCCTCAATGTCCTAGGGAATATCTTGTCAGGACTTGGAGACTTATCCCACTTTTATATTTTTCAAAGTGTCAGTACTTCCTCCTCTTTGAATCTCATAGTTTCCATAGCTACTCTACTTTTTTTCCCTTACCTCACAGAGTTCAATATCCTTTTCCTTGGTGAATACCGAAGAAAATAAATTGTTCAATATCTCCCCTATCTCTTTTGGCTCTGCAGATAGCTGTCCATTCTGGCTCTCTAATGGTCCAATTTTATCCCTCGTTATCCTTTTGCTATTATTATAGCTGTAGAAACCTTTGGATTTACTTTCACCTTTCTTACCTTTCTTTTAGCCTTCCTAATTTCTTTCTTAAGATTCTTTCTACATTCTTTTTACTCCTCTAGCACCTCATTTACTCCATGCCTCCTATAATTATTGTAGATATCTCTCTTTTTTTGAAACAAGTGTCCAATTTCCCTTGAAAACCATGGCTCTTTTCCAATTTTTACTATTTCCTTTCAACCTAACAGGGACATAAAGATTCTGTACTCTTACAATTTCCCCTTTAAATGTCCTCCATTTCTCTTCTACATCCTTCCCATAAAACAAAGTGTCCCAATTCACTCCTTTTAAATCCTTACGCATTCCCTCAAAGTTAGCCTTTCTCCAATCAAAAATCTCCACCCTAGGTCCTGTTCTGACTCTCTCCATAATTATATTGAAACTAGTGGTATTGTGATCACTGGTCCCGAATTGCTCACCAACGCATACCTCCGTCACCTGATCTGCCTCATTTCCTAACAGGAGGTCCAGCACTGCCCCTTCTTGGTCGATACCTCTATGTACTGCTGCAAAAAACTATCCTGCACACATTTTTACAAACTCCAAACCAACCAGCCCATTTACAGAATGTGTTTCTCAGTCTATTTTTGGAAAATTGAAATCTCCCACAATCACTACCTTGTGCTTACTACTAATATTGCTATCTCCTTGCATATTTGCTCTTCCAATTCTCGCTCCCATTTGGCGGTCTATAATACACCCCTAAAAGTGTTGCTACACCGTTCCCACTTCTCAGTTCCACCCAAATAGCCTCCCTAGACGAGCCCTCTAATCTATCCTGCCAAAGCACTGCTGTAATATCTTCTCTGACAAGCAATGCAACACCTCACCTCTGGTCCCTCCAATTCTATCACACCTGAAGCAACAAAATCCTGGAATATTTAGTTTCCAATCAAAGCCCTCCTGCAACCATGTTTCACTGATTGCCACAACATCATATTTCCAGGTGTCAATCCAGGCTCTAAGTTCATTCCACCTTTCCATGTTCTCCACAGATGCTGCCTGACCCGCTGAGTTACTCCAGCACTCTGTGAAACGTCACCTATCCATGTTCTCCACAGATGCTGCCTGACCCGCTGAGTTACTCCAGCACTCTGTGAAACGTCACCTATCCATGTTCTCCACAGATGCTGCCTGACCCGCTGAGTTACTCCAGCACTCTGCGTCTATCTTTGACAGGAATGTTAATCCTGTTTCATTCTACCGTTAGGACTTGCAGGGAGCAACCGACTCGTCATTTTGTTGGTTTCCAAATTTGCAACCAAAATGAGGGAGAGAGTTTACTGCCTTTGGGTTTCAGCTGGGTCGTAAAACGTTTGCTGGGTTGATCTCAAAGGAACCAAAGGAGATGTAAAACTGTAGTAACAAGAAAGGGAGTCTTCAAAGGTGTTTACTTTACTTTACTTAGTTTAGTTTCAGTTTAGTTTATTGTCCCGTGCACTTCTTCTCCTTATTGAGTCCATGTCACAAGCTTAGAAGCTGAACACACTTCTCGGCATCTGCATACAATGGTGTCTGCTATTTGCACTTTATCCGTTTATTTATTCATGTGTGTATATATTCATATAATGGTATATGGACACACTGATCTGTTCTGCAGGCAATGCCTACTATGTTCTGCTGTGCTGAAGCAAAGCAAGAATGTCATTGTCCTATCAGGGACACACGACAATGAACTCACTTGAACACTTGAACGAACTTGAACTGTCTTGTCGCTTCTTGTGGTGGTGGTGGTGGAAAGATTGGTGGAAACAGGGCCGCGGCGTGAACGCTCTTTCCTTGACCCCTCCCGTGTACTGAGGTACAGTGAAAAGCGTTTGGTTGCATGCAAACCAGTCAGTGGAAAGATTATATATATGATTACGTTCGAGCCGTCCACGGTGTACAGATACAGGAGAAAGGAAGTAACATTCAGTTGAGTTTACTGTCACGTGTACCGAGGTACAGTGAAAAGCTTTTTATCGCGGGCTGACCAGTCAGCAGAAAGACCTAACATGATTACAATCGAGCTGGCCACAGTGTTACAGTCAATAGACAATAGACAATAGGTGCAGGAGTAGGCCATTCGGCCCTTCGAGCCAGCACCGCCATTCAATGTGATCATGGCTGATCATCCCCAATCAGTACCCCGTTCCTGCCTTCTCCCCATATCCCCTGACTCCGCTATCTTTAAGAGCCCTATCTAGCTCTCTCTTGAAAGCATCCGGAGAACCGGCCTCCACCTCCCTCTGAGGCAGAGAATTCCACAGACTCACCACTCTCTGTGAGAAAAAGTGTTTCCTCGTCTCCGTTCTAAATGGCTTGCCCCTTATTCTTAAACTGTGGCCCCTGGTTCTGGACTCCCCCAACATCAGGAACATGCTTCCTGCCTCTAGCGTGTCCAAACCCTTAATAATCTTATATGGTTCAATAAGATCTCCTCACTGTGGCCCCTGGTTCTGGACTCCCCCAGAGCCACAATGTCGAGATTTAAAAAAGTGGAGCGATTGTAATGCACGATTGCAGACCTTGTGTGACGGCACGGTGGCGCAGCGGGTAGAGCTGCTGCCTTACAGCGCCGGTGACCCCGGTGTGATCCTGACTACGGGTGCTTGTCTATGCAGGAATTGTACGTTCTCCCCGTGACCTGCGTGGGTTTTCTCCGAGATCTTCGGGTTCCTCCCGCACTCCAGAGACTCGCAGGTTTGTAGGTTGATTGGCTTGGTGTAAATGTAAAATTGCCCCGAGAGCGAGTAGGGTAGCGTTAATCTGCGGGTATCGCTGGTCGGCGCAGACTCGGTGGGCCGAAGGGCTGTATCGTTAAACCAAACTAGAACTAAAGTAAACCAGCACACAGAGTGTGTCCTTGGAGAAGAAGATGAAGAGGAATTTCTTTAGTCAGAGGATGGTGAATCTGTGGAAATCATTGCCACAAAAGGCTGTGGAGGCCAAGTCAGCGGATATATTTAAGGCAGAGATGGATTTGTGATTAGTACGGGTGTCAAGGTTTATGGGGAGAAGGCAGGAGAATGGGGTTGAGAGGGAGAGATAGGACAGCCACGATTGAATGGCGGAGTAGACGATGGGCTGAATTGGCTAATTCTGCTCCCATGACTTGAACATGGGTGGTTTCAGGTCAGGTCAGGTCAGGGGGAGTTCCCCTGCCACGGGTACCATGTGACCCTGTGCTACCTGCTCCATGGTCGGATAGTCAGCAACTAAACCCTCTCCCCCACCTGGTTTGCCGGGTGAGGAGGGGGCTGTGGACCCCCAGCAGGACCAAAGACAAGACCTGTCAAAGGGCGGATGAGCTTCTAGCGAGCCAACGGCCACCCACACTTCAGTAGAAGCTGCGATCACTGTCACACAGGAGGCCTGGGGGAGGGGGGTGTGGGGGATGGGGGTTGTGGGGGAGGGGGGGGTTGTGGGGCGGTGGTGGGGTGGAGGGCGTTGCGTGCGGAGGGGGTGTGGGGGAGGGGAGTGGTGTGGGGGGGGAGGGGATGGTGTGGGGGGGAGGGGATGGTGTGGGGGGAGGGGTGGGTGGGTGTGGGGGTAGGTGTTGGCGTGGGGGGAGGGGTTGGCATGGGGGGAGGGAGTGGTGTGGGGGGAGGGGGTGGTGTGTGGGGGAGGGGTGGTGTGGGGGTAGGTGTTGGCGTGGGGGGGGAGGGGTTGGCGTGGGGTGGAGGGAGTGGTGTGGGGGAAGGGGGTGGTATGGGGGTAGGGTGGAGGGGGTGGAACGGAGGAGTGGTAAAGTGGGGGTGTGTGGGTGTGTGGGGGAGGGGGGGATGTATGGGGAGGAGAGGGAGTGGGAAGGATGAAGGGGGAGTGGGAAGGTTGAAGGGAGAACGGATGGGTGTGGGGAGGAGGAGGATGGGGAAGGGGAAGGGGAAGGGGGGGAGGGACTCCACTCAGCGGCCACCGGCCGCGGCACCACACAGCACCTCCTGACTCCACAAAGTGGCTTTCCCAACTCCACACAGCGGCTTTTCCGACTCCACTGTTGTGGACTCAATCAGCACGGTTTGTTTACTCAGCCCTACCTCCGGGGCTTTATTCACCAGCGGGTGCCGGTAGAGGCGTTGCCTTCATGGTGACTGACAGGCGAGAAGACCAATCTGCTGATTTCATGATTTTTTAAACCTTCATAACTTTTCTCATATTTCACCGATCGGAACAAAACCCGGTGTCTTGGATTAGAGGAGAACGGTGAGTAAGGTGGCGAAAAAATCCTTAAGGTAGCGTTTTTGCGCAAATGCGTCACTAATGTTCTCAACGATGATGAATGATTTTACTCAATGGAAGGGAAGCAAAATCCACAGGTTTAAGGTGGGGGGGGCAGCGCCGGAGACCCAGGTTCGATTCCGATTCAGATTGCGGGCGCTGTCTGTACGGAGGTTGCACGTTCTCCCCGTGACCTGCATGGGTTTTCTCCGAGATCTTCGGTTTCCTCCCACATTCCAAAGACGTGGAGGTTTGTAGGTTAATTGGCTTGGTGAATGTAAAAAAATTGTCCCCAGTGGATGTAGGACCGTGTCAATGTGCGGGGATCGATGGTCGGCGCGGACCTGGTGGGCCGAAGGGCCTGTTTACGTGCTGTATCTCTAAACTAAACTAAACTAAACCAAACACCAAAGTGCTGGAGTAATATGGTGGCTCAGGTTCCTGGAGAACATGGATAGGTGACATTTAAGATGAAGGGGTAAGGCATTTAGAACGGAGGCTAGGAAACACTTTTTCACACAGAGAGTTGTGAATCTGTGGAATTCTCTGCCTCAGAGGGCGGTGGAGGCCGATTCTCTGGACACTTTCAAGAGAGAGCTAGATAGGGCTCTTAAAGATAGCGGAGTCAGGGGATATGGGGAGAAGGCAGGAACGGGGTACTGATTGTGGATGATCAGCCATGATCACATTGAATGGCGGTGCTGGTTCGAAGGGCCGAATGGCCTACTCTTGCACCTATTGTCTATTATCTATTGTCTATTTGGGGTCTAGATCCTTTGAAGGATCCTGACCCAAAACGTCACCTATCCATGTTCTCCACAGATGCTGCCTGACCCGCTGAGTTACTCCAGCACTCTGTGTCTATCTTTTGTAGTTGGGGCATGTTTTGTTCGGCATGGCCGAGCTTTGCCAAATGCTGTATGGTGGCTCGATGACTCCATGAAAGGGATTTTCAACATACTACATTAAAACGAAATGTAAACAATTTAACTCTGTTTGGCGAGAGGTTTGCAATGTTTGTGCAGGTGGAGTTTTATCAAGGCTTCCAGATACTCAAACCATCATTTACGCTCCAGGTGAAAAATAATTGTGGTAGGTTTATAGCTTTGAAGACTTTAGTTTTGTTCGGTTTAGAGATACAGCGCGGAAACAGGCCCATCGACGCTGACCAGCGATCACCCCTTACACGCTTTACAATCTTTACCGTCAAGTGGTGGAGCCATTGAGTGTGGCAGCCTCACCTGCAGCTGTTCGTTCTCTCATCATTTTTATAATTTTTAGTCTGTTAAAAAGTTTTGTTTTGGTCTTTTAGTCTTTTTATGTGGGGGATGGGGGAGGGGAAGGGGGAAACTGTTTATCTCAGTCACTACCTGGTCGAGGATACGTCTTTCCTCCTCGCGGCCTGCCATCTGGATTGGCGCGGCCTTCCCTGCCAGAGACCGGCCAGATCTTCAGCTTCAGTGGCGGCGCAGCACTGAGGTACCATCGCGGAGCGGGGATCGCCGTGTTGGAAGCTCCGGAGTGATGGGGCTGCCGACTTTAACACCCTGGAGCTGTGGTCTGCGGAGCTTCCAGCCGCGGGAGGCGCTGACTTTAACATCGCGAGGCCCTGGGATCTTTCGCCGAGGATCGCCATGTTGGAGCTCCGCCCAGCTCGGCCTGTGGACTTCGACAGCCGTGGTCTCCGGTAGGAAGCGGCCGATTCGGAACTCCAAGCTGCTGAGAGTGTTCTTCCGACGCCGGAGTTCCATCATCCGGCGAGAGGGCCTGAAACATCGGGCCGTCCGTAGCGGCAAATGCGGAGGCCTCAATAGGCCCCGATCACGGGTAAACAAAAGGAAGAGGACTGGACTTTGGTGCCTTCCCTCACAGTGGGAAACGTTGTGGGGTTGTTTTTTATGTTTAATGTCAAATTCTACAGTGTTGTGTTTATCTTATTTATGTGCTGCATGGTAACTCAAATTGCTCTGGTCTGTACAGCACTTTGGTCACCGTTGGTTGTTTTTAAATGTGCTTTATAAATAAATTTGATTTGATTTGATTTGATTTACCGAAGCTGATTAACCTACAAACCTTCACGTCTTTGAAGTGTGAAACCAGATTTCCCGGAGAAAACCCACGCAGGTCACAGGGAAAACGTACAAACTCCATAAAGACAGCTTTTTGTGTCAACGTTCGGTGTAAACCAGCATCTGCATTTCCTTCCCACATGTTATATTGCTGTTTGTTGACGTGTAAAAGCTCAGGGGTAAAATACGCTTTGCAAATATCGGCCAATCCATGCATAATTTCACAATTCAGATCAAATTTCATTTTGGAATAGAGGGAGACAACTTATGAGATACATGATAGGGCTGCTCTTGGAAAGCTAGCCTGCCGTTATAACAGACACAAAATGCTGGAGTAACTCAGCAGGTCAGGCAGCATCTCTGGCGAACATGGACGGGTGACGTTTCGGGTCAAGAGATTCAGGATTCAAAATTCAAGAGAGTTAATTGTCATGTGTCCCAGATAGGACAACAAAATTCTTGCTTTGCTTCCACACAACAGTATATAGTAGGCATAAATAAATACAGAACAGATCAGTGTTACCATATACTATTGAATATATATATATATATATATACAGCGTGGATTTCAGTGGATTCTCTGATGCAGGTGAGTTCAATAATACTGTATTTTACTATTTTCCGTTGTGCCGTTCACACAATGTCGCCGCAGGTAGGCGCCATCTTAGGTCGCCGAGACCCTTCTTCAGATTGATGTCAGGGGAGTGGGAAAGGAGAGGTACAGATGGCGATGGAGAGAGATACGGAACAAATGAATGAAAGAGATGCAAAAATTGTAACGATGATAAACGAGGCAGGCCATTGTCAGTTGTGGCCTGGTTGAAAACGAGTGACATACAGTGAGACTCAACAAGATGACTTTGAAGCTAGCATGACGACTTGGGTGGGGGAGGGACAGAGAGTGAGGGGTTACATGGAGTTAGAGGAATCAATATTGGTCGCTATTCACGCACAAAGTGGATGCATCATTTATAATATATCACCACACTCTCCAGAAAGAATACCTAGGTCAAGTTTCCGTGGGAGATCAAAAAGCAGGTGTTAAAAGTTTTTATTTTGCTGATTATAATAACATCGATGCTAGAAAAAGGAGCTAAAGCACTAGGGAGCCACGACTGAGGTGTAGCAGACCTGTGATATGTGTAAGAGGTGGAAACGTTACTGGAGAATAGTTTAGAGAGAAAGTGCTGGAGTCATTTGGCGGGACAGGCAGCATCTCTGAAGAGAAGGAACGGGTGACGTTTCGGGTCGAGATTCTTCTTCAGACTCGGCCCGAAACCCCACCCATTTCTTCTCTCCGGAGATGCATCCTGTCCCGTTGACTTAAGAGCCCGTCCCGCTTGGCGATTTTTTTCCCGGCGACTGCTGCCGTCATAGACTGACGTATCAGGGTCGCCAAAAGATTTTGAACATTTCAAAATCCAGCGGCGACAAACAAAATGTTGCGACACTTGAGGAAACACGCGCGTCAATACGTCATCACGCCACGTCACGCCGCATCACGCCGCGACTTTTTCGGTGACCTGATACGTCAGCCAATTATACCCTTTACTCCAACATTTTGTGTCTAACTTCGATTTAAACCAGCATCTGCAGTCCTTTCCTACACATACTGGTTAATATTTTAGTTTAGACTTTACGGATACAGCGTGGAAACAGGACGTTCGGCCCAGCGGGTCCGCGCAGACCAGCGATCACCCTGCACACTAGCGCCATCCTACACACGCGAGGGACTAACCTAGAAACCCACGCAGGTCACGGGGAGAACACACAAACTCCGTACAGACAGCACCCGTAGTCAGGATGGAACCTGGCGCCGTGAGGCAGCAACTCTACCGCTGCGCCACCCTGCCGCTATTTTCTAATTTATTACGGTCTAGTTTATTTATTGTCAATATAGTTAATAAATGTCAGTTATTAGAGTCAAAGTTATTAATTTATTATAGTCACGTCAGGATCAGTGAAGCAGCAGCTCTACCTGCTGCACGATCGTGGTACTAATTTCGAGTTGAATTTATTATTGTCACGTGTAGTGAGGTGCAGTGGAAAGCGTTTCAGTGCGTGCTAACCTGTCAGCGGAAAGACAATACATGATTACAATCAAACCGCCCACACTGTACAGATACAGGATAAAGGGAATGACGTTTAGTGCAGGATAAAGTCCAGTAAAGTACGATCAAAGATAGTTTGCGGGTCTCCAATGAGGTAGATAGTAGTTCAGGACCGCTCTCTAGTTGTTGATAAGGATGGTTCGGTTGCCTGATGACAGCTGGGAAGAAACAGTCCCTGAATCTGGAGGTGTGCGTTTTCACACTTCTGTACCTCTTGTCCAGATGGGAGAGGGGTGAAGAGGGAGTGGCCGGGGTGAGACTAGTCCTTGATTATGCTGCTGGCCTTGCCGAGGCAGCGTGAAGCGTCTGTACGATTAAAACTGTCTGTACAATTGAGTTATAAATTAAAACAGATTTTGAGTTAATTAGACAAAAAACAAAATTCAGGTTGTGATTCACCTGGGCACAATTTCGTGAAAATAATTAGTGCATGATAACACAATTCAGCAGAATTACTGGTTAGTCACCTGCCAGGATAATGTAGGCTTACCGTATCCATGGTAACGTGACAAGGCCCAGATAATTGCAGTCAAGAGTAATGAGTCTTTTAATGAATGTACGAGATCTACAACACAAGTAATGCCCAGCACAAATTTCGAAAGGGCAATTTTCTTGATGGGAAGTCAAAGACTGGGGTTAATCTAAGGTCTAGGGCGTCACGGCCTAACAGCGCTTAGAGCACCAGAGACCCGGGTTCGATCCCGACCATGGGTGCTGTTCGTACCGAGTTTATACCTTCTTCCTGTGAATGCGTGGGATTTCTCCGAGATCTTCATTTTCCTCCCACCCTCCAAAGACGTACAGGTTTGTAGGTTAATTGGCTTGGTGTAAGTGTAAGCTGTCCCCAGTGTGTGTATGATGGTGTTAATGTGCGGGGATCGCTGGTCGGCGCGGACCCGGTGGGCCGAAGGGCCCGTTTCCGCGCTGTATCTCTAAACCAAACAAAACTAAACTAAGCCTGATGTGCGGCTCAACTGATTCAGACCACGGTTTGAATTCACTAATTGAATCTGGCCTGGATAGAGTGGATATGGAGAGGATGTTTCCACTCCCGGGACCAGAGGGCGCAGCCTCAGAATTGTAGGATGTTCCTTTAGAAAAGAGATGAGGAGAAATTTCTATACCCAGTGGGTGGTGAATCTTTGGAACTATTTGGCACAGAAGGCTGTGGAGGCCAAGTCAGTGGATATTTTTAAGGCAGAGATAGATCGATTCTAGATTAGTACGCGTGTCAGCTACAAGCTAGCCAAGAGAAAGAACGAATTAATGAATGAATACTTTATTGTCACATGTGACAAGTCACAGTGAAATTCCTTGCTTGCGTACCCAAGGTGTGCAAATAGCCGCCACATAAAGGGCGCTATCAAAGCATCCGCGCCAGGTCCCCCTTTGTTCTCCCCTCTCCACCATCCCCCCTCCCTCACGGCGGTCCCCCCCACTCCTCCTTTGTCCCTCCCCTCGGCAGCAGCGTCCCACCTCCACGTGGCCCATCATCGACCGCCGCACCGACCTCTCCACGATCGCCACCGGGTCCTCTCCGGGCACCCCCGTGGCGCTAACCCGGGCCTCAGCCGCGGGCTCCGCAGACCCAGGGGCCGTTGGCCGCGGGCTCCGTCGACTCGCTGACCGGCTCCACCTCTGACCGCCGAGGCTCCACCTCTGATCGGCGAGGCTCCACCTCTGACCGGCGAGGCTCCCCCGACTGGCGAGGCTCCGACCTCGACTTTTCCGTGGCCCTCCGGGAAAGGTTCGGGAGAAGGCAGGAGAATGGAGTTATGAGAGAGAGATAGATCAGCCCATGATTGAATGGCGGAGTAGACTCGATGAGCTGAATGGCCTAATTCTGCCCCTGTGATCTATGAACTTATGAAGACCAGATGTTGGTGAATGCACACTGTTGCAGTGGCCTGGATGGGGTCAGGGAAAGGCCAAACGCCAGGCAGGTCCAGACGTAGTTTAATGAATCATGACAACACACACAGAACGCCCACAAGCAGCCCGCGGGAAACCCCGTGGCCAGACAATCGTCCCTGTCCCTCAAGAGCCGAGGGGGATGACCCAAGGAGTGGCCTCACCCCCAGAGACCGCCACAGGACCCTCCCCCCACCCCCAGAACCAGAGGCACGAAATGGACAGGAGGGCGCATGAGGCGACCAGCCAGGGTGCGCGCCCATGCCCGGCACAGGAGCGGGCAACTGACCAACAGATGCAGGGGACGGAGTCGCCACTAGAGGAGGTACCCTAGATGGTGGGCGCACTCGCTTACGGGGCCGCGCGACCAGCACCGGCCGATCAATGACAACATGCGCCGGCTTCAGGCGTGCAACCGAAACAGTCTCACGCCGACCCCCCCCCCATGTCCAGGACAAAAGTGGACAGGCCAGAAGGGGCACGGCCGCTGGAGGGGTGCCCGATTCAAAACTCACTCACCGCCACACTGTGGTCAATTCAAAACTCATCAAACCCACAGTTACAGATACCTGGAACCACCCGAGCCTTAATTTAAATGTGTAGGATAGACAATAGACAATAGGTGCAGGAGCAGGCCATTCGGCCCTTCAAGCCAGCACCGCCATTCTATGTGATCATGGCTGATCATCCCCAATCAGTACCCCGTTCCTGCTTTCTCCCCATATCCCCTGACTCCGCGATCTTTAAGAGCCCTATCTAGCTCTCTCATGAAAGCATCAAGAGAACCGGCATCCACCGCCCTCTGAGGCAGAGAATGCCACAGACTCACCACTCTCTGTGAGAAAAAGTGTTTCCTCATCTCCGTTCTAAATGGCTTATTCCTTATTCTTAAACTGTGGCCCCTGGTTCTGGACTCCCCCAACATCGGGAACGTGTTTCCTGCCTCTGGCGTGTCCAAGCCCTTAACAATCTTACATGTTTCAATGAGATGCCCTCTCATCATTCTCAACTCCAGAGTGTACAAGCCCAGCTGCTCCATTCTCTCAGCATATGACAGTCCCACCATCCCAGGAATTAACCTGGTGAACCTACGCTGCACTCCCACAATAGCAAGAATGTCCTTCCTCAAATTAGGGGACCAAAACTGCACACACAATACTCCAGGTGTGGAATTGCAGGTGCTGGTTTACACCGAAGATAGACACAAAAAGCTGGAGTAACTCGGCACGACAGGCAGCATCTCTGGAGAAAAGGAATAGGTGACGTTTTGGGTCGAGACCCGTCTTCAGACCGAGAGTTAGGGGAAAGGGAAGCAAAATATATAAACGTGATATAGAGAGAGATGGGACAAATGAAAGGTATGCAAAAAAGTGGCGATGATTAAGCAGTTCTTAGACTGTAAGAAATTGCAGCAAACAGTGGACGCAGCCAAGACCGTCACACAAACCAACTCCCTTCCATTGACTCCATTTATACCTCACGCTGCCTCTCCCTTCTCCCATCGGGCAAAGGTTATATTCGTGTTAAAACGCTCACCTACAGATTCAGGGACAGCTTGTTCCCAGCTGTTATCTGCCAACTGAATCATCCTACCACAACCAGGGAGCAGTGCTGACCCACTATCTACCTCGTTGGTGACCCTCGGACTATTCTTGACCGGACTTTGCTGGCTTGGCCTTGCACTAAACGTTACTCCCTTATCACGTATCTATACACTGCCTTCTTCTTGTGCACAGTCTAAAGTTGTCGGACAACTTGTTCTATTTGATCTTATTTGATTGTGCACGCCGGGTTGATTGCATTCGTCGAAACAGGGCGGACCACGTGAAGGTTGCAATCTCCCGCCCCGTCTTTCCGCTGACTGGATAGCACGCAACAAAAGCTTTTCACTGTACCTCGGTATACGTGACAATACACTAAAGTGAAATTAACTGTGTGTGTGTGTGTGTGTGTGTGTGTGTGTGTGTGTGTGTGTGTGTGTGTGTGTGTGTGTGTGTTGTGTGTGTGTGTGTGTGTGTGTGTGTGTGTGTGTGTGTGTATGTGTGTGTGTGTGCGTGCGCGTTTGCATGTGTGTGAATATATGTAGCTGGAAGTCTTAATTAGTCAAAAAACTGAACATATTAAAAGTCATCTCCTGGGCAGGAAGCACATGTGGAGACGGAAGCACAGGGCTGAATCATATTTTTAACATTTTCCATTTCTATTTCATATTCACATCATCAAAGACTCGTCCCACCCCGGTCATTCCTTCTTCTCCCCGCTCCCGTCCGGCAGAAGGGACAGAAGCTTGAAAGCGCGCACCACCAGACTCAGGAACAGCTTCTCCCCCTCTGTTATCAGGCTTCTGAACGGCCCTTCCACAAGCTAGGGTACCGTCCGATTCACCTCTACCCCATTGCGGACATTGGACTTTGTGTCTGGAACTGATGCGCTACAATGCTGAGAACTATATTCTGCGCTCTGTATCTTCCCCTTTGCCCTATCTGTTGTAGTTTATTTTATTTTAGAGATAACAGGCCCTTCGGCCCACCGGGTCTGTGCCGACCAGCGATCCCCGCACATTAACACTATCCTACACACACTGGGGGCATTTTTTACATTTACCAAGCCAATTAACCTACAAACCTGTACGTCTTTGGAGTGTGGGAGGAAACTGAAGAACTCGGAGAAAACCCACGCGGGTTACGGGGAGAACGTACAAACTCCGTACGGACAGCGCCCGTAGTCGGGATGGAACCCGGGTCTCTGGCGCTGCGAACGCTGTAAGGCAGCAACTCTACCGCTGCGCCACACTATTGTACTTGAGTTTAGCGATTGTGTGTATGTAGAGTTTTAATTTATCTGAGCTGGGGGTACACACAAAAGGCTGGAGAAACTCAGCGGGTGCAGCAGCATCTAAGGAGCATCTGAGCTGTTTGGACGGCCCCACAGCAGATGTGTCCACGTTGCGGGGCTGGAAACTGGAAGTATCCCGAGCTAATTCTGCCAACACCGTCATCTATTGCGACAAGTGACGGCTCCCACTGTGTTTGTGGCCGGAAGCTCGCGTCCTTTTCAGGACGGATGACGGCAGCGAGGTCAACATTTGAAACATGGAAGGTGGGCACGAAAGGAGAAGAATCAGTTTGGATAGGGGTGCAAAACAAAGCCTGTCCCTGTATCTTGGTACACGTGATAATAACAGACCTACAAACGAATTACAGGGAGGCGCGGCGGTAGAGTTGCTGCCTCACAGCGCCAGAGACCCGGGTTCCATCCTGACTACGGGTGCTGTCTGTGCGGAGTTTGCACGTTCTCCCCGTGACCTGCGTGGGTTTTCTCCGGGTGCTCCGGTTTCCTCCCACGCCCCAAAGATGCACAGGTTTGTAGGTTAATTGTCTTCTGTAACTTGTAAATATTCTCCAGTGTGTAGGATAGTGCTAGTGTAAGGGGTGATCGCTGGTCGGTGCGCACTCGGAGGGCCGAAGGGCCTGTTTTTATTTTGTGTCTGTTCCTGAACCCAGGAGTGAGTACTTGTACTGAGGACCAAACCCTATCCCCCACCCCTCTGCCTCGCCCCACTTCCCTAACACTCTCCCCCTCCCCTCTTTCCCCTCCCCTCTCCCTTCTCCCCACCACTTATTAACGTTTAGTGTTTTCTGAGTCATTCGTAACTGTCACTGTATGTCATGTTGTTACTTGTGGGCAGAGCACCAAGGCAAATTCCTTGTATGTGAAAAAGTGTTAAAGAAGGAACTGCAGATGCTGGAAAATCGAGGGTACACAAAAGGCTGGATGTCTGAAGAAGGGGTTCGGCCCGAAACGTTGCCTATCTCCTTCGCTCCTTAGATGCTGCTGCACCCGCTGAGTTTCTCCAGCCTTTTGTGTGCCCTCCTTGTATGTGAATACTTGGCCAATAAACTTACTTACTTACTCTCCCTCCCCCTCCTCTCCCTTCCCCCTCCCTTCCCGCATCCCTTCTCCCCCACCCCTCCCCTCCCTTCTCCCCCCCACACCACCCGTCTTCTCCCCCCTGTCCCCCTCTCTGTCTCTCCATTGAGGGGGCACCACTTGCCCCATGAGGGCGAAGGAAGGAAGGGGGGGCGGGGGGGGGGGGGTTATAAGCCATTAACCCACCCACCGCCCCCTGACCACCGAGCCGGTGCACAAGACGGATCGCCGCTTCTCCTCGATACCCTTTCTCCACTCTCTCCTCCTCCCTCCCTCTCCTCTCTTCCTGTCTGATACCCTCTTCTCTCTCCTCTCCCCCCTCCCCCCTCACTCCCCTCTCCTCTCCCCCTTCTCCCCTCTCCCCCCCCTCTCTCCTTCCCAGCCCCTCTCCCATCCTCCACTCCCTCTCTCTTCCCCTTTCCCCTCTCCTCTAGCCCTCTCACTCCCCTTCTCCCCACTCCCTTCTCCCCACCCCTCCCTCTCCTCTCCTCCACTCCCACTCCCCCCCCTCTTCCCTCCTCCACTACCTCTCTCTCTCCCCTTCTCCCCTCTCCATCCTCTCTCCTTTCCCACCTCCCCCTCCTCTCCCACTCTCTCTCTCCCCTTCTCCTCTCTCCCATCCTCCCCTTCCTTCTCCCCTCTCCCCCCTTCCTCTCCTCATCCTCCCTCTCCCCTCTCCCCACCCTTCTCCAGCCCCTCCCTTCCCTCCCACTCACCCTCCTCTCTTTCTCTTCCCGCCCTCTATCCCTCTCCCTCCCCTCCCCTACCCTCTCCTCTCCCCTCCCCCATCCACTACCCTCTCCTCTCTTCTCTCTCCCCTCTCTCTCTCCTTTCCCAGCCCTCTCTCCATCCTCCCCTCTCCCATCCTATCCATCCCTCCCATCCCTTCTCCTCTCTTCCCTCTCCCCTCCTCTCATCCTCTCCCCTCCCCTCCCTACCCTCTCCCAGCTCCTCTCCCCTTCCCCTCTCCGTCCCGGGGTCTGGCGAGAGGGCAGTGCTCCACCAGCGGGGACCCGCAGCATCGGCGCCGCGACAGGGCGGAGAGTGGGAGGGTGGAGGGGGGGACAGGGGAGGGGGTGGTGTGGAGACGCGAGGGGAGGGGGGGAAGCGAAGCAGCGAGAGGAGAGGAGGAGAAGGGAGGTGTGTAGACACGAGAGGGGAGGAAATGAGAGGACAGAAGAGTAGAGAGAAGCAGCGGGGAAGAGAGGAGGCGAGGGGGAGAGAGAGGAGGGGAGGAGGAGGGGAATGGGAGGGGAGAGGAGAGGAGAAGCGGCGAGAGGAGAAGACTCGATGTAAGGGGGGGGAGAGGAGGAGACGAGAGGGTGGGAGAGAGGATAGGAGATAGGCGGAGAGGAGGAGAGATAAGAGGGAGGAGGGGAGGGGAGAAGAGAGAGGAGAGGTGAGGGGGGGAACGAGAGAGGGAGGAGAGGAGAAGAGGGAGGAGGGAGAGGAGCGAGGGAGACAGGGGAGGAGAGGAGGAAGAGGGGATGAGGGAGGAGAGAAGAGAGAGGAGGAGAGAAGAGAGAAGAGAGGAGAGGAGAGAGTGGGGGAGGAAGAGTGGAGGGAGGAGAGGGGAGGGAGAGGGAGGAGGGGGAGGAAGCGAGGGAGGAGAGGAGAGGGGAAGAGAGAGGAGAGGAGAAGAGAGGAGAAGAGGGTGGGAAGGAGGAAGAAGGAGAGAGGGAGGAGTGCGAGAAAGAGAGAGTGGGGGGAGGAGGGAGAGGAGGAGGGGGAGGAAGAGAGGAGAGGGGAAGAGAAGAGAGAGGGAGGAGGAGGGGAGGAGGGGGGCAGTGGCGGAGGGAGAGAGGGGAGGAGTGAGGGAGAGGTGAGGAGGAGGGGAGGAGCGAGGGAGGCAGAGGAGGAGGGGATGGCAGCGGCGGCGGGGGGCCGGTAGCTGGCCGGGGTCTGGCCGGGGTCTGGCCGGGAGCGGGTCCACCTGTGTGGGGGGGACATGCTGCCCGGGGTGGGTGTGTTCGGGACCGGCCTGAGTAGCCGGGTGATGGTGCCGCTGCTGCAGAGCCAGGGCTTCCCGGTGAAGGCGGTGTGGGGCCGCACGGCGGAGAAAGCCGAGCTCCTGGCCCGGGACATGGACGTGCCCTTCCACACCAGCCGCATCGACGACGTCCTGCTCCACCACGACGTGGACCTGGTGTGTATCAACCTGCCGCCGCCGCTCACACGGCAGATCGCCGTCAAAACACTCGGTATGTGCCCGGGGGCAGGGGGTGGGGGAGAGAGGGGGCAGGGGACAGGGGACGGGGGTGGGGGACAGGGGGTAGGGGGCAGGGGGGTGGGGGAGAGAGGGGACAGGGGACTGGGGACAGGGGGTGGGGGACAGGGGGTAGGGGGCAGGGGGGTGGGGGGAGAGAGGGGACAGGGGACTGGGGACAGGGGGGTGGGGGAGGGGGTAGGGGGCAGGGGGGTGGGGGAGCAGAGGGGACAGGGGGATGGGGACAGGGGGTGGGGGACAGGGGGTAGGGGGCAGGGGGTGGGGGAGAGAGGGGACAGGGGACTGGGACAGGGGGGTGGGGGACAGGGGGGGGGGGGTAGGGGCAGGGGGGTGGGGGAGAGAGGGACAGGGGACCTGGGGACAGGGGGTGGGGGGACAGGGGGTAGGGGGCAGGGGGGTGGGGGAGAGAGGGGGCAGGGGGGTGGGGGACAGGGGAACAGGGGACAGGAGACAGGGGGTGGGGGAGAGAGGGGACAGGGGGACAGGGGGGTGGGGACAGTGGGGGGAGAGGGAGAGGGAGAAAGGGGGGAGGGGGGAGAGATGGGAGAAGAATGAGGGCGTGGGGGGGGGGGGAGAGACAGAGGGAGGGAGGAGAATGAGGGAGAGGGGGGAGAGAATGAGGGGGTAGGGAAGGGAGGGTGGGAGAGGGAGACAGAGAGAGTGGGAGGGTTGGGGAGAGTGGTGGGGAGGGGAGAGAGAATGAGGGGGAGCGAGAGAGGGACGGGGTAGGGGGAGAGGGGGGGGGGAGAAGAGAGAGGGAGAGAGGGAGGGAGAGAGAGAGAGAGAGGAGGGAGAGGAGTGAGGGGACGAAGCGTGAAGGGAGGGAGGGGGGGACCGGCCCCGGTCTGCATGTGTCCCGGAGCCGCGTTGGACGCAGCGCCGCTCCGTTGCAGTCTGGTTAATATCTGTGGCTGATGGATCTAGATGTGTGTAAACCTGTTCTCCCAATACTCCCATTGCAACACACACACATATATATCCCTCTGTGCTTCAGACTGTGTCGCTGCCCCTCACTGCATGGGTACAAATGTATGTAAATAATGCCTACAAATGTTTCTCGTTCCCATTGCAACACACACACAGGCACAGACACACTCTCATACACACACACACACACACGCGTCGACAGACAGGCACGCACGCACACACAGACAGAGACGCACACATAAGACAGACAGAAGCACATAGACAAACCTGACACATAGACGCAGACACACACATTGACACAGACACACACATACAATCACACAGACAGAGACACTTCGACGCAGACAGACACAGACACACACACACGCACACACACACGCCACGATCTCGATCTTCAGTCTGTGTGCTACAGTTCCCCGGGTTAAGGGAGCGAAGGAGATACAAACAGGGAATCAGCATGGATATACAGTATATGTCTGAAAACCTGTTTCTCATTCTCATTGCTGCGCACAACAGACACACACACATCGACACACACACACAGATAGACAGACAGCCACCACACACTGACACACAACACACACACACAGACGGACACACACTGACACCAACACACACACACACACACACACACACACACGATAGACAGACAGCCACACACACACTGACACCAACACACACTGACACCAACACAACACACACACACACACACACACACACACACACACACAGATCTCTGATCTTCAGGCTGTGTCGCTGGTCCCCGGGTTTACAAACTGATCTTCCACTGCATGGTATTGTCTACAAACCTGTTTCTCGTTCCCATTGCAACACACACTGACATGCTTCTCTCACCTTCAGTCTGTGTCACTGCTTCCAACTAACTATGGGTGTAGATGACTGTAAACCTGTTCGTCCAATGTTGCCACAACAACACACACACACACACACAGGCACAAACACACATACACACTCACAGAAAGCTGAATGGCATGTTGGCCTTTATCACAAGAGGAATCGAATATAGGAGCAACGAGGTCCTTCTGCAGTTGCACAGAGCCCGAGTGAGACCACACCTGGAGTATTTGGTTCCCTAATTTGAGGAAGGACATTCTTGCTATTGGGGGAGTGCAGCGTAGGTTCACCAGGTTAATTCCTGGGATGGCGGGACTGTCATATGCTGAGAGAATGGAGCGGCTGGGCTTGTACACTCTGGAGTTTAGAAGGATGAGAGGGAATCTCATTGAAACATATAAGATTGTTAAGGGTTTGGACACGCTAGAGGCGGGAAACATGTTCCCGATGATGGGGGAGTCCAGAACCAGGGGCCACAGTTTAAGAATAAGGGGTAAGCCATTTAGAACGGAGACGAGGAAACATTTTTTCACACAGAGAGTGGTGTGTCTGTGGAATTCTCTGCCTCAGAGGGCGGTGGAGGCCGGTTCTCTGGATGCTTTCAAGAGAGAGCTAGATAGGGCTCTTAAAAATAGCGGAGTCATGGGGATATGGGGAGAAGGCAGGAACGGGGCGGGGGTACTGATTGGGGCTGATCGCCTTGAATCACATTGAATGGCTCGAAGGGCTGGCTCGAAGGGCTGAATGGCCTCCTCCTGCACCTATTGTCTATTGTCTATTGTCAACACATGGCACACACACACCACACACAGGCACAAACTCACACACACACACACACACACACCAAACACACACTCGGGCACACACACACACACACACACACACACACACACACACGCACACACACACACACACAACACACAGACACATGACACATATACAGACGCTCGCACAACACATATTATGCCCAGCCACGCCTACACCGTGCACGACACACGCACTCTTATTACAGACGCTCGCAACATATACCACATGCACAGACACACGCATACACATGTGACACATGCACACATTATACACGACGCTCGCACACATATACACATGCACAGCACACACGCAATACACACAGACACACGCACACATATACAGACGCTCGCACACATATACAGACATATTACACATGCACTGACACCACGCATACCCACGTGCACAGACACATGCCACACATCTACAGACGCTCGCACACCATATACTCATGCACAGACACACACGCATACCACACGGGCACATGGGACACACGCAACTTATACAGACGCACCAAACACACACACAGGAACATTCACAAACACATGCACGCACGCATCCACCAACACATTCAGAATAATCTCTGAATTTATGTCTGTATCACTGCACTCATTGTATGGTATCCGGAGCTGAATTACTTCCAGCAATTTTGGGTCTCTGTGGGGAATGTCTGTATAACTTATTTGACGAATATTCCCATTGTGACACTACAAGTCCTATCCCTGGTTCAAATCGGTTTTATCACGCATGTGTTCAGGCTCACTGACTTTTTCCCCACTCACAGTCCAGTTACGGTATAGCAACTCCCCTGATTAGTCAAGGGGACAGATGGGGGGGGGGGGGGGGGGGTTGGGGAAGTGGCTGGTGCTAGGATTCCCAAAAGGTTAATTTGCAAGTCGAAATCGGTGGGTTAAGGAATGCAAATGCAATGCTAACATTTATTTCGAGGAGGGCTGGTATACTCAAAAACAAGGATGTATGCGGTGGCTCTATAAGGCGCTGGTCAGGCCGAAGTTGGATATTGTTGAGCAGTTGTGGGCCCCGTTCTGAGGAAGGATAGAGCTGGCTCTGGAGAGGGTCCAGAGGAGGTTTTCGAGAATGATACCTTGAAAGTGTGGGGTTAACATGTGATGAGCGTTTGACGGCACTGGGCCGATTTGTACTCGTCTGAGGTTGTAGAAGGATGGGGAGGGGAGGGGGGGGACACCTCATTGGATTTACCGAATAGTGAAAAAGGTCTTAAGCAGAGTGGATCGGATGTTGGAGAGGATGTGTTCCACTAGTTGAGAGAGTCTAGGACTAGAGGTCACAGCTCTCAGAATAAAAGGATTGTACCTTTAGAAAGGAGGTGCAGGAGGGACGTCTCTTTAGCAGAGGGTGGTGAATTTGTGGAACCTCATGCCACTGACGGCTGTGGAGGCCAATAGTCGAGTGGATATTTTTAAGGTTAGAGTTTGACAGGGATTCTTGATTAGTACGGGGTGTCAGGGGTTGTGGGTGGAGAAGGCAGTTTGCTTTTTTTCCGTTTACAGAAACCTATTTACCGGAATTTTGTCATTGCAACACTCGCAGACCCATCTCTGTATATAGCAAGGAAATCCCAGGAGTGGTTCTACGCCAAAGATGGACACGTCGGAGTGTGGAGTAGTAACTCAGGGGGGGTCAGGCAGATCTGGTGGAGACAGGGATTCAGAATCGAATTTATTCAGAGTTCTGAAAAGGATCCCGACCCGAAACGTTTTTTTTTTTTCCACCTATCCGTGTTTCCACAGATTGCTGCCTGACCCGCTGAGTTACTCCAAGCAACTCTGTGAAACGTCACCTATCATGTTTCCCACAGATGCTGCCTGACCCGCCTGAGTTTACTCCAGCATCTGTGAAACGTCATCCTATCCGTGTTTCCACAGATGCTGCCTGACCCCACTCTGAGTTACTCCAGCACTCTGTTGAAACGTCACCTATCGTTTCTCCACAGATGCTGCCTGACCCGTGAGTTACCCAGCACTCTGTGTGTGTCAGTGCATCTCTACTTCCATTGTCAGCTTCTGGTTCCCAGTGCCCTGGGACTTCCAAAAATGATCTTCCAGACTGCATGGATATAAATGTATGTAAACCTGCTCCCTTCACATTGTCACGGCACGCAAGAGATATTCGGACTTTCTGCCTCAGCCGCTGCTCTCCACTATATGGTCAAATCATTCACTATTCTTATGAACAGTTTTGGGCCCCGTTATTGAGGAAAAAGTTGTGCGGCTCTTGAGAAGGTCAGAGGAGGTTTACAAGAAATGATCCCAGGAAAATGGAGCGGCCTGGGCTTAGATACACTCTGGAGTTTGAAGTGATGCGAGGGAAACCTCATTGAAAACATAGAGAATAGCATTTCTTCTTGCGTACGGCGTGGCACAGCCTGACGTTGTAGCCACCACAATCCCAACTTTTGTTTTGTTTCATTCGGGCTTTGCCAACTATCACCTTTATTACCCTTTCCTTAATATTTCCCCCCCCCCCTCCCCCCCCCCCCCCCCCCCCCCCCCCCCCCCCACCCCCCCCCCCCCCCCCACCCCCCCCCCCCCCCCCCCCCTCACCCCCCCCCCCCCCCCCCACCCCCCCCCCCCACCCCCCCCCCCACCCCCCCCCCCCCCCCCCCACCCCCCCCCCCCCCCCGCGGCCCCCCCCCCCCCCCCCCCCCCCCCCCCCCCCGCCCCCCCACCCCCCCCCCCCCCCCCCCCCCCCCCACACACCCCCCCCCCCCCCCCCCCACCCCCCCCCCCCCCCCCGCCCTACCCACCCCCCCCCCCCCATCCCCCCCCCAACCCCCCCCCCCCCCCCCCCCCCCCCCACCCCCCCCCCCCCACCCCCCATATTTCCCGGAAAAGGCCTGGATAGGTGGATGTGGAGAGGACGTTTTTCAACTAGTTGGAGAGTCCAGGACTGAGGTCACAGCCTCAGAATTAAAGGACGTTCTTTTAGGAAGGAGATGGGGAGGAATTCCTTTATACAGAGGGTGGTGAATCTGTGTAAACTCTTTGCATGGAGGTGTGGAGGCCAAGACAGTGGGATATTTAAGCAGAGATAGTATAGATTCTTGATTAGTGGGGTGCAGGGGTATGGGGAGAAGGCAGGAGAATGGGGTTAGGAGATATAGGTTGGCCATGATTGAATGGCGGAGTAGACTTGATGGGCCGAATGGCCCAATTCTGCTCCTATCATTTATGAACCTTATGAACAGGTTTGTCATTCTCGTTGCAAAAGTTTTTTTTGGTCTAGATTCATCTACAGATACTGCGCGGGGGAAACAGGCCCTTCGGCCCACCGATCCCGCCGGCCAGCGCTCCCCGCCACACTGACACTCTTTCCTCCACACCATAGCGGACAATTTACAATTTACCATGCTGATTAAACCTACAGACCTGTACGTTTTTGGGGGTGTGGGAGGAACCGGAGCACCCGGAGGGAAACCCACGCAGGTCACGGGAGAAGAAACGTTGCAAATCTCCGTACAGACAGCACCCGTAGTCAGGATCGAACCCGGGTCTCTCTGGCGCTGTGAGGTGGCAGCTCCACCCGCTGCGCCACCTTTTTTAATTACGTTTTTTATTCATACTTTACAAAGTAGCGCAGTTTTGGTCGCCCCTCGTTTGGGAAAGATGTTCGTCGGGCTGGAAGTGGCGTAGAGAAGATTTACAAATGAGGATGGATGTTGCCCGGACTCGAGGGGCCTGAGCTACAGGGAGAGGTTGAGCAGGCTGGGACTCTATTCCATGGAGCGCAGGAGGATGAGGGGTGATCTTATAGAGGCGTATAAGATCATAAAGGGGACAGAATAGAACAAATGCATGAGTCCCTCACCCAGCAGTTGTGGGAATGGTGAACTGGAGGGCGTTTAGGATTGTGATGGTGTTGGAACACCTCCCCCATCCGGAAAATACTCACAGCTAACTGTGGTAGGATGGAACCCGGGGTCTCTGGCGTTGTGTGGCCTCAACTCTACCGCTGCGCATGTAAATAGAGGATATGTCACACTTGGTGGCAGGATGTGATATATATTGGCCAGGGCTAGTAATCTGGGTGGGATAACCACAGGCCAAATGAGGCCATGATACCGGGGGGGACTCACTTCCACAAGTTCTGCAATACCGAAACTTCCGTTCCATTTGGTGGCTCGAAATAGATTGGTGTTTTGGAAATCCCCCCCCCCACAAAGCTGCAGAGATAAATAGCAGGGTGGCTTTCCACGTCCCAGAAGGGCGTTGGGGTCTATGAAACGGAGGCATCACTTCCTAACCTCAATGTGTACGGGTGTGATCACCGCAAGGACGCAGGTACTCAGAGAGTGATACTGCGTGGAATCACGGCTCCTCAGGCCCACCACCCGCCCAAACAATGTCAAATACTACACTAGTCCCACTTGTCTTGCGCTTGGACATATCCCTCTCAACCTGTTCTATCCATGTAACCTGCCCAAATGTTTCTTAAACATTGGGTTAGTCCCAGCCTCAACTATAGAAACATAAGAAAATTAGGTGCGGCCATTCGGCCCTCGAGCCTGCACCGCCATTCAATATGATCTTGCTGATTGTCCAATCTCGTATCCTGTCACTGCCTTCTCTCCATTACCCCTGTTACTTTAGCCACAAGGGCCCCACATCTAACTCCCTTTAAATAATAGCCAATGGATGGCCTCAACTACCTTCATTTGGCAGAGAATTCCAGAGACTCACCACTCTCTGTGTGAAAAATGTTTTCCTCATCTCGGTCCTGAAGGAATTCCCCCTTATCCTTAGGGGGCCTTAGGGGGCCTTATCCTTATCAACTACCTCCTCTGGTGGCTCGTTCCGTACACCCACCACCGTTTGTGTGAAAAGGTTATTCCTCAGATTCCTAAAAATTACCCCTCAAATGCAGTGTAGGTTCACGAGGTTAATTCCCGGGATGGCGGGACTGTCACATGTTGATACAATGGAGCGGCTGAGCTATTATACACTCTGGAAATTTAGAAGGATGAGATTGAAACATATAAGGATTATTATGGGTTTGGGACAAGTAGAGCAGGAAACACGTTCCCGAAGTTTGGGGGAGTCCAGATCCAGGTGGGCCACAGTTTTAAGATAAGGGTAATCCATTTTAGACGGAGAAGATGGAAAGGATAAACACTTTTGAGCTGGTTTTGTGAGTGTGGATTCTCTGCCTCGGAGGGCGGGGTGGAGGCCGGTTCTCTGGATTCTTTCATGGAGAGAGAGCTAGATAGGATAGGGATAGTCATGGGATATGGGGAGGAAGGCAGGGAGGAACGGGCACTGATTGTGGATGATCAGCCTTGATCACATTAAATGGCTGGATGGCTGGCGGTGCTGGATCCAGTAAAACCGGCCTCCACCGCCCTTGAGGCAGAGAATTCCACAGGACTCGCCATCTCTATGTGAGAAAAAAAAATAAAAGCGTTTCCTCGTCTCCGTTCTACATTGGCTTAGACTTAACAATCTTAACCCTTAATAAATCTTATACGTTTTCAATGAGATGCCTCTCATCCTTCTAAACTCCAGGTGTGCAAGCCCAGCTGCTCCATTCTCTCAGCATATGACAGTCCCGCCCATCCCGGGAATTAACCTTGTAAACCTGCGCTGCACTCCCTCAATAGCAGAATTGTCCTTCCTCAATTAGGGGACAAAAGACAGGTTTTAGACACGGGTGATGGGCCACACACAGGCCAGGCGGGGGACTGTGTAGATGGGTTTATGTTGGCGCGGCAAGTGACTAGGGCCGAAGGGCCTGTTTCCACGCCGTATGGACACTATGACTGGACTCTATGAGGACATTGATGTACAAGAGCTGGTGGGGGAAATTATCTGAAGGGAGTCCTTGCTTTATTCCCCGGAGATGCTATTAATAACCCAGACAGGCTGGCAATCATTCACGCACTGGAATATATTACTGTAGCTCTGACTGGCTGGGTATTGTATTAATTCTTTCCCGATGATCGAATTAAATGCATTGGACATATTATACTGGAGTCCCCTATGTTCAGTTCAAAAAAAAAAAAAATTGTTCCTTGAAACAGGCATTGCCCTTGGGTTGGTAGCATCGAGTGTGAATGTGAATGTTAATCTTTATCCGTCACCAGTTGATAGGAGCAGAATCAGGCCATTTGGCCCCGTCAAGTCTACTCCGCCATTCAATCATGGCTGATCAATCTGTCCCTCCTAATTCCATTCTCCTGCCTTCTCCCCATAAACCCCTGACACCTGGTTGTCACTAATATTTCACCTGCATCATCAAGGACAGTCGCACCCCGGCCACTCCCTCTCCTCCCCTCTCCCATCGGGCAAAGAGGTACAGAAGTGTGAAAACGCACACCTCCAGATTCAGGGACAGTTTCTTTCCCGGCTTTATCAGGCAATGAACATCCTACCACAACCAGAGAGCGTGGCTGGAGCTATTATTTACCTCATTGGGACCCCGGATATCTTTGATCTGACTGCTTTGTACTGGCTTTATCTTGCACTAAAGTAGTTTGGTATTCCCATATCATGATCTGTTTCTGTGGATGGCTCGGTTGTGATCTTGCTAGTCGTTCCGCTGATGGTCGCACAAAGCTTTGGTACATGTTGACAATAAACTAAACTTTTATCAATAGACAATAGATGCCAGGAGGAGTAGGCCATTCAGCCCTTCGAGCAGCACCGCCATTCAATGTGATCACGGCTGATCATCTCCCCAAAATCAGTACCCCGTTACTGCCTTTCCCCATATCCCTTGGACTCCGCTATTTTTAAGAGCCCTATCTAGCTCTCTCTTGAAAGCATCCAGGGAACTGCCCTCCACCGCCCTCTGAGGCAGAGAATTCCACAGACTCACTCCACTCTCTGTGAGGAAAAGTGTTTTTCGTCTCCGTTCTAAATGGCTTACTCCTTATTCTTAAACTGTGGCCCCTGGTTCTGGACTCACCCGACATTCGGGAACCTTGTTTCCTGCCTCTAGTATATCGTGTCCAAGCCCTTAACAATATTATGTGCCATGAGGGTTCCCTCTTTCATCCTTCTAAACTGCAGAGTGTACAATGCCAGTGCTCCTGTCTCTCAGCATATGACTCAGTCCTCCCGCATCCGGGAAAATTAACCTTGGGAAACCTACGCTGCACTCCTCACAATAGCAAGAATGTCCTAGGGGACCAAAATGCACACAATACTCCAGGTGTGGTCTTGCACTAGGGCTCTGTTCAACTGCAGAATGACTTATTTGCTCCTATACTGTCTCCTCTTGTTATGAAAGGCCAACATGCCATTCGCTTTCGTCACTGCCTGCTGAACCTGCATGCTTACTTTCATAGGTGATGAACAAGGCCGCCCACCCAGATCCCGTTGTACTTCCCTTTTCCCAACTTGACACCTTGAGACCCAATAAACTTGCCTTCGGTTTCGTGTCTAACCAAAGTGGGGATAACTCACATTTAGCCGCATTTAAACTTCATCTGCCATGCATCTGCCACTCCCCAACCTGTCCTAAGCACCTGCATTCTCATAGCATCCTCCTCACAGTTTCACATTTGCCACCCAGCCTTGTGTCATCTGCAAATTTGCTAATGTTACTTTTGAATCCTTCATCCAAAACAATATTGATGTATATTGTAAATAGCTGCGGTCCCAGCACCGAAGCCGTGCGGTTACCCCAGAGTAGCAGAGTGAGTATGTGACTGTAAAAAAAAAATTTTTATTTTAATGCATCATATTGCCAATAATATTTGAATTCTTGGGCGGCACGGTGGCACAGTGGTAGGGAGTTTGCTGGCCTCACAGCGCCAGGGACCGGGGTTCCATCCTGAATTGGTACCGTTTTGCGTTGGACACGTTAATCCCCGTGACCACGTGGGTTTCCTCCGGGGTGCTCAGGGAGTACCTCCCACATACCAAAGCATGCGGGTTTGCAGGGTTTAATTGGTCTCTGAAAGTTTGTCCTAGTGTGTGGGGTGGATGAGAACATTGGGATAACAGAAACATAGTCACGCAGAACAGTGACGATGTGTCTGCATGAACTCGGGTTTAAAGCTTGAAGCCATCGAGTCGCAGAGACACAGAGTCACAGGACACAGAAGTCACAGAGAGGACACAAGAGTCACAGTGACACAGAAGAGACACAGAGGAGACACGTCACAGAGATACAGTCGCAGAAGTCACAGAGGACACAGAGTCACAGAGACACAGAGTCCAGAGAGACACAGAGACACAGAAGGTCATAGAGACACAAGAGGTCACAGAAGACACAGAGACACAGAGTCACAGAGACACAGAGACACAGAGACACAGAGACCACAGAGTCACAGGAGTCCCAGAGGACACAGAGACAACAGAGTCACGAGAGTCAAGTCACAGAGTCACAGAGTCACGAGTTCACAGAGACACAGAGTCACAGATACACAGAGTACAGAGACACCAGGAACACAGAGTCCACAGAGTCGCAGAGACGAAGATACACCGTAACAGAGACACAGTCACAGAGACAAGACACAGAGGGAACAGAGACACAGTCACAGAGATCACAGAGTCACAAGGGTCACAGAGACAAGTCACAGAGACACAGAGTCCACAGAGTCACAGAGACACAGACACAAGAGGACAAAGAGACACAGTCACAAGAGACACAGTAGTCACAAGGGTCACAGAGACACAGAGTCACAGAGACACAGAGAAGGACACAGAGACACAGACCCACAGGACACAGAGACACCCTGTCACAGAGACACTGAGACACAGTTCACAGAGACACACAGACACAGAGACACACAGTTTTCACGAGACACGCTCAGTACAGAGTGATGCAGTGTTTAAATAAAACGGCTCAACTTGCCCACACCGACCAACAGGTTCCCCGTTTGAGTTTAGTTTTAGTTCAGTTTTCGTTTAGTGTAGTGTACCGGGGGGTTACAGTGAAAGCTTTTGTTGGTGCCAACCAGTCAGTTGGAAAGGAAATACGTGATTATAATCGGGCCATTCACAAGTGTACAGTTACAGGGAAAGGGAATAATTGTGGAATGACGTTTAGTGCAAGATAATGTCCAGTAGATAGTCCGAGGGGCCTCCGGGTCCCAGAAAGGCCTGAAGGGCCTGTTTCCATGCTGTATCTGTTCATCAATCATTATTTAAGGTATTAGTTGGATGGCTAAAATAATGGTGATAAAGAAAATCACAATTAAGAAGTCAGCAGCTTTCATCAGCTGATGAATGTGGGATGTCCGTGCAGGATCACAAGTGTAACAGTGTCGAAGGATCGGGGGAGGGGGAGCTATCTTGAATACTTACCAAATGACAAAGACTCTAACGTCTAGCGTTTGTCCTTAAACAATATTCTATGTTTCAATTGAGATCCTGTCATCCTTCTAAACTCCAGAGTGTAACTCGCCCAGCCGCTTACATTCTCTCTCAGCATATGATTACTAGTTCAGGAATGCTCTCTGGTGTCGGTTCAGTTGCTGTATTAACCAGATGGGAGAGGGGTGAGAAGAGGGAGTGACCGGGGTGCGAGTGGACCTTGATGATGCTGTGGCCTTGCGAGGCAGCTGAGGTGTAGATGGAGTCGTTGGAAGGGAGAGGTTGGTTTTGTGTGAATGGTCTGGGCTGCGTCACAATTCGCTTCATTTTTCTTGCGGGTCTTGGATGGAGCTGTTCCCAATACACGAGTGTGATGCATCCCGAATTTAAAATGCTTTTTTATGGCGCATCTGTAGAAGTGGGACGTGCGTTGTATGTGGACATGCCGAACTTCTTAATCGTCCTGTCCCCGGTTATGTTAATTCCAAGAGCTCTCCTGACGTTTAAAAAAAAAAACTTGTGGTAAGCACAGAGAATGAAGTAGAGGGTACGTCGGGCTCGGGGACGTCCTCTTGGCGGCTCGTTAACGCTAACGGCAGGTTCTCGGGAAGTTTCGCTAACGGCAAGTAAGCACGGGAATGACTCGTGAAGATTTTTCCAAACATGTTGAAAAATGGTCCACGAGAGCCCCGAGTACCGACGAGCGGCCGTTACCGTTAATCTCGAGTTCGTAATACGAGGGGCAAACTCGGGGAGAGCTGTTGAATAAACTCGTACTGTGGGGGTAAGGGCTTTAAGCCTTCATAAGGATGTAGAGGCGTTGCGCGCTGTCTTGGTTATGCTTCTCAATAGGGGGTGATCCAGGAGAAGTTGTTGGTGATATGACTCTAGGAATTTGAAGTTTTGAACTATCTCTTACTTTGGCGCTGTCAATGCAATCTGGGGCGTGTGTCATGGAAGTCGGAAACTATCTCCTTGATCAGGTTTCCTCTCAACCTTGCGGCCGTGCCAGAGCGGTGCTTCTGTAAATGGTGAACGTTTCGCCTCCAAGGAGCGGGAATGAAATGATTTGGGGTGAATTTGAATGAAACTAGTGGGGTGAATGAAGTGCGAATGGACTTAATTTATTCAGAGATTTTTTAATTTTTTTTTCTTTACTTATAAAAGGCACTGGCATTAAAGTGGTTTTAGGTCTTAATTGGTTTCAATAGCTGTGGAGCTGGAAATGTGATAGTTTTTTTTCTCTTACCTAATTTCGAAGTAGCCAGGACATTTCCCAAATTTACTGTAATCTATCCTTTTAGATGATGACCGACGAAATGCCGAGCGGGATCATTATAAAAACCGGCATACTGTGAGGATCGCGATAGGCAACATGCTTGAACTGTTAAACTTTACTTTTGTGTTGCAATTTGCATACACCATGGTTTATTAGAGCGGCGGTTTTCCAAGAATGAAACTGAAGTAATCCAAAACCCGAAAGGGTAGGATGGGGCTGAGGCCAGTTGTTATTAGACGTTGGAATGTTTTTTTCTTTATCATTCTAATAGAATGATCAGACAATAGTCCAATAGGTTGCAGGTGTAGGCTCATTCAGCCCTTCGAGCAAGCACCGCCATGCAATGTGTCATGGTTGATCATCACAATCAGTACACCTGTTCCTGCCTTCTCCCCATATCCTTGTACGCCGCTATTTTTAAGAGCCTATCTTGCTCTCTCTTGAAAGCATCCAGAGAACCGGCCTTTCACCGCCCTTGAGGCAGAGATTTCCACAGAATCACCGCTCTCTGTGTGTATAGTGTTTCTTCGTCCTCCGTTCTAAATGGTTTACCCCCTAGGGACTGGACAAGCTAGATGCAGGAAAACTGTTCCCAATGTTGGGCTGAGTCCAGGATCCCAGGGGCCACAGTGTTAGATAAAGGGGAGGCCATTTAAGACTGAGGTGAGAAAAAACCTTTTCACCCAGAGAGTTGTGAATTTGGTGGATATTCCCTGCCACAGAGGGCGTGGAGGCCCAATCATGGATGGATTTAAAGAAAGAGAGTTAGATAGAGCTCTAGGGGTAGTGGAGTCAAGGGATTTTATGGGGAGAAGGCAGGCACGGGTTATTGATTGGGGACGTTCAGCCATGATCGCAATGAATGGCGGTGCTGGCTCGAAGGGTCGAATGGCCTCCTCCTCTATGTTATTCTTTAACTGTGGCCCCTGGTTCTGGACTCCCCCCAACATTGGGAACATGTTTCCTGCCTCGAGCATGTCCATAGAAACATAGAAACATAGACAATAGGTGCAATAAGTGTCCAAACCCTTGATAATCTTATGTTTCAATGATTTTCCAACTCCAGTGTAATTAAACTTTTTTTTTTTCACTCCTAGTTTTCTTTACATATTTTTACGATGTTCAAAAGGTTGAATAAAATAAACACTTAAGAAATGATGAGTTAATTTATGTTTTTTGCTGTTGTGACAAATTAAATTATTATTTATAAAATTATACACAAGGGAGAATAAAACAAAAATTTACCCAAAAAACAGAAGAAACTAATTTCCCCCGTCAGGGTGATGAAATTTTGTGATGAAGACTCAAGGGTGAGTGACGCTGAAAATAGTTTAAGAATGCACTGCTTCCATGAGAATTCAATCAGGTCTATCAACCTCTCTCTGGCACCTGGTAAACAAAAAATGTTGGAGAGAAAAACTCGCGGTGTGAGGCAGATCTATGGAGCGAGGGGAATAGGCGAACGTTTCGGGTCGAGACCCCTTTTCATGACCAAGTTCCCATGCGGAGCAAGATCGACCACTCCTTCTAAACGCAATGGGGCCGACGTGTAGTACGGCAAACGCGGTGCGGACAGATGGCCTTTTTTTCATCGCATTTCCGTAAACCGGACCCGACCCGACCCGCAGTGTAATCAACGTTGCGGGGGTGGGAAACAGATTTGTGTTACCAAATTATAATCTGAAAATGAGGGGAGATTTTTTCCCATAGATACTTTTATTTTTACGAGGATGTTCCGTAACCGTCTCCCGTCTCCGCACTAGTATGCTATGGGTCTTTGGTGCGGAGAACGAAGCCGGTTACGGATAAATGGGGCCGGAATTTACCAATCGATCTGCCCATGACCGTACTACGTATTTTTCGTTTTCTATCTTGCTCGCTATTTGGAATCTTTGCTTCGGACCGATGTGGGGGTGGGGTTGGAGGGGGGGGGTGGGGCAGAAAGAAGAAAGGAAGGGGCGGAGAAGACAGCAGGCTGTGGCGGAGAGCTGGGAAGGGGAGGGGAGAAAGGAGGGAGGTAAGCAGGGACTACCTGAAATTGGGGAAGGAAGTCAATGTCTACTTCCCCCCCCCCCTTCAGATACGCTGGGGGTGTAAACAGCACCGAGCGAAATTTGAAGGGTGCGCTCCCTCAATTTGCGGTGGGACTCACTCTTAGCCACGGAGGAGGGCCAGGACAGAGAGGTCGGATTCGGAATGGGAGGGGTAGTGGTAGTTGAAAGTGTAAAACCTCGCTTTCTGTTGGCTCCTAAATTCCTCAATGAAACAAGCCTGTGGATTTGAGAAGAGGGGATTGCTGAATTCTTGTTGTGTTAGCTCAAGAAAATGAATTCATCACGGAAAGTAATAATTACTCGCTGATAAACTGTGCATTGTGAGCAGATTTAATTAAGCTCACCAATGCCGCTGACAAAATGGAAAGCATATTTAATTAGCATAAATTTGTGGCATGAACTGAAATGGGGTAAACATGTTTTCTTGATTTGGCTGCTGAAGGTGTAAAATTGGTCACTGTAGCACAGACTGTGTTAAGAGAAATCTGGCGAGTAGCTGCAGCCACATCCCAATGAGGCATCATGCGGTTGTTCCTATGTGATAGGAGCAGGATTAGGCAATCGGCCCATCAAGTCTACTCCGCCATTCATCATGGCTGATCTAGCCTCTCCCTCTAAACCCCATTCTCCTGCCTTCTCCCCATAACCTCGGCACAGCGACATAATCAACAACCTGTCCCTGCCTTAAAATTATGAATTGACTTGGCTCACAACCTTCGGTGGCAATGACATTCCACAGGATCTCCACCCTCTGTCGAAAAGAAATTCCTCCTCGTCTTCTTCCGGAAAGGTTATAATGTCTCTTTTTATTCTCTGAACCTAGACTCTCCCCTAGTGGAGGAAACATCTCTCCACATTCCACACTATTAGGTCCACCCTCATTCTTTCTAACTCCAGCGGAGTGGGTTACAGGCCCTAGTGCCGTCAACGCTCATCATATGCCAACCCGCTCATTCTGGGATCATTCTTCAAACCTCCTCTGGACCCTTCAGGGCCAGCCACATCCTTCCTCTGATAGAGTCGGGGGCACAAATCAGGAATGCAAGAAATGAATGTCACTGTTACTTCTTATAAAGAACGATTGTAAACTCAGTGATATAATGGTCGGGATTTCTGGGCTGTGCTGTGGAGCAGAGGGATCTAGGAATGCGGTACATTGCCCTCGGAAAGTAGGGTGTTGCAGGTAGATCAGGTGGTCAGGATAGGCTTTTGGCACATTGTTTCTGTTTCAGTTCAGCGTAAGGTTATGCTGCACAATGAAAAGCTTTTTGTTGCGAGCTAATCCGGTCGGCGGAAGAAAAAGTCAATACATGATTACAATCGAGCCACTCCACAGGGCACAGGTACGTGATAAGGGGAAATAAGTTTTAGTCTAAAATAAAATCCAGTGATTGGAAGTCCGATTTAATGTTTTTAGTCCGAGGATCTCCATTGATGGGAGCTCAGGACCGCTCACGTGTTTTTTTATTTGTTTTTTTTGGTTTTAGGATGGTGTCAGTTGCCTGATAACAGGCTGGGAAGAAACTGTACCTGAATCTGGAGGTGTGCGTTTTCACGCTTCTTGTACCTCTTGCCCGATGAGGGAGAGAGAGAGTGAAGAGGGAGTCGGCCGGGGTGTGATGGTCCTTTGATTGTGCTGCTTGGCCTTTGCCGAGGCGTGTATTGGAGTCTAATGGAAAGGGGGTTCGGTTTTTGCGTGGCGGTCTGGGCTGATGTCCACAAATTCTCTTGCAGTGCTTGGTGTGAATTCTTGGATGAATCAACAGGGGAACAGGGTCAGGGGTTGGGAAAAAGGGGATGTACAACGGGATTGGGGGGATCCTAGTACATCAGTCTATGAAAGTAAGCATGCGGTACAGCAGGCAGTGAAGGAATCTAATGGATGTTGGCCTTTATAACAAATGGCATCGAATTATAGAGAGCATAATAGGTCCTTACTGCAGTTGTACAGATAGCCACTAGTGAGACCACCACCGGTGACTATTGTGTTGCTAGTTTTGAGTTCTCCTATTTTGAGGAACGAAAATTCTTGCTATTCGAGGGGAGTGCTGAAGAGTAGGTTTTACAAGGTTAATTCCCGGGATGGCGTCAGAGTAGGGTTTACAGGTTAATTACCGGGATCTCTCCCTGTTCATATGCTGGAGCAGCTGGGCTTGTACAATATGGAGTTTAGCGAGAATGAGAGGGGATCTCATTGTAATCATATATGATTGTTAAGGGTTTGGGTACACGATAGAGGCAGGAAAGCATGTTCCCGATGTTGGTAGGGGAGTACAGAACAGGGGTGGCCGCAGTTTTTTAGCATAAGAGAGTAGTAAGCTATTTTAGAACGGAGAGGAAGAGGGAACACTTTTTCTACAGAGTTGTGAGTCTGTGGAATTTTCTCTGCCTCGCGGGCAGGGTGAGAGGCCGGTTCTCATGGGATTGCTTTCTAGTGACGAGCTAGATATGGTTTTAAAAAGATAGCGGCGTAGTCAGGGGGAGTGGGGGAGTAGGCAGGAA